>JARDYH010000007.1:20499762-21099762 GCA_029215795.1 Anniella stebbinsi
TATCGTAGGTGATCTGTATTGTCTTCACGATAATTATCATTACAAAAATGATATTTTTGGCAGAAAGAAAACAATGCCTATAACTTCTGTATTTTAAAAGTTAGAGGCTTGAAACTTGGTCACAGTGCTTCTGGGGTATGCCTAAGTATGTGTATGAAATTTGAGATTGATCCCTCCAACCCTCAATTTTATATTAATTTTTTAAAGATCGTTTCCTTTCTGACAGGTCTGGCAAGCTGTCATTCTGATCTGTCAGAACAGAAACGATCTTTAAAAAGTTAATATAAAATCGAGGGTTATAAGGATCAATCTCAAATTTCATACACATACTTACGCATACCCCATAAACACTGTGAACAAGTTTTAAGCCTCTAACTTTTAAAATACAGAAGTTATAGGTATATTTATATGGCAGTCCGATAAAACGATAAAATCGCCCGAAAATTATCGTCTCCGATGATTATCGTAGGTTTTTCTATTGTATCGTTATTGTAACTCATGTGCACGATAAAGAGCATATTGCATTGTTATCATAAATTCTAACGATACGATACACATCCCTAATATCTAGCAGTTACATCTCCCCCCCCCCTCATTAATATTCTAGAGTAGGTGCAGGGCCTCCGATACAGATCAGGGGGCTTTTAAGATCATGATCACCCCCAAGCCTACTCTACAGTAAGAGAGAGAGAGAAAGAGAGAGAGACTCAAGACACAGTTTCAAAGTAATGTCTATTTTGGCCATAAAAGTCCACACTACAAGCAGGGGATCCCTGTTGAGGATCATGAATATGACAGATGATCCCAGTCCCTTTTCAATATTCCATGATAGACAATGTACCCAAATTTGAACACATCAGCCATTTTACTGACCTTTAAGGTATTGATCCCTATAATTTTCTGAAAGACACATTCATTTCCTATATGGGAAATGGACACTCTATAAGCTTCAGATCCAAGTCAAGTAATTTCTGTAATGCACTCGAATAACTCTTTTGAGAAAAAAAAATCTATTTCAGACTTGGGAGAAGGGTGTGTGTGTGTGTGTGTTATTTATAGCCACCATGATCCAGAGAAGGTGGTATGTATATGGAACCAGAACTTTTTGCATGCCTCTGAAACCAGAGTTATAAATCTATGTGCATCTGAATGTGCAGGCCATCTATGCACAAAACATTGTTTTTAAAGTGGAATACACATTTTGATCACATAAATGTAAATCTCCACCCAAATGCTGATATAAATGATAAAATATTCTCGCATACGTCTGAGGATCCCTCTTATTAGCACTAATAGATGGTGTGTGCGTTTGCATGCATATCCAATTTTCACCCATGGCTCCCAATCAACTTTCTGTGGATCACAATGCATATATTCATGTTGATATCCATCCCATATACAGCTGAGTGGCTGGTTCTATGCTCCATCCTTCACAGGTCATGGAGCAGATTATTTGAATTGATAGAAAGAGCGCAATTGCACCAGTTGCAGAGAGGAGCCACAGTCCATGCTTTGCATATTGAAGGTCACAAATTCAGTTCAGGAATGGACAAACATCCTGGTGTTTACCTCAGAAGGGGCAGAGCCTTTGTGAGCATTCCAAAGGATACTCTGGTCCTGTTCAGACAGCACACTAAGCCATGATGGTTAACCCTTTAGAGCTAACCATGATGGCTTAGCGTGCCATGTGAATGGTGTTTTTCCTAACCATGGTGATGGTTACATAGCCATGGTTTAACCATGCTCACTAACTGCTTGCTGCAAAAGGATTAGCAGCCCTAACGATGGCTTAGCATGTTGTCTGAACAGGCCCAAAGCCCAGTAACTTACTTTGGGGCAGAGAAGAGGAAGGCAGCGGAGGCAGTGGGTAATACCTAAACTATGACAACAAGTCATTTTGCACAGGGAACTGGCACAAACAGACCACGGAAGGTGTAGGATAGAGAGTCTAGCTTGGCCAGGGGCCCTTCAACCTTGTATTTTTGTTACAGTTATATCCCATCTTTCCCTCCAAAGAGCCAAAGGTCCCATACATGATTCTCCTCCTCCTCTTCCCCCTCCTGTCCATTTCATCCTCATAATAACCCTGTGATGTAGGCTGGGATAAGAGTCAGTGACTGACCCAAAGCCACACAGTGAGCATCATGTGCAAGTGGGGACTTGAAACCAGGTCTCGCCAGTCTAACCTCTGTGCCACCCTGGTTCTGCCACTAACTGGCAATGATTCAGAGGGTATTGTTTCTCTTTGATCATTTTGTGGACCTGCAAACATCAAGACTCCCAAGTTACATATCCCTATAAAAGTGGACTCCAACATTATTTGTTGAGAAGGTGCCTCCTTAATAGCAAGCTTTTATCACTACCTTATTGCCTTGGGCTGAAGAATCATCAATGTTGAGATAGCAAAATGGATAATCTTTTGTAGAAATAAAATGTTAACTTTCTTTAAAAAAAAATGTAGGGCAACCAAAAAAAGAGGAAAGTAGTTGTAGCTGCCTAATTGGGAGAGTATTATTTTTAGTCTCTCAAAAGGACCAGTGGCAAGAAAACAATTAGGATCTTTTGTCAAGTTAATTAAATTTTACTAAGTGTAGTAATCTCAGTGGGTTTAGTTCACAAGAGGAAATGCTAATTAAAAACTCAGATTCTTTGCAGTCTAATAAGGAGCTCCAACTCTGGTAGCAGATGAAAGTTTTGCCTACTGGTATTAAAGCAGTAATTTTAAAAAAAGAGTCAGGATGAATGCCTTTAAGTTCAATTTCCAGAAATTAAAAGAAAAAAAGGTCTCCCATGAGAATACCAGTATGCATGCTGGTTTTGAGCAAACCATCTCCCAGGGATCAAAATGGCTGTGGAAACGTTGTTTCTTATTGTAAGGGAAATGATGCTAGAACTGTACTGCTACATTGATTCAGTAGTGGGAGAGAAGAGCAAAGTAATTGAAATGAAAATGCAATGAGGGTGTGTATTTTAATTGGAGTTTTAAAACAACAACTCTCCCCCTGAAGTCCCTTTGCCTTGATTGCTCCCTCTAGAGACCTCCCGAGCTTTAAAACGTTGAAAAAAAATGCTTATCTGCACCATGAATTGCTTGAGAGACTGCCCATATTTTAACGTTCATTCCGTCATTTGATGTCTGTCGGCATAATCCATTCCGAAAGTAGACAATTTGCAGCCCCCACAGAGTGGATTGGAGCATGGAGTAAAAAAAGGCGAGGAGAGTGGGTTGAATCACATTTGACTCAAAATTAGAAATGGGAGGATTCAATTCACTTCATCCTACCTGCCCCTGCCCATCTTCTTCATGTGGCTCACCTTTCAAAAACTACAAATCACGTGATTTCACTTGAAATAATGTGACTGGCTCACAGCAGCTCTCGCTTGACTTTTGAATATTGCTGCAAGTTACTGAGGATAGGGATGTGCAAATGGGCTTGCCAAAGGTCTTTAAAATCCATCTCGAAGCTCTTTCCACATCTTTGAGCTTTATTTTGGCGAACTTTCTTTATTTATTCCTTTTTGCCTGAAAATCCATGTGTATTTTCCCAAATGGATACATCAGCCGTTTGCATCGTCAAAATGTTTTCCGTCTTCTTGTCCCATTGATTAAAGCCTATTTGTGCACATTTTTCAAAAGTATGCAATTTTATGTACATATTCAAGTGTACGCATGTTTTGGCCCATAAATCACATTGCGAGCTTGGAAATGTGCAGACTTCAGCCACAAATGGCGTCCAAGTATGTGTTTGGACCAGAAAGTTAGTACACGGTAAATCCTGATCAAAACCAATCTGAAACATATTTCTCATGAATCCATAACCAAGGACAACTTTATGAAAGTTAATGTGTTCTCAGGTATGGCTATCTCTTTGTCCACCATGAAGGTATTCTGGAATTTAAAGAAAGTACATAGAGCATAGGCATATTAACTTCTGAGATCATCCATGGCTTACAAAAGTTTCCTAATTTGAATTTCTTCCTGGATCCTGGCATTCTGAATAACTTGGTATTGTTCCCAGAATGGAACAGAAGAATTAGAAATTATCCTTTGCTCCATTTTTATTTCCAGGTTTTCAACAAAGCACTGCACAGTCACAGAGTTGTATCCAATTGTACCCGTCTATGCTTCAATGGAGGCTTTTGCAAATGGAAGAGGGAGGGAAGTGATTTTTTCTAATTCCCCATTTCTTCTGCAGTCCCTCCTGCCAAATGCCACCTCCCATTCTATAACAGATGGTTCCCCAACTCTCTGGGGAATTGTTGAGTCGGGAAGGGGAGGGGGGCATCAGTGAAAAATGATTCTGCAACAGTCCAGTTTTTCCTGAATCACACAAATTCCACAGACTGGGGACCCTATTTTTATTTTTATTTTTTACTTTCTAAAATGTTATGAAAATTTCATTGTAGAAAAAATTCAAAAATATTTTTTTAAAATAGCTCGGAAAACCTGCATTTCCCCAAAGACCAAAAATGCACATGTGGTGGGGGGGATTTGCACATGTGGTGTTGGGGATTTGCACATTTTCCCAAGTGCAAATTTGCATGAATTTGAGAAAGGGGGGAAAATCTGATTCTTCCAATGAGCAGAAGATGAAACGATAGGCACCTGACAATCCATGAAACACAGGCACAATGGATTTTACAAAATATGTACATCCCTACTATACATACAGGTGTAGGCAACTGTATACACACCCTTCATGAGTTTGGGAAACCATTTTTTCCTAGGACAGGGGGCCATCACGAATAAAGCCTTGCAGTTACATGTGTACATATCAGGGCACTTTAAATATGTTTCAGTGGACATGCATAGGACATAGCTCCATAATCTGTCTCATCCCAGCCCCTCCTGTGGGTTCATTAGAATGTCTGAAAGATGTTTGGGAGTCCCTGAATAGAATGCTTCAATTTCATTTACACAGGAAAGAGAGAGAGAGAGTCAAAGCTCAATGAGACCATGTAACCAGACCCCATGGGATGTCTTCAGCCTTCTGCTCCCTTTATCCTTGGCTTCAGACTAATTACATACACAAATGTAGAATCTAGAGAAGTTTGAGCAACACTGTATCCTCTTTTGCTTGTTCCCAGGTGACTAAGCAAACTGAAAAGTCACATGGAATCCACTTTCTCCCTGGGGAGATAATGAACTCTTTATTGCCTCTACTTTTCTGCTATTCAAAGCAGATATTGGCTAAATTTGTGAGCATTTCATGCTCTATGGGGCTCTTTGGAGCGTGATTATGGCAACTTCCCTTGATGATGAATTCTAAGGAAACTAATTGCGCTAATGACTAGGGGGAAAATATGAATGGATCTTTTGAGTCAGCTAACATAGGGCTTTTTTTTTTTTTTTTTGGACAGTGCATCACAAAATGTATGCTCTTCTATTACTTTGATAACTGAACTTGAAAATGATTGATGGTAATGTACCACTTGTCATAAGGGAGCACATCCTGCAATCTTAATGAGGTGCTGGTAACAGACAAAGGCTACATTCCACAATCTATTTCTGTCACAGTACTTCCAATGAAGAATTAGGGCTACTCTGGAGTACAGGTCTTTTGGCTCATAGCCAAAGTCCTTGCAGACTCCCGGTATTGAATCTTGGAAAGAGTACATTTTAATTTTAAAGTGTGTGTGTGTGTGTGTGTGCAAATGTGGGAGATAATATTATAAAATAAATGACTAAAGGCACTGCCTTCCGCAGTCAAGGTCTCGGTAACTTTGCTGCCTTGATGCTAAATGAAATATTAGAAAGTGCCTTCTCAGCCCTGTTCTTGGGCTGCAAAGGCAGGGAGACAGTGTCTGCTAGGGATGTCAGAGAAAATTGCAATAGCTTCATTCTATTTCTATGAATCCAACCTGTGAATTATGCAGAAGGCTGACTTTTTCTGAGACATGTGGATACCACAGATTTAGGGACCTGCTTTTCACTTTCAGGGGAAATTTGTGCTAATGCTCCTGGTGGTTCCACATAGACCTGTTGTCCAATTGGAGTCCACCAAAGGAAGATCCTTCAGTGTGGTGGCCCCCTTCCTATGGAACTCCTTGCCTCTGGAGGTCAGGCAGGCACCAACTTTGTATTCCTTTTGGCACCTCCTGAAAATGCTATTCTTCCAAGAAGCCTTCCTTTAATGACCAGCTGAGGTTTTTTATTTGCATGCTTTTTTCCTTTTAAAACTGTACTTTTAATGTGTTTTTTATTCTTTTATTCTATTTGTTCACCACTCTGAAATTTTTGAATGGGGAGCGGTATATAAACAGTATAAATAAATAGAATTAGCAGTAATTTGGGCTTCCTAATGTGCATGAGCACGTTTGTGGAGTGTGAAAGTATCCATTAGCACTATTGTGCATCACAGCACAAGTAGAACAGATTTCTGGTTAACAAAATCCTATTCTGTCAATGAGTGGATGCCGGAATGAATAGGCTGACCATATGGAAAAAGAGGACAGGGCTCTTGTAACTTTAATGGTTGTAGAGAAAAAGGAATTTCAGTCAGTGTCATTTGTATGCAATTAGTCCCTGGTGAAATTCCCTCTTCATCACCACAGTTAAAGTTGCAGGCACTATACTAGAGTGGCCATATACAAAAGAAGGCAGGGCCCCTGCACCTTTAACTGTTGTGCTGAAGAGGGCATTTTCCCCAGGAACTAATTGCATACAAATAGCACCGCCTGAAATTCCCTTTTCTCTACAACTGTTAAAGTTACATGAACCCTGTCCTCCTTTTCATATGGTCAGCCTAGGAATGAAAGATGTCTGACAATCCATGAAACACAGATGGGATAGAAGTCACAAAATCTATACATCCCTAGCACATTCCGAGATGGGCTGGGGAAATTCAGATGACATTTAGTAGTGCTTTTTAGCAGTATTGAGGTGCACTGATCACTGTTGGGGCACATTGCACGTTCTATATCCTGCTTCTCTAGCATTATTTGATGCTTTTTATTCCAAATTATCCAAAACACCACACCAGATGTCATTGTGTGTTCTACTGAGTATAAATGTGCAAGAAGGATATAGCATCACCATGATGTTGATATAGGCCTAATGAGGCAGAAGACTTACATTTTTAGCCATCAGAGATATTAATTCAGCCAGAGGCTTTTGCTTCTTTTTAAACCTTTCCTCCCTCTCCCTCTCTCTCTTCACACAATACATGTGAAGTCCATGTAGTATCCTTCCTCAGATGCATCGGGGAGGAAGATATCCCATGAAGGATGATTGTGGTAAAACAGCATCTGAGGAAGGATACTGCATGGACTTCACATGTATTGTGAGGTGAGGACTGTTAACCACTGGGAAACATAGTAAAAACAAAAACAAAACTTTAATGCAAGTTAAAAGATGAACTCCCTGGCTTCTTCAGGGACAGACTTCAGCAGCCTCTGACCACTAAAAAAAAACAAAAAACATTTAAGTCCTCTCCCCGCCACCAAGTGCCTCCAAAGCCATCAGAATTTTTAGACATTCCCCAAATGTAGCTAGCAGTTTTCAGCTCTCCCTTTTGTCTACCAACCATAATTTCAGAGAGAGAGAAAAAATGCTCGTTCACTCTCAGACCATGACTAAAGTATTTTCAGAATAAGTTACGTTTAACAAAGCTTCATTGGCTGGCTACTGCATTTTTTCTAGGCTCAGTTGAAAGTAAGGAAAAACCAAAAGGAGAGCATCCAAATCAGGACAAAAAAAAGGAAGAACAGGTTCTCAGGATGCTAAAGTACGTTATTTCAAAGCCCAATGCATTTCGCCCTGTGTTGTTTTTTAAGGCCTTCTTCAGGGCATTGATAAGTGATGTCTGCAGAAATACTCTAACAAGATGATAGTCTCCTACGATAATTACTGGAGACTGGGGGGCAGTAATTATTGTAGGAGGCTATCATTTTGTTTGGAGTATTTCTGCAGACATCTCTTATCAACCACCTGATGAAAGCCTTAAAAAACAAGGTGCTAGCCTTAACCAAAAACCACAAATAAGAAATAACCAAAAAGTTAAGGTTTACAATTTTTTTAAAAAAATATATATTATATATAAATATGTCCACAATCAAATAGAGCAATTGATATACACATTCAAATTTCTCTTTAGTGTTGATCAAGCAAATTGCTCTACAAATTAATGAAGGAGGCAGGCCAAACGCATTTCGACGCTTTTCGTCTTCTTCAGTGGCCTGTAATTACTAAAACAAACATACAAACACTAATGAAAAAATACACTAGCAGATTACAGGATACTGGTCATACTATTCTTTTATGTACTATGTATGTATTTATACAATGGTGAATATATCTCCCAACCATAACCTGCATATACAGAAATATAAATATATATACAAACTAAGATAAGTAGAAGGTGTTATTACCCGGCACAAGCTGATGCTGTAATTCAAATGTTTAAAGATGTAAATATCTAGACATGGGGGCTGCCTGACAATATCCTGAAAGCAGGATGAATTGTATCACTCCCCCAGACCAGCAAAGCCTGCAAATAGTAAATTGAAATGTTTCTATCTGTGCTGAATGCTTTCCCAGTCAACAATTACAATAAATACACTAGGAATGTAAAATATTTTTGTCTACATACCTACAGCAAGTGCTTGCAAAATAATCCTAACCTCCGTTTCCCAAAGTCAAATGCCATGATCTAAACCACGTTATTCAGGGGAAGTTTTATATGTTCCTGTTGCAGGGGTTGCTAGTAATTAACCACACCTGCTAGCTATACTGTATACTGCCTGTAGTTACAAGAAGATTTCAATTAACCAAGTAGAGCCTGTAATCAGAAGTAACCGTGATGAACTAAAGATAATTTTGTCATTGTTTCCAATGAGTTCTAGGATTAAGAGAATCCTTACTACGCAACAAGTGCCCAATTACATTCTTCATTCAAACCTCTGGGGACCAGTGTCCCCAATGTGTAGATCCAAAAAAGTTCCCTCCTTGCCAATCACCTTTCCAAATTGTATTGGGGGCCATTGCATAGTAAGGGAATCTAGTAGGGGTGTGCATCGGATCGGATCCGATCCACGATCCGAATCCGATCCGACCCAAAATCGGGAAAATCCAATCCGATCCGATCCGGACAACCTCCGATCCGATCCGATCCGATCCGATGAGGTCCGATCCGGATCGGACGCCATTTTGAATCTGTCATATTCATGATCCTCAACAGGGATCCCCTGCTTGTAGTGTGGACTTTTATGGCCAAAATAGACATTACTTTGAAACTGTGTCTTGAGTCTCTCTCTCTTTCTCTCTCTCTCTTACTGTAGAGTAGGCTTGGGGGTGATCATGATTTTAAAAGCCCCCTGATCTGTATCGGAGGCCCTGCACCTACTCTAGAATATTAATGAGGGGGGGGGAGATGTAACTGCTAGATATTAGGGATGTGTATCGTATCGTTAGAATTTATGATAACAATGCAATATGCTCTTTATCGTGCACATGAGTTACAATAACGATACAATAGAAAAACCTACGATAATCATCGGAGACGATAATTTTCGGGCGATTTTATCGTTTTATCGGACTGCCATATAAATATACCTATAACTTCTGTATTTTAAAAGTTAGAGGCTTAAAACTTGTTCACAGTGTTTATGGGGTATGCGTAAGTATGTGTATGAAATTTGAGATTGATCCTTATAACCCTCGATTTTATATTAACTTTTTAAAGATCGTTTCTGTTCTGACAGATCAGAATGACAGCTTGCCAGACCTGTCAGAAAGGAAACGATCTTTAAAAAATTAATATAAAATTGAGGGTTGGAGGGATCAATCTCAAATTTCATACACATACTTAGGCATACCCCAGAAGCACTGTGACCAAGTTTCAAGCCTCTAACTTTTAAAATACAGAAGTTATAGGCATTGTTTTCTTTCTGCCAAAAATATCATTTTTGTAATGATAATTATCGTGAAGACAATACAGATCACCTACGATATGAATGAAGATGATTTTTTTGGTCCGAAATGATGATAACGATAAAAAAATGATATTTTTTGGCATGCACACCCCTACTAGATATGGATTCAAATCAACACCTTAATTCTTGCTTTCTGTTTGTAACAAATTGTCTGAATTACATACAGTTGGTCTGTTTTGTCCTGATACTATGTATGGATACATTGGTTGTAAGCAGGGGACTTGTAAACACATGCAGTGGCGTCACACCTTGGGTTTCTTATGGGCTCTTTCCCCCAGGGGAGCAATCTCTGCCATTTGACCCCACAAGGCCAGTTCTACACCCTGTGTCAAATCATTATGAATGTGGAATGTAAGGCAGGATATAACATGATGGAAGCAGTATATGGAATATGGATTGTGCCCCATCAGTTATCAGAACACTTCAATACTGCTATAATGCTGTGATGCAGATCTAATGCCCACCCCACCTTCCAGGTATCACTTTGTGCCTCTTGCTAATATCAGAACTAGGGATGTGCACTGACCCCCCGGATCGGATCGGATAGCGGATCGGAATCGGACCTGGGGGGTCGGATCGGATCGGATCGGATCGGAGGCTGGTCGGATCGGATCGGACCAGATGTCCGATCCGGATCGGACGCCATTTTGAATGCTTTTTCCCATAGCCAAGTATTGTTTTACAAAAACGCCTATAACTTTTTCATTTTTAAAGATAGAAGGATGAAACTTGGGCACATTGTAGACTGGTTAGGGGTAGTTATCCGTGAGAAATTTCAGAAAGATTGGTGCATGCATTTTGTGGCAATTAATTTTTTAATAAATACCCAGGAATGCCTATAACTTTGTCATTTTTAAAGTTACACACATGAAACTTTGCCACATTGTAGGGGGTACCTTGGGACCTATGTGTGTGAAATTTCAGAAACGTAGGTGCTTGTCTTGTGTGGCAATTAATTTTTAGAAAAATGGGTAGTAGTGGGGTAAATACAGTTACGCCTCCCATTTTTTTATTTTTGAAGATACAAACAGGAAACTTGGGCACATTACAGATACCACTTGCCTTGATATGTGTGTGCAATTTCAGAAACATTGGAGCTTTCCTTGTGTGGCAATTAATTTTTGAAACAATGAGGAAAGAAACACCTATAACTTTGTCATTTTTAAAGTTACACACATGAAACTTTGCCACATTGTAGGTGGTACCTTGGGACCCATGTGTGTGAAATTTCGGAAACATAGGTGCTTGCCTTGTGTGGCAATTAATTTTTTAATAAATACCCAGGAATGCCTATAACTTTGTCATTTTTAAAGTTACACACATGAAACTTTGCCACATTGTAGGCGGTACCTTGGGACCTATGTGTGTGAAATTTCGGAAACGTAGGTGCTTGCCTTGTGTGGCAATTAATTTTAGAAAAATGGGTAGTGGTGGGGTAAATACAGTTACGCCTCCCACTTTTTTATTTTTGAAGATACAAACAGGAAACATGGGCACATTACAGGTACCACTTGGCTTGATATGTGTGTAAAATTTCAGACAGCTGGGTCCAGGCATGTGGTGGCAAGGTATTTTTGAAACAATGAGGAAAGAAACGCCTATAACTTTTTTATTTTAAAAGTTAGAAGTCTGAACATTGCTCACTTTGTAGATGGGTTAGGGGTAGATATGTGTCAGAAATTTCAGAATTATAGGTCCAGGCATTTGATGGCTATGGAATTTTTAAATTACATGTTTCAAAAAAATTTCTACAGAGGCCAGGTCTTCCCCTCCCGCTTCCCGCGAAGAAAAGGAAACACTCTCTCGTCTCGATCCCTTTGATCCTTGCTAGTAGTATCCATTACAGGGCTCGTGTTTCCTTTCCTACTTTCACTTTTCAAGCAGAACGGCTGAGCCTAGCTGAGTTTTGCAGCCATGCGTGCAAGGAAGGATCACTCTGGTCTCGATCCCTTTGATCCTTGGTAGTATCCATTACAGGGCTCGTGTCTGCTTGAGTACAAAGTGAAAGCAGACACGAGCCCTGTAATGGATACTACCAAGGATCAAAGGGATCGAGACCAGAGTGATCCTTCCTTGCACACATGGCTGCAAAACTCAGCTAGGCTCAGCCGTTCTGCTTGAAAAGTGAAAGTAGGAAAGGAAACACGAGCCCTGTAATGGATACTACTAGCAAGGATCAAAGGGATCGAGACGAGAGAGTGTTTCCTTTTCTTCGCGGGAAGCGGGAGGGGAAGACCTGGCCTCTGTAGAAATTTTTTTGAAACATGTAATTTAAAAATTCCATAGCCATCAAATGCCTGGACCTATAATTCTGAAATTTCTGACACATATCTACCCCTAACCCATCTACAAAGTGAGCAATGTTCAGACTTCTAACTTTTAAAATAAAAAAGTTATAGGCGTTTCTTTCCTCATTGTTTCAAAAATACCTTGCCACCACATGCCTGGACCCAGCTGTCTGAAATTTTACACACATATCAAGCCAAGTGGTACCTGTAATGTGCCCATGTTTCCTGTTTGTATCTTCAAAAATAAAAAAGTGGGAGGCGTAACTGTATTTACCCCACCACTACCCATTTTTCTAAAATTAATTGCCACACAAGGCAAGCACCTACGTTTCCGAAATTTCACACACATAGGTCCCAAGGTACCGCCTACAATGTGGCAAAGTTTCATGTGTGTAACTTTAAAAATGACAAAGTTATAGGCATTCCTGGGTATTTATTAAAAAATTAATTGCCACACAAGGCAAGCACCTATGTTTCCGAAATTTCACACACATGGGTCCCAAGGTACCACCTACAATGTGGCAAAGTTTCATGTGTGTAACTTTAAAAATGACAAAGTTATAGGTGTTTCTTTCCTCATTGTTTCAAAAATTAATTGCCACACAAGGAAAGCTCCAATGTTTCTGAAATTTCACACACATATCAAGGCAAGTGGTACCTGTAATGTGCCCAAGTTTCCTGTTTGTATCTTCAAAAATAAAAAAATGGGAGGCGTAACTGTATTTACCCCACTACTACCCATTTTTCTAAAAATTAATTGCCACACAAGACAAGCACCTACGTTTCTGAAATTTCACACACATAGGTCCCAAGGTACCCCCTACAATGTGGCAAAGTTTCATGTGTGTAACTTTAAAAATGACAAAGTTATAGGCATTCCTGGGTATTTATTAAAAAATTAATTGCCACAAAATGCATGCACCAATCTTTCTGAAATTTCTCACAGATAACTACCCCTAACCAGTCTACAATGTGCCCAAGTTTCATCCTTCTATCTTTAAAAATGAAAAAGTTATAGGCGTTTTTGTAAAACAATACTTGGCTATGGGAAAAAGCATTCAAAATGGCGTCCGATCCGGATCGGACATCTGGTCCGATCCGATCCGACCAGCCTCCGATCTGATCCGATCCGATCCGACCCCCCAGGTCCGATTCCGATCCGCTATCCGATCCGATCCGGGGGGTCAGTGCACATCCCTAGAATCTAGCTTCTTGGCAAGTCTGCATAGCTTCTAGGTGTTCAGATTATTTTCTAGGTCTGTGCCCAAAATTTCTCCCATGACAGTTTTGACCATTGTCATTTAATTTTATAGAAAAGAAATGGCTTTCTAAAAGACATTCAAAGGAGAAGACGTTTTGGAGAAATTCTCATGGGTTTGGTCCAGGGTTTTTGTGCTTCTCTTACTTATGCAATGACTGAGAAGTGTGTGCGAGTGTCCTGTCTTTCATTTTACAGTCATCTCTTGGACAGCCTGTAGCCTCCTTGGCTTCCTGCACTTCTGCCCAAGGGAGGACATCATGAACATATTCTTCCCATAGGGCCTTTTCAGATCAGGAAGTGCAGGCAGCCTGAGACACTGCAGAGCAATGGTGACATGTGTAATAGAAAGAAAAATCCAGACAGCTCCCTCAGCCATGTCACCGTGATTAGTTAAGGTCAAAGACATCACCAACACACATTCAAAATAAATTACAAAATTACCTCAGAATGAGGCAGAAGAATGGAAGCCCCTTTTAGGGGAAAGAAAACTTTCAAGAAATCCTGAACTTTTTTTTATTTTCTTACCTCCTAGAAATAAGAGGACACCTTTCAGAATTCCCTCCACATTTTCTTCACCTGTGTGGGTGGGCGGGTAGGTGGGTGGTGGTGGCTGCATTTCCTCCCCTCAATGTTTTGGAGTGATACAGGGCAGTTGATGTTGTTGCCAGATGCAATGGCAGTGAAAACACACACATACTTTAGGAAAGAAAGGAGTTGTTCTACAACCCTTGCCAATGGTGATGCCTACCTGTGAGCAATTGTTGGAGGATTTCTCCTCCCCCTGGAGAAATTTGGTGAAATTGTCCCCCCAATTTCTCTTCCCACAAATTGGATGGAGATTTCTGAGCGGCCACATGTGCATAGCTCTATTATTTTCTCCCCCAAAAAAGGGGGGAAATCACTCTATTTAATGTGAAAAAAATGATAAAAGCTGAAGTCAAGAGCTCATTTACTTATAAAACAATCCATTATAGTAACAAGGAGTGCTGGTGACTGATTATTTGATTAATATATTGAAACATTTGGAAGGATACAGAGTTGTCTAATGCATTCGGTTATAATCAGATGATAATTACTCACTTCTTTTGTATTTTATTATTTTCTAAGTACTTTCCATTGCACTGGGAAATGTTTGATGTGTTACTGTAGTTCCATACATTTTGCGGGCTTTAAGAAGGCAATTGTAAATCATGAAGTGTGCATCCATCAATTCTCCAGAGTCTAGAGATTAAATAACCTTAGTTATCAGTTCTGACTGTTTCTCCAAGCATGTTCAATGTGGGTTACATCAGAAATTTAGCTGAAACGTAGATACACCAAGAGGCTTCAGTAACAATCTGTACATGTGTTGTTTTTAATTATGTTTTAACAAACAGCTGTTGTCTGATCTCTAGTAAAAAAAAAATAACCACCTGTTAGACTTACAGACAAGGTTTTGGAAACAGCCATTCTTTGTCTGAACAAAAAGTAAAACACAGTGCTATTGTTCTCCAGACACTTAATGGGGTAGAAATAAAGTTTTTCATATTGATAGTCTACCATTAAGTCTCACTTTCATTGGACTATAATATCTGTTGCTGAAGAAAAACCTCATAGCTTTTTAAGAACAGCTTTAGCTCAAGGAGATTTAAACAGAAGAATTTGTCATTTTTCCTGGCAAGCTATCATGGAGTCAGGCCCAGTTCACACATAAAAACACATCACAGCCACCATTAGCACGGAAGGGGGAAATTCGCAATTTGCGGAATCTACAAAATTCATGCATTACCGCCTTGCACCAGTGGGGACTTCAAAGGCCCTATTAATGCAAGGTTAAAAGTTTGCCCTTGAATGACTATGACCTTTAAGGCCCTCATTGGCACAGGTGGGAGGAACATGTGATTTCCAAAGTCTCTGGAAAATGCATATTTCCTCCACGCTGCGTTAATGTGTAAGTGAAACTACAGTGTGGGATACTACCCAATGTGTCACATTGGAAAAGAATCACTTTGGCCCACATTTTAGGTAGACATATGAAAGTAATCTAATTTTAGAGTTCCATGTGATGGTATTCTTACAGGTTTATATTTATGACTAGATGCTTGCCAAGGTATACAACAGGATTCCCCAGGCATTCCAGGACCAATGAAGGCCCAGAACTTTTCCTGGTTCACTTTGTCCCTTCTCTCTCTGCCCCCTTTTTCTCTTGTTATCAGCTGCAACATATATTATTCATGGTGACTCAAATAATAATAATATAGATGAGCAAACTGACATATGATAGAATAAATGTACAGATTTGGGGGCCTTTTAAAAGCCATTTTTGTACACTGTCTATTTAGCAATCAGGGCATTCTTCATCAAGACATGGTCTTGGAGGATCTTATAAAAACAAATTCAGTACAATTACTATAATATGCAAATGATTAAACTGCCTAAATATCAGGATTGTTGCTTATTGTCTTTATAGTTCATATGGTAGTGACCATATTTTGACTGGACTGTTAGATCCATAGAGGTGCATAATGGCTTACTAACTTACTGTAATATCTAACAAAATAAAACAAAAATTTGCAAAATAATTCTCCCATAAAACAGTTTTTAAACAAAAATTGAAAATCAAAACATCTTTTTTAAAAGAAAAAAGCAGATCTATATTCTGAAAAGATCTTCACATAGTATGCAATGATTTTGCAATATCTATGCAAATTGTGATGTGCATCATTGCTGACTATTGAAATTAACACGTCCTTCCTGTCTGCCGTTAAATTTGGTCTGGTTTCACTACTTGACTAAGTCTGCCGTTGCTTTATGTCTAGTCAATCTTTGCTGTATCAAATGTTTAGTAACCTCATTAAGTGCATTGGTAATCTGTTCTAAGGTGGGATCTACCTATTTATTTCTAGAATTGGTGGAAACAATTTCAAGAATAACTCTGGATGAACTTAAAGAAGTTAGGTAGTTGAAGGGCTGAGTCAAAATCGGCTGGAGACTTCTGTGAAGAAATGCCTCCAATTTAAAAGAGAATAGTGTCACCTGGAGCAAAATCATTCTTCCATCGAGAGTGAAAGTTGGAAATATGTTCCCTTTTTGGGGGAAGACTCTAACAGCATGCAGCCAAACAAGCATCACTAAAACATTTCCACTCAGTGTAGGATGGTCGGGGCAGAGCTGGCAGGAGGGGACTTGGGGGCACATATGGCCCCATTTCCCTCCACATGTTGTTTAAAAGCATTTGAATGGGGCTTTAGTGTATTGTGTACTACATAGTCTGGCTTGGGGCCAGGGTATCTGAGAAAGCACCTCCTCTCTTATGAACCTAACTGGAGCCTGCTTGAAGACATGGGACATGTAACTGGAGCCATAGCCCTGTTACATCCCACATCCTAAAGCAGGGGTAGGCAACATTTTGGACCTATAGGCACATTTGCCCATTTGCCCATTTGTGGTGGCACCCAGGGCCCTTTCTCAAATGTTTTCCAAGTTGTTCCAAGAACCAGGAATGATTGATTGAAAATATGTTCATCCCCTTTTTTACCTGTACCAGAATGCAAAACAGCTTATAAAATATGACCTCAACAACATCATCAAACTATGGAGGAGGAGGAGGAGGAGGGGGGGGGAGAAGAAGAAGAAGAGCCACTAGAAGTTGAACAGGAAGTGTTACCTCTGAAACAATACTGTCTTCAAATGATGTTTAACCGAGCCCTCCCTGCCCAAACTAATCAAGACCCTCCCTGGAAACTCTCCCTAGAGACTCTACCTGGACTTCCTTAGCCATAACTGAGAAAACCCTGTCCTGTTTCATCACCCTCCACATGGTGGAGAGTGAGCATGGCACAGGGACTCGGAAGATTATCTAAGCGTGCAGTTAGTTTTTTGCAGGAGGAAGGAGTCCAGGAGGTAGAAAGTCAGGTCAAATTAGAACGGTTCCATAGGATTCACATAACATTTGTATACCGCTGAATATAACAGACTATCTCAACAGTTCACAACATTAAAATACAATATTAAAACACAATATTTAAATACATCATTAAAACACTTCCAACTACAATAAAGGAGCAGTAAAATGGAAGGGCCTAAACTATTTACTTACAGCCCAGGGAAAGCCTGGGTGAACAAGTGTGTCTTCAGGAGGCATTTAAAAGATGCTATATTTTCAGCCTCCCGAACTACATGAGGGAAGGTTCTCCAAATGACGGATGCAGCTACAGAGAAGTCCAAGTGCCTGAGTATTTCATGGCAACATTCCATCCATTTCAGAATGACCATCAAGAGCTCTTCTGCTGATGTCACCTGGGCATATGTGTGTGTACACACATACACCATGTACATGTACTGGTACACACACATACACACACACACACTCACATACAGCTTCTAGGGGTGGGGAAGCACAAAGATACTGGGTTCCTGTTGCAAATCCTTTTTAGAAGAGCCGAAGCTGATTCAGCCAAAGCAAAGCCCTGTACTATAATTAAGTGGCAATTACATTCCCAGAAACACAAAGAGGTGGCTGGGTTCCAAGCAAACTATAGCCCCATGGATGGATAATCTTAGACTCCAGCTTTTCAGTCTCCCCAAAGTGGAACCCGTCCAGACAGGATGATGACAAAAGCTCTACAATAGGCTCCTGAATTGCATTCCCGCTCCCAGATATCACTGCTGTAGGTTTTATTGTAGAAGTGAGAGGCTTCATGCCAAAATGATTAATTTAGCATATTTGCATAGCCTTCTAATAACCCGTGTAGCTGTTCTGCATTAATAGACGGCATGTCGGTTTTTACTAGAGCAAACAGTTTATTTGGCTGGCAGCTGTTTCATGTCCACTATCATTCCTAAGAAGCTGGCTCTCCATCACTACGTTTATTTCAGAAGTCAAATGTTCCCCTCCAAAGAGTTGTTGCTGGGCCATTGAGTCAGGTTTCCACTGAGCTTACGCCGCCACTCCATGTCAAACAAAAGAACCATTAATGAACAGCCCAGAACACGTTCCAGGAAGCACACAGAAAAGAAGCAGAATCTCATCTCTGCAGTAACAGGCTCAGTAGTGAATTGACAAAGGTACTCATTTAGGTGATCATTTTTAGTAATGTATGGCTGTTGCTGCAGCTCTGTATTTAGCACGTCTATTGGAAGGGAAATGGTCCAAAGGTTATTTGCAAGATCATCTACTCTGTGCTGAGTTTCTGTTTACAGAGCTGGAAGTGTTGCTTGCTGAGCTTTTGATGTGATATCAGGAGAAGCACCAGACAGAGACAGAGGCCAGATCTACACCAACCAGAATATAGCAGTATGAAACCAGTATGAAAGTGGTATATAAAAGGCAGGAGTCACACCAAGCAGGATATAGAAGTATATGGTATGTGTCTATGGGCCCCAACAGTTGTCAGTGCACGTCAATACCACAATAAAGCAGTAGTGAGGTTCCTGCCTTTTATATACCGCTTTCATACCACTTTCATACTGCTATATCCTGCTTGGTATAGATCTGGCCAGAGACAGAGAGAGAGAGGGAAGAGAGAAAAATGTGAAGATCTCACCTATCTGACGTACTGGACAATAACAAACACTGAATTTCAATATATTGCTCTGGTACTCTCAAGTCCTGTTGAATGATTTTTAGATTTCTCTAAGCCCCCCTCTACAAGATTTCGGTTCGGCGCCTGGTTCCCCGATTATGCGCATCTTCTCACAATGGCTTTTACGCCTAATCCCTATACATGGGAGGCCTTGAAGCGCATTACGTGCTGAATGAAAGGCATTTTAAAGTTTTTGATATGCTGAGAATCGCATGCAAATGTTGCTGAAAGTAATGTGCTTTGTCCCAGAGAAACTCCCCAAACCGGTTCCTTCCCTTTATTCTCCCCGCCCACCCCGCCTTTGGTTTCCTAGGTTACCTGAAAGGAATGAGCTGATTAACATGTTATGCTACCTGTCTTCCCCCCTCCTTCGCCTGATTGCCATGACCTCCTCAGGAGTAAATGGGAATGAGTGACACACACACACACACACACACACACCAAAACAGACAGGGGGATTCTGCTTCGTTCCTTCCCCCTCCACTTCCCAGCGAGCTCAACAATTGTAAAACACACACACACACACACACACACACACAACTCAGCTCAGGAACCCAGCAAGAAGCGAGGGGAAGTTATGTCTGCTGATGGCTAATTATGCGCACATCCGCACATCCGTCCTACTCCCTTTACTTCTCATAAAACCACCTCCATCTGGCCCCGTGTCTCCATGTTAAAAATATTTCATCAGGGTACTTCAAAGAAACTTTATTTTTGGTTCACGTTGGGTCACCTCTTCTTGGAGCTTCCATCCAGAGAGACGGAGTACAAGGAGGAAGTTGCCAGGAGGAGAGAGGAAAGGAAACTAAACCAAAAAGCGGGAGGTTTTCCCAGTGAAGGGGCAGTTCTATGCATGCGATCATGACCACAGTCCAACCCTCTGATCATTAATGCGCCTCCTCAGAAAGTTGTTTACACGGATAAGGCGCTCTTGCTCCCGCTGTAAATTAAAACTCACTAATTAACACACATTCTAAAATGTGAATAATCGGAGAGAAAACGCGCCTGGACCCCTGATTTGCACTCCGCTCTTGTAGAGGTAAATTTCTTAATGCACCTTGAAAGAGCTTTAAATCGCTCTTGTAGAGGCACCCTTAGACAGGTAAGATTTCCAAAAGACAGGTGAGAACACACTTTAAAATTGGGGCCTGGATCCATATGCAAAACAACACACCCACAACAATGTTTTGGAGGTTCCTATCTAACTGCAGCCCCCCCACCCCCCCCCCCCCATATTGCCCAATAAGCTGTTCTGAGAATGTACAGGAATTTAGAAATATTCTGGATCCTCCCAGGAAAAGGCTTGAAGAGATTATGCCAAGAGACCTGAGAGAATAAGGAACTGGCCTTACAATTCTACACATGGAATGATGCTTGCTGCTTATATTGGGTATATTCTAGATCACATTAATTTATTTATTTATTTTATTTATTTATTAGACTTGTATACCGCCCCATAGCCGAAGCTCTCTGGGCGGTTTACATAGGATTAAAACAATTAAAAACAATATACAAAAATTAAAACAGCAAAAACATACAACATACACACAATACACACATACATTTAAAACCGCTACAACAGCCCAAAAAAGCTACAAATGGGCCATTTTTAAAGAGGTGGTAACTCTACTTCCTGGTAAGGAGGCCGGACGCTTTCCTCTGGCCTCTGCCACTCTCCTGTCTCTGTGCTGGCATCCTCTTTGCCGTGCGATTCCCTCACCTGGAATTAAGTGGCGTTCGGAGAGCTGCTCTTGGGACCGCCGGTGTTGCATTCGTAGCTGCAGTAACGTGAACAGGAGGACAGGGTTCTTATATCTTTACCAATTGATATGAGGCACAGGTATCAGTAGCGGGCAAGTTCGCTAAAGATGTCAAGTTTTATAGAGCTGCGGTACTACCTATTTATAAATAATTCACATGGTGCATTTCTTTATGAATGAGGAACTGATTCTAACCTAGTGAATATTCTAGATACCTCACCGTTCTATTGACATCTTCTCAATTGGCCCAACCATAGGCTGACCATATGAAAAGGAGGACAGGGCTCATGTAACTTTAACAGTTGTAGAGAAAAGGGAATTTCAGCCAGTGTCATTTGTATGCAATTAGTTCCTGGTGATATTCCCTCTTCATCACAACAGTTAAAGTTGCAGGGGCCCTGCCTTCTTTTTTATATGGTCACTCTAGTATAGTGCCTGCACCTTTAACTGTTGTGATGAAGAGGGAATTTCACCGGGACCTAATTGCATACAAATGACACTGGCTGAAATTCTCTTTTCTCTACAACTGTTAAAGTTACATGAGCCCTGTCCTCCTTATCATATGGTCAGCCTACCCAACCATTTACTGCACTCAAAAACATGTAGAGGATTTGCAGCAAGTGACCCCAAAGTACAAAGTCATTCACACAAAAAAAGAGAGAAACAACATCAAACCCTAACTGCCTCTGGATTTGGCCCATCCTGCTGATAAAAATATAAGATCTTTATGTTCATAGGATTTTGATTAAATCTAATCACAAAATCTGTCAGCTCAAACTGCAGAGTGCATTAAGTGAGCCATGAGCTCAGGCCACGACCATTGGGTTTACTAAGCCAAATGGACGGCTTGCTAAATACATGTTCTATCTGTAGCTCAGTGACTGTTCAGCATTGCTATGAACAGGCAGCCTCTGTAAGCAGTGAATAAGTGCACCCTGAGCCTGGTGCTCAGTTCTATCAAAAGTAAACTAAAAGGAAAAGGAGAGGAAATCACCTTTCTAACCTTAGGCATCCCAGATACCCATTGGCCATCGCCATCTTGGAAGTGGCTACAGGACAGTTCAACCATATCACAACCTGAGTGCCTAACTCAGAGGTGGGCAACATGATGCCCCTGCTGCCACCCTGTTCACCCCTGCCATCTCCTATTGCTAGGGTGACCAGATAAAATCCAGGTCAGGGCTCATGTAACTTTAACAGTTGAAGAGCAAAGGGAATTTCAGCCAGTGTCATTTGTATGCAATTAGTTCCTGGTGAAATTCCCTCTTCATCACAACAGTTAAAGGTGCAGGCACTATGCTAGAGTGACCAGATACAAAAGAAGGCAGGGCCCCTGCAACTTTAACAGTTGTGATGAAGAGGGAATTTCACCAGGAACTAATTGCATACAAATGACACTGGCTGAAATTTCCTTTTCTCTACAACTGTTAAAGTTACATGAGCCCTGACCTGGATTTTATCTGGTCACCCTACCTATTGCCTCCTGCCATCCCTGTTTTTTTAACAAGGAAAAAAAGGGGGAGCCATGGTTTGCCACCAAAACCAGGGAGAAACCCACTACAGAGGCTTACGACAGATTTAGATTGTTTTCGAGCTAAATATATCTAGTCAAAGCCTGCATAGCAATGTCCTGGTTATCTGCTGCCCACATACTAACTGTTAATGGCCAAATTCTGTTCTCCCTTCTTTGGTCCTTTGAAGTCAGACTTTAACTGGGCAGTCCTTAAAATAGAGGGTGTCTTTGAAAATCTGAGGACTGTCTTCTGTGAAGTACACATGGGAACCCTAAGAGAAAACTTACAAAATATTTCATAGACTCATAGAATAGTAGAGGTTGAAGGGGCCTATAAGGCCATTGAGTCCAACCCCCTGCTCAATGTAGGAATCCACCTTAAAGCATACCTGACAGATGGCTGTCCAGCTGCCTCTTGAATGCCTCGAGTATGGGAGAGCCCACAACCTCCCTAGGTAATTGGTTCCATTATCATATTACTCTAACAGTCAGGAATTTTTTCCTGATGACCAGCAGGGATCTGGCTTCCTATAACTTGAGCCCATTATTCCATGTCTTGCATTCTGGGTTGATTGAGAAGAGATCCTGGCCCTCTTCTGTGTGGCAACTTTTCAAGTATTTGAAGTATTTAATGTCTCAGTTGATATTTATTATTTATTATTTCATCTGTTATAGGCTCATAGGACATTGGTACTATGATCTTTTAAAGAAGCAATATCAGAGCAAGAGAAAAGACTGAAACCTGTGCCTCTCCTTGTAAATGGACATCACATTCTCTACATGAATATGGGGGCAGAAGAAGAACAGGAAAGGAAACCTACTTTCTGATCTCCCCCTCCGCTCTCTCCATTGAAGTGTTTACATAATTCAATCCATTTTGCTAACTCAGAATAACTAGCTCTGTCTTATTAGACCACGGCACCCGAAGCACTCTATAAATCTATAAAGCTAATGGCTAAACAAGTTATATGTTTTGATTTAGTGTCCATTTTGGCTCAAGCCTGCAGAACCATACATTAAAGGAGAGTGAGGGCGGGAGCAGAAGGATATCCTTGCATGTCTGTGTATTTATAACCTTGTCATTTAAAATGTTGGCAGGGGTTCAGATACTCCGTATGGTCGCAGTATTATGCTTTACCATAAAAGGAATGGAACAGCAGAGGCTGAAGAAAGCTGAGATGGTATGGTTGAGGAGATTGGCAGTAAAAATGAAAAAGAAAGGAAGGTAGAAGAGAAAGAAAGAAAGAAAGAAAGAAAGAAAGAGAAAGAAAGAAAGAAAGAAAAAGAGAAAGAAGAGAAAAAAAGAAGAGAAAGAGAGAAAGAAGAGAAAGAAAGAGAATACAAGTAAATCTTCCAATAGCAGATACTTGGTGATGCTCTGGTATTCTGAACGATGGGAACTGAAGCTGCTCCACCATTGCTCTTTATAGTCTTGGCAGACCTTCTTTTGATTCCTCATTTCATAAAAAAATGTTTGTTTTAAATGACTTAGTGGATCACACCAAGCTCCATCCTGCATTCTCTTTCAAACTGTGACCAGTGTGATGATTTCACAAGCAAAGAAGGGGGGCATAAAAGTGTTCCCCCCCCCACCCAGTATCAGATCTTCAGTGATATACTGTCTCCATAATGGAAGTTCTATTTAGACATGATGGTTAATAGCCACGGATATAATTTGTCTACACTTTTAAGGAGCCATCTAAGCTAGTGTCCATCACCACTTCTAGAGGTAGCAAAACCCCTGTTCTGCCTGAATTGGAAATAGCGGCGTATGTGGGAAGGTGGGAACATGTATGCTGTCCCTGTCCCAAATGTCCCTGTGTGTATTGACCCTGCGGTCTCCATCCTAACCTTCCTGCGCTCAGCAAAAAGGTCAGAAGTGGGCTTCTTTTGCATGTTTTTTTCTTGAATCTTGTTGAAGACCTGATAAAGCAGGATTCCTGGTGGCATGGAAACTTCTACTGGTGTTTTTGCTCAATGATGGAAGGTCATGAGTGGGGGAATATGACCTAAACAGGGATATTTATTATGTGATGTATCTTCTGAGTGTTGTAGCATTATAATTCATTCATTCATACTTTTACTGGTTTTGTTTCTTTGCTATTGGCTTTTTAAAAAACATGTCAACAAATCAACAGAAGACATTTCTACTCTGATTGGCAGAATAGCTAAAGACAATTTGGGAGTGGGGGAATGAAGAAGAAAAGAGCAAACAAATATGAGAGAGGAGAGGGAAATGGGACGGGGGGGAATCAAAGGAGATTCTATGAGTGGTTCTTATTCTGTGCAGAAATCAATAGTTCCTTAAGCCAAATACAAGGATCCATGCTGGTTATTAGGCATAAGTAGAGAGGGTATGGATTTTGTAAATTCGGATATGTCTGGTGGATTGTCAGGTGCCTTTCATTCTGTTGTCTGCTCATTGGCAGAATCAGATTTTTTTTCCCAGTTTCCCCAACTTCCACAAATGTGCACTTGTGAAAATGTGCAACTCCCCTCACCCAAAATGTACATTTTCATGCTTTAGCCTATGGGGGATTGCATATTTCTGCTCAGTTTTTTTAAAAAATCTATTAATAAATTTGTGTAAAATTCCAGATTTTTTTTTAAAAGGTCCACAAGTCCATGGAATTTGTGAGACTTGGGAAAATCAGGTCCACTTCTGAATCCATGGCTCAGTTGTATAGAAATCTGAATTCATTCAATTCCGTTGTGGATTCCTCCAACATCCATAGGTATCTGAATTGCTTGCCAGATTTCTTGAGAATTGTACAGCTTTTGGAGTTTCTTGTATGATATCATTTCATGGAGTGCTAATGAAGAAAAATGATCCATCTAATGTCTTTTAGAAATGACTTAGATGGGTTCATAGAACAGTTTTTCAATCAGACACTTTGGGTTGAATCCAGATTGATGCAGGATCAATTGTGCTGCAGGAAGCAGACTTCCCTTCCCCCTCCTTACCACACCAGTTCCCCCCATCCCATAAAAATGCTACACAGTGGCTCAATTTGGACGACACAATGAACAACTGGTGTGCGCTGATCCTCATCCACACCACAGTTGATTATTTATTACCATGTTGTGTGGGGAGTGCCCCTAGGGTTAGCGAGAGGGTTAGGGTTAGTCAACCCACCACTGACTATCATGTCGTCCGAATTGAGCCAGTGTGTCAGGAGCTGCAGTGGGGGGGGGGAGGGGGATCCCAGAAAACCAGACAGAGGGACATTCCATGAATAGAACCATTCCTCTAACAGAAGGCAGATTGTGGACCCAACCCTAAACGTATAGAGAAGACTCCACAGGCTGCTAGAGGTCACTAGTTCTGACAATTACTACAAAAATAAGCACTGATGGCTGGACTTCCCTGTGGCCTCTGCTAGTAAAAGCAGGACTGCTGCACTGAATGGATCACAAGGGAGGCACTTAACTTGTTTCAAGAAGCATAATACAAAGGAAAGTGAGAAGTGCCCTTCCAGCTGTATGGGATTGTAGAGGTTGCCTGAGCTGGTGGCCTCTTCAAACATACAGAAGCTTTTTTTACATGAAGTACTTCACATTCAGAGAAATCCTATGCATGATTCCCTGGATGTAGTGCCCACTGTGATAGAAGGGGATTACTCTGAAGTAGGTGTGCTGCTGTGTGAACTGGCTTTTGTGTGCCCCTTGATAACCACTTGGTAGATCAATATCAAGGAACAGCATGTTCTGCTCCAGTTGGACTACCCCCTACACTCTTCAGTCCTATACTCAAGCAGGCAAACACCTGCATAGGGGCTGTATGTTCTCTTTTATTGTTCACTGCTCTGGAAGCTGTTTAGATGTGGAACAGTATATAAATGCTATATATATCTAAAAGAGGGGAAAATGCAAGCCTAGCAATATTAAGAGAAATTCCACACAAAGGATCTCATGAATGTTAATGGAAGGCATAGAAACTCCAATTTCTAACTCTTAGCTCAGGTTCAGTACTTAAGACAAAGTGAAAGTTGCTGAATCAGTCAGGTGCAGAATCAGGCCATTTTCCAAAGTGATGAAGTGGGACCCAAGTTGAATCTTGTGGTCAGTGTGCACTTCTAAAATTTAGTGAGGTATTGCAAAAAAAACAAAAAAATCTTCTGCATGTTGAATTTGATATAGTGATCTGCTATCCAAGCAGAGATAGCAGTACAACAATTGCATACATTTGAGAACAGAGGGAGAGACTAAGGGAACTGAAATATTTGGATATTGTCAGTCCAGCAATGGTATTTCAAGGAAAAAGAGGAAATTGGATTGCCCAGAGAAATAGGGGGAAAAGTGAAAGATGGGGGCCAAACACTGATCCCCAAGGGACATCAAGTGAAAAAGAGGAATCTTGGAAGGGTGAGACCTATTAAAAGAGCATTTGTGTGATAGAAGTGAAACCAAGAAAGAATCATATCACTGAACCTCAAAGAATAAGGAAGCAGAGAGAGGGGTCGCCTGCATCAAAAGCTGTAGAAAGTTCAAGGAGAAGAACAGAAAAGTACCCTTGTGACTAAACATATAGAAGATGGTTGGAGATTTTTACAGACAGAAGTTTCAGGGCCAAACTATACATGATGCTTGTCACATGTTCAAACTGTACAAGGGCAAAAGACACCAAGTTATGAAGGCCGGTATTGCGCTATTAATGTAAGAAACCCCAAGATTCTGTGAATCGGCATGTTGGGTGGAACTACAACGTCAGATTAAGTATATAACTATTGTAATGGATTGGGACACTTGTGCCTCTTTGCCAGCCACTCTCAGGAAGAGTCTGGATGCTGAATTATCCTGTGCACAAGACGTGCAGGAAAGAGGCTGAGATTGGGAACTGGGCTTGAGGTTTACGGTGTAAAGATAAAAAAGTCGGTTGCTGTTAGATCTTAGCAGAGATTTGCAAAACCTTGCAATGGATATCCTATGCTATTATTCCTAAGGGTGGAACACACCACTGCTCTGTAGGAATGGGAGAACCAGGGATGTGAACCAGGGATGTTTGTCGAAATTCTCTGAACTTCCCTTCAAAGCATGTTTCGTCTTATTCCCGTTATCATTTGTGATCTGCTTGTGATCTTCAAAAATGCACACTTTTTCCCATTGATAAAATGAAGATGTGTAGTTCTTGAAGACAATGTGAATTTCAAAGAGGATCACTTTCCAAAAAATGTGCATTTCGGTGAATGCAATTACAAGTTTGGGAGCATGCAAATGTTTCTCAAAAAATATGCACACTCATTCATATTCATGTTCAGGATTGGGAATGGGACAAGTTTGGATAATTTGTGAACTGAACTGAAATGTTTGTACTCCCCATGCTCCAGTGCATCCAATCTATAGTTAAGTAATACTGTTATGACATATCTGGTGCTCAACAATAGTAATTCCTAGGGACTGATATCAAGTATGGAGAGTAACATGGGAAGGAATTTGGATCTTGTTTGCATAATTACTGTCATCTACATTGAAAAATGTGAAAATGGAGGAACAAATAAATGTGTTCATCTTTGATTGTTGATGTACTAGAATGGGTATGTATTAGAGCCAAACTAGCAATTTGGATTTGGCTTTGCTATTCCTTTTGGTTTGAAGCTACAGAGACCAAAAGAGCTAGACGATCCTTGCTTTTGGTACCTGCTAGCTGGGGTATTATATTGCAATGCACTATCCCCCCTGCTGCTACCTTCTCTCTCTCTCTCTCTCTCTCTCTCTCTCTCTGGGATGTACAGGGACCCCCCGGATCGGATTGGGACCTCTAAATTTGTCCCGGATTGGATCGGACAAAATTGGAGGCCCCTGGACCGGATCGGGCCCGATTCCGATCTAAAAATCTGAAGTCCAATTTTTGGATCGGCCCCCATTTTTGTTTTCCCCATAAACTTGCATTAGGGGAAAGAAAGCTTTTCCCCAATGCAGGTCTATGGGGAAAAAATGGTGGCAGGTGGGTGAGTGGGGTCCTAACTCCCTCTCCACCCTTGTGCTTCTTACCTGGCGGGCCATCCATTGTGGTCTGTCCTGGCAGGTAAGCCCCCCCCCCACAATCCTTACCTGGTGGGGCTGTCTGCTTCCATCGGAGGGCGCCCGCTGGCGCCCGCCAATGGAAGTGGTGGCGGGCGCCAGTGGGTGCCCGCCGATCCTCCAATTTTTTCCAAACCGGATCGGGTCCTTCCAGACTGGTTCAGGAAAGTTCGGACAATCCAGAGGGGTGATCGGAAATCGGATAATTGCATCTGATTTCCCCTGGATCGGCTCCGCATCGTGGATCGGACCCGATCCAGTGCACACCCCTAATATATATATATATATATATATATATCTATCTTTGGAATATATAATGGGCCCTCTACTCACAAACTGTATCCTCAAATTAACTGTAAGTAAAGCCATGAAGGGCACAGACTTCCTTGGGCACATCTAGACCTTGGGAGGTGTTGCCAATGTCTTGCTGATGCACTGTTGTTTGTTAACATGGATAGAGTACATACTGTTGGTTCGTCATATCTCAAGTGCATGTGTGTAGAGGATGGAAGTGAAGACTGCTACCCAGTGTCAGCTCCAGGTTTCTGAAGGAGCTAGGGCAGGACACCCTCAAAGGGTCCCCTCCCTTGGTACTTCTACCTTTTTACTGTTATTGCCACCATCTGCTATTGCTTCTCATTGCCACCACATCCTTGCTTAGCAGGCAGAGATCTAGTGAAAAAGTAGGCAGTGGCATCTACTGCTCCTCCTTCTCGCCTCCTCCATTGTCTGTGCCAGAATGAGAGGCAGGTGAACAATCAGGTTGCATTCATGAAGAGAAGGTGAAACTCTGGGGACTTTTGTCAGTGAGCCTCTGCTGGAATGCCTACCCTTGACATCATCCTTTAATCTAGGTATACAGTTCAAGTCAGTATTTCAGGGGTGGCCAGAAAGTAGATCAGTATCTACTGGTAGCTCTCTGGATGAAGAGAAGGTGCGACTCCAGGGGGCTCTTGTCAGTGGGCCCCTGCTGGGCTGTGGGCCCTTGGTCGGTGCCCTACTCTGCCTACTCTTGACACTAAACCTGTTACCTGAGATGACACTGACTTCCCAGGTTTTAATGGGTTTGGATTCAAGCCAGCACTTACGTTCCTGGATATTGACCCAAGAGTTACACATGTTTAAACAAGCATATTACCCTGGCCTCTTTTCTTCTGAAGAAACAGTTGTAGGAATAGAATTCTCTCCTGATCCACATCAGGATCCTATGCTACTTTTCGGCTGCAAATCCCCTCCTACATTTATGTGGCCCTCAGTGGTGCTGTTTCATTGAACAAAGCTGGTGGGGAAGGTCTACTTTCAATGTTTCAAAGTGGTTGCTGTTCTCCATTTGAATCCCTTTAAACTGAATCGCGGAGCTGTATTGTGTTGTTGTTGATATTTGTTGTTTGTTGTTGTTTAACTGCTGATTTTAGTTGGGTTATGTTTTGTTTTATTATTATTATTTTATTTTTTAAAAAAAATGAAATTAGAGGGAGATGTGTACAGTAGCCTTTCAAGCAGTTCTGGTGCAGGAATGAAATTGAGACAGAAGTCAACCTGTGAGAGGATTGACTCAAATAGAGTGGGCTGAAGAAAATCAGCAGAAACAAACGCAAAGGAGTCTACACTGTGAGAGACTGCAGAACCGAAGGATGTGTCAGCGGAATCAGGACACAGGGAAAGAGAAATGGTTAGGAAGGAACTGAGGCCTTAAATAATGACGGTCTCTAAAATGCTTGAAAGGAATAGCAGGTTGTATCCAATGGTAGCTACCCCACTGGAGGAACAGGTTATTTGGGGTGATTCACCATTCCCCTGCCTCAGGATCCACAAATCTGCTCCAGAGGGTCACATAATTGAAGGCATATCCTTCTATTTCCACCTTAGATTGTCTTTAAAATTAAAAATTGGCTGCCAGGATCAGCTAGGACTTCATCTCCCTTTGGATAGGAGGGACATAGGAACTTTTGTACCAGTGAAGTACTAACTCCAGGTTTAGGAAAGAGTATCACAAAACTTGTGCCTTTGTCTCAATGACATTTGAAACATGGTTTAGTAGAACCAGTAGAGTTGTGCTAATAATTATTATTCTAGCAATCTTCCCACCATCTTGCTGGTGAGGTCAGGATGGCCTACATCAGAGGTAGGTCTACAGGGTGCTTGGGGCACCAATGATCCCTCGGCCACCTTTCTTGGCACTGGCCTGACCCTTCTTTAAACTTTTAATTGATGGGATATGATTCCACAAGGGTTGGTGATGGCCACTGTCTTAGGTGCTTTCCAAGGGGATATAACAAATTAATCATGGATAAGGCTATCAGCGCTGCCTGCAGGATCAGACATAGCATGTCTCAGAGTGCCAGTTCTTGAAAACACAACAGAAGGAATGGGGTATTGCCCTCTTTTTCTGCTTGTTTAGATGTTGGATTGACCACTGTGGGATACAGGTTACTGAGCAAGATGGACCTTTGTTCTGATTTCTGGAAGCTGCTTCTTCTGATCTTAATATTTTTGGATTTCTTTTCCACATGTAGGGAAAATATGAAATGCTCCTGATGCAGAATGGAAGAAACATTGAATAATACAGAGCAGTGAAGAGGCGTAAAACTTCAGAGGTGCTCCATCTGCTCACCCTCTCATTAGAATTACATCTGTTTAGGAGCTTTCACAATTCTGAAGTGGCTTCCTATATTTTTTGTCCCCCCCTTCTAAACTAGCAATGTGGGTGTCTTAAATAGCATTAAATTCTTTATCAAGAGGGGGAAAAAACTTGTAATGTTCGTGAACTGTGAAAGTCGAAAATATGACTGATGAGTGATTTTCATGCAAAGAAAGCAAAGAAGTGGAAACCAAAATAGTTTCCGTAAAATTATTCTGTTTGAAGAACACTGTAACCCATTGCTCTAGGTGAAGACATTATGGAAGGTCAAATGCCAGGTTTATGAAAATTGTCTGAACTATATTAGAGATGAGTGGATCCCACATCGGGATGATGAAGAATTTTGTTCCGCCCACATTTTTAATCTAAGTAACCTAATTTGCACTTCTCAATGTAACACACAAATCAAGGTAAGCCAAATGCAAGATTCCCGTATGAGAAAAGCAATATGCCTCTATATACCAAATGCTGGGGAACATGGGTGAGCGGGTGCTGTTGCACCCGTAGCCTGTGTGGTTTCCAGTTCGAGAGCTGGTTGGTCACTATGTGAACAGATTGCTGGAATAGATGGACCTTCGGTCTGATCCAGCATGGCTCTTCTTACGTTCTAAAGATGTTTCTTGATATTACCTCAAGAAATATATCCCCCTATACCAGCCTCCCAGGACATAATTATCTTCAGGGGAACTCTGCTATCCATGCCATGGCCTACAGAAATCACAGGGATAGGCCTTCTCAGCAGTGGCCCCCACTCTGCGGAATGATCTCCCCTCTGCAGTCTAACAGACCTCACCACTGGCATGTTTCATGCATTTATTGAAAAGATATCTGTTTGCTTTGGCTTTCCCTCCGCCTCATGAAACTATTATATATGTATTTGTAGTCTTGTTTGTTTTGTTTTAGATTGTTTTAATGTATTATAAATTGCTTTAGGATTGGTTTGAAATGACAAGTGGCATATAAAGGTTGTGAATAAATATCCTTTGAATTGTGCACATCTCTTAATTTTGTGATGAACACTCAGCTTGAAATATACAAAAATGTGCATTTAAGGGAAATGTGCACAAAATGTACATATTAAGGGAAAAACATACTCTTTAAATGTATAACAGGTTTTTTTAGAATCCTATCAATGCTCCTCTCATTTCCCCTCATTTGTTCATTTATTGTTCTCCTCATTGAGAATAAATGTCATACCAAGAGGAAACAAATGCTGAAAAGAAAAAGTACTGCTGATATATTCCCTCTACTTTTTGTTCTTCTTGCCATCTGCCCCTAATAAAGTCACTGGCAAGTAGAATGCTAAGACCAAGAACGAAAGCTTCTGTCCACCCAAAGTGCACTCGGTAGATTTGGCACCAAAGAACATTTGTTCTCATGCTGGAGAGAGAACCGAATGCCTTTTTGCAGAGATTATCCCCAGCTGTAAAAAAGATTGCCTTGCCTACTGGTGCAGCTACAAGTATAAATCTATTTCCACATGAGGAACATTGTGCAGAGCCAAGACACACAACATGACACTTTCACTCCACGATGAAGTTTTTGCAGATGCAAAATAGTTTGGCATTCAATTAAGCTAGTTTTGTGTTATCAATGGGAGAGTTAAAGGGACCAAATGAATATACTTTATGTTGTTAGACAGGAATGGGGAACCTTTTCCCCCCTTTTCGTTTGAAGGCTGCATTTCCCTGGGAGCACATGCCAGTGGTAGGCATATCCAGAGCCAACAATGGACAGGGTCAACCCCTTCTCTTTCTCTCTCTCTCTCTGCCAGCCCCCTTTGCCCCTCTTTCTTTTCTTCCTTGCTGATGAGGAATGACAGATCACCATTGACAGGGGTCCACTGATTGCTTTCAGGGGGCTTTTGACATTAGGTTGAGGGCCACATCCAATTAGATAAAGTGCCGCATGTCACTCTAAGGCCAATGGTTGCCCACTCCTGTGCTTATTGAAATAAATTCATTCCAAGGATTCCATGTTCAATATAGATGGCGAGTCATCCTGAAACCTTCCTCACTATCTAGGTATAGAGACCTTCTGAGGCACGATTGGTCTCAGGTTTGAGGGGCCCTTAGCTAAGGGCACATGCCAGTGGCAGGCATATCCAGATCCAACAATGGGCAGAGCCTACAATGTTTGTGATCCCTGGTGGCTTTACCTAATAGAAAGGGGCAGCAACACTCTAATCAGAGTCAGACAGCTGGGAACTCTTGATTTCAGTTTTACACAATGCCCTGGAACGGTGCCATATTTCCTTCAATGTGGAACACTGGGGGAAATGAAAAATGTCAGAAATTAAAGACAGCCCAGGTCAGACATTAGTGGTGAGCCCTGGCAGGGTGCTGAATCTTCGATACTTGATCAAGGGTATAACAAGGTGTTGTTGGTCTTGTGGACTTGTGGTATGTGCAAAGCTTGGTTGCCTACTAAGAACCTGCCTTATAGCAAGTGAGACCATTGCTCCATCTAGCTCAGTACCATCTACATGGAGTGGCAGCTGTACTACAGCACCACAGGCAGGTGTCTTTCCCAACCCTACTCAGAGATGTCTGGGATTGAACCTGGGACCTTCTGGATGCAAAGGCTTGCTCTAGCACTGAGCTACGGCCGTACCTCAACAAAATTTAACTAGTCTAATATCCCATATTTATTATACCCCTGCTTGTTGGAGCGCAATAGTCATTTCTCCTGTGTCATCAACAGCAATCATCAACAATTAAAAAAAATAAAGAAAGGGTTCAGAATGTTTTTGGAGAGGTGTGGAAAGAGGAGGTTTTCAGTTGTCTCCGAAACTTGCTTCCCTTTGTACTCACATTTGAGCCAATCTGCTATAATTTAGATCTCATAGGCAACATCTCGTCATTATTTCTTGCACACATTGTGCATTTTTTTTTTGCACAAAGTTGGAACACTGTAAAACACACATCTGGGAATGGGGCAGTGGGGGGGGATAGATGTCTTCCCTGAAATTGCTCTCTTAATAAAAAGCTTGACACTTGGTTGTCTTCACACAGAAGGAAAGAGTTCTCCTTTTGGGATACTGAGTTTTGGGATACTGAGCACATCTGGAATGCTAAGAAAAGGCCATGGGCCATAGCATGGCTGCCACGGCAGGAGGGTTGCCATTAACACAATGGATGCCATGGTGCATGTGGCTGGGCATGAAACACCCATTTTATAGAAATGCATATTGATGAGACTAAAAAAAAATAACTTGCCCAAGAACCTTAATACTAGGTGCAGGTCATGGCTGAGCCCCAAAACTTCCCAACACACCCCAGGCACACAGAATGGCCCATTCTCTGCTTTCTCCTCCCATTGGGTCACCCCAGTGGCTTCCCTAAGCTCTCCTGATGCTCTCCATAGTCCTCTCCACCCTAGCTCTCATCTTCCCACTTCCTTGTTCCACTCTATCAAGTGAAGCTCTAACTCTCCACCAGCTTTCCCATTGCTATCACCAAGCCTCCTCCTTACTTATTGCCTCTGGCAATGAGGTCTACTCAATCCTTCCTTTGGGTGTGGGTGCATAGGAGCACCTGCAAACCACTGTCCTTCAACTGCCAACCACCCTGAACTCATGTGGAGTTCAGAGGGATTTAGCTGAATAAAGATGGCAGGTAGCTTGAGACTGGCATTTCACTTTGAAAAGTTTCTAACCACATGGCATTGAAGCAGGGCACTTTATGGATGCAGAGGGAGGTGTTTGCACCATGCTGACATTTGACTATGGTGTGAGAGAGCATTTTATTGATTACTTCATCTACCCCTTAGATAAATGCCATTGCCATACTTCTCACTGTCTCAGTCTAGATTGCATCACCTGGCAGGAAATGGGGGGATCCCATAATAGAATCCTTATCCATGGGGAGGTGACACCTCTTACTCATAGAGAACTGGAATATCAAAAAGGCTAGTCTAGAACCCTTCTTCCCTACATACTAGCCTTCTATGTACAGGAGGAGGAGGAGGAGGAGGAGGAGGAGGAGGAGGAGGAGAAGCAGAGGAGAATTCCACCATGTGGCTCTCTGTTTGCAGAATGAAGTACCACTGTCTAGACCAGGAAGGTTCAAGAATTCCATTTCATATACATTTCAAAGCAATGGACTAATGTGCCGATCGGAATGCAGCTAATCTTTGGATTGTGTGCTTCTACAGATTTCTTGATGCATTTCTCAACTCAAAAACCATACAAAAATCATATTTTAAGTTTTATTATTATTATTATTATTATTATTATTATTATTTATTCCATTTATATACTGCCCCATAGCCGAAGCTCTCTGGGCGGTTTACAAAAATTAAAAACATTGAACATTAAAAAAAACCAATATACAACATTTAAGACCATAAAAAGCATAAAAACAAGTTATAATTACAATATCCTTTAAAAGTAACGATTCTGGGTCAAACTCTAAAGGCCAGATTCTGGGAAACTAATAAGGGACAGGCCACCCCATCCTGCTCAGGAGTGCCTGGAAGAAGCTGGGGGGGGGTGGCCTCTACAGGATGCTGGGTTCAATGGGCCTTGGCGTCAAGGGATGCGGTGTCCTCCCCTCAGCCTGGTCACCCCCGTGGCTGCATCACAGGCATCTCCCTCCCCACAACACCAATACTGAAGAAAAAGGGCAGCCAACCCAAGCCACGGGGGACGTGGCCACCGCAGCCCCGTTTTGTATACTTTAGGAGGAAATATATTTAGATCTGTATATTCTGAGAGGGAATATGTTCAAGATAAAAAAGATACATATTTCACTATTAATTCCTTAAAAAAAAAGCAAATGAATGTGGGAATGGGACTGAAAGACTTTTGAGATGGCATTGCATCTTCCAGCTTCACAAGGGATGAATGAATACATGAAGAACTGAGAAGGACAGGAAACAGAACTCCCTAGTTTACCACTTCAGCGAGAACTAGGCCATTGTTTCCACCGGAAGCAGTGCAAATTCCCAAGTTCTTTCGTGAAGTTTTATTTCAAGGGGGAATGTGCCTGCTCTATTTGTATGGGGTGAATTTGTAGAGTGTTATATCTCTACTGTAAGTAAAGGAGAAATGACTGATTGATGGGGAATGCTATTTTATACCCAGCACTTGCTTTATCCATCCTCTGCTTTCATGTTCAGATGTGTCCATGCCAACTTGCTATCAAGGCAATTTCTCTTGTAAAGTTGTATGTATAAAAATCTTTGGAGCACTGAACAGAATTACTGCACAGATGTCAGGTTGCAAGGAAGGTTAATAAAAAAAGAAAGCATTGCCTGAAAACAGATGTTTGGATTTTGAAGCACAAATATAGCTGTCTCTTGGCAGATAAGCCCAGATTTCACCAAGTCTAAGAGATAAGAACTAAACATTTATTCTTTAATCTGATCTGCTTTACTCATCAGCATTGATATGAAGGGTTCTTTGTCTTTCATGCATTTTATATGTTGAATGATTAAATCAGCAGCTTCTATCTATACATCTCAATCTCTACCGAGATTCATATAGATGCTGCAAAAATAATGGGTGCATCTTCTGTGTCTTAGAAGGAGCAAAATATACATCTTTTTGGAATCCTGGGATTAGTTACTTGTTACATTTTTATCCTTCCTAATATCAAAATCACTGTGTGGCTAACAAATAAAGTTACCACTAAAGCTCTGTGGAGACATGTAGAACGGACATTTGGGTTGTGCAGAGGGCAGGAGACCTGTATCTATTCAATGTCCAACTTCCACAGGGCCCTATGCGTGTAGAATCGTAACTTGTGAAGGTAGAAGTAGAATGTACATAGGGGGTCTACATGCACAGGCCTTCAGGGCAAACGAGACCTTTAATGTGTGGAGGTTGAACTGGAGCCAACAGGAGCAATTTTGACCTCTTCCTTCTGCAGAAAATGAACATCCGTACAGAGCTCCAGAAAGAAAACTATATAGCTTTCTCCTTGAGTTGTAAGCTTTTTCATGTGGAGGAAGGTTTTGATGTATAGCTTTCAAACACATGGTCCTCACTGAGATTCTGATGGGATAAAATCTTATGACAAGATTGTACTACAGGAGTGCTTGACATATCTTATTTCACTCTAAAACAATCACATCCTATGGTGGAGGAACAATGCTGTCCTCTATTTTTGTATTTAGTTTGATTTTAGGATATTATGGGGTTAATTCTTTTATATGTGTGTGTGTGTGTGTGTGTGTGTGTGCATGCAGGAACACACATGTGCTAGTCAGTTTCAGCCAAAAAGTTAATAGTTTATAGTTCAAATGCTTAGTTAGAATATCCAGGTCAGTTCCATGTAAATTTCAGGCTCCAGTAAAGAAAAAATGAACGGGGAAAGTTAAAGGAAAGATCCCCCAGCACTAATGATTTGCGGAATGGAGGTGAGAATAATGAGACGACGCAGTATGTATGGATTTTAAACATGGGCCACATTTATTAATGATCTGCAAAAGGGGGTAAATGCCTAAGCGGGCATCTCTCACATGGCTCAATCAGGCCATCTTCTAGGATCGGGCAACCCATTCATAACCCCTGTAGTGGCACCATACAGCTCGCCACTCCAGGGGCTCCCCATTTGGGAAGGGAGGCCTTCTGGTGTCACTGCCCCTGTACAGCAAGACTCCGAGGGATGCGAGTAAGGTTGGCCTCATAGGTAAACCTTTCCCCCATTGGCTGGTGCCTGCCATAGGTTTCAGGCCCTACCTATCACCACCAATGGTGCCTGAGAATGCTCACCATTATTCCCCACACTTGAGATGCCCATACCTAACTGCCATCAATGTGACCAATTAACACAAATTAACCTATTTAATACACCCAACCTGTCTCACAGTGTGGAGTAGGCAAAAAAACACATAACCAAGTTAGATTATGAGCAAAAAATCCCTACTCGGCCTCCAAATGGACAACCAGAGAACCCACACTGCCAACAAGGGAGGGAGGGAGGGAGCTGAGAAACGAAGAGGGCTCTGCAGGGAGGCGTAGCTCCTAAATAGCCACGCCCCCTCCCAGGCCCGGTGGCACCAAAACGAAGCAGCCTATGGCGTGCCTACACGCATCGCTCTCTTGCCCCATCCGCAATTGGCCTCCCCCTGCCCAGGCGTGCCGGGCGTGGGTACGAGGCACTTATACAGATATGCTAGTAACAGGGGTGAATGAATGATTCCTGTTCATGTTTACAATCGCTGCTCGCTTTGCGTGAATGGGAAACTTGCAAAAATCTAGCATTAATTCAATGGAACAATTGCACAAAACTCTCCAAATTCATGCAAATCTGCCCCATAGATTAACTTCAGTCTGTTGGAGTACTGTGTGGAAAATTAGGAAATTTGCACAATTTGAATGGAGAATCAGGAACGAGATGAACGCAAACATGTTCGACAATTTGCAACTAGTTTTGGTGGATGTTTGCTCGTGCTCATGTTTGGAGTTTTAAATGGGGTATGCGCACACATTTTGCAAGCAAAAATGAAAATCTTATACATAAGAACATAAGAAGAGCCATGCTGGATTAGACTGAGGGTCCATCTAGTCCAGCACTCTGTTCACACAGTGGCCAACCAGCTGTCAACCAGGGACCAACAAAGCAGGACATGGTGCAACTGCACTCTCCCACCCATGTTCCCCAGCAAGTGGTGCAGATACTGGAGGTAGCACTTTGTATATTATGGTTTTAATTGTGAACTGCCCAGAAAGCAGTATAAATATGCAATAAATAAATGGATAAACAAATCAAACTTGGTCTAATGGAAAGAACCATTGCTGAACCAGCCAGAAGATCTGGAGGTTAGGATCCCATTGCATGCTGTGTAGACAGCCTAAAATTAGCTTCATGCTACTGCAAAACCTTGTGGTGGAGTAACAAAAATCAAAATTAACCCAGAGTGGGATGTATATTTGATCTCTCCTGAACTAAAAGCAAAAATTTAATTGGAATAAATTATAGTGAAGCAAACTGGACTTAGTACTTGGAAAGCATGCTTCAAATTATACTCTGTGTGTGTGTGTGTGTGTATGTGTCTGAGAGAGAGAGAGAGAGAGAGAGAGAGAGAGAGAGAACAAATTGAGGATGGAAAGAAATATAATTGCAAGCTAAAATGCAGACTGATAGGGCTGCTAGCTTGTTTGTTCTTTCCTTTCAATTGGCGTATCTGTCCTACCAGAAGGAAGAAATATTTTCAGCAAGTGAACAGTATCAGCATCAGATACTAGAAGCATCAATACCAATCATCTACCAATGACATGGGATTTTGATTGTTGACCTTAACAATTAGGAATAAACAGAATGACAGCACCTGATGACCCACTGCTCTACCAAAATGAATGGAAAGATACTGGGCAATACACACATACACACCCTTGGAATTGTAAGCCAAGAATAAGTTGTTCAAGGAAGGAAAATAAAACCCATGGTCACAATTTTGAAACCATGTGGGCGGGTAGTGTTTTCTGGTTAATGGTTCATTGCCAATTGTTGATGGAGACTAAGAGGGACTGTCGAGTACTTTTAATATTTTGGATATGCTTTAAACTCCTGTAAAAATAGCCAATATGGGTCAAAAGAATTAACTCCAAAGGACATCAAAATAAGCAAAAGTCTCTGTGCATTCTACTGCAGCTAAGTAGACAGAAGCCTGGAAACCCACCCACACCCACACTGGATAAGACACACAATGACATATTAATTTCCATATTGCCAAATGTGGCATAGTGTTCCCTGCACAGCAGGAGACCACAGAGTGCATAGTACTGGAGAGCCACCTGCAGAAATCAATTTGGCAAAGAGAGTGTGCATTCACTGATTTGTGGTCATCCAATGTTCTGTACATATCAGTAAAAAGCAGCACAAATAGCCCATAGACAATCCCGTCATTTTGAGGCCATTGATGTTTTTTTTTTTTAAGTAAATAAAGATATTGAAAGACTTAAGTTCACTATATTGTGAGGTGTCAGTGGACTTAGGTAACAGGGAATACAGGCCTTATCCCCTGTACCACCAAGTCAGCTCGCAGACTGATGGACTGATGGAGTTACTAGTCTGATCTTTCCTGTGCTTCAATGCCACCCTCGAAATTGCCAGGAAAAGTACTGCAGCTCCTCAATTCACACGAGGAACCAATGTAGGCCTCTCTGGATCAATATGACTATTGCTCCAAAACTTGGTTCCACAGTCAGAAAAACTGAACATGCAATGATCAATGTCTGAAATCTTCTCCAAGGCCATGGCATCTGCCTCTGGCCCTTTGGACACAAGATTTTCTTGCACCCGCACTGTCTTGACCTCCAATAGTGCTTTGCCTATAAACTAGGCCAAGGTCTGTCAAGGTCTGTTAAGAGTCAAAACAGACAAGATTCTGGAGATCTTTTATTGAATCTCTCTCTCTCTCACTCTCTCTCTCTCTCTCTCTCTCTCTCTCTCTCACACACACACACACACACACATACACACACCCCTAGAGGCATCTTGGGTAGTAATGGTGAATTTGATTGGGAAAACAGCATTGAGAAAGGAAAGGCCTGACCCCCGTGCATTTTGCTGCAATTAGAAACACTGAATAAAACATATAGCTAAATAGCGGTTTGGACTAAGTTAGATTGGGGGATTGGTGCCAGAGAAAGGGTTCCCCCATTTCCTCCAGCATTGCTATTTCAATCAAATTTGGAGAGTTAAAAATTTGAGTTAAAATGAACATATTGGCAGATCTGAGGCCAGATCTACACCAAGCAGGATATAACACTATGAAAGCGGTATGAATGTGGTATATGGTATGTGTCAATGGGCCCCAACAGTTGACAGTGCATTTCAATACCTCTATAAAGCAGTAGTGTGGCTCCTGCCTTTAATATACCACTTTCATACTACTTTCATAGCACTATATCCTGCTTGGTGTAGATCTGGCCTTAGTCTCATATATTTTGCCCTTTCTCTTCCCTGCCCTTTCCAACCACAATTTCCAATATACTCACCTTTAACAATTCATTGAAAGCAGGGGTAGGGATTCCAACCATTTTTGGTCTCCTACTCTCATCATTCCTAACTAGCATGGTCAATGGTCAGGTGTAATAGTTCAACAACAACTGAAGGGCCACAGGTAGGAAGGTCAAGATTTGGTTAAATCTGTTCCATCATTGTTTTGTGGATTGTCAAATGTATTTTGTTCCATCATCCACTCATTCCTTAGCAGAATTTTGTTGCTTGGGTATAAGAATTTTCTCCATACCAGAACTTTGTTGCAGGTGTGCAGATTCACATTAGTGGTAATGCGCATTAGAGTTAATGTGACATATGATAATGAACTAGTGTGCATCAGCACTAGTGCATATTAGCACAAAACCTCCCCAAATTGAAAAACCAGTCTGCAAGTCCGCAGAATCTGCATGATGTGGAAAAAGGTGCCCACTGAAGAATCCACAGGTCAGATTCGGTGGTAGCGGTGGGGAATCGAAACCCATTTGATTCTTCTGGGGATTTCTTTGACATCTCTACAGAGCCCCTACCCCTGCCTGAAAGCAAAGCTTGTAGGCCAAAACGTTTAGAGGGTCGCAACTCCCATCAGCTGTCACCAGCATAACTAATGGTGAGGCATGATGGAAGATACAGGCCAAAACATCTGGAGGACCACATATTGCCTCCACTCCTGTCTTAAAGGAGTGAAAGGAAATCATGTTGGGAAATCAATTACAGCTTCAAGACTGGGCATAATGGCAACAAACTCCAGTAGGTGAAACAGCAGGATGATTCATGATTCTTGTCCACCAACAGGTACAGCCATTGCCTCAGAGCTCTGAGAGCAGTTTGCTTTATAAGCTGCAGCCCTAAATGAGTCTAAAAATGGATTGCTATGCCATTGTTTTGTGATCTCCTGTTGCTATCCAGTTGCAGATGACTGGACTTCTGGCGAACAACAACAATTGCTATGTGGAAGGTGTGGAATCTTACTATTAATGGTTTGTGAGTTAAAAGATTATATATATATATATATATATATATATGCACACACACACACAAATGCCAAAGAATATTAATATGCACCCGCTAAAAAAAACGGCATTTTAAAATGAAACAAAAGTTTTAAGCGCCAATGGAAGAAGAGAGAATCAATAAACAACAGAAAACTAGGGACTCATTCATCTTCATTATGAAATCATGGGAAGGCTTGAGGGTAAATCATCTCCCTTTTCTTCCATGCATATCACACAGAATCAATGTCAACCAGACACATTTATTTCCATATAGAGTCGACATTCATATTTTGCCTCACAGGCCAGCAAAGGCAGTGTAAGTCATCATCTGCTCAATGGAAGTTTTGTGAAAAAGAGATGATCATATTTGGAAAAGCACAATGGGTCCCTAAAAGGACATTGGGACATGTTATTTATTTGCTTATTACATGTTATATCCCACGTTCCCATTGTGCCCATTGAGAATAACAAATATCTCACAACATCAATACAACAATCACTCTGTTGGATAAGAAACTCAGATGGGGAATGTCAACAACTTAACAAGACAAATCCTCTTAGGGGATGGGAATACACTGTAGTAGTGTGATGCAGGTCCCACTTGTTAGAAGGATGTAAAACAAAGAAACAGAAAATGTAAGATGGCAGTACACATACAAAGAAAGACACAAGTACATTTTAAAATAGCCTAAAATAGAGTTTCAGTAATAAAAATCCTAATAAATCAATCACAAACGTACCAGGAAGAAATCAAGAAGACAAAGACAAATGTCCTGCATAAACAAACAAACAAACAAACAAACAGACAAACACTTGTCTTTATACCACAATTGAAGGCCATCCAAAAGAGAACAAGATGTGTTTTCCAAGGGAGAGAGTTTCAAAGCAGGCATGGAAAAACTCAAGGCTACATATTGTCTGTAGGGCCAACCAGCTTCTTCCCCAGACCCAACCCTCTCTTTCTACCCAGAATATATATATATATATATATATATATATATATATTCAGCATAATGGTTATAAATTATATCCAATCAATGTATTGGATATAATCCCTCCCCCTGCTGTGTTGGGGGAGGGACGTGATGAGAAGCTGCTATCATGGTTACTTCTGAGGTTATCACATACCGCAGGATTGAGGGGTTATTACAGGTTTCCTTATTTTTCATTTTGACATGAGGTGGTTGAAAACCTCACTTCTGTTAGACTCATCTCTGTCATTATGTTGGTCCACTCCATGGCAATTCAGTGGATTTAAAACATAATACTGGCCTTGGATATTGATAATGAAAACTTAGCACCTACTATGAGTTTATATTCAAGCCATAATGAGAGAGAGAGAGAGGAATACTCAAGATAACACAAAATTATGATTTATTAAGTTTTAAATTATTTCTTCACTATTGCCTTCCCTCCCCACCTCCCTCAGATATACAAGGAGTAACATCTAATGCAGAAGTAGGCAGACTTCAGGCTTGTGGGATCCACTTTTTAAAAAAACTTGAACTCTTGAGATTCACCAACTAAAGATCAGAGGTTGTTTAAAAGATGTACACTTAGCATTAAAGAATTTGGTGGAAGAAATCCCCTATTTTTCTGCCTTAAAAATATTGTTGAGAATTAGTGAACAGCTCTAAAATGAACCAAGCAAAATTCTTCACCTGTATGTATTGCCCAAATTCAAAGGTACAACTATTCTCAACATGGAGAAGACCAAGTTGTTCCTGCCCACCATGAAGCTGTTAAACATGGAGAAGTTTCTAGCAGAAAAAGGTCACAACCCCTAACTGAGCACCAGAAACATGGCTGAATATACATAGGGACTCGAAACAAGACTTTTAAGAGCTAAGTGTTTAATGCTCTCTGCCTCAATCAGCAAATCTGTCTGTTTCACATGAGATATCTTGCTATGATTCAGTCCACCCACAACCATGGCCAGCATTCAAAACAGCAGTGCTAAAAAAAGGCCCAGAAACAGCTGGAACTCATTTGCTTGGGAAAAAAGCAAAGTAAGGGGAAATTTGACAGAGAAGTACAAAACTATGCATGGTGTGGAGAATGTGGATAGGGAGACTTTTTCTCCCTCTTTCATAATACTAGAACCCAATGGGGGTCATCCCATGAAGCTGATTGGTGGGAGATTCAGGGCAGATAAAAGGAGGAACTTCTTCACACAGAATATAGTTAAAGTATGAAATTCACTACTACAGATGCAGTGACGGCCAACAATTTGGATGGCTTTCAAAAGGTGTTTGATAAATTCCTGGAGGAGAAGGCCATCGATGGCTATTAATCCTGATGGCTATGTGCTACCTCCAGTATCAGAGGCAGTAACCGTATATACACCAGTTGCTGGGGAACATGAGCAGGAAGGTGCTGTTGCATTTGTGTCCTGCTTGTGATTTCCCGGTCAACAGCTATATGTAGGGTGACCAGATAAAATCCAGGTCAGGGCTCATGTAACTTTAACAGTTGTAGAGAAAAGGGAATTTCAGCCAGTGTCATTTGTATGCAATTAGTTCCTGGTGAAATTCCCTCTTCATCACAACAGTTAAAGTTGCAGGGGCCCTGCCTTCTTTTGTATATGGTCACTCTAGTATAGTGCCTGCACCTTTAACTGTTGTGATGAAGAGGGAATTTCACCAGGAACTAATTGCATACAAATGACACTGGCTGAAATTCCCTTTTCTCTACAACTGTTAAAGTTACAGGAGCCCTGACCTGGATTTTATCTGGTCAGCCTAGATGGCCACTGTGTGAACAGAGTGCTGGATTAGATGGACCCTTAGTCTGATCCAGCATGGCTCTTATATTCAAATGATCTTATGCCCCAACTGCAACCAATTATAACAGTAACTCCATCTTGAATTCATGCCTGCAGAATGAGACATTGTTGCAAAGCAAAAATAAATAAATAAAAATAAAAGTTCTTGCTACAAATATAGGTCAGTATGCATTTTCCCAGCGAATGTGTGGTGATGATGCCCTATTGTTGTGCCCTTAATGGCATCACACAGTTGGTGCAAATAATAATATAATAATAATAACAATAATAATAATGTTTTCCCCAAGTATAATTACTTTATAGGCAAAAGTCAGGTGATCTACCAGTTCTTGAAATTGCCTAAGTGCAATTTTCTTGGAGCGGCAGCAAGCATCTAATCTGTCCTTGTCACCCCTGATTTTATCATCTCGTAGGCTGCTAGACTGATCAACCATGTCAGGCTCAATGTCCAAGAAGGTCAAGCGTGAAGCCAGGCCTTTTGTCTTTTCATCTGCTAAGGGAACTCCTTTAGAATTATGCCAAATTCTGAGATTGACATGTAAGTGAAGTGCATTGATCGGTACCTTCTCTGCTTTCAAAAAAAGGAAAGCATCTAAACTTTGTGAACTTATGATGAATTGTGAATGAGTCTAAACTTGTCTGGTACTTTCTTGGCAATGCTGCCTAAAAGAGAAATGGGGAGTTACTCAATAGTGTAAAGATGTCTATGCATGCACCCATCCCTACCTTATCCCTTGGTCATGGGGTAAGGAAACATCATGGTAAAGGTAACTGCCCAGGGCCATGGGTGTATCTCCTGATTGCAACCCACTAGTAGGAGGCACCACCTGCTAAGAGCAGACTACTTGGGAAGACCAAATAGACTGGGAGCAGCACATCTTTGTAATGTGAGGGTGTCTTGGCAGCCTACCCAAAAGGGGAATTTGTCTGATGGGGTGCCCCAAGGGTTTGGCACCAGGGCTGATCAAGTCCCAGGACCAATGCTGACAAGGTGGCTCATAATGAACATCTACATTAATACTGTTCCATAAATTGTGGTTAGAGGTATTTCAGGAACAGATCTCCCACCACCCAAAGAAAAGACCTTAGTGGAATTGGCCAAATACTCACCTGAAACTTGATCTGCTGAAGCTGAATTTCCAGCTTCAGCAGGTTGCACACCATCAGAGGGGCCAGTCAGTGCATCATACTGGGTTGCTGTGAGAGCATGAAGTGTAAATAACTTCCAGCAATTTTGCCCATGTGGCCTTCTTAATAAGCAGGGGGGGGGGGGGAGCTCTGCCCACACACACACCACTCCCTTCCAAACAACTACATCCTTTATCCCACTGACTTCTCACTAAAGCTAATGCTCTACAAAGACCTTAGCATCCAGAGCTTCCTCTACTTCATTAGAGAAGTGTTTGCGGGTATGAGGCTGGTAGACAGGCCTGCCTCCAGATTTCTGATTTCTGGAAATCCAGAAGAGAGAACCCCAATCCCATATGCACTCTGATTCCCCTATTAAGCTTATGGGCCAACATGTCAAGCTGGATTATACTCAGGTTCTCAGTTTATGTACTGCTAAATTCATGCCATCCCAATTCCTCATTGCATTGCATTAACAACAACAACAACAACAACAACAACAACCAATATTTTCTCTTGCAGATTTCTTCCAAAATATATGCATGTTTTGTACACATTTTTGAAATGTACGTATTTTTGTACAGTTTTTTCCAGGCATGCTCACTTTGGGGTATTGATTTTTCTATTGGATAAAGTCTTTTGTGAACATTTCCCTGACTATATGGTTTTTTAGATTCACTGTTTCAAATGTAACAATTTCAATTATTTTTGCAGGCATTTTTTTGTGTTTGCAAACTGCAACATTGAACCTGTGTCCTCCTTCCTCCTCCTCTCTGATGACTTAATGCAAAACATCCAAGGTTTGTTAAACCTCAGTTTCCTGTTTTGCCCTAACCAGGAAAAATGTGTTTTAAGTTCAGGCTACAGGATAGGATTCCAAACCACAGTTTAACCCTGGTTCACAAGCCAGTCAGAGATTAAACCACACTTTCTTGGTTTTGGATTTAATAGGAAACTATACCTTAATAAACCTTAGTAATATTGCTTTAAGTGCAAAAGAGAAGGGAAGATGGAAGAGAGGATAAGGGAAAGAATGCACATGTAAAGAATTCAATCCTGGTCTGATAAACCACATTTTATTGGACTGAGATGGTTACATCTGAACATCTTTGGCTAGATCTACACCAAGCAGGATATAGCACAATGAAAGAGGTAGGAAAGCAGTATATAAAAGGCAAGAGCCACACCAAGCAGGATATAGTGGTATGAAAACAGTATGAAAGTGGTATATGGTATGTGACAATGGGCCCCAACAGTTTTTAGTGCACTTCAATACTGCTATAAAGCAGCAGTGTGGCTCCTGCCGTTTATTTACCTCTTTCATACCGCTTTCATAGTGTAATATCCTGCTTGGTGTAGATTGGGCCTTTGTTGTCCTGGTAGACATTGCCATGACTATTTATATGCTATTTCAACAAGTCTTAGAAGAGCAATACAAAGAGACTAAAAGGGAAAATGCATGCTCCATCCTTCAGCCTTTTCTTTTTTATTTTACATGGGAAAGGGCTGATGATGGATTGTCTGCTTTGATTTTTAAATTCCCACTGCCTTTGTCTATTTTTTTTCCTAAAGAGATTTACATGAAATGTTACCTAAATGTAGCTTTTGATGCTTAATTTCCTTCAAAATACATCCCAAAGAAGACCATCAAAAGCCCTTCTTCCCTTTGTAACCTCAGTTACAAGCATTCAGAGCAGAACAAATCATTTTTTTAAAAAGGTATGCATTACTCATTAAAACCAGGGGAGCACCCACATGCAAAATGGGTTGCTGCAAAGATGGGCTGTTACCCAGACTTATGAGCTACTCTATGGGCAATGGGGTGCCTTGCCAGGATCCCAAGAGCAGTGCCAGGATGAGGTTTAAGAAGAAGCTAGTACTAGGCTAACCATAAGAAAAGGAGGACAGGGCTCATGTAACTTTAACAGTTGTAAAGAAAAGGGGATTTCAGCCAGTGTCATTTGTATGCAATTAGTTTCTGGTGAAATTCCATCTTCATCACAACAGTTAAAGTTGCAGGGGCCCTGCCTTCTTTGTATATGGTCATTGTAGTATAGTGCCTGCAACTTCCTTGTGGAAGTGGAGGGTGAGAAACAATGAGACAAGGTCCAGATATGGGATTAAATACGGGCTGCATTTATTTAAAGATCTGCAAAGGGTTGGAGGCCTTGGTGGGCATTCTTACTTGGCCAAAACCACAGGCTGTTGTTTGAATTGGACGAGCCATTCACAGCCCATGAAGTGGCGCCAGCCAGTTTGCCATCCCATGAGCTTGTCCCTTCTGGGGTAGAGAGGCCTTCCAATGTCACCTCCCCTCGTGCCGCAGGGCTCTGGGTGGGTGAGGAAGGCCACAGGGCTCTCAGTTGAGGGTCTCAGGCATTACCCATCACCACAACGGTGCCTGTGAATGCTCACCAAAACTAAACCCGCTCCACATGCCCTCACCTACCTGCCTACCAACAAATGTGACCAAATGCAACATGAACCAGATTAACCTAATAAATACTCCTTACCTGTCTTGCAGTGTCAGGTAGGCGAAAAGCTCACAACCAAATTAGATTGTGAATAAAATTCCTACTCAGCCCACACTCCCTACAGGGAGGGAGGGAGGAAGAGAGCCGCATATCAAAGAGAAGGCTGGGAGGGGCAAGGACAGCTATGAAGCAGCAAAGTCCCCTCCCAGCTTTGGTGGCACCATAATGAGGCCACCAATGGCAGGCCTCCTCGTCTCATCACTCCACCCCACCCACAATGGCCTAAGGCATTTCCTTTAATAAAGGGCGCTGAGATCTAGCAGTGGACTTGCTGCTTATGGAAGTGGAGAGGCGACTTTTGCCAATTCTTCCTTCCCCCTGCAACCCCCAGCACCCTCCTCATGTTGCTTCGGAAGGTCCTTGAGCAACTTTGATAGGGGCACAAGGGGCTGGACAAGGAAGGTGGAATAAATGGTTATTGACTCTCCACTTTCTGTAGTGGGGGCATCTTGTGAATGGAGCTTCACTCATAGGCCACCAGGATCCAAACTAGAAAATCTTAAGAATCAGACAACGTTCAGTAACACACAATTAAATTTGAAGTCACACTGAGTGCTCAGAGCTCACCTTTCTTAACAGCTTAAAGTAAATTTAGCCAGTTGACATTATTCAAACAGCAAATTGTATTATTAAGCAAGAATGGTTTGTATGTGTCAGCATGAAATTGTGGTTTGTGATTTGAACAGGAAGAGTTATTTTAATCAAATTTACCATCCTCAAAAATAAAAGTTTGTTTATCAGTACCTAAAATTGAATCTGTTTTTGCCCCCTTAATTGGACAATGCCTAAGTCTAAAGATAATTTATTATACTGAATCTGTAAGCAAGTAAGATATATTGTATTACAGTTAATCTTATCAAATGTCTGCTGATTTTTACTGACAGTGTTTGTTTATCATAATTATTATATGTTCCCTGGGCTAATAAAACTTGAAGAACTAGATGAGAATGCTAGCTCTATCAAATATGTTAGTCTTATTTATGAATAGCTGTTTGGAAACAATCTGTCATTCCTAGATATGGGTACAAGGCCATGTCTTTCGGCATTCAATTTTATGCCCAGATATTCATGTCCGTTCAGTATTTCAAGTACAATAAAGGAAAACTTTCAAGAATGTTCAATATGGCAATTTGGACTATGCTGAAGGATAAACATATCACGAATCACCCCAAACTCACAAGTAATTGGAAAGCCAAATTTGCATAAGTTGTCCGTTACTTCCCCCATCTTGATTTCAAAGCGATGAGTCTTGTTCTGTAATTGAAATCCCCCCTCTCCCCCGCAAAAGAAAGCAATTGGATTATGACACATAACTCTTGCCTTCATGGACTTAGGGCTGTGTTGGCTATTATAACTTAAGATCATGGTTCCCTACTTTGAAAAATGGATTCACATTTTGATCACAGTTGTAAAGATGATTTTATAAACTGGGCAGATTTCCTTAAGGGTGGACATACACATTTTGTCACTGTTTTCTTTACTTCCAGTTCACTTGCATCGCTCCTCCCCCCCTTGCATTTACCGTGGGAATTTGAGGGGAAAGATAAGGGTGGTGGTGTAGGGAAAAGGTTTAGCTGTCCTCTCCTGGAAATCCGTGGTCTCAATCACACTTGGGGCCACCTGAGCTCACACAGGAATCAAACCACGGGACTAAACGTTTGGTCTTTCCAAATTGTGCCCTTGCAGGGAAGAAGAAACAAACGAGCTCACAAAAGTCTGGCACAAAGAATGTGGCGGGAGAGAGGAATGAAGGCAGGGAGGAGCTTTGGTTATTACATTTCAGCCCACTGGCATGGACAGAAGGTTGTGGCAAGTAGCAGCAATTTCCCCCGACAGCATGGACAGGACATGGACATTGTCCTTGAACTTTATTTACCATGGTAGCCCAACGCCTGGTGGCCCTATGAGCCTTTCACGTGAAAGAGCACCGAGTTCCAGTTTGAGTGATGTTTTGATGCATGCATCTGCTCCTATGCATTTGTAAAATCGAAAGGAATCTTGTTAAAGCCGTATGTAAGCTCTCAGAAGGATTTGTTTCCGTGGGGGTTTGGGGGGGTTATCTATCAATGCACATGTGTACACCAGGAATTTAGGGAGTGAAGAGACACAAATGAACTCAATGAACTGAAAGCGTGGGGAAAGCTGTGCCTGAACAGATTTCTGTGAAATGAAAAGAGCTGATTGACGATGAGGATGAGGGTGATGAAATGAGAGAAGACCCCTAATGCATTGGTGCGCCTTCATATATTTTATTGGTAATTCAGAACTCAAAAATAAAGGAAGAAACATATTGCAGAGGACATTCAGAAGCAACCCTGTCCCTAATTATTAAATTTACCTGAACAAGGAATAAGCTATTCTCACGTAATATTATTGGAGGGAAAACCAGAAAAAAATAGCAATAAGGGTTCTGTACTTAACCAAACTTAATAGAGAAGCAAAATAGGTGTAAGGAAGCTTTTAGGAATGGGGAAAAAATGTAACCATGATAAAACTAATTTTAATACAATGACTACTATAACATACAACATTTAAAAGGAATTTTAAACTAACTAATACATCATATAAATTTATAAGAGAATAATGTATTAACAGTCCAGCATTTTACATACAAACGTAGTAAGATTACTGGCTTCCAAAAAGGCTATACTGACACAATATATCTCAACCCAGATGTGTCTCGACCCGACAGGTCTTCGTGAGTGGGGAAAAAATAGAAACCATAACTACAGTCCTTAGTTCAACAATCAATTCAAAAGATTCAATTCTCAAAACCAAACCAATGCATCTTAACTATGCAGATTGCCTATTTCTCATTCTGGGGTCAATAGCTAAACACACAAAGGGGAGAGGGTATTACGCCATTCTCTCCTGTACCACAGAAGATGGGATGCTTCTGTCTTGAACATCCGTATACCATACCACAGAGAGAACACCTTCGCCTTCAAAGGCTTTGATTTGGTGGAAACAGTAAAGCCATACTGTTGAAGTTACAGGAGTTAAACAATACAACACTGTCTGAATCGGTTCATACTAGACGTGATAATGTTGCACAAGGAGAAATTTGGACTGCACACTTTAAACACATTGACCCTGTTCAGAGGACATGGTAAGCCACAGCGGTTAAGCATTTCAAGCTAAACATTATGGCTTAACGTGTTATATGAACCATGGCTTAGTGTGTCGTCTGAACAGTTCAATTGCTTTTATGGATTAAACAAAAAATGGATGTGTGCAGCATACACACTTTATGATGTTTTTGTCATCATGAAACTTTCAGTGCAAAGATTTCTTTCTATTCTCTACACTCTCTGGATCTTGTACTCCCCATTTTCATATCAGCCAGAGAGGAGAAAAATATGGTTTAACTTTCTCTGTATGAAAGTGAAATGCACTCGCTTAACTTGTTAAAGTAATTGTCTTGCAATGATTGATCAAGTCATGTCAAGATAATAAGGTTTTTATGGCCCTGAGGAGGCGCGAATCTAATTTGGGGAGGGATTTTGATCTCACTGTTGCCGCTTTATCACTTTTAATTTCAACATTTTGATTTGAATTTGCTTGGCAAAATCCAATACACCTTCAATTGACAGCTGAAGACGCCAAATGTTTTTTGGCTTTTTTTTTTAACACTACATTTTCTAGTGTCGACATCATGTTTTAAATCATGTTATCACTACTGTGAACAAATCCAATTAAGGAGCTATTCTGCCAGTCTATTACAGCATGGAATTGCTTGGTATAATTCCCTCAATGTGGTAGAACCTCTCCCTTTAAAAATATAAGTAACGAACTGAATATGAACTGCACCAAAGCTAGCTGGATCTTGGATTGTGTGGAAAACCATTATCAAGCATGGAATTATAGAATTTAAAATGATCTTGTAGACCATCTAGTCCAGCCCCATATTCAATGCAAGACATTCTGAAGAGATGGGTATCTAGACTGCACTTGAATGCTTCCAGCAAGGGAGGGCCTACGATCGCCCCTCTAGGTAATTGGTACCATTGTAAAACTTATCTTAATAGGATGGATGAGCAATATTTGAGAGCACCAGGATTCCCAAACATTCACCTGCTTCTCATCGCATGCCTCATTCCCTTTCATGTTTGTGATGACTATTCACTCTGCATGGACAGGAACATTGTGCAAACGGGAAGTGAACTGTGTGCACATTTCCTTCAATAGACTAAAGTGAAGCTGATTCATTCTCTGGGGGAAATTTGCACAACTTAGGGAATTTGCACAAATAAAACATGAGCACACGTTTGGCAATTTGCAAAGTTTTCAGCAGAAATCTGCTCATGGATCATGATTGTTTTCGGAATTTCACTCAGGCCATGCTTGCTTGTTTTGTGAGCAAAAACGAAATCCTTATGCATCCCTAACTCATAAGGTTCAACTGAAACCTGAAGATGGCCAGTGAACTAATTTTAAATACACTCTCTCTCTCTATCTATTAACAAAGGTGACAGTCCTCTAACTTAAGCCAATTAATTGTAGCCTTGTTGAATGGGAGAGTAGGGATGGGCAAACGCCCCTACGTCTGTAGTGAGGAAATCCAGGCTGCCGGGGCCTCTGCAGATTTCCCTGGATCCCTGCCACAGGAATTCACGGAGGAATTCACGGAGCTTTCAAAAGATGTGATAGTCTAATGGCAGCAGCCATGACAGTTGTAAATGGCATATTCTATGTCATTTGTGACAGTAAAGTGCTTACTTTTATGAAAATACAGCCAGTAGGGTGTCACGACTTTTTGAAAGCTGGAGATCCATCCCTCTGGAACTCTTGAAGATATGGAGGTGAGTGCAGCCAGTACGCTGCGGACTCCAGAGATTAGATTCTTTGGAATTTGGCCTCATTTGAGGCTGTGGCGGATTTCTCCAGCATCCTAATGGGAGAGCAAAGGAACAACCCTTCGTCCCTTTCTACAACCCTTCATCCCTTTCTATTTGACAACTCTTTAAGTATTTGCTGTCATGTTGGGCCCTTCACCTCGAGTCTTCTTTTCTCCATACCAAGTGCTTTCAGCCTTTTCCCATAAGTCTTTACCAGTCTGAGAAGAAACCTCCTAAAATATGGTATGTTATTTATTTAGAAACATTAAATAAATAAATAAATAAATAAATAACAGCAAAAACAATAAAACTAACATCCAATCTGGAAAATACTAAAACCTTGTGCATAATTGAAGCTAACTACCATCAGCAGTTCAAAAAGATATTCCTCGGAGGGAGGGGGCAAATAAAACACATTGTTTTATTTGCCCCCTCTTTTCTAAAGGTCTCCAATGATTTGCCCCCTCTTTTCTAAAGGTCTCCAATGATGGGGCTTAATCAACCTCATAATCCAAAGGCCAGGAGCCATTGCAGAAAAAAAAGAATTCTCCTTTCTACACACCAACCTACCTGCTCTCAAAGTCTCCAAGTGAGAAGGGCCTCCAAGTGATTTTATCAATGGTACGTCTCCTTCTGAATTTCTTCCTCTGCTGATGGAAGTCGGGGGGAGGGAGATGAATATTGCACAATCCTTAACTTTCCATCTTGCCTCCCCATTGGCATTCCAGCATGATGTGTTTCTGAACAAACACTCATTGTGATGGAGAGCAGCAGAAGTGGAGTTGGATGACATGGTGGTTCAGATGGACCTGGAGGTTGTAGGGGCATTGCTGGATTTGGGGCAGCAGAGGGCAATGCTTAAAATGTTCGAACTAGATCAATGGTGAGGTTTTGGAAACTTGATATGGATCTCACCAATATTGTATAATTAGACAAGGTCTAAATGGGTTTTATTGAAAAAATGATCTATTTTGTTATGTTTTTGTGCAGGGATTAAAAAAAACATGACAACACTTGCTGGGTCACAGTCTTATTATACATCACGGAATTGCACATCATAGAAATGGGGGAAAGGAATGGTGAGGAAAAAGAGAATCAAGAAAATTCAGGTACCAGTTTGTAGTTTCAAAATTTTACATAATTGTTTTCTTTTCGTTTCTCGTGACTGGCTGGAATGGCACTGAAGTTGGGGATGGTACCAGTGGGTGCAATCCTTATCTGTGCCTCCAGGAGCTGACTGAACCCTCTTTAGAGTCATTTCCACAGGGCTCTTATATTCCTGTTACTCTTAAACAACAGCAGCAGCAGCAGCAACAACTTTAAGCAAAATGAAATTATGGTGGATGACATCAAGACATCAGTTTAGATTAGGAAGACGCGTACTAAAGGTGAAACCCACCCAATATTCTTTCAATGCAGATCAATATTCTCTCAATATTATGATTCTATGGAAACTGAGAAAAATATTTCATCTTTGGATCCATGATGTTGGGATTTTATTGCTCTATTGTATCATCAGCCTATTTATAGAGTATAGCCTAATACAGCACAGTGACCTTAAACATTGCACATTTAGTTCTTTCTTCTTGTAGAACATGGCTATTATCACATTGCTTCCTTTCCAGACAGTTTCTGTCCTGTCCTGTGTGTGCGTGTGTGTTTGCTACATCCTTGGTTATTTTTGTTCCTTAATCTTATTACTTTAGACTTCTGGTATGACAGAACTGAATAAGCTACTTACCAGCCTCTAAGCTGAATGTTCCCAGATCATTTTGAACATATTTGCTCAACTTCTTTGTATTTGCATTATCCCCTTTTCTTAATTTTATGTCACAGGCAAATTTAGGTCATGGTATTATGAAGTAAAGAAAGATGGTTCTCATTCTGCCCTCCATTTAATGCTCTCCTGAATTGGTGTTTGCTCACAAAGGTAGTTTCCTGTTCTTCAAATACAATCCCCCAGCCACAAAACTCCTTCCTCCTCAATACAGTGTGAGTGTGAGTGTGTGTGTGTGTGTGTGTGTGTGTGTGTGTGAGAGAGAGAGAGAGAGAGAGAGAGAGTCTGGTTTCGAATGACACATTAAGCAATGGAGGGGGGAAACAATCGTCAGTTGTGTTACTTATTGTGTTGTGTGGAGGGTTACACACACCACACACACAACTGACAGTACACTATTCTGCCCAATTAAGCAATGGAGAGAAACAAAGGGCTTGCACATTGTTTAGCCCGAAGCCCCATTTTTTAAAATGTCGTCCGAAACCAACCCCCCCTCTCTCATTGGACTATTCCATTTGGGCATAGAGTTCTTCCGGCTGGAGAAGCCACCCCCCCCCCCGGCTGCTCTATACAGCCAGCAGAACTCGCGGTGCATGCTGGGATATGGCTGGGGACTGAGGGAGGGGGAGGGAGCAGACGTAACAACCAAGATGGCCACCGAAACGTTCAGCTGCACAAGGACTGGAGTTGCAGCATGTCGTGTGTGGAGCTCTGCTTACCTAACGCACGGTCAGTATACGCTATTTCCCCCTCCATTGCCTAATGTGTCATCTGAAACCAGCCAGAAAGAGAGAGAGAGAGAGTAAAACACACTTAGGGGAATAAACATCTTTCCTGGAACTACGGCCAATTGGTTAACTGGATCATCCCTATTATTATTATTATTATTATTATTGTTATTATTATTGAAAGCAAACGTATCTTCTTTCTGTTCATTGTCTCCAATCGTGTTGTTTTAATGGTAGAAGCTTCTATCATGTTTCCTCTGACATACGTTAACAACAACAATATATCACATATCTTTCAGGAAGAAGAGCTATTGATCTACATATTTATAATTTTTATTTATGAGTTTCCTTTTGGTCAAAAGTGTTCCTTACCATTCTCTCTCTCTCTCTCTCTCTCTCTCTCTCTCTCTCTTTAGCATATCCGTTCTGGCATAATTGTCAGTCAAGTGCTAAACCTGTGTGTGGCCATGTTCCGCTCTATGGTACAAAAACATTTGAGGCCACAGCATGTGTTAAAGCCAGGATGTATGCATGTATGCATTTTGTGCATCTCTAATCTATACATAATTATTCATTCGATAAGTACCTTTTGAGATTCAAATTATTTTTGGAAAATAAATGTCTAGCTGCATTTCAAACGTAGTGGCTGATCATGTCTTTCCTGTTTGGCTAGAAATTTGAGCTATAATTCTGCTCTAAAATAGTTGGATCCACAAAGATTCAAAGCTAGACTTTAAGAGCTGTGTGCTCAACACTCCTCTTCCTCCTCCTCCTCCTCCTCCAATTACATCCCCAAATAGGAAGAAATCTGTGGATTTTTTGGTAAATTCTTATCAAAAATGGACTGAAATGAAATTCTCATCCATCTCTTATGAGAAAGAATTGAAAAAGCGGGCAAATTTTGCCTGGAGATTAAAAATAAAGGGTGGGGACATGATAATGATCTTCAAGTATCTGAAGATAGAGGAGACTTGTCCTTTGTTGTTTTAGAGAACAGGGATAGAACCAATGGTTGGAACTGTGGACTTCCGCAAAACATGAGGAGAAGCTTCCTAATGGTAAGCATAGTTCAACAGTGGAACAGACAGTCTTGGGAGTTGGTGGGCTCTCCATTTATGGTTATTTAAGGATAAGCTGGACAGCCACCTGTCAGGGATGTTGTAGTTTCTTCTCACATTACAGATATTGCATCGACTAGATGTCCTCCCAAGATCTCTTCCATCTGTATGATTCTATGAATTATAAAATCTTGTTGGTCTAGGGATATAATTATGACTTTGAGTTCTGGCTTCAATTCCCAGACAAGCCCATACAACTGGCAGAAGAAGGGCCAGACCTACTGGGAAGGGACATAACACAGTAGCAGAGCAAATGCTTTTAATTTGTTTGTTTTTTCCATGTAAGAGCTCCTGGGTATCTCCAGTTAGAGTCGGGAAAAGCGCTCCAGTCTGAAACTTTGGAGGGACACTACAGATAGCATAAACATTACTGAGCCAGATGTATCATTTATTCCTGGCCTAGGTTTGTGACAGTGCTTAGGTAAGACATCCTCAATGCCCCCTTCCCTCCATAGGTCTACCTACAAACCACCATGGTCACCAATGGTATTGCTCTTTGTCTTCTTTCTCGTCATTGCCATCACTTGCTTTCTTGACAGGTAGAGTGCTAGTGAGCAAGTCAGCGGTGTGGCTTCTACAGCATTTCCTTGTCACTTCCACCATTGTCTGGGCCAGAACAAGAGGCAGTGAATGAGCTCATTGCAGTGTTGATGGGAAGGAGAAGATCCAAGGGGCACTTTATCAGTGGAGCCATCCTGGGTTGTGGGCTCTTGGTGGACCTTGCCTACCCTTGATGCTAGCCCTTTGTCCATTAATGTTACAATGAGGTAGGTTGGGATAAGAGGAATTAATTGTTACCAACATTATTGTATTTTAGGTATCAGACAAAAAATACCCCCCCCCCCCACAACTCCAGGCATTTTAAAACATTTTTTTTTGCTAATATAAGTAATTTAACTTATTTGACTGTGATTTATTTGCTAACTGTTTTCAATTTGTTCGTTGTTGTTTTTTACTTGCTGATTTCAATTTTTGTAAACCGTCTTACAATCTTTGATAAAAGACTCCATATGAATGTTTTAAATAAATAGCCCAATGTCACCCAGTGGGATTCATGGCTAAGAGATACTTGTCTTGAACTCAAGTCCCTCTGCACTGAGTCACCGACTCCCATTGAGTCCAGCAACACGCATACACCCTTCATTTTTATGTTTCCATCATGAATCTTTATAAGGATTCCAGCAATTTTTAATGATCAAAGAAAATAAGTGGTTTCCAAAGGAGAGTTTCAGTGAAAAAGAAGATGAAGAGGCTTCTTTATCAGAAGACAAATAGGGTCTCTGAACTTGCTGTCATCGATGATGAAAGGGCCACAGGAGACATTCAAGCAGCAGGGGATGATCGCCAAAGTATTGAAAGGAGAAACATCTTGCCACGTTGCCATGAAATACAAGTTTTGACAGATTCTTAAATAACCTTTACTTTTATCCCTCTAGTGTGTGGTTGTTGTTGTTTTAAGATGAAAATCTGTTAAGAGCTCAAGTCCCAAAGAAATGTAAATACAGCATATTCACTACTGACATTTCAAAAGACTTTGGACTCACAAGCAGCAACAGCCTTTCTGTATCAGCCTTTCTGTCAGCCATGTTGATGAAAGTTGATAAACTCTGCAAGCCGCGTGGGAAGGGCAAACAAAAGAGAAATGTAACTCGCTTGAAAGAGATGATGTTTCTAGGAAAAGCGGGGCGGGGGAGACCCACTCAGCCAGAATGTTTGTACCTGCAGCCCAGATTTGCGTATTTCAGCAGTGTTCCAAGTGAGCTTTTTGTACAAATGTTAGTTGTACAGCTCTGTCGAATGCACGTAACTGAAATTGTAGCTCAGCTGCATCGAATAGTGCAATACAGAAAAGCTCACTCCATTTCAGTATCTGAATAATTATATTTCGGTAGACTGGGTAAGAAAGTATTGGACAGATAGGAATGCCAACAAAGAGAGCGGGGGGGGGGAGAGGTAATCCACAGAGGACATGACAATTGATGGACAGATATTGAGAGGATGTCTTCCTCTAGAGGAACCATGATAGTGGTTTTGGTTAAGGACGTGCAAATCAGTAAAACCCAAGCTCCCAAGTTCTCCAAATTCCATCTGGAAGCTTATTCTGGTGGAGATTTGAGACCCTCCAGATCTTGGACTGCAACTCCTACTATCCCTGACTATACTGTCTGGGGTTGATGAGACTTGGTGTCCTAGAACATCTGGCATGTCCTGCTCTAGGGTTAAGGCAGGGGTAGGCAAATATTTGGGGCCAGGAGCATATTTTGCAATTTGAGAAACTGTATTGGGCACCTCCACAAAATGGCTGACATGGGAGGCATACCAAAGGACGAGTAACCTGTCTAATAGTCTGTGTACAAGGCAGAGGTGGGGTCTAAGCCCCAGTACACTAAACAACTCCTTTGAGCACACAGTAATCAACACCAACATAAACCTATTCCATAGCAATCCCAGCTGTCAATAAGAAAATGTGTTAATTTAAGGGGGGGATTGGATACCTTGGTCATCATCTTCATAATCTTCAGAGGCAGGCCTCAAAGACAAGGTTGAATTCTAACATCTGTGTTTTTAGACATTAAACATTGATTGCTCTGGGTCACTAAGTTTAAAAATGTGGAGTAAAAATGTTCATCTTTATCCATGAAAAAAAAACCAATGATGGCTTCACCTTTACATTCCACATACACACTGCTGTGAAATTTCTTTACGATTACCCACAAGCAACCCTATTAAAAGGGCAACACCAAGATGGATATGCCTAGATAATAGAAAGAATAAATCAACATGGGGGAAAATCGAATGGGACAGAGATCATTTAAACAAATCTATCTATCTATCTATCTATCTATCTATCTATCTATCTATCTATCATGAGCTTAATTATGAAGGGTGTAACAATGGTTTGATGACCCAGCCATTTTCTGCCCAACTCTGTGAACCTGAATGCTAGTGAAATTAACACACTGATTAAAATCCATGATGATTTTAAAACTGGCTCAGTCTGCCTAAATAATCTGAATTTATGTAGACATTGGAAATTCTGTTCTCAGCTCAGTTGGCAGCAGTAATTCAAAACCCCATTTAAAGTCCTGAGCTTATCGTATAGCTATATGTACCCAGCAGTGGCTGAAGTAGTGGATAATTAAATGCAGTGAAAATGCATTATGTTTCCAAAAATGACTCCCCCCTCTTTTTACAGCATGCTTCTGTCTCAAAAATGCCCAAGGTACAATGAGAATTAAAATAAAATAATGAGAATAAAAACAGGAATACAAGGTGCCAAGACAAGAGAGACCTTTTTTAAACAGAAAAAAATCTAGTTGACTGGGGAAAGAAAAGGAATACAGTTCCGCACTGATAGCCAGAGGTAGCTCTATATTTGGGGTGAATATGGCAGCAGCCCTCTGCCTCCCTTTCACTGATTTCTGACAGATACTCCCCAAACCCGATACATTTGGTCTAGTGCATGGCATGCAGTTGTCAATTGCCACACATGGGATTTCTTCTGTCCTGATCTCAGAAGAATAGGGATGTTGCAGGAGTCTGTTTGTCAAGCTGCTGCATGAGTACCGGACCCATTTGCCAAGCTGGTATGGTCCGTGAGTATCTCCTGTTCCCCAAACAGCTATGCTGTGAGCCATAGAACTTATTTCTGCCTCAACATGAATATAATGTTATTTCCCCTAATATATGTATTTTGTGCTATTTATTTATTTATTTATTTTTGGAAGTATAGAGCTCCATTGCAAAATTTGGAGCACTGCAAATTTTGAGGGATAACTGAGATTTGGTACTTGAATTGGTTGGAAAGGTCAATGTTAGTCAAAGTAAACAGTAATTAATTGATTAATTAAGCTTTCCATCCAGAAAATGGCTCTCCAATGCAAATCAAATGAATTTATCTCCCATCCCTAGATTGAAATGGCAGTGGAATAATGGATTAGGAATATCCTACTTCTGCTACAGTCAATGCAAATCTATTCTGAGTTTCAATCAGAATCAGCCAAAGCTCAAAAGGAGCTATCCAAGGTGCCAAATCATATCCCTAAAATATGTTCAGGAAACCTGGAATGGATTTACAGCTGTACCAAAATCAGAGCCACCAGTGTCCATTGGCTACAGTCCGTGTGAAATAGCCAGAGAAATGCCACTTAAACATTCAGAAGATGTAGTTGGCCATGTAGCTAGTCAATAACCCCATAATTTGGAATCAGCCAAATCAATGTTTATTTAGGTGACAGATTTATTCCCCTGTCCCTTTAGAATGAGTCCATTATGATATATTGATTTAAAACAAACAAACAAAATGCAGAAGAACGAACGGAAGCCAAACAAGCGATTGCCCAGTGAGACAGCTTAAAATGCCACTAACATATCGGCTCTTATGAAGAGCACCTTGAGTGTTCAGAAGCAATTATGGCAATGATAACTTCAGATGAAATGAAGCAAAATGTGCAAAATTTATCTTCATGTTCAGTTTTCTACATAATAAAATGGCCCCCATTTATCTTAGTTCACTTTGTGTTAGGCTGATTAGTTAACTGGCATCAAAAGCAAAGTATGAACCAGCTGACAAATTGTTCCCTTTGACTCCTGTGCTGTCCATGAGTTAATATCAAACCTCATCATTAATCATGTAAACTGGTGACTTGTGTTACAGATAAATACGATAAATGAGGCCTTGCTTATTCAGAAGGAGTTGTAGGGGAAAGGACTCATTGTTTTCTAAAATATGTTATGTCAGTTAACGGTATACATTATTGTCATTCTACTGCTAGAAGACTCCTCAGAGGAGGAAGAACTGGAGGACCAGGAACCACCCACCAACAGCAATGTGCAGGCTCTGTCAGTAGACCAGGGGGAGCCTAGGCCCTCAGGGGTGACTATCATGAGGGCATTACCTGTGGAGGACAAGGATTCTGCCTCAAAGGTGGAAGCAGAGAAACCCCCAATTTCTCGGTAGAGACACTGCCAGAAAAGTCTTGAAGTAGTTTCCTAAGCTGTCTCTGAGGAGGAGGAAAACTATGTGGGTCTATCATTGTCATACCAGCCAATAGTGATGGCGAGTAAACATGATTTGACATCATCATATAGGCAGGCCACATGAAAAAACAACAACAGCCAATAGTGATGGCGAGTAAACATGATTTGACATCATCATATAGGCAGGCCACATGAAAAAAAAAACAATCAAAATGGAGTGGATAACACGGTGACAGATGACACAATGCTATCCTATGTTATTCCAAACTACAGCTCCCAAGATGTACCTTGATATTGCACATGTACAAAACTCAAATACAGAATGAGATTTCATATTAAAGCTTACATGGATGAATGTGTAATGTTCTAAGTAAATTACTCCTCACTCAGAGAATGTTTCCTTGTCACCAAATAGCACCTGTCCTGGGTACGGTCAATAGTTTAGTGGTAGAACTTTGTACACAGAAGTGTCAGACTCAGTACTCAAGCATTTAGGGGTTTAGCAGTTGAGTGAGATCCTCTTTGAGACCTTGGCAACCATTGGCAGTCAGGGTAGATGTGTTGTTGTTGTTTTCTTCTTCTGAAAGGTAGGATAAAAATAAAATGAATGAAGCCTTGACTTGGTATAAGGGTGCCTCTACAAGAAGCATTTAAAGCTCTTTCAAGGTGCATTAAAAAAATTACCTCACAAGAACGGAGTGCAAATCGGGCGTAGAGGCGCGTTATCTCCCCGATTATGTGCATTATCGAATGCATGTTAAATCGCGAGTTTTATTTTGCTCCGTCCATTAAAGCGCATTTTGACTGTGTGAATAAGCGCTTATGCGCATTAACTACTTGTAAAGCGCATTTTGGACATCCGTTAATGCGCTTCGCCGCCTCTCGCCGCCTCTCGTGCAGAGGCATTAGGTGTAAATGCGCTTCTGCGATTATGCGCATAATTGCCTAACCAGGCGCAAAAGCAAATCCTTGTAGAGGGGACCAAAGAAGTTTCCTGTATTTTCTCAGTATGCTGCTGCTGCTAAACATTATAAATCAGTGAGATCATCAGCAAGTGTATAGAGTCATCTGACTAACACAGCCTTCCCAACCTGGTGTCCTCCAGATGTGTTGTACTGCAACTCCCATCATTCCACGCTGGCTTGGGAGTTGTAGCCCAGCACATCTGGAGAACACTAGATTGGGGAAAGCTGAAATCACACCACATTTTCGGCCAATTGGTGATGGGATTTGCAGATATACAATTTCTTGCAAAAAAAGAAAAAGAAAAAAAAGATGTGTATACTCTCTGGTTAGTTTTATTCCTTTCAAATAGCCACTTGAACAGACTCTCAAATTACCCAATGTCCATTTGGATTACTTTATCACAGCCTAGTTTCTCCAGTGTTGTTTTATTGAAATGTGTTTCAATGTTTTGCAAAGGATGTACCTATTCTTGTCAGTCATGTTAGAGTGTGTGCTAATAAAAGTTATCTCCTGGTGGGTTATGATCTCATATTTTATTAATAGCTTGCTAGATCTTGTCTACAAATGATATTAGGCCTACAGCTCTGTAATTTCCTAACTCCTTCAAAGCATTTTCTTTTAAACATGTTGACTATTTTCCCACTTTACGCCACAGGGAGATAATAAAATAGGAGTGATCTGTCAGTCTGTGGTGGTCTTCTTAAACATACAAAGGATTTACACTGTCTGTGTATAGCAACATTTGAAGCAAATGTTGAGACTCTACCAGAGCTAAATCATGTAAATATATATAGGAGTGGGACCGCATGGTTGAAATGATAGGTTATTCCTTTAATTTCTTCTTGTGCAACTGACTTTCATTTCTTCTAAGGTTCTGAACTATCTTTTGAGTTTCAGTTTGACTTTAAGGCAGACTACCCATCTCATACTAAACCAGAGTTAAGTGCATCATGAACAAGCAGGCATGAGCTGCAGCAAGCCTCGGACTTGAATATTACTCCTACTCCTGCTCAGCCAGGAAGAAGAACTCCCAATGGTTTGCTTCTTCTTAATCATAGTTGGTTATGGTATCTGGACTGGTAAGCTGTGGTTAAAATTAACTATGGTCAGTCTAAAACAGTTAACGAATCTGGCTTATTTAAGTGAACTATAGTGATTCAGCAACAGGTTCTGAACAGGGCTGGTGTCAGGGGTAGGCATGCATGAGCACTTGCAAAGGCCCTCACCCCAGCAGGGCTCCACTGACAAGACCCTCCTGGAGTGGCTCCTCCTCTTCACCATTGCAACATGCTTGTTGACCTGTCTCTCGCTCTGGCCCAGAGAATGGGGATGGTGAGAAGGAGGAGCAAGGATGTAGTACCAATGATGAGAGGGAGGAGCAATAGCAGCTAGTGGTAGTGGTGTTGAGAAGGTAGACTCACTGAGGGAGGGGTCAGATTGAAAGCATTTTGCCTAATGGCCCCAAAAAACCAGCAGCCAGCACTGCTTCTGAACTCCTCCCAGGTGTGCAGGATGAGAAGAGGGGTAGAACCATGCACATCCCAAAGGCTCATTCCTACTCATTTATGTCATATTAAACTAGGGTGACCAGATAAAATCCAGGTCAGGGCTCATGTAACTTTAACAGTTGTAGAGAAAAGGGAATTTCAGCCAGTGTCATTTGTATGCAATTAGTTCCTGGTGAAATTCTCCATTACAACAGTTAAAGGTTCAGACACTATACTAGAGTGACCATATACAAAAGAAGGCAGGGCCCCTACAACTTTAACTGTTGTGATGAAGAGGGAATTTAACCAGGAACTAATTGCATACAAATGACACTGGCTGAAATTCCCTTTTCTCTACAACTGTTAAAGTTACATGAGCCCTGACCTGGATTTTATCTGGTCACCCTACATTAAACTATGGTGTGCAAATGCTTTCAAAAGAAATTAGGGGTGGCCATCACAGTGAAATCCAGCTCTTTTTTGGGCTTGATGGATGTTCCCAGAGCCCCCTGCTTTGCTTGTATTTGCAAGCTCAGCTGTGGGCCTTTCCCCAGAATCCAGGAAATTTGTCTTCCTTTCTGTTTAATAAAATCATTATTTATGAAAATTTTGGGCACAATTAGGGTAACATGTGCAAGTTTCAGCACTAATTTGCTGGATTTGCAGAAATTGCAGCCACATTTCCGCCCCTTACTTTTGCCCAAATTGCAGGTGCCATTCTTGCAACTTAAGCAATTTATGTCCGCAGTTTGCCCAAGTTACGCAAATTGTGCCCAAAATCTGTGCAAGTTAAGGCAATTTTAGGGAGAGAAAAAAGCAAATGGAAATTCATGACCTCTATCATACAGATAGAGTCTGGTCAGCTTGTGGGTTAGGGAGCTGGAGACTGGGACGCTGAACTGCTGAAAGTTTGATGAATTTCACCTTCCAGATGAATTTCTACAACATCCCTAAGAATAATACAAATCAATCAAAACTTGGTACTTTAGCAAGTTTGTCAAATGGCAAATTACAAGTGTATGAATGAGCTGCAAAGAGCTAATGATTACTAGTCCGATAAAGTGTCACTACCAGGTTTGTAGATCCCCATTTTGCTGGATGCAAAATGGTGGTCAATACATGTCACTTGAAGTGGAAGGAAAGAGAGAAAGAACTAAGTTGTACTAATGGTGAGTGGCATCCCCGAGAAACCACTGAGGAGTTCCTCCTTCCCCTGGAGAAATTTGGTTAAATGCTCCCTGTGCTCCTTGAATTCTTTGTGTTTTATGGTGAGTATTTGTGTCCTCCCACTCTGAAAATAGACAGCACCCTATTTTTGAAATGATAAAAGTATAATTCAAATGTGGGAGGAATTATGTTCCAATCTCATGATATTCAGGTTTTGAAGGTAAAGTTCTATAGAAAAGTTAATTGTCTATAACAATCTTACTTCTATCTAGATAAATGTTTTTTTTTTTAAAAAAAATGAAAATACAAATATAATCATAACATCTTACTGGAGCTGATATTCTTCTTATTAAAGTCTGCAATCCTATACAGAGTTACCAGGAGTATATCCCATTGAACCTAGTGGAGCTTACTTCTGAGTGGACATATAGAGGATTACACTGTACAGCACCAATTTGGCTATTCCTTTGTTTCAACAAATTCTAATACAATGAAATGTTAAAACAAACAAACAACAACAACAACATGAAACACATCCATTTGATAACATAGGAATTGCTGTCCTTTTCAGTGATTACCTATAATTCTCCTGGCACCTCATAATAAGCTGAAAATATCATGATAAGAAATATATTGCTTTAAATCCTGTTAGCCTAGGATTTGGCCCAGATTTCGCAAGTTTTTTTTTTAATGTAGTAGGAAATACTCATCTTCTTCTTTTGCATTCTTTTAGTTCAGAATTATGTGTGACATCATATTCCCACAATGGCTGTGTTATATAATGGAAGAACAGTTTGCACATTGATAATGGAATAATGAAAGATTCATACTCTCTGGACATCCCAGATAATATTTAAAAAAAGGCATTGGGAGTTTCAGAAAATGCAATGGATTATCATAACAACAGAAATCATTATCATTAGAAGATCACTGTATCTCCATAGCAGGGTCGCTAAGTGAAGAGAAAGTAAAAGAAAAGATGCCCTGTAGAAATGGAGGCCTGCATTCTAATCGTAATAAGGTAGCTAAAATTCTTAGGGGAGAACTTAGTGAAGGTGCTCATATTTGCTTCTGGAAAAGCAACAATCAAGTCATATTACAGCCAGAGTCTCTAAAGGGTTTGAAAAAGAACGTTAGCAGCAGTGTCTCAAAGAGATTGAATATCCCCCAATTTGAAGCTTCAACGTAAAGAATGATCACAGTGTATTATTTTCTTTTTTCCCTTCCATTCTTATCATCATATCTAGGGACACATGAAACCTGAGAATACTTCCACTGCAGTTTCCACTAAAATTTAAGCTAAAGTGGAAATGGGATTGAATTTGGTTGGATCCTTAGCAGGTGAGAACATTGGAGGAATTTCATGAAAAACCAAGCAGAGTTTCAGGAAATGTAGCAACGTTTCTCATTGATTTCACATGCTTTCTGCATTCCAGAATACCAGCATCACTATGTGTGTGTGTATGTGTGTGTATGTGTGTATGTGTGTGTGCATTGTTTGCATGTCCTACTGTTTATCACTCCACACCAAAAGCATTTGTTAGCTATTTTATGTCCACCTCAATTATTCTTCTTCTGTTCCCAATTAAAGCACCGGTAAGTCTGGCTAACTATTGCAACCAATTGTAGGCTATTCCTCATCATCATCCCATTTGCAATGCATACAGAACTGCATAATCATCTTTCATTATGCCAGTCTATTGCTTATTTTTCGATTGGCCATATACTATTTCAGATATATAAAGCACGATCCAGCTGGATTTAAGCACACTCTCTGAGTTTAGTGGAAAAGTTGAACATTTGCTTAAGTAGCTTCCATTGAAGTCATCAGACTCATCATGCTTATCTTTGGTAGCATCATGTCGAACCTGGGGCAAAAAAAAGAGCTGACATAAGGTTTTAATATTTTGCTGACATGCCAATCCAAGTGAATAGTTGGTGATTTTATTGAGTACGATTACCACTAACCTTATACTCTTATGTGTATGGGCAGTAATAAAGAAGTGGAACAGATGGAGCCAAGCAAAAGTGAAGTATTATATTAGTTTTAGGAATCCACTTCCCAGCACTCTTCAGAATATCTGGGAATTAATAACCCAGCAAATATTGAGCAAATTTCTCAATTAAAGTATGTCCCTGTGACGAAACAATTTCAAACAACTGGAAACATGGAAATATGCCTTGCTCCCTTGAATATGTAAGATGGCAAATATTAACTGTAGTTTCAAACAATGAATAATTTTCTTTTACCAATTTACTCCCAAGTTTGCAGATCATCTAGGGATTTGGCCAGTGCTTTAACTGGAACACAAAGGGAAGGCCAGGGGCAAAACCAATAAGAATGGGTTATTACAGTTGTACTTTTATACCCACTTACATGGGAACAATCCCCATTGATTTACTTTTGAGTAGTACATGTACTACAAGAGGCTTACATTTTGTGATGATATTAGGGTAGTTAGGTCTGAAACACAAAACCCTTTCTTTTAATTATGTCATCAAACCACGTTTCAGAAAAAATAATAATTTTGTGTCCTACCTTTCAAGGTTAAAAAAACCCAAACAGGTATGGTTTAGGGTGATATGAAACCATGACTAATAATCAGCCAGGAAATCAGAATTAGACACAATGGTTTGAAATGGATTTCCAAATTATGGTTTGTGCTAATTCCGTTTCTCTGTCCTTATGTCTCAATTGGCAAACCATAGTTAAAGCCATGGCAGCTCATCTGCAGAGGCTACTACCGCTTTAGAAGGAAGGCTGAGCAGATGGAAAATGAAAGCAGAAAAACTGTTTTAAACTAGGGATGCTCATGCACCATCAGACTCCCCCCCATTTGCCCCCCAAGCCCAGCTCAGTGAGCTGTCAACCCTGCCCGTTGAGCTGCATGAGCTGTCCAGAACATACTGGACCCATCTTGTCATGCCTGCAGCAGCCCATCTTCCATGTGAGCTACAATTTTAATGCAAGATGGGGGCTCTATATTTTCATATATCAACTGTTGCACACAACAGTGGCCCTAAAGGGCCATTTCTGCAAACATTGAGGCAGCTCACTGTTGTGTTTAACCCTCTTTCTTCTGAGCAGGAGAAGCAGCTGTCAGAAAGCCTAGCACAAGCAGACAGCGATCTTGAGCTTGATCAGGATCCTGGTGCTGAAGAGGAAACACTTCACAGTTCCTCTCTTCCAGCTGCGGAGAATCAAAGCTCTGAAACGAGTGCTGATCTTACAGACTCACCGGCAGGTGTGACAGAGCCCTTATCATCTGAGGAGGAGTCAGTGCACACTTTAAAAGACGCTAAGGAACACAGATGTTTGAGGAGGAGGACAGAAACAAGAGGCATTCAATGTCGGTCGGAAAGATTACTTTTACAGCAAAGGCAGACCTTGGAGAAGGAGGTTTGAAGTCCCCTTGGAAGAAGATGCTTGTTTGTTAGCTATTGTTAATTTCAACTATAAGTTTACCTTGCTTTGTTTAAACTTGCCTTGTGGCTACTGGGTAAATCTCTGTTTAATTATTATCTGATTTGCTCAGCTTTGTTTGACCTGAATAAAAGGCGTGTTTTGGTTCACATTTGGTGTATTCTTTTATCAACCAAACCGAAAGAAGTTGGTGGCTGCTGGAGCACCCAGACAGGTCTAGTAAGTTCTGGACTGTTCCCCAAGCCTTGCACAACCCAGCTTAGGTGGGCAGGTGGCAGCAGCGGCTCCTTGAGTGCTTGCTGAGCATGGACTGAGGTGAGTCCATCCATCCCTACTTTAAACTAGTATTGTGTCTAACCTTCTCCTCTACTTCTGCAAAATTCTTCCATCCCTGCTAAGGAGGCATTGCATTTTCTGCTGCTTTCATAGGGAGGGACATAACTTTCAATCATTTTCTCACTGGGGAGGAATTCCATTTGCCTTTTAGGAGTTGACAGAGGGTTCTTGTTTCTGTTCAATTGTACACACACACACTAGCCCTATCCAGTTTTTAGCAGACAGGTTTCCAGCTGGTAACATTTCTTGGAATGCCTAGGATCCATGTGATGTTGCATAGTCTCCTGTGAATTCAGGAGCTGCTGTCCAGGTGAAAGCCTCAAATCAAAGAATCCCATGCTGCTGCAAGCAAGGAAAGGGATTTTTGAGCTTCACCCCTGAAACCTACAAAACCTGTAGGAGCTCTGTGCCACTTGGCATCTAGATGTAGCTAATTCTTTTACCCCACCAATCCTCACATTGGGCTCCTAGAACCTCCTCCCTATATTTAAACTGCATACCTTCTGAGGGCGGGGAATGGGGAGCCTGGAAACCATTTTTGTTGTTGTTAAAGGGACGTTGAGTTGGTATTTAAACTGTGCAAAATGATGCTTACTTATATGGAACATAATCTGTACCAAATAAAAAAAAATAAAAAAATAAAAATAAACATATCTGGAATTTTACACCATTGTGTATTTCACATCACAAGGTCAAACTCTGTGATAAACAGAATTTTCTTATCAACTGGGGCAGACATTGGCTCAATGCAGGAGATAAAATGATAAGGGGGTGTATTGTAACTGTTTCAAATTAGAGTTTACAGTAACTCTCGTCTATTTATCATTGCTTATTGCCAAGTTAACAAAATAGCTATCCTGTAAATAAATCAGCATAAAACGTAGATTTGATCTCTCCTTTGCTACTTATATTACAAAGGAAGAGTTAGTGGGTATCAGAATAGGGTGGGAGACAGCAGAAAGGTGGAGGGAGAACCATTAATTTCTACTTGCTGATTTTCTCTCTCTTTGGTTCTAGCTCATTTGCATGAAAATTAAATGGTAATTAGATGAGATATTCTATAGAGTTCCCACACCATGTACCATCTTGGATACCATTAATACGAGTGATAAGTATCAGCAGACGGGAACAGATTTTCCCAAAACAAATATATTCCATTCAGTAGTACAGTTTCTCTTATTCTAACTCACAGAGACATCTGCTCTTTTGTGTGTGATGCATCTATTCTGCAGGGAAAGAGAGAATACGGCAGAGAGAGAGAGGATATGGCAAGTGTATGAATGAAACAGAGAGATGACAAAGATCCAGCCTTCAAAATCTGAACAAATATCCTTTTCTTAAGCCAATACATTTTCCAAAAATGATGAGAGGCTCTGTGTTCATCCTACATTGCGGTTTTACCCATATATAAATAAAATGCCACCAATTTTGAGTACTGAGTTTGCTGCAGCAATTATTTATATCTAAGATATTTATGTCCCAGACAGTGAAAAGGCCTGCAATTCTGCAGGCAAATAAGAACATAATAATGAAAGAAGAGCTGTGCTGAATCAGCCCAAAGACATCTCTAGTAGGGCTGTACCATGGAACCCCAATCTGTTTTGGAGGCCAATGCAGAGTTTCAGATTCAGCCCTGATCTGCTTTGGGGAGATTTGGACCCAATGCAACCTGCTTTGGACTCCAGATCCAAAGGAAGATTCAGGAATCTGAATTATTCGGATTTTGCATTTTTCTATTGACTTGCATTGGAAAACAAAAATGGCCACAACTTTTTTTTTTTTAGTTTTTCTTTTTAGAAATATATGAAATTTGGAGATCTGGTAGCCCCTACAGAGGAAATTGAACCCGCCAAATTTCAGACAGGTCCAGTGGTGTCTGTGCTAGCCACAGGTAAAATTTGTGGTTTTTTTTTCAACAAAATCTGTCAAAGCAAAGAGCTTATATATTGTTTTTGTGCTTCCACATAAGCGCATGGAGTTTGGGGACATAGCAGCCTCTATGGAGGTGACTGAACCTGCCAAATTGAAAACAGCTAAATGAATAGCCCAAAACATTGGATCCTTTCCTTATAGAGGAGTTATTCCATCCCCCTGATAATTTTGGCAGACCTTTTCCCCATTTGCAAAAGGAAAGATGAAGCTATTTTTTTTTAATGCATATAGCCTAATCTGATCATATTCTTCTTATGGTCATTTGATGTACACAAGGGAAAACAAGCAACAGACAAACAAGTGTCAGGCTTTTGCTGTAGGTAAACATTTCCCAGTGTTTCTTCAAATTATTATTATTATTATTATTATTATTATTAATGGTCATCTCACAGGGAGCCAAGTCATAGGCACCAGCAGTACCAGCCACTCAGCTGGGCACATTCAAGGCTGGCACAGTCACTACAGAACTCTGTTAGACCAAAGAAGAACCAGATTTCAAAGTGGCAGAGATCCCTACTTGTAATATGTTTTTTTCCTGCTGCTGTGCTGCCCTGATCTTAACTTTGAGCTCTATTTTAATATTGTATTGCTTTAACTTTGTCTTTTCTGTTGCAATTGATTACTTTTAACAGTACTGTGTGTGTGCGTGCATTCATGTGTGGAATGGGGGTGCTGAATATGGTGTTCTTCTTTGGCTTGGATTAAAATCCAAGTTGGGAAAGAACTCAGGGCCAGTAAAGAAGAAATACAAGTCACCAAAGCTAGTAATTTGATGCCAAGAAACTTTGGAAAGCTGGGCCTTGCTGACATAGCTTTATAGGTCAAATACCATATTGAAATAAGTTTGGAAAGCAATAGGAAACATGCACTTAGATATCCAGAAAAGTTATCTCAGCATGTAAATTTGCTTTCACATACAGATCATCCTTCCTGGATAATATAGCTATACTCCATGCATTTCTCTAATTAGTTCAGTTTGGATCAGCATCATCATTTGAATCCTGCAAAACTATTCCAAAATTTAGACTGAAAGCACAGTTCCAAAGTATAGAAAAGTTCAAGCATCAGTTAGCATTTCTGAAGAGTTGGCTCCATGTAGATCTTTCAGACATCTATCTTGCAGAACCATCTGCTCGTCTAACATGGGAGACAATGCTTCAATCTCAAATCAAATTCTATGTGATGCACACAACCAGTATTATCCGACTACTCAGCGACTTTAGCAGCTACTTCATGGAATGAACAACCAACTTAAAATTCCAGAGAACACAGTAAAGTGTTAACCTGTCACTGGATGGCTTGTGATGTCACACACTGGCTGAATTCGGACGACACAATAAGCAAGTGGGATGGGGGAAACAATTAGGGATGTGCACTGGATCGGACCCGATCCACGATCCGAGTCCGGTCCAGTGGGAAATCGGATAAATTATCCGATTTCCGATCCCGCAGCTGGATCGGCCGATCCAATCCGAACCGGTCCGAAAAAGCTCCGAACCGGTTCGGCGGATCGGCGGATCGGCGGGCGCCCACTGGCGCCCACCGCTGCTTCCATTGGTGGGCGCCAGCGGGCGCCCGCCGATGAAAGTGGACAGCGGGGGGGGGAGGAGGGGGGCACTTACCTTCTCGGCCCGGTGGCTCCCGTCCGGCGCCGGCGCCTACTACTACTAGCAGGCTCCGCGGCCTGCTCTAGGGTGGCGCGCCGGGTGATGTCATCACCCGGCGCGCTACTCTAGAGCAGGCCGCGGAGCCTGCTGGTAGTAGTAGGCGCCGGCGCCGGACGGGAGCCACCGGGCCGGGAAGGTAAGGAGGGGGTGCGTGGAGGGGAGGAGGGGGCGCGCGGAGGGGGGAGGGGGGAGGGGGGCCCTTACCTGCCCGGCCCGGCGGCTCCCGTCCGGCGCCGGCGCCTACTACTCCCAGCAGGCTCCGCGGCCTGCTCTAGGGTGGCGCGCCGGGTGATGTCATCACCCGGCGCTCTACTCTAGAGCAGGCCGCGGAGCCTGCTGGAAGTAGTAGGCACCGGCGCCGGCGCCGGACGGGAGCCGCCGGGCCGGGAAGGTAAGGAGGGGGTGCGTGGAGGGGAGAAGGGGGCGCGCGGAGGGGGGAGGGGGGAGGGGGGCCCTTACCTGCCCGGCCCGGCGGCTCCCGTCCGGCGCCGGCGCCTACTACTCCCAGCAGGCTCCGCGGCCTGCTCCAGGGTGGCGCGCCGGGTGATGTCATCACCCGGTGCGCTACTCGAGAGTAGGCCGCGGAGCCCGCTGGTAGTAGCCGCCGGCGCCGGACGGGCCGAGAAGGTAAGCAGTGGCGGGGAAGGGGGCTTACCCCCCCCCGGAGCCGTCCGCTTCTATCCGCTGGCGCCCGCGGGCGCCAGCGGATGGAAGCGGGCGGCCCCAGGGGGGGTAGGGAGCGCGGGGGAGGGGGTTTACCTGCCGGGGCCGTCCACAGCGGACGGCCCCGGGGGGGGAGGGAGTTAGGCCCCCCCTTACCCACCCGCCGCCATTTTTTCCTCATAGACTTGCATTGCAATGCAAGTCTATGGGGAAAAAAATGGCGGCCGATCCAAAAATGTACGATTTTTGGGTCGGGATCGGACTCGATCCGGTCCGGGGGGCCTCCGATTTTGTCCGAACCGGTCCGGGACAAAATTGGAGGTCCCGATCCGGGTCCCGATCCGATCCGGGGGGTCCGTGCACACCCCTAGAAACAATTGTCAGTTGTATGGACTATTGTGTCATCCGAATGCTGCCTTAGTCAACTCAGCGCTGATCCTCATCCACACCACAGTTGATTATTTATTATCATGTTGTGTGGGGAGTACCCCCTAGAAGAACAACTGTAAAGTTTATCATTACTAGGGGTGTGCACGGACCCTCCGGATCGGATTGGGACCGGATCAGGACCTCCAATTTTGTTCCGGATCAGATCAGAAAAAAATTGGAGGTCCCCTGGATCAGATCGGACCTGATCCCGATCTGAAAATCGGATGTCTGATTTTTGGATCGGCCACCATTTTTCCCCATAGACTTGAATTGGGGGAAAGAAAGCTTTCCCCCAATGCAAGTCTATGGGGAAAAATGGCGGTGGGGGGTGAGTGGGGGCCTAACTCCCCCCTCCCTGCCCCTCCCCCCTCATGCTTCTTACCTGCAGGGGCCTTCTGCTCCCATCCGCTGGCGCCTGCGGGTGCCAGCGGACAGCAGCAGATGATCCCGGCAGATAAGCCCCTCCTCCCCTTCACGCTCCTTACTTGCCGGGGCCATCCCTGGTTCCCGCGGGTGCCAGCGGATGACCTGGTAGGTAAGTGGGGCCCACCTCCCTCCTCACGATCCCGCTTACCTGCTGGGCCTGTCCACTGCCACCCGCTGCCACCCGGGCAGCAGCAGCTGGCAGTGGACAGCCCCCCCAGGTAAGCCCCCCTGCTCCTTAATTGGCGGGGCATCCTGCTCCATCCGTTGCTGGCTGTAAACTACTGTGAACTAGGCCTCGCGGCCTAGTTTACAGAAGAGCGCCAGGTGATGGCGCTCTCCTGTAAACTAAGCCGCAAGGCCCAGTTTGCAGTAGTTTTCAGCCGACAATGGGAGGAGGAGGATGCCCCGCCAGGTAAGCCCCCCCCCCCGCTGTCCGCTTCCATTGGCGGGCGCCCGCTGGCGCCCGCCAATGGAAGTGGCAGCAGGCGCCAGCGGGCACCTGCCAATCCTCCGATTTTTCCCGAATTGGATTGGGACGATCCAGAGGGGGGATCAAAAATCAGATAATTGTATCCCATTTCCCCTGGATTGGTTCCGGATCGTGGATCGGAGCCGATCCAGTGCACACCCCTAATTATTACCCCACCATTGACTATCGTGTTGTCCAAATTCAGCCACTGTGTTTGTAGCTGAATTCATGAGGCTGTTTGCTGTGTCTCAAGTATTTTGGTAATTGTTTTACATTTTTAAAATTATGTTATGTGTTTGTATGATTATTTGTAGTCATATGCACCGCACACTACAGTGGTATCCATTAAGGATGAAGAGCAGTTCATAAATTCTTTTAATACATAATGATAAATCATCTTTTGACACATGTTATGCATCACTGCCATATGGCAAGTCCTGTTGCTGAATTTGCCTGCCTGCCTCCTTCCTGCATTACCACTCCTCTTCTAACTGTGAACAGTTAGTAAAGGAAGCAGCCCCGGAAGCAGCCCACTCTCCTAGGGATGTCAGAGAAATTCACAACTGAATCAATCGAGATTGGATTTCGATTAATCTGACCCTTGGAGTCCACTGCAGACCAAATTGTCCTAAATTGTGCAGATTCATCGGACTTGCAGACCATTAAAAAAAAACTTTCTGGAATTCTGGACTACAAACACAGTCAGGGAAAATTTGTTGTTGTTTTAAAAAAAATGTGGGTGAAAACATGGAATTCACCCATGGGTTACAACACGAAAATATGCATTTTGGGGGGGGGGGGATCTGCACATTTTTGCTAGTGTGAATTTGTTTGCAAATTCAGGAAATTGAAAAAAAAATCCAGTCTCACCAAAGAAGAGACAATTGTATGAAAGGCACCTGGTAATCCACGAAATGTGGATGGAACAGATTTTACAACATTCATAATCCCCATCTACTGTATATCAGAGAACATTGGAGTGGTCATGGTGGTGGTGGTGTGGCTATAAATTCCCTTTGCACTGGTGGTGTTTCCTCACATGCCAAGAATCTTGTTTGAAGGAATTTGTCTTGCAACCCAAGAACATAAGAAGTGCCATGCTGGATAAGACCAAAGATCTATCTAGTCCAGCACTCTGTTCACACAGTGGCCAACCAGCAACCCACAAGCAGGACATGGTGCAATAGCACCCTCCCACCCATGATCCCCAGCAACTGTTGCATATAGGCTTACTACCTCAGATACTGGAGGTAGCATATAGCCATCAGGGCTACTAACCGCTGATAGCCTTCAGGAATTTATCCAACCCCCTTTTTAAAGCCATCCGAATTGGTGGCCATCACTACATCTTGAGGTAATGAATTCCGTAGTTTAACTATGTGCTGTGTGAAGAAGTCCTTTCTTTGATTTGTCCTGAATCTCCCACCAATGGAGATGACCCCAGGCTTTAGTATGATGAGAGAGAAAAATGTCTCCTCATCCACATTCTCCACACCATGCATAATTTTGTACACTTATTTATTTATTCTCAGATGGGATCAAAGGAAGGAAGGATAGAAGGAAATAAATGGTACAGCTCCCTCCCTTCTCAGCCACTCTGGATGAAGTGGAAAGATCACACTTGAAATTGTTGTGTGTGAGGTTGTATTCCTCCCATTTCTCTCCTGGAGAGTTAAGTGGTGGATGAGATAGCCAATAATGCAGCTAGGTCTGGACTTTGGAGGTGAAGTCCAGGGTTCCAACCAGAGTGCAGCAGGTGATGAGGGCAGCAACGACAAACTCCATATCATTCATTTATGAGGGTGAGTTCATAATGTGAGTTCATAATGTGAAACTCCACATGCACAGAGTTGTCTTCTTCTTCTTCTTCTTCTTCTTCTTCTTCTTCTTCTTCTTCTTCTTCAAAATTCAGGGTTGGCAAACAGTCTTGCTATTCTAACTCATCAGGAATATTGAAGCAGTTGTAAAGCATGGTGGTGCAGGAACAGGCGTGAGTTGTGTGCTTCACAATTAAAGTAAGACACATGGGCACCTAAAGGGAGACCCCCATAAGAGCATCGCATCCAGGCTCTGAAACTAACTAGCTTCACCAGTGCAGGGCAGCATTTACCCCTGATCGAACATAGATTATTTGTGGTGTGGCTTTACAGCCACAAGTGTATAGTATGAGATGAAAAATCGCCAGTGCTCTTCTTATTTCTCTGAGATTCCACTACTCATTTCCCTGAGATTTACAACTGGCAAATGCTCATATATTAGAACCAAATGACATATGATTAGCAACTGGCTAATATTCATGTATCCAAACCATATGAAGCATGATTGACAATTGGCTAACGTTCACAGATTCAAACCACATGAAGCATGATTAAAAGAAATCAATAATACCAGATGTGAACCGGGAAAAAAAATGTGTAAACCCTTACGGTATGTAATTCCATCTGGAATAGCCCTCTTTTCGTCTGGCAATATTTGATTGCCAAAGCTGCAATCAAATCTCATAGCAGACAAAGCAGGATTGTTGGGTGATTTTCATAGTCAAGAGCATTTGGGTGGTCTTTTTTTCTCTTTTGAATGAGCATTTCTAATATGTTTCTAGCTATTTGGACTAAGTGGTAATTTGAATTCTTGTACACATGATGATCAAAATTTAAAGTGGATTTAAACCTACAGGGCCTTCCCAGGAAATTCTGAAATGGAGAGAGAGAGAGAGAGAGAGAGAGAGAGGAGCCCAAACCCCATGCAACTTGCAATGCAAGTTCAGGTGAATGTTTCATTTGGAAGCCAGATGCAATCTGGTGTTTACCACACCAGAATGAACTTGAGTGAACAGTATTTTATTTATTTGTTTGAGGAATTTACACCACACTTTTCTCTCTCTTCCAAAAAAAGGAATCACTCGAACCAGCTTACAAAATCATAGAATCATAGAATAGTAGAGTTGGAAGGGGCCTATAAGGCCATCGAGTCCAACCCCCTGCTCAGTGCATAAAATATAAAATGCATAAAAACAAGAACCAATAATTAAAACACATTTACACCAATCTAAAATCCGCAGCAAAGACAAAAGCAAAAAACAAAATAACCAAAACCAGTAGCCAGTAAATAAAAATCATAGGCAAATGCTCATTTAAAGAGAAAAGTCCTCAACTCAGATAAAGAGGGAGATGGTCTAATCAACTTGGACAGGGAGTGACACAGATGGAGTGCCACCAAGAGAAGGCTCTGTTGTGTGTTGCCACCAACCACACCTGTAAAGGGTATGGCACATACAAAAGCAGTGCAACAGCTGATCTTAAAGGATGATAGTGAAGATAATACAACGAAAGGACTACATGATCTTAACACTTTATGTATTGTGTTGTTATTATTATTATTATTAATTATTATTATTTATTATTATTTATTATTATTTATAACCCACCTCTCACTCCGGATTGAGGCGGGGAACAACAACAATATAAAACACAAGAATCACAAAACAGTTAAAATTTTAAAAACAAGAAAAAAATCATCATTAAAAACATCTTAAAATTCATCTGGATTATTATTATTATTATTATTATTATCATCATCATAGGATTGAGAGACACTAGCACCAATGTTTTGGTGGCGGCTCCCTGATTGGGAAATGCTCTTTCCAAAGAGGTAAGCCTGGCACTGACATTGTCATTTTCGTGGAGTCAGGGTGAGACTTTCTTTTACTCCCGGGCTTTTGATTTCGTATGATGGGGTTCTTAATTTGTTGTTTATCAGATCTTGGTATTTTATTGTCAACTGGTTTTAGTTGTTTCAAATTGGGGTATGTTTTAATCTCTGTTGTAAGATGCCTTCATTTTCTGAAAAAGGTGTCTAATTTTAACAATGATCACAATAACAGCAACAAATAACAACAACAATTTGTGCCGAACACCGTGTTGTAATATTGGCCAGGAGATCCTCAGTTGGATTCATTGCCACAGCTCATGGTGAGCCATAAGATCAAGCTTCCAATTTATTATGTACATCAATAACACATTATCTACTTTTAGGTGTACAAAGATCCTTCCAATGATTAAATATTTGCATGTGTAGTTTGAGGAGTCTATTAGGGATACTTCATCTACAAGGTGTCTTTCTTGTTCAGCTAAAATGGGATTTAGAGGTTCTTGATACAATTTAGATGGGTGTAATACCTCTTTTTACTGATTTATTATATGAATTTCCAGTTGAATATTTATGTGACACTAGATCTACCCTGTGGGACTTGTTCAGTTCTGATTGGGTAATGTACATTTCCAATGGAGATTAAGCACAAATGAGCCTGAAATTGATTTAATATAATAAGTGAAATTGAGGCCAGAAGTCTTCCTTTGCTTTTTTAATTTTAACCAAGCCTGTCAGATGAAGGTTTCTGGAATATTTTGCCAACAAAGAACAAAAGAAAATTAAGGTTACATTTCTCAATTACACACTGAAAATTAGATATGGGATATTGTTCCAAGCTCCCATGGTTCTATGTGCACAAGGGGATTGCAGGAAGGTATGACATCAGTGTCATTACATGTTTTCAGAGATGTTGTGTTATTCAACATGGTCAGATTTTGAAGGCTTTGATCCACAAATAAGGTAATGGAGTGAGTGGCCCCAAAACTATTTTCCATGGCCCTGGATCTATTTCACAGAATCATAGAATCCTAGAATAATTGAGCTAGAAGGGGCCATTCAGTCCAATCCCCTGCTCAATGCTTGGTGCTATCCAAGGTGCTTCTCCTTTAGATAGGGTGACCATATGGAAAGGAGGACAGGACTCCTGTATCTTTAACAGTTGTATAGAAAAGGAAATTTCAGCAGGTATCATTTATATGCATGCAACACCTGATGAAATTCCCTTCTCATCACAACAGTTGAAGCTGCAGGAGCCCTGCCTAGTGTGACCAGATACAAAAGAGGGCAGGGCTCCTGCAACTTTAACTGTTGTGATGAAGAGGGAATTTCACCAGGTGCTGCAAGCATACAAATGACACCTGCTGGCATTCCCTTTCAATACAACTATTAAAAGTGTAGGAGCCCTGTCCTCCTTTCCATATGGTCACCCTAACCAAAATCTGCTTTCCTGAAATTTCTACCCAGGTTGTAGTCTAGTCCAGCCCTCTGGATCACCAGAGAACAGGTACACTCCATGTTCTGCATAACAAGCTTTCACATGTTTGAAGACAGTTATGTTTCCTCTTCATCTTCTCTTCTCCTGGCTCAACAACATACTCAGCATGTCTGATAGGACTTTGTTTCCCTTCAACATCTTGGTCATTCTCCTCTGCACATGCTCAAGCTTGTCAATGTCCTTCTTGAAATGTAATTCCCCAAGCTGGGCAGATCTTTCCTTAGGGGAGGCGCTTCAGAAGAAGCACACCCCAATTTAAAATGTCATCTCTCTGATCACCACTTGCATCATGTTCAAAGGAAGAATCCATCAGGGAAGAGCTGCATGTAAGCCTATATCTGTCAATTCATGTTTCAAAAGCAATTTATGGAAGGATTTACCAGAGCACCACAGTAATTGTATGCTTCCTTTCAATTATCTTTTGTGAACAATACAGTCATACATGAATGTAACAGATATGGAAAGTAAGAGATATTGGGGTGGGGGTGGGGTCCTTAATCTCCACAGTGGAGTTTTAAAGGGTTTCAGATTCTTTTGAGTAGCATTCTCAAAAGTTAGGCCAGAAGAAGTCAAAGTAATTTAGATCCAATCTCTTTTCAAAAATGAAATGAACAGAAGTTTTATTAAAAGGAAATGAAGAGGAAATTGAACTTTCATATTTCATGGTGCAATTGTGATGACAGAAAACAATATTCGTCGACAGAAAGTTTAGGTGATATATATATATATATATATATATATATATATATATATATTTGCTATTATTCAGCTGCACTCTTTCACAATAGAGGGCAGGATATTTTCAATATCATGGACTTGCAGGGGATTTTGTTGTCACATAGAGCTAAGGCTGTAACAGCATTTCTTAAATCCCTTGTTTTGTACAGAAGAGTTAATTGGAATCTGTCAGTGTCAATTGTGGAGTACATTCTCAAGTAACTGCATTTTATCACAGTAAATTAAGACTTACATATTTGTTCTATGTGTGTGCTGCATGGAAGTAAACTATCTACAGTCTAGATTGCTACCATATGCACATTTATCAGAGGCGTACTTCTGATTAAACATACATAGGATTTCAGCCTTAGGCTGCAATCTGACATATACTTACCTATGAGGAAGCCCTATTGAACTTAACATCTGACTAGGCACGTATAGGATTAGGCTATAAATCCCCAAACCAGAAAATAATATACCTGTAATAAGGCAAGTCTACTGTCGTTCTCATAAACCTAATATAAGAATAAGATTTATTCATTTTTTAATGAAATATGTCCTGATGTTTTGCAAGGCATTCTAGTGTATTCAAAAAGAATAAAAACAATAAAAAAGCAGGGGAGAAGGTAACAAATGATCAGCACCACATAATACAATCATATTCAGTTAGCCTTTTAAGAGGAATTTAAAACAAAAACATAGGCATCATTGGACTGGTAATTTTATCCAAAAAATAACCCCTTTAGAACAGCTTCTCATCTTTCAATGCTTCTAAAAAAAATTCACTGCATGCTGAAGGGATGGCATCATAGGAATCACAGAGCTGGAAAGGATCTCGGATATTATGCAGACCAATCCCCAGCTCTATGCAGGATTCAACTAGAACATCCCTGACAGAACATAATCCAATCTCTGCTTAAATGCCTCTGCCTCCCAAGGCAACCTCTTCCACTTTTGAACAGCCTATGGTGGATTTCCTGTCCCCAACACTGCCACTGTCTATGAGGAAATTGCTCCGTCACTGAGCAATCCCACCTATGGGTTTTCTCATTTACAGCAAATGCTTATATTTTTGGACCTAAGAACATCTCTGCCATTAAAACTCACTAAAACTCTACCAACACTTGAGACCAGATGAACTATTAAACAAGTAATTTTTCAAAGGGATATTTTGGACATAAGGGGATACTAACATTAACTTTAGGCTTTTCAAAAGATTGCTTAGGGACAAGTCTTAAGGACTCAGGAGGCACTGTTGCTATTGTAAGCATCTAATAACTTCTTATATCTCAGTCTAAATTCCCTAAACATCCACGCTAGCAAAATATCATTGCAACGAGGTCCAGCTTCTGGGTACAGTCTTCGTCTGATACCAAAGGTCTTCCTGTTGTACGTCTGGCTGCTTGGGCAGTTTATCTGGGGTTTACTGCCTGCTTATGCAACCTCTTTCTGACAAGATCTTAAGAAAGCCATCTGGCATATTCTGCAACCTATTCCTGAGTTTCACCACCATGAAAGGTTATCCCACAGAGAAGGACTAGCTTAACATTCAGGCTTTAGCTACTCATCTCCTTTTCAGGTTTCTTCCAGACCTTCTAAAACCAGCGAGCTACCCAGGCAATCAGAATTGAATTTCCCTGATATAGGCCCACAAAGAAAGGTGACGGGCCTGCTCAGATGCATTGTTCCCTCACAGAGGCCACACAAACTAAACATTACATAAAAACAAATATTATATAATACAGGACTTTTATTTATCACAACCCTTCAGATATTTGAAGACCACTACCTGACCCCATAGCCCTACACCAGTCAGAGTCCACCCCATGAGGTGGCCCGACTCGATGTGAATGAGCTTGGCCACCTCACGGGTTTCTCTGGGATCATTTCCTCCCCTAAGATCAGTGAGTTATGCAAATTGTGCAAATTGTGCAAATTGTGCAAACCTGCAAATTGTGCAAACCTGTGCAAATGCTGGCAGTAAATAGTGCAAAGTGCTTAGTTACGCACAAATGATACATGCATAACTAAGCACTTCATGGCCACAATTTACACAAATTACACTGATTATGCCCAAAATCTGAACACGTTACGCCAATTGCAGGAGAAGGAGAGAGAGAGAGAGAGAGAGAGAGAGAGACTGGAAGTTTCCTGGGTTTCTGAAACAAAAGCCTGTAGCTCTGCTCATGGATGCAAGCTGAGCTGGGCTCCAGGGATAGCTGTTGAGCCCCCAAAGGAATGGATTTCCCTGTGATGAAATTCTTTGCAGCCACACACAGAACCAACAGTTCCCAGTACAAACTCCCTTAAGACAAGGGGCCATAGCACTGTACTGAAGTTGTGGTCATTACTATATGGCGTTTAAGTATCTGTTTAATGGCACAACAAGCCTTGAAGCTAAGCAATACCTTGGATGACATAATGCACACTGGCTTAAATCAGTTGTGGACTGGAATGCTAGCAATTATTGTTTATAGGCACAGGTACATCAGCAAAAAACTCATTGAAGCAAAACTACTAAGAGAAAGAAAGAAAGAGCAATGGCCAATCATATTAAAACATCAAGGATAAACTCTGGCAGTCTTAATTTTGTTAAAAGGAATCTGATGTAGAAACTGCATGCACTCTAAAACTGACCAAGCAAAAGTTATATATGATACCTTATGGCACTTGGCATAAAGTAGGGATGTGTATTGTATTGTTCTGATGTCTGATAACAATCTGATAAGGTCATTATCATACATCCAATTAACGATAATGATACTTTTCTAAGGAAGTCCTATCTGATTGGATCCGAAATCCATATGTCCGATAACTATCGGACATATCGGCTTATCGGACTGCCAGTTTAGGGCCGGCCTTCCCTCCCCCCGCTCACACTCCTTACCTGCGTCCTTCCCCACTGCCATCCACTGCCCTCCACTGCTTCCAGACTACTGAAACTAGGCTTTGCAGCCTAATTCTCAGTAGAGCGACGACACGCCGGGTGATGACATCACCCGGAGCATCGTCGCTCTACTGAGAACTAGGCCGCAAAGCCTAGTTCTCAGTAGTCTGGAAGCAGCGGACGGCAGCGGACAGCAGTGGGGAAGGCTGCAGGTAAGTGGGGACCCCTGGGGACCCCTCCATCCCTCTCCTCCCCCACTCCTTACCTGCAGCCTTCCCCACTGCCGCCACCCCATACTACTGCTAAACAGGCTTTCTGGCTTGTTCGTCAGTACTCGGCACAACTCTGTACAGAGGAACAGGCTGGAAAGCCTGTTTAGCAGCAGCACGGGGGGGCAGAGGCGGTAGGGGGTAAGGAGCACAAATGGGGGGAGGGGCATGAGTGGGGGGAGGGAAGAAGTGCCGCCCCAGTGTTTTTCCCCATAGACTTGCATTGGGGGAAAGCTTTCTTTCCCCCAATGCAAACCTATGGGGAAAACACCATAATCATATCGGAACTTCTGAAATTTATTGAATATCAGTTCCAATCAAAAACTGGGTACCCACCGATATAATCTGATCCCCCAAAAAAATTATATTGGAATTTCCGATAACAATACGATACAATAATTTCCGCCGTGCACATCCCTAGTATAAAGTAGGGATGTGCACGCCCGAAAATATCGTATCGTATTGTTATCAGAATTTCAGACCAAAAAAATTATCGTCTCCAATAATATCATAGGTGAACCGTATCCTATCGTATTTTCATTAATTATTGGAAATCCGATATTATATCGTTTCTACATTTTGCCCTATAAAGTTGATTTTTGAGTCAGAAAGGCCTAAAACTTCTTGATTTTCCAAGTTACAGATTCGAAACTTGGTCACAGTGCAGACTGAGTGTTGGTAGTCATGTGTGCCAAATTACAGGACAATCGGTGCAAGCATTACTTGGAAGTTGTCCAAAATCCAAAGGTGGCATAAGTGGTCCTTTTTCAAGAGACGTCATCCAGTACTCTTCTTATGGGCATCTCACAGATGGCCTTGAGGGGACTCATCTGTGCCCATTTTCAGATGCACAGCTGCAGCTGTTACTCAGAAGTAAGCTCTCAAAAACACATGCACTGTTTTTTTCTGGTGGTAATGCTGCTGCTGAGAGAAATCCTCATTTTTAAAGAGCTAGTCCTTAAAGTTGAGGACCTTACCGAAGGGCTGTAGGGGAACTAGTGGACTCATTTGACATAGCTTGTTCAACAAATTGATGAGGGAGTTTGCCTCTCCTCCAAGGAAAGCTAGATTTTTAAACTACACATAAGGCAGTACTACAAGCAGCCCTGCAAAGTGGTCCCAGTAAAATTTGCTAGCCAGACATCAAGCCAGACAATTCCCGGGCACAGGCGGCAGGCAGGTAGGAAGATGCAGGCAGGCAGGTTGGCAGAGGTGGGCATATGCAGGCTGCAGGCACAGGTGGGCAGCAGGCACAGGTGGGCAGATGCAGGCAGATGCAGGCAGCAGGCATAGGTGGGCAGATGCAGGCAGATGCAGGCAGCAGGCACAGGTGAGCAGATGCAGGCAGATGCAGGCAGCAGGCACAGGTGGGCAGATGCAGGAAGGAAGGTTCTTCAGTCAGTCAGTCCCCCATTCCAGGACATCCATGGTTGCCTGCCTAAGATGCCTGGGGATGGGAGTTGGAGAATCAAGAGCCTTCTGCTTGCCCTAAGTGTCACCACTCGCCTGGGAGGTGCCCACCTCTCTCCCAAGCAGGACCGTATGGTGGTTCCTCCTCAGGTGGTAGTGCATGTTGGAGATGGTGAGGTGCACCATGTTTTCCCCCCTACTGATGGCGGCTTTGCAATGCCGACATATTGCAAAGAGGGAATCCGCAGCCACCTCAAAGTGGTCCCACACCATGCTGTTCTGCTTGTGGGGTGAGCCAGTCTGCTCGTCGCCACCAGTGCCTGGACTCTGGAGTGCCAGCACAGGAGCAGGGGTAGAAGGTCTCGAAGAAGAGGTTTGGGAGAGTGGCGAGGGAGCCACTTTTGCCTGCTGCTGCTCCTCCTCAACCAGCTGCTTGACCTCAGTGATCTCAGGGAAAAGATCCCTGAGAGGGCTCCCTGCTGCAACCGCTGGAGCAGAAGATGATGGTACTCCTACTCCAAGGCCAGTACTGCTGCCACCGGCCTCTGGAAGTGGCTCTTCAAAGAGGGCCCTGAGGGCAGACCTTTCAGGAGGCGCTGCTGGTGCCTCTGCCTGCTTCAGTGCAAAAAAGGCAGACTTGCGCATAATTTTCACGGGGGGAGAGACAGCCACCCCAGACCTGCCCCCAGCCGCAACAGCATCTCTCCTTGATGAAGAAGAGGCAGAGCCACCTCGGCCAAGGTGCGCCTTAGAGCCGCGTTTCATTATGGCAAATAAAAAATGTATGCTTTGCCCATACTTTTTGAATTTGTGTGCTGCTTTGGCCACAGATGTGTAGTGTTCCTGTGTAGCAGGCTACAGGACACACCAGTACACTCACAGCCAATCAACAAACACACACACACACACACACAGAGAAATGTTTTTGTTGTGTGTTTTTTATATATCACATGAAAACAGGGAAGGGAACAACACAACACACTCACTCACAGAACCCTCCAGTCATGCTAACCTAACCTTCAATCAAACCAAGCAGCAGCACACACACAAGGAATGAACCTGAGACACAGAGGGGAACAGAAAGAATGATCCAAGAAGAAAAGAGAAGAATCTACAGTCACCACCTAAATCACTATCAGTAAAATGCACAGTTCTCCGCCAAAATACACCTTTCTCCTTCAACTCCTACTCCCAACAAAGATGGAGAACCCAAGGGTGGGGGTTTTATACTCCTTGCTTCACGATTGGTCACTGTATCTGTCAGTCTCAGCAAACACACCCCACCTTCTAGCTCCATCCATGTGGCCCCAAATGAAAAAGAGCCTTCCGATAAAGCGATAAAATGACAAGAATTATCGGACGATTTCTATCGTCTGTGATAATTATCGTAGGATTGCCTATCATATTGTTATCATTAATGAGATGTACGATAAAGATCCTATCATATCATTATCGTACATTTCAATGATACAATACACATCCCTAGTATATTGCTTTTGATCACACATTCTATTTTTTGAAGCACCTCTATTGTTGACAGAAATGTGAAGTTCTGCATAATTTGTCATTGCACACATTATGGCTTAATGGGGGACTAAAAATATAACCTCTATACATGATACTATGTATTAGAGCCGTTGTACTGTAATTTATTCTATAGATTTCCTCTGCCATTTACTTCTCCACCCCACCCCCAACATACATGCAATGGTTCTTTCAGCTGAAGGGCTCCTACCACAACCATTCAGAAGACACTTATGTGCAGCTATTCCATTTTTTAACCCTTAGCAGGATTTTTGTTAAGTATAAACAAAACACAAGAAGCTGTGGGGAAAAACAAGAGGGTTATGAGTAGAAGATGACATCCAGACCTCCTGTGAAATTCTATGGATGAGGCAGAGTGATGGTGCTATAAAAACCTTGTCAAGATCCACTCTACTTTATTTGGTCATTGATAAAAGCATTGCAATCAACATCAACATCATCATCATCATCATCATCACCATCACAATACCAAAATACAAAAATGTTGTTGAAAAGGAAGAGGAAAAGAGAGACAAATATACACCACTGGCCATGGAAGTTAAAGAACTATTGCAACAGGAAAAGGTCACAATTATTCCGTTAGTCACATCAGTCACCAGCATCACATTAAAAAAAAAACTATACAGAAACTTGGCCTACCAGAATATATTCACACTAACATCCAGAAATCAGTCATAAATAAAACATGCTCAATCGTCAGGAAATTCCTGAATCAATAAAAGATAGCATGGCTTGGCAAAGCCCGTCATGTCCGTCTAGAAAAACCACCATGAGTGATAAAGAGAATAATAATAATAATAATAACAATAACAATAACAATAATAATAATAATAATAATAATGCAATCCTGATATGATCGCACAAATATTTAATATAGAATTTAAAAAACTAAGATAAATCTTTGGAATTACAGTAATGACTGCCAATTGATAAATAATGAAGCATGCACCATTCTCTGTGGGGCTGGACTTCATAGTACACAGATATCCTTTGTGGATTCTCTGTTTACTTAGCAATGTAAATATGTGAACTTAGAGAATTTGTACAAGAGATATGTAATAAATCTGGAAGCAAAGAGAAGATTGCTTTTTTAAATTCTTTCAAGGTCATGCTTTGAAGCTTCACGATACCTTCTTCTCAGGCTATTTTGCTTCAGAAAACATTGATCTTTCTTCCTACTGACCTTACCTGGAAAAAGCCCACCATATCTCACGTATCTTAAAAACAAAACAAACAAAAACAAATGCACACACGCAACACAGCGAATCAATAGCAAGCATGAAGAAAAGAACTAATTCAAAGGGTGAGGTGGGAGGAATTGTATTTATTCATTGTATTTCAGTTTTTTTCCCCCCAAAAGAAGTTCAGGTTGATATGTAGGTGTCTATGCATTTGCATTTATTTCTCTTATTCCTCCATCCCTCCTAATCAGATGCTTGGGGAATTGCTGCAATCTTGGATCAGAATGGCGATGCATGGGGGGGGGGCAGTTAATCTTTTCCCCAATGCCAATTTTCTTCACCTATTCAGCATTAAATAGGTGAAATTTACAATAGGTGTAATGTAAGAGGCCATGGGAGCCAAAAAAGCTGGACAGGTTGTCATACAGAGGAGGGCCAGGATCTCTTCTCAATCCTCCAGAGTGCAGGACATGAAATAATGAGCTCAAGTTACAGGAAGCCAGATTCTGGCTGGACATCAGGAAAAATTCCTGACTGCTAGAGTGGTAAGACAGTGGAAACAATGACATAGGAAGGTTGTGGGCTCTCCTACACTAAAGGCCTTCAAGAGGCAGCTGGACAGCCATCTGTCAGGTCTGCTCTAAGGTGGATTCCTGCACTGAACAGGGGGTTGGACCCAATGGGCCCTATAGGCCCTTCCAACTCAAGTATTCTATGAATCTATGAAATTATGAAATTATGTGCCTGCTCAGATTTTAATCTGATCTTGAGAGTTACAGAGCTTGTAAAGCTTTCCTATAATTTGAGGTAGACTTCAGTGTGTCCATGAAGTTCTTCTGTGAGAATCTTTATAGTGAAATCATAGGATGCAGCAACTAAGTACTTCTCAATAAAGCCAGTGCCTGTATGGGAAACTACTGTATATGGGCATCCCATGATATACTAGGGGTGTGCACGGACCCCTCGGATCAGATCGGGACCCGGATCGGGACCTTCAATTTTGTCACGGATCTGATCGGACAAAATCGGAGCCCCCTCGGACCGGATCAAGTCCGATCCCGATCCAAAAATCAGAAATTTTTGGATCGGTCGCCATTCCCCCCCCCCCCCATAGACTTGCATTGCATTGCAATGCAAGTCTATGAGGAAAAAATGGCGGTGGGTGCGTGAGAGGGGCCTAACTCCCTCCCCCCCGGGGCCATCCACTGTAGACGGCCCCGGAAGGTAAGCCCCCTCCCCCATGCTCCCTACCCCCCTTGGGGCCATCCGCTGGTGCCCGCGGGCACCAGCGGATGGAAGCGGACGGCCCCGGGGGGGTAAGCCCCTCCCCCCTGCCACTGCTTACCTTACAGGAACGTCCGCTCCAGTCTGGCGCCAGCTGCTACTGCGAGCAGGCTTCACTGCCTGCTCCAGGGTGGCGCGCCGGGTGATGTCATCACCCAGCACGCCACCCTGGAGCAGGCCGTGAAGCCCACTCACAGTAGCAGCCGGCGCCGGACGGGAGCAGACGTCCCTGGAAGGTAAGCGCGCTGCGCACCGCGCGCCTTCCTCCCCCTGCTTACCTTCCAGGGACGTCTGCTCCTGTCCGGCGCCGGCTGCTACTGCGAACGGGCTTCGTGGCCTGCTCCAGGGTGGCGCGCCATGTGATGACCCGGCGCGCCAACCTGGAGCAGGCCGCGAAGCCCGCTCGCAGTGGCAGCCGGCGCCGGATGGGAGCGGACGTCCCTGGAAGGTAAGCGCGCCACGGACAGCCCCGCTAAGGAAGCCCCCCCCCACTGTCCACTTCCATCGGCAGGCGCCCACTGGCGCCCGCCAATGGAAACGGCGGTGGGCGCCAGCGGGCACTCGCCGATCCGCCGATCCATCTGAACCAGATCGGAACCTTTTCGGATCGGTTCGGATTGGATCGGCCGATCCAGCGGTGAGATCGGAAATTGGATAATTTATCCGATTTCCCCCTGGATCGGATTTGGATCGTGGATCGGATCCAATCCAGTGCACATCCCTATGATATACTACCTTCTACGGAAGAAAAGAAGAATATATAAATTACATTAACCAATTTGTAAAACAATGTAGTCAAGTATGTCTGTAAATGTTTTGATTATTGCCATAATGGCATATATGGGAAAGAAAAATAAATCCTTACATTTAGCTCATGTGCATTGGCATAAATGCAGTTTTATATCAACATATTTTCACCATGATTCAATAAGCATTACAAATAATCCCATGGTGAAGAACTGTAGGGCATAGAAATTTTGTAGAAAGATACTGAATTGACTCAAATTTGTGTATATTCAAAGGGATCTTTATTCACATTGTATGTCAATTATGGCAGAATGCTACTGGATGAACACCTCAGGATTTCCTTGACTGTGATTAATGTCCAGATACGGTATCATACTATGTTCTTGGTTGGATTCCCAAATGCTACTGTCTTGGTAGATATGTCTCTCTTTGAATTCTCCATTCTGTACTGCACAAAAATTACCGATTCAAATAACACAGCTTTACCAATCAGCTTCTTTCTCTCCGGGGCTAGATCAAATTTTGCCCTGTGTGAAATGCGTAACTTTCCTTATAACCATTTCTAGATAGAAATTGAAAAATGGAACTCTTGTTAATAATAATAATAATAATAATAATAATAATACACGGTTCCTTTTGAAGTGCCTGAGTATCATACTGAAGCAACAGGAAAGGTCTACTAAGAAAGTGTAGCTTCAAAATATAAGTAGTTACATGTAATGCTTTGCTGGTGGTACTGCTAATCTTATGGAAGATTCTCTCCAAATTGAACCGCTGTATAGCTCCCTATGAAGGGTACGTTTATTGTTCAGAAGCAGATGTTAGACAGTTCCTTCTATCCTTGATTGGAAGCCATGGATATTTGATATTAGGCCTGGATAAGTAATTGAGTTTGTAGGAAAAATGCAAGCTTCATTACTTTGTAGAGGCTACACATATAGCAAATCTAAAAAGGTTCTGTTCAGAAGGTGAAAACACTTCCCAACGTGACACTTTGGCTATAATAAAAGCGATACAATACAGATCAAAACTATCATCCAGACTCCTCCCCCTTTAAATATGCTATTTTGAGAAGCCCATGCACAGATGTTTTAGCCTATGAAATCCATGCACATGTTTTCACTTTCTTTGTTCTGAAGACTGTTGCCAAAAATCAAAAGAAACAGATGTCGGAATAATCTTATTCAACTTGACAGAATTTACATTCAGCTTCTAACGTCTTCTTCATGATCTCCATTTATATATTTTGCTACTGCATCTCGTCTTCATAAACCCAAATGGAAGGTTCTCTGCAGTTACCCTCTGCTTATTTGTTGTCACTGTAACCAACACCCCCTGCCAGATTTCATTCTGTTCTGTTTCCCCTGTCCTGTCCTCCATAACAAACTCTAAGTAACTATTTTAGAATCTCTACAGTTCCTGCCACCATCCATTGGCTCCACATTTCCATCTCTGCCTATAGAGAAAAAATATATATTATACGTAGCACAATGCCTATAAAACAAGTTCCCTTTATAATCAAAACATAGATTGTTTTCTACACACAGGAGCCACATCTACACCAAGCAGAACTTGGCAGGATCTACATGTCGTCCTCGATGTGCCCTCCCTGTGCCACAAGCCACTTTGGAGCTCTGCACTTCATCTAGTGTGGCTCAAGCCTCGGAGGCTCTGCCTGCACCCGCGCCGCTGTGGCCGCCGCCCTTTCATCCAGGCCGGTCCCGGGGAGGGAGGAGGGAGGGTTGTAAACAAAACCCAGCGATTGGGAGAGGGATTTCCAATTGCTAGCTTTTGTTTACAACCCTCCCTCCTCCCTCCCTGGGACCGGCTGGGATGAAAGGGCGGCGGTGGTGGTGAGAGCGCGAGCAGAGCCTCTGAGGCTTGAGCCACACTAGACGAAGTGCAGCTCTCCAAAGCGGCTTGTGGTGCAGGGAAGGCACATCGAGGACAACATGTAAATCCGGCCTATGACAGTTGAAAAATGTATATGGAGTGAGGGCATCATCAGCTGAGTGTTTGACTGTATGCTCATTATTGGGCACTCATAGATTTTCGGAGATCCTATTCATGATATTGTCTGCATCTCGCATGCCTCCCGCCCCTTCAAAACCTCCTTCACGCGAAATATTTATATATATATATATATATATATATTGGAGTCGGAACTTGCCGCTATCTCCTGCTGCGTGCAGGAGAAGCAGAGCAATCAAAATGGCCCACTGAACAGGCTGTGTGCATATTGTTTACTGCATCTCGGAGCATGAATTGGTATCAGTTGGTGTCTGAGTCCAGCTGCAGTTCCAATTCAACCAGAGTGAAGCCTGCTTCGCCTTAGGAAGCACACGAAGCACGCAGGTTCGGCTCAAGCTTCGGACTGCGGTGGAATGCAACACACTTCCCTAAGAAACACCTAAAGATTATGAAGGAAGCAAATTATGTAAGGCTGTCAAAGTCTTTAAAATATTCCACACATCCCAGGCTATTTTAGAAAAGAAAAGGGAAAAAGTATGGTGGGGGGAATCACAATGGAAAGAGACCAAAGTGTCAGCAATTTCTATGTAGTTCACATCATGGTCTGCCCACTCAAGGTCATTTCCCTTCATTGGCCATGATAATTTTCACATCATCTTTTAAATGATGTCTTTGCGTTTTCAAAAAGACTCAAAGATAGTGACTATTTTCAAGGGGGGTCCTTCTGGGGGTAACCCCTCAGGTGTACAACAGCACAGGCATTCATAGCCAGGCCTTTCACTGCTAGCATCCGTTAGCTAACTACTTCCTGTGTTAAGATTCAACTGACCGGCAGTGTAAAAGCTAGAATGCAATGATCAAAGTTAATTCTAGTAATAATTTGTGATCCGTCCTCCGAAGTGTTCAGCTCAATGGCAGTGACAATTCATTCCATGAGGGAGTCCATCCCCCTCTGCAACCCTCCCCTCTGGGGCATCCCCTCACTTCCAGCACATTGCTAAACATGGCTCTTATCCACTGCTTTAAGAGTGCGAAACTCAAGGGTCTGACATGAAATAGGCTATTTCATCAGAGTTGGTTTAAGCTGGCCCAGGGAGTGACAGGAGAATAGAGCATTCAGTCTAGCACTAATGACAAGTGCAACGTTTTTATAGACAAAAGGTCGAGCAATGAATTTCCATTATGGCGTGTCAGAATGCCCAAATGCAGGTGGCCAATAACAAGCCCCAAACCTCAACCTCCTGCAGGTTTTTTCTTTAGAATTTCTATATTGCTCTTCGCCGTTAGCACATTTTTCTTCCCTTTCCTTTTTTCCCTTAAAAAACAACAATAATTTTTTTTAAAAAACAAGAAGCCAATAGATATTATCTTTCCTATGAGAAAATCCATACTGGCTCCCCTTCAGCTAGAAGGGTATGATGACTAAATGAAGCACGCTTCATCCAAGGCTCCCCCTACCCCCTTCCTAGACTCAGATCATTCTTTTCATAGTAGACAGAAGGAGGGGGGGAAAGCCTTTCTGTATCTCTATATAACCCTATTCAGTCGTAATGTGTATGAAGAAGCAATGTGGGTACAAAAGGGCTTCAGGGCCTTTGAGGACGGATGTTGTGGGTGCCCAACCGGGTCTGGGAGCCTGATGGACTCCCCTGCGTCCACCACCTCAGCTCGCCAGGCCATGGCATGTTTGCAGGCCTGCAGTTTGAGCACCTGCGCGACACAATGAGTGCCCAGCAGCTGTCCACAGCCGTAAAGTCCCATGTACACAACATGGGAAATATGCAAATTCCAGAGCCTCCACTGTTATGCGTAATGGAGAGTCTGGAAATTGCGTATTTCCTACCTCGTGTAACTGGTGGCCATAAAGGCCCCATTTACTTAAGGTTAAAGGCAGGAGCGCTCCATTGACATGAAGGCCCCATTTATGCAAGGTGGAAGACACACAATTCCGGAACTTCCATTGTGCTCAAGCTACCCCAAGACAATTTTTTTTTCTGCCTGAAGCTAAGGCCAAGATGGCTCCAGTTTTCTGAGGGTGCTTGGGCAAGACAGCCTCAATGCCCTCCCTGAAAGAGTCAACTTTCTCACTTGTATTGTCATCAGCTGTTAGTGCTCCTCTTCCTCTGTCTCATCATTGCTACTACTTGCTTGGTTGACAGGTAGAGGGAGCCAGTGAACTTTCAGGTGGCATCATCTACTGTTCCTCCTTCGCACTGACACTGTTGTCCACGCCAGAATGAAAGGCAGGTGACCAAGCAGGTTGCAATGATGAAGAGGAGGAGCAATTACAGGGGGCTTTTCTCAGTGAGCCCCTGCTTAAGCCAGGGCCCTTGACAGGTGCCCACTTATCTCTTCCCTAGATGCTGGCTCTGGCATACACACGCCATCCCACATACAGACGCCGAATGAACTGGCAATACTGACAATGGGGACAGCACCATCAACCATCTCTAAGTTAAGCAGGCTAACTTGGGGGTGGGTGCAGGGGAGGTTGACGGGTCCTCCAAGCACCAACCACTCCCCAGTATCTGCTGTCTAAAGCAGCCGCAGGATCATGCATAGTGATAGGGCTATCACTGCCTCCCTCTGGATTCCTTTTCACTGCCTAGAGGCAAGTTTTTCAGTACCCATTGCTTCTCACACCTTCTACGTCACCTTGCATGCAGGGTCAGCCTAACTCTCTAGACACTTTAAAAAAAATAGTTTCAAAAGCTCTGATGTTTGCGGATACAACAAAATAGATGTAAATGAATGCTTTTGAAACACTCCGGTGGTTTACACAACACAGTTGGTAACAAGCTTTACATGATAAAGTTTTGTGCAAATGAGTTCACCATCTGGAGGTTCATGAATACTGGGGGGAGGGGGGGGAGGAATCCCAACAACATTGGATTTGCTAAAATGCTAATGCTTTTCGAATTCTGAAGACAGGGTATCCGAGGTAAGAACCCTGCATAATACAAATTCTTGAAACGGAAGACCAATGGGAAAAAAATCATATAGGAAGAATGAGATGGCCATTAAATCTCCAAGCAATATTTGGGCATGCTTTCAGATAGATTTGCCATGTTTTGAGGTAAAAAAACTCTCTAGTCCAGGAACAGGAAGCCGGAGTGAGAGGTACGTGGAACCAGAACAGAACCTGCTGATCAGTTTGGAAGCAGTGTGCAAAGGTTGGATCATTCACACATTTAAGGGTTGTGGTACTATGCAGCCCTGTCCCAACCTATGTTCATTGATTGTAAGGTGTGAAAAGGACTCCATGCATACAACTGTACCATCTATTTGGCAGCCAGTCTGATATTGTAGTTAAGAATGCAGGATCAGGTTCAAATCTCCATTTAGCCACAAGGTTCACTGGATAGCCATGAGACAATCATTATCATTCAGCCAAGCCTACCTCATAAGTTTGCTGTGAGGTTTCTATTAATATTCTTACTGAAAATCAATGCTGTTCCTTTATTGCCAAAAACAATCCCAGGGTGGTGTTCATCAAATTATAAAAATATGATAACTCCAAATGAAACCAGCCAGTTAAAAAGAAAAGAAAACCATTCAGTCTAAAATCAATTGAGATTGTAAATTGTGGAAACAAAGCCCTATGCGGAGAGATTGAATGAACTGGAAAAAATTTTTAGCCTGGAGAAGAGACAATTGAGGGGAGACATGATAGCACTCTTCAAAGACTTGAAAGGTTGTCACACAGAAGAGGGCCAGGATCCTAGCCAGTTCTACACCTTGTGTCAAATCATTACGAATACGGAATAAAAAGAGGATATAACACTATGAAAGTAGTATATGGAATGTGGATTGTATCCCAACAGTTATCAGTGCTCTTCAAAGTGGATCTAGCAGATCTAGCCTAGACTGCAGGACATGGAATAATGGGCTCAAGTTACAGGAAACCAGATTCTGACTGAACATCAGGAAAAACATCAGTATGACAATGGAACCAATTACCCAGGGATGTCATGGTCTCTCCCACACTAGAGGCATTCAAGAGGCAGATGGATCGCCATCTGTCTGGGATGCTTTAATGCAGATTCATGCATTGAGCAAGGGGTTGGACTCAATGGCCTTATAGGCCCCTTCCAATTCTACTATTCTATGATTCTATGAATTTCATTGTTCCAAAATTCCCCTCTAAATGCCTGGAGAAACAGAAACATTTTTATTTGGTGCTGAAAATAATAATTTGGTGCTGAAAATAATAAAGAGTTGGTGCCAATCCTTCGGAGGGCCTTCCGAAGTCTGGGTACCATCATAGAGAAAGTCTTCACTTTTATAAATGCATAATGCTGCATGGAGAAGGGCCTCCTCTGAATGTCTCAGCACATGGGTGAATGCGTGAGGTCGGGAATGTGTATAGCACCTTATGCTCCATGGAGGAAAATATGGATAGAAATGAAATAAATACACAAACAAAACCTGGGAATATAGGGTTCCTCCAGAATATATTGGGGGGGGGAGGGGAAGCTTATATGATGCATGAGGCACACTTCTGATGAATGTAGGTTGGACAGAGTTTGCCACCACAATACTGCCTGCATCCCATCTGTTTCCTGTCTCTATTACTGTTAATAATTTTACACTTAATCCAGTTGAGGAAGCTCGTAGTCTTGGTTTTATATTCGATTCCTCACGTTCCTTTACTCCTCATGTTGAAGCAGTAGCTAAGTCCTGTCATTTTTTTCTTATATAATATTGCCAGGATCTGATCGTTTTTATCTGTCTCTTCTGCCAAGACTTGTTCAAGCTTTGGTCATTTCTCGGCTGGACTATTGTAACTTTCTCCTGACTGGCCTTCCTTCTTCTCACCTTAGTTCGTTGGTTTCCATTCATCATTCTGCTGCTAAGATCATCTTCTTGGCTCATCACTCTGATCATGTCCCTCCACTCCTGAAATCCCTTCATTGGCTTCCAATTCACCTCAGAATCCAATATAAGCTTCTCCTGTTGACTTTCAAAGCTTGTCACAGTCTAACTCCTTCCTGTCTTTCTTCTCTTATTTCACATCATTGCCCCGTTCATGCTCTTCACTCATCAAATGTTATGTTTCTTACCCGCCCAAAGGTCTTTATTTCTCTTGCTCGGCTTTGCTGCCCCCTATGCCTTGAATTCTTTTCCACAGCATTTGCAGACTACGAGTTCAATTACAGTCTTCAAAGCCCAATGGAAACCTTTTCTTTTTTTTATAGCTTTTAGAACTTGATTTTGATTTTACTTTTATACTGCTAGTTTTTTATTGTCCCCTGTGCCTGTTTGGTGCATTCCCTTCCTTTTATTGTTTTATTGTGATTTTATCAGAATGTAAGCCTATGTGGCAGGGCGTTGCTGTTTTATTGTTTTACTATGTACAGCACAATGTACATTGATGGTGCTGTATAAATATAATCATCATCATCATCATCATCATCATCATCAACAGTAAAAACACTGATTCCTAGTGACAGAGACAGGATCTACACTGCTGTATAATAGCTAATAATGGTGTTGACAACTGTTCTGGCCCAGGACACAGTCCATATTTCATTTTCAAACCTTTTTCAAAGTGTTATATCCTGTTTGGTGTGGATCTGGCCATAGACTTAATTTTGTTGGTGTGGGGGGAGGTTGCTGTTGTTGCAAAGACTGAAATTTTTTTTATTAGATGCATACATAATATAGCAATGAGCATGACAAAGAACCACTGGTATAATAACCAATTGAAAATGCATGTACATTCCAAATGAACTATTAGGGGTGTGCAACGGATCGGGTCTGATCCAAGATCCGGACCCAATCCAGGGGAAACTGGATAAAATCCCCAGCACCTGGATCGGTCGATCCAATATGATCTGATCCAAAAAGGACCCGATCAGGATCGTGTTGGATCGGAGGATCGGGCCCCCTCCCTCACTCGCACCCCTCACCAGCTGGCCCCGGCAGGTAAGGAGCACGAGGGGGAGGAGGGGGCTTACCTGCTGGGGCCATCCGCTGCCATCCGCAGGCGCCAGCGGACGGCAGCGGACGGCCCCGCAGGTAAGGAGGAGCACGAAAGGGGTTTTACCAGCCGAGGCCATCTGCTGTCATCCGGGGGTGCCAGCGGGTGCCAGCGGATGGCAGCAGGCGGCCCGGCAAGTAAGGAGGATCGCGAGGGGGTAGGAGGAAGGGGCCCCCACTTACCTGGCGGGGCGTCTGCCGCCTTCACCTGCCATAGATCTACTGAGCACTAGGCTTCGCAGCCTAGTTCTCAGTAGAGTGCCAGGTGATCACCTGGTGCTCTACTGAGGACTAGGTCGCGAAGCCTAGTGCTCAGTAGATTTATGGCAAGTGAAGGCAGCGGACGACCCTTCAGGTAAGAAGGATCGCCGGGGGGGGCTTACCTGCCGGGGTCCATCCACTGCCACCTGGGTGGCTGTGGATGACAGTGGATGGGGCCCAGCAGGTAAGGAGGATCGCGAGGGGGGAGGGCCCCCCGCTTACCTGCCAGGGCTGTCCACAGGCACCAGTAGACAGCAGCAGACAGTCCCGGCAAGTAAGGCACATGAAGGGGAGCAGAAGTCCCTTGCAGGTAAGAAGCATGAGGGGGGAGGGACAGGGAGGGGGAATTAGGCCCCCACTCACCCCCCACCACCATTTTCCCCCATAGACTTGCATTGGGGGAAAGCTTTCTTTCCCCCAATGCAAGTCTATGGGGAAAAATGGTGGCCAATCTGAAAATCGGACATCCAATTTTCGAATCGGGTCCGATCCGATCCAGGGGACCTCCAAGTTTGTTCCGATCTGATCCGCAACAAAATTGGAGGTCTCGATCCGATCTGGGGGGGGCACACTCCTACTATTTATTGTGATAATGTTTTAAATTCGATACCTGGGTCTCCCTCGATTATAACTTTTCCGGTGAAATGTTTTAAGCTCTTGACTTAATATAGTGTACATTTTAAACAGTGAATGATTTTGTATAATAAAACAATGGGGAGAGAGGGGGGAAAAACACCTTACAACATACTCAGTGGAGTAGGTTCTTGTTGCTTTATAAACTAAAAATATGAGAGCACTAAGTAATCATTTCATGCTGTTTCTGTGACCACGTAAGCGGCAAGGCTGAACAATTCAAATGCTGCAGATGAGGACCAAAAATAAAAATTAAAGCTTAGGCTCCTTTCATTCGACTTTGATGGTCCCACAGCAACTGAACTCCACACAATAAATAACTATAATTTGCATCTTTTATAATCAGACTGCTATTCAAGTGTGCAATCAGTTGCAAGCCAATGGGAACCATGCTAAGTTCTCTAGGGGTATTCCCTTTGTCACACAACGCGGTGTATTTCCAGCTCTCTGACTACTTCGCATTCTGTTACAAGTTCCCTAATTTGCAAATAGATCAAAAAAGTTTTCTTTCTAAAGCTTTCCAAAGATTTCTTTTAGGGATGTGTAGAGTGCCCCTTGAGAAATCTCATAATACCCAACCACCTTGGAAGTATTGAATGCACCTTTAGCTGGGAACACTTTGTGGCACAGATATGCCCTTCCTGCCACGGTTGGCTTGCCTGGGCGAGCGGAGGCAGTTGCGGGTGGCGGCAAGGACGACGCATGGAGGCCAACCATTGGCGGCCTCTGTATGGGGCCACCAGCTGGGGGTGGAGCCGTAGGCCTATTTAACCGGGCTCCATGGCTCCCCTTCCCACTTTTGTTTGTTGTTTGGAACCCTCCCTCCCTCCGTGTAGACAGTGTGGGCTTGCTGGCTGCCTTTTTGGGGGCCAAGTAGGAATTTTTCACCTTCAAAATTTATTTGAGGTTTTTTCCCCCCGCCTACTTCACACTGTAAGACAATGGGGGAGTGCTAAATAGGTTGATTGAATTTGGTCACATTTAATTGAGGGCAGGTGTGCAGGCATCGGGAGCAAGTACAGGTTTTGGTGAGCATTCTTAGGCACTGTTGTGGTGATTGGTGACACCTGAGGCCCTCACTTGGGAGTCCTGTGGCACCAGGTGTGGGGATAAGGGTTACCTCTGAGGCCAACCTTATTTACCCACTCTGAGTTTTGCAACCTGAGGGGAGGTGACATAGGAAGACCTACCTACCCCAAATGGGGAATCCTGGAAGGTGTCGATGCACCAGCGACACCTACCAGGATACTGAATGGCTCGCCCGATCCCAATTATGGCCAAGACGTTGGCCAAAGACAGGATGCCCGCTTAGGCCTCCATCTACCTTGTGCGTTAATAAATGTGGCCTTTGTTTAAATCCAATTTATTGTGTCGTCTCTTTAATCTCGCCGTCCATTCCCGCAATGTGCCTTTCCGTCTGGTAAGTAATACAAAGCAGGTTAAAGAAAGGATGTAAAGAAGAAAGAAAAGTAGCATGGCTCTTATTTAGAGGGCATTCAGTCATATACTTGATCTGTCTCTATTTTCCTGGGACAGTCTCTATGGTAGAGTTCCTATCCCTGGAAATTCACTGCAACTCTTATTTATTTTTTTGCCTTGAGGAGACGTCTTGTTAAAAATGTGTTTGTTTGTGTTGCTGGCAGGGCTCAGCACCCTTTCTACAAATTTAATTTCTACAAATTAAATCTCAGAAAAGTGAGTGGATGGCAACATCCTGGGTACAACCTGAAACCATTTGAGCACCTGATCGAGCCAAATTTGAGTGTCTGCACTAACCTCCCACATTCTACCTTTAAAGTGTAACTAAGTGGTTTGAACATCAGCCACTTTCCTCTCTCTCTTTCTACTTTATGTACCATCTTTCTGATGAAGAGTTCTGGAGAACCTGAAAGAGGCGCTGCTTCAGGGGGAAAGACACGCTATGCCATCAAGGGTGAGCTATTCCACCTGCTCCCCTAACCCCCTCCCCCCACACCTGGAGACTTTAACATCAAGGCTGGAGCTGAAGTTTGGGAGGTGCTGTATCAAGGGGAGAGATGTTATTCCAACCAAGTTGGGTTTTTTTTCTTATCTGTTCTGTTTTGCTGTAAACTTGTATTTAGTATATTTTTGAGTATTATTGTGATATTGTTGTTTATTATATTGTTGAATATTGTTGTAGTATATTGTTAAATATTTGTTGTGATATTTCTGTTGTAAACTTGCATTTTGTAAACCGCCCAGAGAGCTTCGGCTATGGGGCAGTATATAAATGTAATGAATGAATGAACGTTTTGCTAGTGCAGATATATGCAAGTGCACACCCATGAAGACTAAGGTTGCAATCCTATATCCATGTACCCTGGGATGAAACCCCATTGAATTCAGCATGGCATACTTCAAAACAGACATGTGTAGGATTGCACTTATGGAGCCATGAGATAGACAAGATTGCCCTTTCACACTTTGCAACTGTTTCCTGTTGATCAAACATGGTTGTCCAACAATGTATTTTCTAATGTATGCTCAACCAACAGAACCATCACCATTATGGATTTTAATCAGCAGAGGTCAAGCTCTTTCAAACTAAATAAATCAAGCCAGGCTGTGAAAAGCACTCAGCAATGTGTGATACTGTGGGGACAGGATTCGGGGGGAGGGGGGAATCCTCAGTATAAGAATATGGAGATCTGAATCATGTTCTCATCTGTGGAACATTGGAGGGGATGCATTTGACTAAGTCTCAACATTCTTGGAATCGCCATAATGTCTGGAAGATAGTTTTATGCTGTGATCATTGAGGCCATAAATGATCCAATTTTGAAATTTGCACTGAATGTACAGGAAGTGAAAGTGATTGTACTGGAAGTCAAACTATGAGTTGACTGTCTTATCTAAGATAAAAAACACGTTCCTCGAGAATAAAAATCAAAGCAATTATAAGGAGAGCAAAATGAATGGGAAAGTTAGCAGGTTTTTCCACCCAAGTGAATAGCAGTCATTAACAAAGCTACCATTTCTGGATGATATTTCATATTTGGGTTGAAAAAGGCCATTTATAATGAATTCATACCTTTACTGATAAGTGCTTCCTTACTCTCGAGTGTTGACCTCTGACACCAAGAGATGAAAAAACTAATTTGATTTTATTGGTCCCACTTTTAATCAGAGCCTGTCAATCATACGGTTCTATTGCTGCTGAAAGTAAAACAAATGGAGATTCATTCATATGGACAATTGCTTTTAGAAACGGAAAACATTCCACATAAGAGTTAAAGATTACTAGCTGGGGGAGAACACATTTTGGTTTTAGAACTTAATTCAAAATAATAATTGGATCTTAAAATGTAGTGTCACTGAATAAAAGAGCCCATGATACACATACATTAGTAGCAATAAAATTAAGTTATTCCAGTTGTGTCAGAAATCCACATGAATAAAATATTGGGGATTTTTTGTTTGCTGTTGCTATCAAATATTCTGCATTTCTCAGCATAAAGTTCATCTCTGATACCTGTGAATTCTAGGTTTTTAATAAGATGTATTTATTATTTATTATTACATTTTTATTCCACTTTCCCCCCTTCTTGCAAGGAACACAATGCTGCTTAGATAGTCCTCCTCTCCATTTTTATCCTCACAAAATTTAGCTTCCTCCCAGCCTGCACCTGGTACTACAGTACCATAATGGTACCTCTAAGCAGGATTTGAATTTAGCTACCCAATGCCTTGGCTTGAAGCCTGGGTGAGCGTTCCCTAGCATGCCAATTAACCCCTTAGTTATCATTTTCTGGTGCAGGAAGCTATTGTACTAGGGTGACCATATTTTGGAAACCAAAAAGGAGGACAACATGGTTGTTCCCCAAGGGAGCTTCCCCACCAATGTGTCCGCCCCCAGGGGGCATGTCCAACACTGGGGGGTGCCCACTTGAACATAGTCTTGGTCAAATGTCTGATTTTACAGAACACAATTAAGACAAATTTGTTCTACATACAAGTGAGACATCCAAGGGCTGAAACTGCTCAAGGTACAAGACCCCAAAGAGGAGGTTTGACAACCTGAGTTTGAAGGGTATGGCTCCAGGGTTTGCTTTTTTAAAATAATAATAATAATTTTAAAACCTCAAACTTTACAAAATTGCTAAAAATGAACAGATCTGCTTTAAACCTGGCCTGACTAAAGCCCTACTTAAGAGCTATCATAATGCCAAGTTTCATTTCCTTATCTGTAAAAATGATGTTTTTAAAAATTAATTTTAAAACCTCAGCTTTTTTAAAAAAATACTAAAAATTAATGGATGAATGGATCTGCTTTAAACTTGGCACGACTAAAGCCCTACTCAAGCGATATCAAGGTGCCAAGTTTCAGCTCTTTATATTTAAAAGTTACAGTTTTTATAAAATTTATGTTAAAACCTCAAAAAAAATGTAAATCTTAAAAATCAAAGGATGAATGGATCTGCTTCAAATTTGGCAAGTCTAAATCCTTACCTAAGGGCTAGCATGATGCCAAGTTTCATCACTGTAACTTTAAAGATGACAGAGCCATAAGCATTGCCATTAATTCCCATTGACTATATAGTAGAGCTGCCCTCTGGGTGAGTGGAGGATGTGAAAAATCCAGAATTTGCTTCAAATTTCATAATTTCCCCCCTTCTTGGATTTGTTACCAAAAATCCTGACATGTCCTGGTTTTTCCTGACATATGGTCACCCTACGAGTACATAGACTAGGAGCAGACCACCTATGGCTGCATCTGGCCCTCAGCCTAATTTCAAAATCACGTCAAGGGTAATCTTTCTCTTCCTTGGCAGCTTGCTGCATGGGAAGGAAAAGAGAAAAAGGGAGGTCGGAAAAAGAAAGAAAATAAATTACCAGAAAGAGAAAGTGAAAAACAGTGGCCCATCTAGTTGTGCCACTGAGCTTGCCTACCACAGACTTCAGCCCTGCTCACCACCAACATGTGACCTCAGACAAATTACGCACATGGGAATGTGCCTGTTGTGTTTCTCAAAAACTCCCGCCTTATTGGGAGACAATAGAGAGGTCTGCCACATAATCCACAAAGCTTTATTCAGCCAATAAACATCTCTTCCACCTGAAGAGAGTCTAACCTCTAGGAACTTCCCTCTAGGCAAAACTATGTGAACTAAGCAAGACAATTGCCCTTTCAAGTAAAAGGGAAACCCTTTTCCCAGAACACTTTAACTTCAAGGAGGCTGGTTCTGAAGACGCCTTTGGCGAGAAGCTAGCCGGGCTGATCTTCTCTCACCTCCCTTTAGCTCCGCCCATTTGAGTTTGCGGCAAACTCTAGGACCAGGTAGACTGTGTGTTAACGTTTTTAGTGATACGCTCTGGTGAAGGTTCATCCCCAGCTGGTGAAGAGCCCGTGAGAATCACCTTCCCCACTTCGTGAGTAGGCTGGTACGTTTCTGGCACTGTCTCTTCTGTTTCAGATTCCGATTGATCTCCAGAAACTCCTTCCCCCAGCTTAAGGGGAACAGGCCTAGTCATGACAGTGCCCCTCAACAGAAAAAAAAGTTGTCCACACCTGGCACAGACAGTGCAAAAGTGCTATAGAGCTTCCCTCCACACTTTTTTTGGTTACATTATAATTGACACATGGTGGATATCCTCCAAAGACTTAGTAGTTGGCCAGAAGGTTTGGGCTAATGATTAGCATATCCTTGTGGGAGGAAGAATTAACCAAGCCAGTGATTTGTCCTTCTCTCCTTCAAAAAGGTATACACAGAATTATCGCATGATGACATGCAATTAAGAAACCACAAGCTAACTACCCTAGTGTTAGCGTTCGTCTCATGGGCTTTCATGAATCTAATAGTAATGACAGGGTTTCAGCAAAAGAGAGCATACCAGCGTCTCTTGTTGCAGTCATTATAGAGCCCTCACCTTGGTAATGTTTCTGGGAATTGCACTATTCTGAGCAATTTTAATCAGTACGAGCTATCAAGGAGAATCAGGTTGGGGCAAGGATCGTGAGATTCAGATTGGCTCATCAAACTTCATCAAGTCCTATTTAAAGTAAGTGTTTTGAAAGGGCATCTTCTGTGCAGACTTTGAAACAGTCAAGATTCTTGTTTAAACAACAAAACCAGATATATATATATATTTCCAAGTTTAAATTCATTACAAAACAAAGACATGAAATGGTAGTGAAAGTACAAGACTTCCTGAATGGAGCATGCACAGGGGATTGCATGGCTGTTTCATCTGGTATCTAATTAGAATATTTTTCAAGTGACTGTTGCAGACAATAATAAATATTTCTCAAAGAGCAGATGAATTGCAGAACCAAGCGTCAAAACCTCAGGGCACTCAGGTTTTTTTTTCCTTTTTGTTTCCTTTTAGGAAGCAAGGCCAGACTTACAGCTCTTTCGCACAGTACATACCTCACTGTGGAGTCAAGCAAAGCAATATTATCATCTATGGGGACTAATGAAAGAAGCACATAAGGCACTCCAGTACTGTCCATTTTTGTTATTGTTGTTGTTATTTATTTTACAGATGCTATGGAGCTTTTCTACAAAAGGTATTGATTGTTGTGTCTTCATCTTTCCCTACTAGGGATGTGTACTGTATCGTTAAAATGTCCAATAATAAAATGATAAGGTCATTATCGGACATCTGATTAACGATATGATAGAAAAACCTCCGATAAATATCCAATCCGAAAATTCTCAACCCGATTATATTGGGGGGGGGGGGGGTTCAGATTACAGGACTGCCATATAAAAAGCCCTATAACTTTTCAATGTTAGAGGCTTGAAACCTGGTCACAGTGCTCATGGGGTATGCCTAAATATGTGTATGAAATTTAAGATCAATCCCTCCAACTCTCGATTTTATATGAATTTATTAAAGATAGTTTAAGTTCTGACAGGTCATAATGACAGCTCGCCATGTGTGTTCTTTCAGACCTGTCAAAAAGTTGCATGATCTTTAAAAAAATCATATAAAATACAGGGGTGGAGGGATTGATCTGAAATGTGGCACATATGTGTAGCAACATGTGCTAGACATGTGTATGAAATTTGAGATCAATCCCTCTACCCCTGTATTTTATATGATTTTTTTAAAAGATCCTGCAACATTTTGACAGGTCTGAATGAACAGAAGTTATAGCTATTTTTTTCTAAAATAAATTAGCTCTATAGGGCACAATGGGGCTGCAAATTAAATATCGTATTTCCGATAATTATTGGAAATACAATACAATTTACTTACGATATAATCCGATCCAAAAAATTTTTTTAAAGTGATTTCCGATAATGATACGATACGTTAATTTTCAGCGTGCACACCCCTATTCCCTACCCATGGCTGTTTCTGGGTACTTTAGTGATACCATTCAGTATCACTTCTGTGTCTGAAAAGCACTTTCAGTGAGCATTTTTAGAGCAGGGAAAATGCAATATTATTTGCAAAAGCAAATGAAAACACTTTTTTTCATTTGTGTATTTAAGCTATACCACAGTGCCACCTAGAGGTTATGTAGCAGTAAATCAGGAAACAAACATTATATAATAAACCTTGATTGAAGGTATATTGATTGCTTATATCTCCCAAACAGCCAAGTCACCAGTGCAGTGAAGCCACTCAAAGGGTAAAATAGATTGACCAATCTATTGCCCTACAGGTGCTGCACCCTATGTTCATCTGGCTGAATGCAGAGGAATTTATTTCAGGGGCAGAGCTCAGTGACTTTTCACTAGCTCAGACCCTCAGATTCTGGTTCAATCAACTTTTGGGTTGGTCCGACTCAGTGCGTGACAAGCTGGGCCAACTTGCAGATCTGTTTGTTTTTGTTTTGGCAAATTAGACCATTTACTACCAAGATTGTGCACAAATTGCACTATTTATGGCAGCCATTTTGTGTAGATCAGCTCACGATTTTGTACGCACCCACCCTGGTAAATACCCCAGGGTTTGGGAAGTGTCATGCAACTCAGCTCACAAATGCAAGCCAAGCTGGGTCCATCACATGGATCCATGAGGCCTAAAAAAACCCTCTGGATTTTCCCGTGATGGACAAGACTAGCAGAGTGTGTGTCCCTTCTGTTCCGTAGTTCCAGAGTAACTGGGAGTTGGAGATGAATGTTTTTCTCCTGCTTGCCATGATGTTCTTCCTCTGAAGCAACCCTCCAGTTGCTCTTAGTCATCCTGCTGATGGCAGAGTCCAGAATTTGCTTCCCTTTAGCTCTGCAGGAAGTCAATGAATACATAGCAATACATAGTCAATGAATAGTTAATTTTAAGAGCTACTGGGGACAATCTTGCCATTGCGCTGCTAGTTGAATTCCTTTAAGACAAAAACAAAAGCAGCTGCTATTTTGGAAAGCAAATGAGATTGCATTTATCACAGTGTACAAATCTATGTTTTTTTTGAAATGGCATGTTTAGTATATACTATTGGAATCCAATATTCAGTTGTTTTATAATTAGAATTTCTAGCACCTCTTGTTTTCCTTTTACCTTCTGAACAGTGCCTTAGCTCTTTAATGTCTAGTTTGAAGTAGTAGAGTGTTTTTTTAACTTTCAAATATTATTTAGTAGCTTAATTTTCAGTAACAAGAATGCCTGTGTACCATTTATTTTTCTGTGCTAGGAAAATGTTCAACTTTACAGCTACGTGAAGTGGGTGGCTCTCTGTATATTGTGTACTTTTTTCCAGCACACATTTCTCTGATGTGCTTTCTTCCTTGATGTGTATTTTAGCTATAGAAGAAAGGATATATATATATATATATATATATATATCTTGTTGTCTTTGCCAAGAGAAAGCAACATAAACAGCAAGGAATCAGTATATGGAAAGTGCTTTCATTCTTAACAATGCTTTTGTTATGCTGGAAAAGGTGTCAACTAGAATAAGGCAGACACATCAAGGGTATTATATGAGATGTGCTTCAAATGAAAATAGTAAAATTTGGAAGGCTGCCAGTTTCTGGAAACCTTCTCAACAGAAAAAAAAAGTGAAGCAGCTGAAGCTGTGGGTGGGTGGAGAATCTCCCATCATCTCACTGCTGGGCTGTTAAAGAAGAGAAAGGGACTTGGGAAGAACAGAGCTAATCCAGATGTTTTTACTTAGAAGAATTCAGGATCTGCCTCACCTAACAGCCACATAGATAGCTGTGCAAAAACCTGGTCTTGGTTGATTTTTCCCCTTAGTCCCAATCAGACATATCATCATGTTTGACACATAGTGAGGTGACAATTGCATTTTAAAACTTTAATGAAATTATATTTTACAAATCGATGTTTATCACACAACCTGTGACAATGAGCGTCATCACACATGGGGAAATCACGTTTCCTTACCGTCGCTTCTCCGCCCACATGTTTGTCCCTCATTATTTCCTCTTTTGAAAGAGGAAGTAAACAACTTGCACGTGGCCCATTCAATGGGCCATTTTGATCCCGCTGCTTCTCCTGCACACAGCAGGAGATAGTGGCAACTTCCATCTTTAAAAATCAGTTGGACTTACTGAGGTGGTTTTTTTGTAGCTGGAAGGGGCAGGAGGCATGTGGGAGGAAGACGATGTCATGAGAGAGACCCTCGAAAATCTGTGAGTGCCCAATGGTGAGTGTGCAATAAACCTCTCGTCTGATGGACCTCAATATCATACTGTTCCCTATGGCTTCAAATAATTGCCCAATAGCTAGGACACAATTGAGTTTGGCCTTGGATGCCCATCTCACCACAGAAGGACATATTTAAAATTAACACTTATATCACAGATACAATTAAATTTAAATGAATTGGAAGTACAATTTGTTCTCTAAAGCATTTCAGTCATCATTGATGTCACCCATCTACAACAAAAAAGAAAGAATAAAAGGAAAGGAAAGGAAAGAGAAACAAAAAAATTGGCAGATTAAAGCAGCTCAACAGCAATTTAAAGGATTTAGGATCTATTTTTTTAAAGGACTTTACTTGGTGCTGAAATTATCTGTGTAGGTCCTAGGTGAGGTTCCTGTGGAAGTAATTGAAAACCAGGGTTCCCTTTCCTCAATTACCATTACCTCAGAAAGTTGGAGGCATCCAGGAGAGCATCTTTTTTTAAGATTTCAGTGTTCAGGCATGCTCTTCTGGGAAAAAAAAGGCCCAGATACAGTAACTTTCTTGAACTATAGCAGGTCCTGAGTCCATGTTTGTTTGGATCTGCTTGGTTGGTTCAAATGGGAGAAAGTGCACATTTCAAATGGGAAAAGCAAGCATTTATGTGCACGTTTTTCAAAAGCATGCAATTCTCTCCTCCCCATTTACTAAAGCATGAATTTTATTTTATTTTTTCAAAGTGTCATTCTTTTAAAAACAACAACACATATTTCCAAACATAAATAGGGGGGTATGCAGGCATTTTCCAACAAAATGCACTCCTGTTCACATTTGGGGTTGGAAACAAGGCAAGTTTGAATTGTTTGTGAACTGAAACAAAATTCTTATACATTCCTAGTGAGTGCCTGGATAGGAGACCTCCTCGGAATCCTAGGCATGCAGCACTGAGTTCCATGCAAGAAAGACGAGATAGAAATGAGCCCAATAAATATCTGAAGATGTTTTCCTCCCATTAAACACAGAGATGGTTGAATCAATCTATTTACAGTCCCTGATATGTTTGCATATCTTATCCCATAAGTCCATTCAGTTCCATAATCAGTGACCACAACATATTGTTCCCTGTTGCTTCAAATAATTGCCTAGTAGCTAGGACAAAAATTAAAGATTAAAGTTGCATTAATCTGCAATCTTTTTTTTAATCCACATATAATTTTGCATTTAGAGATGTATTTCAGTAATATATTTTTTTAAAAAAAACGATTTCACCCCCTCAAAATGCAGATTTTAAAATGTATGTTAATACATTTTTTGTGTTCATAACTGCATTGGAACAATTGTGCGAAAACCATTGGATAACTAAGGTCCAATACACATGTTAGTTTAGGAAGTGCCCATCAAATCACTTTGTATCAGAATCTGCAAAGACCTAATTCTTCAATCAACCTCACATATAACACATCTCTGGCCTAATCCACATGAAGAAGGATATAGCACTATGAAAACAGTATGAAAGCAGTATATGGTATGTGTCAATGGGCCCCAACAGTTGTCAGTGCACTTCAATACCACTATTAAGCAGTAGTGTGGCTCCTGCCTCTTATATACTGCTTTCATACCGCTTTCATAGTGCAATATCCTGCTTCATGTGGATTAGGCCCTTCTCTCTTTTGTCTGAGGAACAAACTACAGTACATATATATTGGCCTGCAAAAGTATTGTTTGGGGACCTACCCATACACTACATTCAACATCTAAGGACCTCCTCCGAGTACCTACTCCGAAGGAAGCTTGGAGGATGGCAACAAGGGCCTTTTCAGTGGTGGCCCCAACTATGGAACAATCTCCCCAATTAGGCTCACCTGGTGCCAACATTCTTATCTTTTTGGCACCAGGTTAAGACTTTTCTCTTCTCCCAAGTATTTAATAGCATATGTTGAGTTTTTTAACTGACCCCTCGATAGTTGGTAAGTAATATGTTTTTATACTTTTCATGGTTTAAAATTTTGTAAATTGGTTTTAAATGTTCAGTTTTTTTAATCTTTGTAAACCACCCAAGGAGCTTTGACTATGCCATGGTATATAAATGTAACAAATAATAACAACAACAACAGCAACAATAATATACCAGCATCACATCAAAAAAATATACAGAAAAACTTCAGAAACAGGGCCTACCAAAATACATGCACACCAACATCCAGAAAGCAGTCATACTTAAAACATGCTCAATTTTCAGGAAATTCCTGAATCTGTAAAAGATAGCATGACTTGGAAAAGCCCGTCATGTCCGTCTAGAAAAACTGCCATGAGCGAGAAAGAGATATAATAACAACAATAATAATGAAAAGGAAGAAGAAAAGAGAGAGAAATATACACCACTGGCCATGGAAGTCAAAGAACTATGGAAATAGGTAAAGGTCACAATTATTCCATTAGTCACATCAGTCACCGGCATCACATCGGAAAAAAAAACCTATACAGAAAACCGACAGAAACTGGGCCTATCAAATTACATCCACACCAACATCCAGAAAGCAGTCATAATTAAAACATGCTTGATCGTCAGGAAATTCCTGAATCTGTAAAAGACAGCATGACTTGGCAAAGCCCATCATGTCCGTCTAGAAAAACCGCCACGAGCGAGAAAGAGATGCATAATAATAATGATGTATGATCTGGAATGAATTCATAAGCAGTCGAGTCACATTGCGAGACAATATTTCTCTTAAATATTTCTGCCCTTTGATCCATCTCAAAAATGGCATAGTTTTCTAGGATATTGAGGGTGGAGAAAAAAAAGTAAAGATGGCTTGCCCTTTGGAAACAAGATGGGCTAGTTTAGGAAATGTCACTCATTATTATTATTATTGTTATTATTATTATAGAAATCAGCAAGTAGTTAAAGAAACCATCTTCTTTAAGTTGGGAGATTTTTGCCTCAGGACAACCAAAACGAATTTAAATTCAATAAATACATTATGTGGGGAACACAATCCATGTATAAAAACGTTTGTCAGGAGGAAAGCCAGATGTATCTGCTTTCATTGAACTTGATTCTTATTCTATATGACACAATTCTAATTTTTTCTTTTCTCTTTGGCTGAAAACGCCGTGCCCTGTGTTCAGCTTGCCTGACAGTGGAGAGAGGGGTATTGTGGTTGTGTCGGGGAGGGGGGACATGCTTATAAGCCCCAGCATTGGTGTGGCTTAGTGGTTCCACTGGCTAGAATAGGGGATCATGAGGTGATATTATCCTGTGGGGGCCTTCCTCCCAGTCTCCTTGAATCACGGCTCCCTCTCTCCTTGCAGTGTGGGTTTAACTTGTCGCTCTTTTGAGGGCCGAGCAGGAATATTTGGCACACAGTCTGACTGGCTTGCTGTGTGTCTTTTTTGCCTACTTCACACTGCAAGTGGGGTGGGAGCATCTTAGGTTGTTTTGGTGGGTTTCCTTTTGGTTCAATTGGTCACCATCCCCCTAGGTAGGGTGGTCTGGATAGGGATGGTGATCAGCCAGAGGCACTGTTGGTGGTGACAGGGGATGCCTGAAAGCCTCCTGCTGAGGCTTTTATGGCCTCAGTGGGGGGATAAAGATTGGCTTTGGGGCCATCTTCCCTTGCACACCCAGCATTTCACAGCCCAGGTACATGTGGCAGGGGATGTCCCCCTTTCTGCAAGGGAGGACATCAGAGGGGTTGCTGATTCTGTAATCAAAGAATGTTGCATACATGGCCACTTACGTCTTTCATGAAAAAGAACGAGCTGCCATCTGTATGCAAAATGGTAGCTTCCATTGGGCAATGTGGGCTGCTAAGCTGCTTGCCCAGGGAGCTGAACAGGGGCAGGTGGGTCGGTGTTCTGCTCATGAAGCAGGAATGGGGTTGTTTGTCCCTCCCTAAATAAATACAAAGCTCTGTTGTTTCTGAGATACAGCACATAGTCTCCTCCATCCTTTTCCTTAGAAAGCTTCATTTACATATGGGACAAAGAGGTTTGCTTGAAACGAAACAATGCAGAGGGCATAGTGACGTCCACTGATGGGCGTTGAGCCAGGTGCCCTTCCCACCCAATCAGAAGCACTTTTTCTCAGGGAAAAGGGAGGGGGAAACATGAGGAAGCTTTATTGAATTCTGCATAGATGACGGCTGCAGAGGCACAATCAGCTATGTGAGTATTAAAGGTCATGCCAAAATTTAGTGCAGACAGAAGAAAAGCAATAATAGACAAAAGCATGAATTGCATGTGGAATTGAGCAGAAGGAAATAAGACATGGCCAAAAAGCCACAAATATTTCATATGGCTCCTTTCCAAAGGTCTCGTGAACATAGCTAAAAATAATAATAATAGAAAAATGGTTTCCATGACTGCCTCAATATTAAGGTCAAGGTTTATCTGCCTAGAAATACTCTCTAGAAATCATTGGGGCGTCACAAAGCAGCTCATGGTTTTCAAACTTTCTACTGTGGCTCTCGCATTCCAACAGATACCTTAGAGATGGTTGTTGGGAACGTTCCACTGTGCTGGGATGCCCCTGGGCATGATGACCTTACCAGAACCTCCATGTGACCCTAGGGGTGGGCAAACTCAACTGTGTTCACCCCATTGGATCCTTGCCCCACCACTGCTGTGGCTGCTGTCTGCCCCCATTCATTGGCTGCACGAACTTCATCCAAGGCTCAGCCAGAGGAGTGCTCAGCAGCTGGCTGCTGGCTCGGTCTGGGGGGATAGATGCCGGGGAGTCCATCAAACCCCTGGACTCAGGAGGACACTTGCGACCTTCGAGACACCACTGCCCATCAACTTTTGTCCTCTCCATCTAGGTAAAGATGCATGAGAAATTTAATCCTAAAATTTACGTTTTTATATGCATTTCAGTATGGGTTCGTGCAATTTTATGTTTTTTTATTATTATTATTTTGCAGTTGCATTGCAAAAAAAAAACAAAAAAAACTGGCCAAGGGTGACATATGAAGGACAACTTTATTCCAATCTTCACATTGCTCTGTGAAGTGTGTTTTAGGATGGTTCACTTTGAAAGGTAGATCCAAAGAAATATGTGAGCATCCCTATCTTTAGCTCACTGGCTCCATCATCTGTGTCCCAGGGACTGATGGTCATTCAGGAGTCCCAGGAATTCCCTTTCCTCCTCTGTACCGACATGCCCTCCTCTTAAATCCAAGGCTCCTGCTTTCTATTGGTTGCAATACATTCATTATTCAGCAATATTGTAAGCTAGTCTTTCTCCATCCCCCACCTGTAACCTCTAGTAAGGTGATGGTCCCATCTCTTTCTCCATCCATGGTCCTTATTATCAGCAGCTGTTTCCTCAAGTATTGATCTTGCTTCATTCTTGATTTTAAAAAGAAGCAGGAATAGCTGGATTTTATTGCCAAGGATGTTGTATTGGTGGCATGAAATAGAGACATGTCTGAAGCCCAAGATCACATGGCATTATGAGAGGATTTTAGAAAGCGTTATTTAACTATATAGATATTGATTTAGTTGTTTTATATAGTCCATGAGTAACACACATATACTGAATTCCACTATGACAACAGGATTCTAGGTTGCAGCTAAATGCAATGCCAAGTTATCTATGATCTCTGGGGTGGGGGAGGGATTAATTCTTTCCTTCATGCCATTTTTCTGATCCAAATCTCTCAATCCCACTTTCACCGATAGGTATCAATATGTACTTGTATGTATTGCCTCAGAAAGCTAATTGCAGCTCCAGCATGTCTTTGGATCAGAAATAATGGTACATTGCCCTCAACCAAATGGGGGAGGGGGGCATAGTTTCATATGAATACTAAAAAAAACTGTCTGAACAAGAATATCCTGCCAAAATGAACAATATGGATAATGATGATGATGATGATGATAATAACAATAATAGTAAGTATTTGTTTCATTTCTATACTGCCCAATAGCCAAAGCTATTCACAAGATAAAAATACAGCATAAAAAATAAAGATATAAAATTAAAACAATAATGAACAGCTAAAAACAATTTCAAGAAACTACTAGACCTGATTAGATAGCTGGAACAAATGGCCCATCATCTGCCATTAAATGCCTGGGAGTAGAAGACAATCTGAACATGGTGCCAAAAAGATGGCAACATTGCCGTCAGGCGGGCCTCGGTGGAGAGATCATTCCATAATTCGAAGACCACCACTAAAACGGTCCTCCCCTTGTTGCCACCTTCCAAGCCTCCCATGGAGATGGCACTCAGAGAAAGGCCTCAGATGGTAGATGTTGATCATAGTATCCGGGTAGGTTCAGGTCAGGAGAATTCTTTGGGCTTCCTATAAGTCACAGCGTATAACACTTCTTCATACACATTTTCTTTGAGGTGTATGAGAAATACAATTCAGTTCATTTTTGATCAGGATAGTACACAGCATCTGGACTGATCTGTAGCCAAAGTCTGCGTATTTTGAGCTAGCAGTGTGATTCACAGACTAATAATAATAAAAAATCAACAGCATGCATACATTTAAAATATGTGCATGGAAATTTGTGTACTTTTCGAAAATATCCACAAATATGCTTTGGAGCTTCATCACACCTACATTCTCCCCACCCCACCCCAGTTTGCTTCTGTGGATTCCCCCTCCGTTTCCTATTCGAGTCTAGCATTTTGATTTACACGTGCTCGGTATTGCTGCAGTATCTCAGCTTGTGCCTGTTGAATATTTGTGTTTCCGGACTTTGCCCGTTCAACGATAAATCGAAACAAAAACTAAAAACTGCAACCTCAGGGCGAGAGAACAGCATGACGGGGACGACGTCATGCGAGTCCAGCGCTGAAGAAGTGGAGCAAAGTTGAGGTGGGTGTGCTTAAAACCGTGCATGTGATGATGGCCTTAATCAATGGGAAAAGAATGTGTACATTTCCAAAATGAGAACAACTGATGTATGTGATATACAGGCTGCAGGTTGTGTGCCCCTGGTTTAAGAAGTGGGGGACAGCTCCCTTTGCACTGCTAAGGTGACTGCCATGTTCTTTTGTCCCAGAACATCCCAGAATGTCCCAGAATAACACTCTATCCAGGTTATTTGGGGGTAAGTAAAAGTTAGGAGCTACGCTGATGAAAGTGAAAGCACTTGTGCAATTAGAAACCACTTGCACAATAAAATCTCTTTTCCTCCCCCCTCTCTCTGTGTGTATCAAAGGGAGAGAGAGAGATTTGTAGCCATCTCACAACACCATGCAAAAGCCAGCTACAAACATCCTTTCATTGCATTCACCAAACTCCAATTCTACCATAAATTGCTCCAAATCTACATAAGATTTGAAAGAAAGCTACCCATTAGCAATCACGGATTATGTAAATGTGAATCCAGTTGCTGAACCACTGCAGAGAAATTATTAGCTTTGAAAGGCCTATTTTACTCAACAGAACTTCACCCGCAAGTCTGAAGAATTTACACCTCTGATACGGTGGTGGTGGTGAGGGGGGGGGGGGATAAAACAGAGACCTTGCATGTGATTTAGAAACCACAAATTTGAAGACGTCAGAACCCATTTTAAAATATTTACATTCTGATAGCCAAAGCACATTTCGCTTTGAAATTAATTTCTGTTGAGAAACTATCAAATTTGAAGACATCAGTAGAAAGAGCAAACCTCTGGATCTACCGACTTAATACTCTTACACGCATGAGAGTTAATCTGGAAAATAACAACAACAATAATAATCTGGGAAATGATTTCATTATACACTCTTGGTTTTGTTCCCCCTCCCCCCACAGACACACCTTGAAAACCATTAAAAAACAACAAAGCCAACAAAACTAGTATTGCATATGCAGCACTTCAAAAAAAATTTTTTTCCATCCAGAGCATTCTTGAAACTATCAAGCATTCATTTGAAATCCCAACTGCTCTGCCAAGAAAAGTCAAAGCAGAAACATTTAACTAAGTAGCCTTAAGACCTACTTCTGTGAACACAAACATACACGGAGAGAGAAGAGAAGCGACTGAGAATAGGTGAAACTTTGCTTGAGAATAAAAGGCAATCAAATCTACCTTCTTAAGAGATAACAGCAATAATGCAAAACAGACATTTTCCTTCTTAATGCAAATTCAATACCTTTCGTTCAACTGATCCAAAGGCCAACTCTTTTCATTAAGGATTATCTGTCTCCTTTGCACAAACATTATTGAAGATTAATGTGTTTAATAAAAAAAAAAGCCACATGTAAGGATCAAACGAAGAATTGCGTTGCTAAGACAGGGCAACCAACTTCTTTTATATAGAATAGCAATGTTTCCATGTGCCTCCTAATCCAAAACAGGTGATTGCATTGTTTAACAGATAGCTGTTTGTTAAATTGGAACCATGAGCTCATAAAAGATGAGGCCTGCGTGCTTCCTGGCAAGTCAAACTAGAGATTTACAGAGTTGCTCTCACCCCGCCACAGGACAAGATGTTGCTATGCTTTAAAAAAAAAAAAAAGGAAAAAGGGAGACAAGGTGTTTCATTCTTTTACCGTAATGCTCCATAAAGAACATTGCACACTTATCAGAAATCCAGTTTTCTTTCATGCTGTGCTGCTCACACAGAAGATCCTTTCCTGCTATTTACACTTCAGACTTTCTTCTTTGATTTGATGCAGAATAATGAAGGAAAATCAAAACAGCATTTTTGTTTGTTTGCTTGTTTAATGAGCTGAATGCATAAAGGTGCCAGATGATACATTATCCCTTCAATATATCACCAAGATCTAAAAGTGCAGAAGAATGTGGTAGCAGTAAGGCAGCTGCCTTGAGTACCATTTTTTTTAAAAAAAATAGAAAGCTAAGGTACAAAACCAAATCAAGATTTTTTTTTTTTAAAAAAATGAAAAATAACATAAAACCTTTCTCCTTCCAAGTAGAAAACCAGCACTATTGGATGAAACATTATAGCTTACCCTTTTCTCTGATTTGCTCTTTTACTACTTACAGGGTACTCTTTACACAAGTGTGCAGATAGCATCATCATGGGTGTGGAAGTCCAATTTGCATGCCTCTCCCCCTTGGTTACAGGGGGAAAAAATCATGCTTGGTACAAGATATTCTAATGGAGCACATCTGATTTGCATACACTCAAATTAGCACGGCCTTGGGGGCCTCAAGCCTTCCTGCAATGGTATTGTTCATTACAATGCTCACCCTTAATTCATGATATAACTTTGCACACAGTGAGGGAAACCCTGCCTCCCAAATATAATCACCTAATGATTTTACTTCCTCTCTACCCTGAGTAGTTCTAAGTAAGGCATAAAAACACCCATTACTAAGAAAAATGACATGAAGCTATAATGATTCCCATTACAGTCTATTCCTTAGTCTGTCCTGTGAAGTACAGTGGAAGCAAGCCTAATTAAACCTTATTTTTATGAGTAACAGGTAGGAAAGAAGAGAATGGCACAGAGAATAGGTAACAGCTCACCGGTACAAAATGGGCTTTGATAGCCTGGAGAGGCAGTGAAGTTAAGTATTAGCAAGTCCCATATGCAGAAAGGCAAGTCCATGCCAGTCAGTTGGCTTTCCAAGCAGAAGACCCATCTGCTGGGTGTTCACAAGAATGGTACAAAAGCAAAGGTTTCAGAGAAGTTACTGTTTTGACCCATACTGACGATCTCAGTATCATGAGGCAAATTTTTAAAAACCAAACAACCACACCAAATGGAAGGGTGCTCCAAATTTGAACTTTTTCTTTGATAGGGCTGAGCCAAGAACTCTTTCTGTACTCCACCACACACTTTGCTTTTGCCGCCATCCTCACCTGCTTTTTGGTCCAGGTGATGGCAGGGATTACACTCCTGGGAGTCTAAGGCGGTTGGCAGGTGCCATTGTCCCCCTCACAAGTCCCACAGTGGAGGCTGGAAACATTGCTTCATGGGGAAACATGTGGCGATGTGATATATCAGGATGCCAAATCAGAGTAAATGCAATCAGGAAAACACTTCATCCCTCATTCTGGTGGCTTGTGTTTGCGGGGTGGGGTGGGGGTGGAGGATGGCCCATGACAGCAACTGGAGTTGCAGCTGACAGCGTGATCCCTGTTGCTGGTCAATTCACCCCAGACTTCAGTCCTGTTCACATTCCTGCACTCCGCTAAATTGATGTCAGCGTTATATATTAAGCCAAGAGCAAGGCTTTGAAACTTGCTGAGAATCTTGTCACGGGAACCTCATATACAGAGTAAAACATTTGGTCCATTCATCTCTCATGGCTGCAAATCCTGTGGTCTATGGGTCACATGTATCCCCCCAAGACCTTAACTCTGGCCCCAACAGGTTCTCTGTGGCCCATGAGTCGTAAATAGGCCCCCGAGACTTGAACCATTGCTCCCAGAGGTGCTCTGCCCCCTATACACACACTTCTGGATTTCTGCCCCCCCCCACACACACACATAATTTTCTCACAGCAATGAGGGAAGACAATTCTGTATTAAGATCACTGGGGGAAGGCACTCCACTCCCTCCCCCAGTGATCTTCATACAGATCAGGTTGGGTTCTTCCCCTGCTGCACCTACCTCCAAAGAAAGAGTGATATGTATCAGGGATGTATATGTGTGCACATGCATATGAGTTTGTGTGCACACATGTGCAGCCCCCAATCCCTGAGTAAGCACCACATAAAACCTTTGGGGCAAAAAAGGTTGTACATTCCTGTTCTATACTGTCTATCATTAGCCCTACGGGGTGTCAGGTGAGAGTCTATTGCAGTACTACCTGAAGATGCCGGGGATTGAAGTGGGGACCTTTTCCATGCAAAGCATGGCCTCTACCATTGAGCTATAGGCCTTCCCAGAGGAGACTGATGGCTCAAATATCAGTGGGTCTGTGATTTCATTCTGGGTTTCAGTCAAAGACAGACAGAATTCTAAAGGAGCTATCAAAAGTGCTGAAAACCATAATGGAACCACAACCTCCACTGGTCCTTCCCCCACCTGTCCCACTGATGTCTGTCTGTCGGTATGAACTAGCTGGTGCAGGAACTGGGAAGGTACCAGACCAAGGATGCTGCAGCTTGAAGTTAGAAGTGTGGGTAGGTCCATTTCCAAGGCTAATGGTAAGGGTTCTCATGCCAATTAGTTTCTAGGCGAAGTACACAGATTATTACCTTTAAAGCCCTACATGATTTGGGTCCAGGTTACCTGCAGGATCACTTTCTCCCATACAATCCACCCTACACACTCAGGTCATCTGGGAAGAATTTGCTCCAGTCAGCCAAAACTGGGCTGACAAACGCTACCCAGAGAACTTTCTCTTCTGCTGCTCCCAGACTATGGAATGGCCTGCAGGGAGAGATTCGTCAACTCAACAGTCTCTCCGTATTTAAGAAATCTCTTAAATCTCTTCCGGCAGGCCTTCCCAGTTGAATTTTTAGAGTTTTGACTGTTATTTTAATAATGCATTAGGTTTTTTTAAAAAAAGTTTTTAATCGGTTTTATGTATTTTATAATATTTTTGTATTCAATGTTGTTCCCTGCCTTGAACCAGCAGGAGAGGCGGGTAAGAAATAAATATATTGTATTATTATTGTTGTTGTTGTAGCTGTCCCCATTCATTGGTGTGAGGCATTGGGTCGGATCTTTGCAAAACAAAGTCATGAAGCAGGCGAGAAGGAAAATAGCACATGTTGACATCACACGATACGTAGCTATCTTATTGTTCATTGCTCTGGAATCTGTTTAGATGTGGAACAGTACACAAATACTGGAAATATGCAAATAAATAAATAGCAGGAGTTCAGGAGGTGGGAGGTGGTACAATGTTTTGTTTTTCAAGTTAGAAAAATAACAGTTCCTCTTAGCTACTTCATCCGGGGGTGTGGGAGGAAGATTCCCATTAGACAGCAGCATCTAGAAACTCTGGGGAAAAGAGCAAGATCCCCCCCCCCCGAAAAAGAACAGAAATCATTCAGCATTTCCAGAGAGAGGAGATGGTTCTAAGAAAACTGTCGTTTTGGGGACACTAACCTGCACAGGATAGTGATGGAAGCAGTTAAAATGTGGAAGTAATAAAGCCACCAATCTTTTGCACAGTAAGCTTTTTCCAACTTTGTGAAACCATCCTGACATGGCATTCAGTTATAAGACTGCACTCCATCTTACGTGGTTACCTTATAGCCAAAAAGAAAAAAAGAAAAAGCACCAGCTTAGTAATGCAATGTTTAACATTGCATGAAAACTACAGCCTCCATACAAGATATGCCCTTTTGTGTAAATAATTAGAGGATTAACACTGCTCTGGTATAAAGGCTAGATATTTGCAATGCGTAGGTAGTGGAAGCCATGCGCCGTAAGCCTTTGAAGACAATAAAAACAGTCATTTTTGAAAATCAAGCAAACAGCAAACCCATAATTTTCTGTAGTCAGATCATGCACCGTTTCGACATTCAAAATCTCAATGGTTAAGGAACACACAGCTTGGCTATTTGTGATGACATGCAGCTTATTCTGCAAACCAAGATTATTTATGTGCAGAACTTGTATGGAGTGCCACCTTGCCAAGTTCTGCTGAAAACTACAAAAAAGGAAGAGAAAGCAATTATGTGATAGATGTTGATCTGTGTCTCCCTTTGACAGAGACGATGTATGTAGATGGCATTGATTCAACACCCTTATTGCAACCAGACTCAGATATTATTCTTTTAAAAAATACTACTATTCACCATTGTTTCTAAACAGCTGCCGTGGGAGGTATGACTGTTCTCCCAGCAATAGTCTATACTTAACCAAAATTGTTGCTAATTAGGGTGTTTCATTCTGATGTAGGTCACAGCAATGGTTGGAAGTGGAACACTTAAGTACTTTGTATAAAGAGCTGTTTGTTTGTTTGTTTTTTAATTTCCCTCTCCCCTTTCCTTATTTTCTTAGAGGTGATGTACATGTTTAGAGAAAAGTATGCAATACCAGCATCCTAGGACTGAACTACTTCAGAATGCAGTTGACACATTATATGATGGCCTTCCACCTCTCCTCTCCTAATGGTGGGGTTGGGGTAGGTACGCATTCCATCGAAAACTACATGGTCAGAGGAAAACAAAAAAGTTTTCATTTAGTTTTCGTTTTGAAATTCCAGTTTTCTGTGTGTAGAGAGAAACCCCCTACCCAAAATAGGGAAGTATACAAATACGTAATTCTTCACTTGCATCATATATCCCAGGAAAGCTATATTGCATGCTTTTACTTTATTTTGTCTCAGTTTTGCAAAATGGATGTATTGCTCTAAAGGTGTGATATGCAAATCCTGGAAACGAAAGGAATAAAAATTGTAGGGATGATTTCTTTAAATTGCCTGAGGTCGTATAATAAGTGTAAAGGATCTTCTTTCTAAGAACAAGCCCTGCACACTAGAGCTGAGACAACATTTCTCAGAAGACATATTTGGGGGGAGGTGTCTCAGATTGTCCTTTTTTTTTCTCCCCCTAGAAAATGGCCACCACACATTTTTATTCAAGTAATCTCCAGTGGTGTGCAGTTGCATGTGTGTACACACCATTTCCTCTCACTGTGCATCAGAATAATACTAGGTACATTACATTGTGGAGGACCATATACATTTTTGTGATGGGTTAAAAAAAATAAAACTGTAGGCAGAATGAACTGTGCTACTGCCAATGCCAATGGTGAGTCCCACACCTAAGAAACTGTCAAAGAATTTCTTGTTGCTTGGAGAAATTTGATGAAATTGTCCTTTCAATTTCTCTGCCCACAGAGTGGAGAATTGAAAAGGCCATTTGCACACAGCTCTAGTCTTCAACTTTTTTTAAAAAAAAAATTGAGAGTGTTTCAAGAACAACCTATAGAGATTCCATAGTCTATTGTGCTTGCTGTAATTCTTTTCTAAACTGGAGCCGTGAAATCTCCTAAGGGCTGATTCTATAGTGACATTCTTCTCTACCGGTAATAATCCACAGAGAAATACCTCTATAAAATGTTGTTTTGGAATCTATGAATAATCAGTGGCAAAATTGGCTCTGGTCATTTGCTAAGACTTACTAAAGAGTTGTCAGAAATACCCTTCAAATTGTCCCACAAAAGTACAAGGCAGGGGTGGGCAACCTGTGGCCCTCTAGATACTTTGGCCTACAAATCCAGATGTTGTTGTAGGCCAAAAGATCTGGAGGGCCACAAGTAGGGATGTTACGAGAGTTCAGGGGGTGGGTGGAGTCTGTCAAGTCACCACCACTTACCAGACCCGTTCACATGAGCATCATGTAGTCCACAAGCACCAGGCGGGACACCTGTCCCCTTAGCAAGCCACCATTTTGCATAAGAATAATGTCCAAGGCAGCTGTAAAGGGGCCACTGATGCAACACTATAGGTGTAATGACAACTGTTATGGTGTGCAAATAGCCCTGTATGGCTACCATTTGCGCAACATTACAATTCTGGAAAATCATGAGCTGCCATTTTTAAGCAAAATGGTGGCTCACTAAGGGGATGGGTGGCCACATGATATTTGCCAGGTGCTCACTGGGCTTCATTTCTCATAGTGCAGTGAGCACCTAATGAGAATGGATGGTGATGAGTTCACAATTAAATGAAAACTGAACTAATTTCTTCTCCATCCCTAGTTGTAGGTAGGGATGAGGTAGGGATGTTGGAAAAATCCAGAACAGAATCAAATGAGTTTGGATTTCTATGAATCTAACCTGTGGATTCCAGAGTGGATCAGCTTTTCCTGAGTTGCACAGACCATTTTTTTTAACTTCACAAATTTTGTCATAGAAAAATATGTAAGCACACACAGGCTGAAAATGCACATTCCAGCCATAGGATAAAGCATTAAACGGAACATTTTGGGGGATGATTTGTATGTGGGGTGGTGGTGGATATGCTCATTTTCATAAATGTGAATTGGCCCAAATTTGGGGGGGGGGGGACAATAATCAATGTTTCCAATGAGCAGACAACAGGCATCTGACAATCCATGACTCATAGGCAGAATGCATTTTACAAAATCCACACATTCCTAGCTGTAGGTCCCAGGTTCAATCTCTAGCATCTTCAAAGTTTTCCATTTGAAACCCCAGATTATGAATGCCAGTCAGTGACACAATGCTGAGCTAGGTGGACAAATGTTCTGGCTCAGTATCTGGCACTTCATATGTTTATTCTCTAATTTAAATTGTAGGAGGGAAGAGGGAACTTCAGAAGAGCCCTGCTGGATCAGAACAAGGGTCCATCTAGTCCTGCACTCCGTTCACACAGGGACTAACCAGTTGTCTACCAGGGTCCCCACAAACAGGACATGAATGCAACAGCACCCTCTCACCCATGTTCCCCAGCATCTGGTGCATATGGGCTTATTGCCTCTGATACAGGGAAGCCAGTCCATTTCTTCAACGAAGGGTTATTCCCCTTTGTGAAGGAGAGACAAGCCAGTGGGAATGGCAAACGGAAAGTGCCCCCCCCCTATTTCAGTCAATAAGATGCAGAGACAGGGTGCAAGCAATACCCAAAGAAGCATGTGGAAGTTAATGCTATTAAGAGACACCGACTTCATTTGCAGGCTGTGTCTGCTTGCAGTCAAGCGTTTTCCTGCTGGTGTGAACTCTCAGGACAGACAGGCTGGTTTGCAGAGATTAACCAACTGGAATCACGCCTGCCTCTATTGGACTCTTGGATAAAGGCCAGATCTATTTCCCTAGCTAATCCATTTATAAAATGACTGTAATAAAACGGCCATCCTGACAGCAGCTCAGTAGCATTCTTCCACATGTTGTAGCTGTTTCCAGGCAACAGAAACATCTTTTCTCATTTATTTTTTTAAAAAACCCTGATAAAATTTAAAGGCAGAGGTTGGGATATTTTAACTGTCAATGACTGGAAGCAGAAAACAGGATGTGGTAGTGTAACTTAAACCATAATCCCCATTGTGACTTGGGTAAATTGTCTTCTAGGATTGATTTTCTTCTACTGCTGAAGGGTTCAGTGGACTTTTGAAACCGTTCCTAGGCACAGGGAAGTTGTTCACCACTGCAGGCCACCCCACACGGTTAGGGTGATCGTATGAAAAGGAGGACATTGCTCTTGTATCTGTAACAGTTGTATTAAAAAGGGAATTTCAGCAGGTGCCATTTGTATGCATGCAACTCCCGGTGAAATTCCCTCTTCATCACTATAGTTAAAGCTGCAGGAGCCCAGCCCTCTTTTGTATCTGGTCACACTAGGCAGGGCTCCTGCGGTTTTAACTGGGTTTAGTATGCATACAAATAACACCTGCTGAAATTGTCTTGTCAATACAACTGTTAAAGATACAGGAGCCATGTCCTCCTTTTCATATGGTCACCTTACACAGGGTTCTCTGTATTAATGTCATTAGAATGATGTGTTTGGTAAAATAGGTGACCGAATGGGCTGCACTACCTGTCTGAAGGTGTCCTGTATTGACTGTAGCAGTCTCAGTGACAGGGCTGAGCACAAGGCCAAGTAATAACCTATGCCAATATCCCAGCAAAGAGGTTTTAGTTTAAGGGAGCTTAGGCAAAATAGGAGCAATCAAACAAGCAAAGGGTCAAAACATAGTTAGGCAGTCCAATACATACACAATCCAGGCAGGGGTCAAGTTCAGGCAGGGGTCAAGTCCAATACATACACAATCCAGGCAGGGGTCAAGTTCAGAGACAAAACAGGAAAAACTGATAAGACCTTGCTTCCAACACCTAGCAAGCTCTGACTAAAGGCTGTTAATCACAAAGACTGCTTAGCCCCACCCAAACTCAGCTGCTGTTCATTAGAGCTCTCTGGCCAGAGCCTTACTCAAAAGGAGTCACTTTCTCCTGAGGAGACTCTTTGTAAGCAAGCACTTGTCACTTGAGAAGACAGCACTCCTGGGGGCCAGGGGGTTTCTCAGCAGCTGTAGTGAGTGATCTAGTGTGCCCTTGGTTTCTAGAGCCTCTAGTACTTCATCAGAGGAGAATTCCTCTAGCAGGGATGACAGAAGGTGATGGTGGAGGGTTTCACATTTTCAATATTCCTGTTCACTAAAAACAGCAACAACAACTCAAAAGAAACTCCCTGCAAAGTTGATAATAAAATAATAATACACAGCACAGTATCTATGGGTAAGGTAGAACCTCTCTTTGATGTGCTAGTTTTTTTTGTTTTTGTTACTCACGTGGTATGTTCTATGTGGAAAGCATCCAGCTCAGGGATCCCCCATCTGCACTTTGAAGTGGTGCATTGACATCCCATCATTTCATTCCCACCTCATTCTGTTGCATGTGTAGATGAGGCCTGAGACTTGGGCCCAGTTCAGACATACATTCCTGGCCTTGTAAACCATAGTATATTGGAACTAGAATGCACTGCAGGCTTGTTTGTTTCCTCCTCCCCTTTACTCATTCAGCATAATTGAAGATGCCCCAATTTCTTAAACCACAGTTTGCTATGGCATTAGAACCAGGAAACTATGATATGAGTTTTCCCTACAAACCAGGATCAAATGGTGGTTTGCAATCCAAGCTTGTATGGGATGATCAAACCAGAGTTCCTTTGTTCAAATGCCACAACGAGCTATGGTTTTAACAAACTGTGAAAACCCATTTCACAGATCCTTTCTATGAGTAGAATAAAGACCTGGAGGAGGGAGGAAGGATACCACTGCTGCTCTCCCCCAATATCTATGTGCCCTACATAGAGATCTGAAGATTTGAAAATGGGCACCTATTTGCAGTGATCATTTTCAGACCTGTGAAAGAGCTATTGTTTTTTTCCTGCCTCTTTCATGGGGGGTGGGTTAATTTGGAGAATTTTCTCCTTGTGGAGGGGGACATGCTTTTCTTAAGTGTAGCTGGTTGCTGAGGGCCCTTCTTTCTATTTTTCATTCAAAAACAAACACCCCTTTCCACCAGCATTTGGATGAACCCCACAGTTCTAAGTGAATGCCTATTGGAGACCATGTGACCTCACCCTCTCCAATAGGCATCCAATAAGCACTCCTGGGCTGCAGGAAATGTGGGTTTGTTTAAAAAAAAGAAAAAAGAAAGGAAGACAGCCCCTCAACATCTGGCTACATTTAAACAGATATGCTGAAAACCTGTTCCCCTCCCAAAGGAAGAAAAATCTCCAAACTTCTCACCTCTCCCATCTTCTTTCACCCACATTGGCCCCCTCCACAAGGATGCGCTTTTGCGCCCGGTTCGGCGATTATGCGCATTATCGCGGAGGCGCATTTACTCCTAATCCCTCTGCACGGGAGGCGGCGAGAGGCGGCGAAGCACATTAATTGATGTCCAAAAAGCACTTTACAAGAAGTTAATGCGCATAATCGCTTGTTCACACGGCGAAAATGCGCTTTAACGGCCGGAGCAAAATAAAAGTCGCTATTTAACGCGCATTCGATAATGCGCATAATCCGGGAGATAACGCGCCTCTACGCCCGTTTTGCGCTCCGCTGGTGTGGAGGTAAAATTTATAATGAGCCTTCAAAGAGCATTAAACCTCTCTTGTGGAGGTACCCATTGTTGTTTTCCCCACCCCCACCCCCCACAAAAACTGGAATTGTCGAAATTTTTGGCAAAGCACTAGTTCTTAGATCTAGGATGTGCCCAGTTGTGTGTGGTGTACCCATGAACATTGTCCTGCTCCATCGCCTTCTATATATGAAGGAGATGGTCTGAAAAGATTTTGAAGCCTGGTGTGAGAAGTGAACACTCAAGCTTACTGCTCATTCTTGTGCATTTTTAATGGTTAGTTCAGCCAGCAATGTGGTATCTCAATTAGATGTTTGAGACTATTCATCATAACTTTCACTGATTGGGGGTTTTAAAGTATGTTTTCCCAAATCCTTCTCATCTCCCCAAATACATGTCATTGTTTACCCTTCTTTCATTGATATTGATATACATTTGACCCTCAAAAAGAAACTAATTTCAGTTACATACAGTTGAGAAAGGAGAGCCTCCATTCTGTATTGCAATGAAGACCTGCACAAATACTGATAGCTACATTATTGGAATAAATTATGTATACCTTAAAAACTCTATGGAATATTATTCCACTACTACCTCCTGGTAGAAGGTAATAGCTATGAGAAACACAAATACTCATTTGCTTAATTAAATATGACACTTGCACCATGACAAAATAAATTAATTGGTGACCAAGCCCTCACTGAACTTCAGAAAGTGCTTAATTAAAGTTTAATCTGCCCACATTTAATTAGTTCCAAAACATGGAATGGATAAAAATAAACACATGGGGTATTTGACCTAAATTTTGATGTCTGGATATGCCCATGTGTTTGATTAGTTTCCCTCTGGTGTATTCATGTTTTGATCTTACCTGTATTTCACCTTAGTTTCTTCATTATTTTAACATCTAAAGTGAGCATATGGAGAAGTAAAATTAGAACACATCACACAATCAAGTATTTTATTCTCATACCATTGTCACTGACAATCTACATGGCAATTGGCCCTAAATCTTAAGATCAAGAGAAGGCAGTTCTATCTCCAGTGGAGGCGTATTCAGCCCTGCGCAGGCAGGTCCCCAGAGGTCTCTGTGGAACCCAAGGTGAGGGAACCAGACAAAGTGGGGAGGGGGCAAAACCAAGTCATGAGGCATGGGATTTAATAAAAATGATGGAGCATACCTGGAGGCAATTCTAAAATGTAGTCTTCTTTTTCTAGGAGGGTGAGGGGGGGGAATCAGCAAAATACCTTCTGAGAAATTTTAGTTCAGCTCTAGTTGCATAACAGTTTCCAATATGCAGAGCATGCTTGATTCATGCTTCTGAATGCAGTGATCCATCTTGAGTTACTCAGAGCCAAATGGATTGCGGATCACCACTGCGATTGAACTGCTTTGACCCCACAGGGGAGTAGAGCTGGCAAAAAGGGTCCTCGCAAAGGAGAGGTGGCTGAAACAAAGGGCTCAAGAAGGCAGGTTGGAAGAAAGGGTGGCCCAAAGGAGATGACCAGGAAGAAGGACCCTTGAGATGGAATGTAAAACCAGAAGAGATGAAGAGCAGTGTGAAGAGGCACTAAAAAGATGGAGATGAGATAACAAAAGGAGTATATTTTAATACCACTGCTGTCTATACGATGGTGCATTGGCACCGTGAGCCCCCAGACCCCCGCATTTGCACTTCTGCAGGGTTGTCCCCACTGCAAGGAGTGAGTGTGGGGTTTGCAACAGAGGTGCTGCCACCATGTGCGTGCCATTCCACGCTCCACGTGTCCCCTCTCCCCATTTTATTCCCACCTGGAGCTTACCTGACACCACTTGTTTCTCCCAACGCCGGAGGATGCACTGAGTCGTACCAGTGGCCATTCGGCTTGCTGGCCCACCCCTCCCCCCATCCAGGCAGATGGTGACCAACTAGGGGTCACCATGGGCCTGGCCATGCCTCCACTGCAAGTCTGGATCAAGGTGACAGACAGAGATGCTCCGCAGAAAAAGGTTGGGCTAAGTCCCCAACTTTTTTATTTTGGAATATCTGGGGAAAGTCCTGGGATGGCACCGAAATGGCTTCTGCATCATAGAAATATCACAGCTCCACTGTGGAGTCACCCTTGGGTTTTCTTCATATATAGATACACCCCTAATCATGATGAAAAGATGTGCGAACAGCAACTTTATAGGCTCAGCTGAATGGCGGGAAGGGGGTGAGGTCAGCTCTTTTTTCTTCTCCTCTCCCTGCCTCATTCCAGGATTCTTTCCCACATATGGGGCAAGTGGAATACAGGGTCCCTGTATTTTGTCTCTTCAGAGCAGGAACTAGGGTGACCATGCGAAAAGGAGGACAGGGCTCCTGTTTCTTTAACAGTTGTATTGAAAAGGGAATTTCAGCAGGTGTCATTTGTATGCATGCAGCACCTGGTAAAATCCCCTTTTCATCACAACAGTTAAAGCTGCAGGAGCCCTGCCTAGTGTGACCAGCTGTAAAAGAGGACAGGGCTCCTGTAGATTTGGGGGGCAAGGCCAGTTGAAGTTCACGGATAGATTTGATATAGACATCCAGTGAATACCGGCCTCTAGGAAGGAAGTTCTCATGCAATAATATCAGGAAAACAGAATATATAAATGCTGAAAGCAAAGATTAATAAGAATGAAAGGTTTCTTTTTTTTTCCACTCTCTTTTCTTGCTCCAAAAATAGAAGAGGCAGTGATTTATATATTTTTATTATTTTTTTGAAATACGAGTATTTCTCTTAATTGAAATAGATAAATAATAATAATTTTTAAAAAGCATTTCCCGTAACAAATTATTTAAAGAAATTTCCCCTCCTTTTTCCTTTTCTTTTTAAAGGAAAATGTCAAGGTACTATATTAACAATCCCTGGCATTGTGTCTTTATCAGTTTTTTGAGACAATAACGAAGTGGCTGCAATCTGGCGCTTATATCTAAACAGACCTGGTGAGTGGGATAAAGAGCAGATGTACTTGGGCTGTCAAACATTCAGATTGTTCTTGAGAAGGCAAAAAGCAAAAATGTCAACCCTTTAGCGGGGATGTTCACACAAATCTTGACATTTGGGTTAGCAAGTATAACCTTCAGATCTGGGTTTCTTTCGGTGCCTAGCACAAACAGACACAAAACAGAGACGATGAAGAATTTCCAGTATCGGGCCATTTCTGTCATCTTATTAAACTGAGCTACTGACTCAGAGGTCAGTTTAAGCAACTGAAGACCCCACTGAGGTGCATGGGAGACTCTATAACAGAAACAGATCTTTGCTTCCTAGCAGAGTAAAGCTGTTTTGTTACTCTTCATTCACCGGTAATACGATTCCATTCAAAGATACTTTGCTAGTGTGAGAAGGAATGTGAGAGGATTGCCAAAGCAGATGTGGAAGGATATACATTGTAGTTTTATTCTATGTTTTTATTGCATTTTACTGTATTGTTTTATTGTTTTATAATAATAATAATAATAATAATAATTTATTTTTTACCCGCCTCTCCATCTGGATCGAGGCGGGGAACAACAGCATGTTAAAATACATAACACTGATTGATCCACTTTAATCATGTAAAACACTTTGCATGCCATTTATTTTTATTTTATTTTGGTAGAAAGCAGGGTACAAATAAAATGGATCAAGCAAATAATAAATACTAGAACTGCAAGCTCTCAGCATTTTTATAAATAGAACAAGACTACCAATGTTGTGACAAAGAGGAGGGTCAGGGTCTCTTCTTGATCATCCCAGAGTGAGGACACAGAATAATGGGTTCAAGTTACAGGAAGCCAGATTCCAGCTGGACATCAGGAAAAAACTTCCTGACTGTTAGAGCAGTTTGACAATGGACCCAATTCCCAAGGGAGGTCGTGGGCTCTCCCACACTAGAGGCCTTCAAGATGCAGCTGGACAGCCATCTGTCAGCTATGCTTTAAGATGGATTCCTGCATTGAGCAGGGGGTTGCACTCGATGGCCTTATATTAGGCTGACCATATAAAATCCAGGTCAGGGCTCATGTAACTTTAACAGTTGTAGAGAAAAGGGAATTTCAGCCAGTGTCATTTGTATGCAGTTCGTACCTGGTGAAATTCCCTCTTCATCACAACAGTTAAAGTTGCAGGGGCCCTGCCTTCTTTTGTATCTGGTCACTCTAGTATAGTGCCTGCAACTTTAATTGTTGTGATGAAGAGAGGATTTCACCAGGTACTAATTGCATACAAATGACGCCAGCTGAAATTCCCTTTTCTCTGCAACTGTTAAAGTTACATGAGCCCTGTCCTCTTTTTCCTATGGTCAGTCTAGCCTTATAGGCCCCTTCCAACTCTACTGTTCTATGATTCTGTGAATGTTTTAATCTATTAATTGGTTTGGTAGCCGTTTTAACCAATATTTACAAACTTGATAAAAAATCTAAGAAAGGTTTGGAAGTCCGACAGCCCAGATGGAGGCTTGTGGTCAGTTTTGGATAGGGATGGCACATGCCCTAAAACACCAACTCCACAGTTTGAGAAGAGTGGTCATCTCCTCTACTCAATGCTATCTATAAAATCTCAGGTAATGTCAGTGGATCAGAGTGTTGGCCATTGTGTGAACAGAGTGAGCAGAGTCATGGACTAGATGGCCCCTTGGTTTGATCCAGAAGGGCTCTTCTTATGTTCTTATGTTCTTATGACCTTCAGATTGGTCTCTGAGGCCCTACTCACAAACCTGCCATCAAGATTCAGACTGGTGGGCTTAGGAGCCAGGACCTGTATCTTAGGGACTCACTCGCAGAAGAAGCATAAATGGTCCTATCATTGTCATTACACTTCCTTGTTACAATTTATGTTGCCAGGGTGGCATCAAAATTAGACATGGGCCGTTTCTACACCAGGCTGTTTGCCTGGGATGGCCCCCGGCTGGTCCTTGTGCACTGATGGTGTGTATTAAGTACTTGTGGGATCACCCTTCCTCCCTCCCTCCCTCTCTACCCTTATGGTGTAGAAAGGGTTATGATCTGGCACCTGCCAAGAGCCCACATCCCAGCACAGGCTTGCTGAAAAACTTTCCCTTCAACTGTTATACCCCTTCATCATCACTGCAGCTTGCTTGTTCACCTGACTCTCATTCTGGTCCAGACAATGGTGGCGCTGAGCTGGGAGAGCAGTAGATACTACTGCCTGCTTGCCCACGAGCTCTCTGCCTACCAGGTGAGCCCAGATGAGAAAGAGGATGAGGAGCAATAGCAGCTGGTGTGAAGTTTGGCTCACTGAGGGAGGCTTTCCCAAGGACCCTCAAAATGTGGAGCTGGCCCTCTGTGTCCTGTTAGAAGTGGGTTTTAAACTGCTTTAAGCCACTGCTGTTTTGCTAGTTCCTGTAAAGGGATTGTTTTACTAGTATTTTTTTCAATAGTTTATGGTTTTAATTATCTTCTGTAAGTGGCCTTGTGAGGGGCTTTGCTATGAAAGGTGACATAAGTACATTAAATAGATAAATCACCATGTAGTCTCATTCCCCACTGTGGCAAATCAAAAATGCCCCGGGGGAAATTCAGAAGGCAATGGTCATTCTTGGCTGTTTGCTTCCCACCAGCTAGTATTCAGTACCACTGAACATGGAGGTTCATCATAGTCCTCAACATACATTGACAATGATAGACATCTGCTGTTGATTTCTCTAAATCCCCCTTTAAAGCAATCTCAGCTAGTGGCTATCACCACATCTTGTCGCAGTCAGTTTCATAGATTTGTTATGGGTTGGATCCAGACATGGCTATGAAAAGCAAGAGGGGGTGGGTTTACAAAGATGGATTTGGGGAGAACAGGAGTTCAAACAGTGGAAGCTGGTGGCTCTAATTTAAGTGGGGCTGAGAATCCATTCTGGATTTCAGTCTGAACCAACCAGAATTCTAAAGGAGTTGTCCAAGATGCAGAACCTAGTTTGCAGATAAGGAAGCTCCTTTAGAGTTCTGGGTGGTTATGACTGACACCCAGAATGCATTCACAGCTTGGAGGCACTAGCCTCCACTGACCTGAAAGTCCCACCGGTTCAGATCAAAGGTCAATCTAGTCCAGGATTCTCCAACATGGTGTCATCCAGGTCTTCGATCAGCCCATCCTGCATAGCCAATCGCCAGAGATGATGGGAGTCATACTCCCAAATATCTGGAAGGCCACCACTTTGGAGAAGCCTGATATAGCCCATCCTCTGGTTTCGCACATTGGCCAAACAGACACTACTGAGGATATTCACAAGCAGGGCGTGAAGGCAACTGCCTTCCCATCTCGCTGCTCCTCCTCAGCAACTAGTATTCTGTGCCTTAGTGCTTCTGAACATGGAAGTTCAATGTGTACCCATCACAGTCACTAACTATGCTACACAAATTTGTCTAATACCCTTTTAAACCTATCTAATCCAGTAGCTACCATACCATAGCATGTGTCAGATAATTCCATAAATAGTGATTGGATAAAGAAGTATTTTCTTTCTTTCTTTCTTTCTCCTAAATATACTGCTAATAACTTCCATTGGATGACCCTGAGAAGAAGAGGCCGTAAGGATATTGGTTTCAGGGACATGAAACAATGCACCCCAACTTTATTAATGGAGGCACAGTCGTGCCTCCATTGTTAAGGGCCATCAGTAAAAAACACATTCTGCCATGTTAAAGTGATAATGGGGGGGGGGTCATTCTAACAGCCATAAAATCGAAAATGTTTCACCAACCTTTCTGAAATTTACAGGTGCCAGAAAGAAATGTTTGTTTTACATTACCTGAAAATTTCAAGAAGATTGGTGAAAGACTGAAGGAAGGAGAGCAGTTTAAGGTAGAAAAGGAATACAAACCTATCTCTCTGCTTTTGTCAAATGACTTTCGGTTTCCGAGTTTTGTGCTCATGATTTGCATAATTTCTAGAGCCTTATTAATTAATCCAGTGGTGGAGTCTTCTTCCTCCTTCACTGTAGTTGGTGGAAAGCTTTTCGTTTTTTTAAAATTCCCTTCGGTTGATTTTTAAGGAATATTTTAACCTCTCATTCAAGTCAATGCTTCCCTCATAGCACGAGGCATGCTCAGTAGCGTCGCTCTCCCCCCTCCCTCCTGCCTTAGAATGTGGGGTGGGTGGGTGAAATGACCGCTGCCTCTATAGCACAGACCTATTGAGTGAAGAAGAAGAGTTTCTTTTTTCTCTTCTGGAATATGCATTCCTTTGGTTCTGAGAGTATTTTGGGCTATCTTCATAAGGGCAGTTTGCTCTTTTGCTCCATGGTGAAGCAGGGTGTGGTTCCTCTGGATCCATGGTAACCTGATCTTCAGATCTCTCCTGGGAATAGGAGATTCTTTCTATCCCCACCCCCACCCCATACACACACAGTGCTCCTTCCTTCTTTTCTAAGAGTTTGGTCCATACTGCTACAAGTTGAAAGCTTCAAACACTTCATTTAATTAGTTTGGGCTGGTGTTAAGTTTTAAGTACAAATGTTGAAACCTTTCAAAGTGCTTCTGGGCCTACAACGTTGGTTTCGGCCTAGTCACCCTGTTTTTCTAATAAGGTTTAGAAACAGTTGAGCTGTCATTTATTTTGCATAGTGTACACACATGGATTTTCTTTCTAATCCTTGCAGTCTACACTGGCTCCCTCCTTGATGTGTTTTTGGAGGCAGGCCTTTGGCAAATAATCTGGATCTCTGTCTATATCTTTGACTTTTAAATTGTTATGCATTTTAAATGTTTTAAATGCTTTAATATTGAAAAGTATTTCATTATATTTTTAACTTTTGTATATTCCTATTTATAGGTTTTAGCTGTATATGTTTTCATTTTGTAAGGCTGCCCTGAGGCCCAGCATTGGGCAAAAGGCAGGATACTACTACTACTACTACTACTACTAGTAATGTTTCAGATTTCACTTCTGCATCTGATGTTCTTTTGCATTTACTTTTCTTTATAAACCATTCATATCTTAAGACTTCTTGTGTGGCATGTTTTCATTGGTTTAACAAGTTAAAAGGGGTATTCACTGTTTTCATGCTTATGTTATAAAATCTATTTTCAACAGGCCTAGTAACTTCAAGAGTAACAGAGTTGGGGAAAATCCTCAATCTCTTTGCTATCAGAGGCACTGAGTAAGGGACCCCTGGAGATAATTTAGACTGACCCAAACCACAAAACACTATTCCCCCTTCTGACGAGATCTGGACCACAAACTACTAAAGACAAACAAAGTAGCAGGCCATAATAACAGTTCTCATGTGGCCATTTGCCTTATGAGGCAGGTGCTCTGTGGGCTACCAAATGGAGGGACTAACAGGCCATAAAGTTGCCTGACTGGGTCTGCCAGAAATCCAGCCTCAACACTCCTGGAAGGTCCATGTTCTATAGCACCTGCTGTCAGATGAACTTGAGGGAATCCCACCCTCCACCCCTGGGTTTAATTTACTGGCTTCCCCTGGCTGGACCTTGCAGTAAACTATAGGGACAGACAGAGCAGGCATTCATAGTACACATAGAATGCTGAGACTGGCAAATCTAAAAGCAAGTGTGTTGCTTTTCAAGAGCCAAGGAAATTCAACTGGTCTTACTTTTGAGTAAATATCTAGGGATGGAAATGCAGCCTGTGCAAGAACTGGCCGTAGGGTGACCATATTTGGGAAACCAAAAAAGAGGACACCAAGTTGGGGGGGGGGGCAGAAAAATGGCTTTCTGGGGCCACCTTAAAGTCCCCAATTGGAGCGGAGGAGGGGAAAGCATGTCATTCTCACCCCACCCCACTGCTCCAATCAGGCCCTTTTCTATAATGTCTGGGAATGACACGTTTTTCCCTTTTAAGGCCTTGATTGGAGCAGTCGGAGAGAATGACACACCTCCAGAAAGCATGTAATTCTCCTCTGCCACGCTAATGGTGGCCTTAAAAGGGAAAGTGTGTAATTCCAGGTCATTATAGACTATTGCATAAAATCAAAAACCAGGAGAAATCTGGGGAAATCCCCCCTGGCCCTGACACTAAGGATAGAACAAAAACCAGGAGAAATCTGGGGAAATCCTGACAGTTTTTTTATTATTTATTATTGCATTTATATCCAACCATTTTTCCTCCAATAAACACAAGGCGGCATACATAATCCTCCTCCTCTCCATTTTATCCTCACAACAGCAACCCTGTGAGATGGGTTGGGTCTGCAACTGGCCCAAAGTCACCCAATGGGTTTCCATGGCTAAGTGGGGAGTAGAACCCAGATCTCCCAGCTCCCAGTCCAACACTTTAGCCACTAGGCCACGCCCTAGTGGTCACCCTAGAATTGAGCCATGCCAAGTTGGAAGCAGATTGGTTTGTGCCTTAATTTTTAGGATATATTTTTTTAAAAGTTTGACTTCAATTTTTTTTCTAAAATTCAAGGCATGAACCAATCTGCTTTCAACTTGGCATGACTAAAGCCTTACTTAAGAGGTACCATGGTGCCAAGTTTCATCTCTTCATCTTTACTTTCTTTCTTTTTTTTTAATGTACTGCTCAAGGCCCTAGATCCCAAAGAGGAGAATTGGGTTTGAAGTTTAAAAAATTCCTAAAACTCAAGGCATAAACAGATCTGCTTCCAACTTGGCATGGCTCAATCCCATCTTAAGAGCTACCATGCTGTCAAGTTCATCCCTTTATCTTTAAAAATGATGGAATTGTAAGCATTTTAGTTGATTAAAAAAATTAAATTGAAGCTTTAAACATTTCTAAAAATCAAGGGATGTACGGATCTGCTTCCAACTTGGCATGGCTAAATCCCTACTTCAGAGGTACCATGGTGCCAAGTTTCATCTCTTTATCTTTAATTTCATTTTTTAAACTTGTACTGCTCAAGGTCCTGGACCCCAAAGAGATTTCTGTTTAAACTTTAAAAAATTCCTAAATATCAAGGCATGAATGGATCTGCTTCATACTTGGCATAGCTATATCCCTACTTAAGAGCTACCATGATGCCAGTTTTCATCTCTTTATCTTTAAAAATGAGGGAGATGCAAGCATTTTGGTTGATTGATTAATGTTAAAAGTGAGTTCAACACATAACACTAGCTTTGATTTTATATTGGATGTCAAGATGGTATAACATTCTGGCTGATGCTGGCTTGGTTGTCAACTATATAATATCCAGTCGTCCATTACACAAAGCCATGAAATTCATTAAACAAAAACCCTACGCTTTACAAAAACAATGTTAAGGCTCTACAGTTTCCAACCAAGCACCAAAAAGCAGGGAAATTGGGAGTTAAGGCTCCCAAGCCTTAACGCCACATCCTCCCTAAGGAGGCAGAAAGTGCAAGTGAAATTCTCATTCTCCCAAAGCAGATAAACCATGAGGACAGGGTGGAGAATATGATATGCAGAGGTGACTGTGGGGTTGTGGAAAACTGATCACGAACAACTTAGGGCCACCTACTTCTCTTTTTTTGTTTAGAGCAGCCCTTCCCCAACCTGGTGTTGGACTACAACTCCCATCATTGCAAGTCAGTATGTCCCATGGTCAGGAATGCTGGGACTTGTCATCTCAAACACCTGGAGGGCAGCAGGCTGGGGAATGCTGTGTCATACCCTTACCAAATACAGGGTCTGCCCAATACTTTTCTCTCACACACATCTCGCATATAGCAGCACTCTTGATAACAAAAGGGGCACTATTCATTACAGATCTAGAACCAGAACATGTGCCAGGCACTTCCAACTTTTGATCAATATCCTGCCTTTCAAAGAACCAATGTTTTTTTTCTTAAAATGTATTTATAAAAAATATACTGTTCATTCCCCACAATCCCTGCACAATACATCATCTCATCAAAGCAACAGCGGAGCAGAAGAGGTTTAGTTTGACTGTCTTGAACACCTTTCAGATGAGATTAGTTTGCAATCCTATACCTCTTGGGAGAAAGCGCTAGTGAATTCGGTGGCACTGGCTTCTGAGAAGACATGTATAGGAGTCAACCTTCTCTAGCCTGGTGCTCTCCAGATGTGTTGCACTGTAACTCTCATGTTATGTGTTATGGGGAAGACAAAAATCATTTCATACTTAATTTTAAAATAATACTAATGCATGAAAGTATTAGGTGGTAGCTCTGCCTTTGATATCACACTGCTGAACAAGTAAGAGAAATCCTTTATCTGATATTCAAGAAACATACATCCTATGCCATGTGTTGAAAACTAATGTTGACGTCTGAAGGGCTATCTGGATTAGGTATTCAAGATTCATTCATTGTTGTTTCATTTGGTTTTGACAGTTTATTTAAAGTGATGCAGCTCTTTTGTAGTTCCTTGATTGATCACATATCTTAATGCTGGAAAACATCATACTTTAGTACAGATGTGGGCAGAAACTAGATCTATCCTGATGATTTGGACATCAACTCGTGGCATTCCTGATAACTGCCCATACTGATAGGGGCTTTTACAAGTTGAATTCCAAAACATCTGGAGATCTACATTCTGCCTTCACTTGTTCTTGAACAACATGCCCCAGCCTGGTGCCTGTCAGATGTGTTGGGTTGCAACTCTCAACATAAGGAGATGCTCTAAGAAATGAGAAGTAGCTGGTTCTAAGTTGTTCATCATCATTTCCCACAACCCCACAGTCACCTCGGCAGATCAAATTGCATATCTAGATTTTTGAGATGACAAGTCCCAGCATTCCTGACCATGGGCCATACTGACTTGCAATGATGGGAGTTGTAGTCCAACACCTTTGGAGGGCACCAGGTTGGGGAAGGGCTGCTCTAAACAAAAAAAGAGAAGTAGGTGGCCCTAAGTTGTTTGTTATCAGTTTTCCACAACCCCACAGTCACCTCTGCATATCATATTCTCCACCCTGTCCTCATGGTTCACTTGCACTTTCTGCGTCCTTAGGGAGGATGTGGCGTTAAGGCTTGGGAGCCTTAACTCCCAATTTCCCTGCTTTTTGGTGGTTGGTTGGAAACTGTAGAGCCTTAATATTGTTTTTGTGAACCATAGGTTTTTTGTTTAATGATTGCTCTATGGCTACTCCAGCATTTAATGTTAAAGCAGAGAAAACCAAGCTTTAGTGAAAGTCTGGCCCAGACATTACATATTATTTTGTCAAAGATATACACCTTTTGTTGAGTATTCTCTGAAGATTCTGTAATGTTTTAAAAATGTTACTGTCATTTTTGCTATAATTCTCAAAAGGAACAAAGTACAATTTGCTGGTGATGCTAAAATTTTGATCATGTAAGACACAAAGCACATGATGAAATCACTGTATACCATTCAGTAAAAAATAGCATGAATCTAAAGAAGGCCTTACTAAAATCTTAAATCAAGTAGTCATCTCTTTTCATGCAACGCTAACCATATTGTCTGGATGGAATTCAAAAGTGACATAAGCTTGCAAACCTACCAGCTCTCTTAGTCTACCAGACACTGAATCATCAAAAAAATCAATACCACAAGGGGTTTTCAACATCAAGTTAAAAGGAAACATCTGAGAAACTCGGTAAGGTCAATTCATCTGTCCAATAAATTAGGAAAACATTGGGCCAAACCAAACATAAAATCGGCAAAAAGAGAAAGAGATAAATTTAAACCATGTCATTGCCATCCTTCTTGTACAAACATAAAAGGCTTAAAAGGATCCAGATGCCATTCCAATAAAATTTAACACCTACAGAATAATCCAAGATGTGCTGCAGTTTAATGTATATATTCTGAATCCACCATTCAGTTTGTTCACTGTCTTTGGAGAAAGGTCAAGGAGAAGGTTATGACTTTCTTAGCAACCAGTTACTTCCATGCTGGAAGTGCAAGGGAGAGAATTTCATATTCTGAGCAAACAAATATACTTTGTTAATACATGAATAATTGGTATTTTTGATGGGGGAGTATATTTGCTCAAGTAAAGACCAGGGAAACAACCCATTAACAGTTCATCTGTTCATTTAAGATAATTGTATTCATTTCTACTCCATTGTGTATTCTGAGGACTATGTCCCATAAATATATCATGCACTTTGGGAAGGGAAGATTAACAAATAACTCCCCCTACTAATTATTATCATGTATCAAGTAGGAACAGCTGAAACTGTCTATTTCACTTTCTCTCATTATATATATATATATATATATATATATATATATATATATATGGGATGTGTATCGTATCGGGTCTGATGTCCGATAACAAACCAATAAGGTCGTTATCGTACATCCGATGACTGATAATTATAATTTCCTTAGGTGGCTCTATCTGATCAGATCCAATATCCATATGTCCAATAACTATCGGACATATCAAATTTTTGGACCACCATTTCTGGTGTTTTCCCCCAATGCAAGCCTATGAGGAAAAACACTGGGCTGGCATTCCTTCCCTCCCCCCCACTCACGCTCCCGCCCCCCACTTGCGCTCCTTACCTGCTGCCGCCACCACTGCCGCTGCCACTGCCGCTGGTCCGTACTACTGCGATAAAGGCTTTCTGGCCTGTTCCTCAGTACAGAGATGCACTGACTCAGCATGTCTCTCTACTGAGGAACAGGCCAGAAAGTCTGTTTCACAGTAGTATGGACCAGTTGTGGTGGGGAAGGCCACAGGTAAGGAGCACGAATGGGGGGAAGGGAGGGAGGGGTCCCCAGGGGTCTCCCCTTACCTGTGGCATTCCCCACTGCCACCACCGGTCCGTGCTACTGCTAAACAGGTTTTCTGGCCTGTTCATCAGTACAGAAAAAATCAATCCATCATTTAGGAGGTTTAATCTGGCTGATGAGGCTCTAAAGAAAGCTTTTGAAAAATAAAAGCCATTGAAGAGACATTGGCAAATGTTATCATAAAGATGGTAAACCTATGTATGGGGCTTTACTACCTCAGACTGTAAGTATGGGCTCCTTTGGATGACAGCATATAGCACAAAATACCCACACATAGAAAACTAGGCATCAGTGAGAAGTTTTGTCTAGAACAGTTAATCCTGACATGCTAGTTTTCTGTGTAGAGGTTTCTTGGTTTGTATAGAGAAGCACCCAATCTTACTATCAGAAGGGTTAGAGACCAGACTCAAAGCAGGCAATGGACCTGTTCAGACAACACACTAAACCATGGTTAGGCTGCTAATCCTTTTGCAACAAATGGTAAATAAGCATGTTTAAACTAGGGGTGTGCACGGATCCCCCAGATCGGATTGGGACCCGGATTGGGACCTCCAATTTTGTCACGGATCAGATTGGACAAAATCGGAGGGCCCCCGGACCGGATCGAGTCCAATCCCGATCCAAAAATCGGAAATTTTTGGATCGGCCGCCATTTTTTCCTCATAGACTTGCATTGCAATGCAAGTCTATGAGGAAAAAATGGTGGCGGGTGGTTGAGGGGGGCCTAACTCCCTCCCCCCCAAGGCCGTCCGCTGTGGACGGCCCTGGCAGGTAAGCCCCCTCCCCTGCGCTCCCTACCCCCCTGGGGCCGTCCGCTTCCATCCGCTGGCTCCCGTGGGCGCCAGCGGATAGAAGTGGACAGCCCCGGGGGGGTAAGCCCCCTCCCCCCTGCCACTGCTTACCTTACAGGGACGTCCGCTCCCGTCCGGCGCCGGCTGCTACTGCCAGCGGGCTTTGCGGCCTGCTCTAGAGTGGCGCGCCCCTCCTCCCCTCCGCGTCCCCCCCCCGCTGGTGCCCGCCAATGGAAGCAGCGGTGGGTGCCAGCGAGCGCCCACCGATCCGCTGATCCATCCGAACCGGATCGGAACCTTTTCGGATCGGTTCGGATTGGATCGGCCGATCCAGCTGTCGGATCGGAAATCAGATAATTTATCCAATTTCCGTCTGGATCAGATTCGGATCGTGGATCGGATCCGATCCAGTGCACATCCCTAGTTTAAACAGTGGCACTGTAGCCACCATGGCTGGGAATAGTTCACTCAGCACACTAAGCCATGGTTCGCATGATACGCTAAGCCATAATGTTTCATTTAAAATTCTTAACCACCGTGGCTTAACATGTCTAAACAAGTCCGGACTTTTCAGTCCTGGTGCCTCGTCTATGGGACACCCTCCACTTATTCATTCACCAATCATCCACAGCATAGGTTTTTTGGTGACAGTTCAAGATGTGTCATCATCATCATCATCTTCACTGACTTTCAATGAACTTTGCTATTAGTTCTGATAGTAATGAACTGTTTCTTTTATTATCTGTTTAGCTCTGTTTTGGTGTGATGATGATGATGATGATGATTTTGTATATGCTATTAGCTGCCTCAGGAATCTTTGAGGCCAGTATTAATACTGAAATAAATAATAATACTTAAACGTATTATTTTCATTCCTACTCTCTCTTCTCCTCACATATCACATTATTGCCGCCTTTCAGTGGAATCAGAAGACAGTTGGAAATTCTTCTCACTGAAGTGTGAGCAGTTAATCATTCAAATGGATATGACTATTTTATTTTATACGGAAGAATCCTCTTTTAAAAAAAGAGACAGTAGTCAATGAAAATAACACCTTGTCATACAAATAAAAGTAACATATGGACAGTTGTATGAGAGAGAGAGAGAGAGAGAGAGAGAGAGAGAGAGATGTTGCCTTTAAGAAGAGCTTAGGGTTGAAAAGAATATGCTAAGAATGTCTGCCTTTCATTTTCAGTTGATTTGTATTACACAGTAGGGCCTCATCTATAAAATATATATTTGATGACTTCCAGGAATTCCAGTTGGACTGCTGTTTTCATCCGAGTAACCTGCCTTAACTAATTTGAGGAATGGTAAATGTAGCTTGGCACCCAATAGTAAATTACTAATAAGAATACTCAAAAAATCAGACCATGAAAACTTGATTTCTTTAACGTGGTCCTGATATGAACATTTCCTTCCTTCTTTCCTCCTTTCCTAATAACTGCATTTTAGTCTTGTCTTAATATCGCCATCCTAGACTAGATATGCTTCCATCGAGCCTAGCAGGGCTTATCATTATGCTTCTAATCAACTGATAACCAGGTGATGTGCATGTTCCAACATGCCACACAGAACAAATGACCCCTAGAATAGGGTGACCAGATAAAATCCAGGTCAGGGCTCCTGTAACTTTAACAGTTGTAGAGAAAAGGGAATTTCAGCCAGTGTTATTTGTATGCAATTAGTTCCTGGTGATATTTCCTCTTCATCACAACTGTTAAAGTTGCAGGGGCTTCTGCCTTCTTTTGTATATGGTCACTCTAGTATAGTGCCTGCAACTTTAACTGTTGTGATGAAGAGGAAATATCACCAGGAACTAATTGCATACAAATGACACTGGCTGAAATTCCCTTTTCTCTACAACTGTTAAAGTTACATGAGCCCTGACCTGGATTTTATTTGGTCAACCTATGCTCTTGTGAATCTGGACCCTTTGCATGCAAAACATATGCTGGGTTAGTAAACTGTGCAATGCTTTAAGACTGACTTCTTTCTCCTACCCAGGATGAAGGAAAGCAAGTCAGTCTACCTGTTAATAATCTCTGATTTATTTTGTAGGCTGGAACACAAATATCAAACATGCACTGCCATTGGATTTAAACTGTGGTTAATATTTAACCAGAAAACAGAGTTAGTTATTTGTTCATCTTGAATTCCAGTCAACAGGGAAGCAATCAGACAGTCATTCTTTATAAAACACAATATCTTAAGGGGCTTCTTTGCGCAGATATGAAATAGTTAGGCTTAAACAAAAAGTAACGTTTGCATCAAAAGACATCTAATCAGCGCTGTAGTCACTAGGGGTCACTGTTACAGTTTTTAGGATTTTAAAGTTTGCTGCTTCTATTGTTTATTCGATTTAATCTGATTTAACTTTCAAACTTTTATCGATGGGGGACAAAAAAACCTATTAAACATTGTTGAATCTACAGCTACCCACAAACAAATCTTAGTTTAAAGCTTGTGTCTAGGGAAACGTATTCATTTTCTATTTATGCCACTAGAAAACTTCACCTGAAAGAAATATGAATGGTTCAGGAGGAAGACAGAATATAAAGATGAGTTGTGTGCCTGAGTCCCTAAAGGATGTGCTGGGCTGAGAATTTTCATTCAGTCCCTCCAAACTATGAATCAGATGGAGTCTTTGATTCTTGAAATAATCAGACACTGTCTCATCAGGATTCTTCACCTCAAACTGGAGCTGCAGGCACTTGAAAAGGAGAGAAAATGAGATTGAAGCACTGGACAGAGCAGGGCAAAACACTTTTAAGTGTTATTTACAGTCAGTCTTTGCTCAGTAGTAGATATCATTCTAACAAGAGGGTTTACAATAAGGAACACAATGGACTGACTAAATTTGAACATATTAATAATTTGGGGGAGGGAGATGAGAAGGGGATTGAGGTTTTGTGCAGCAACCATGCTGGTTTCTCAATCCAGCAGAATTTATGCAGACTGAGTTATCAGTGTTTAGTGGTGTGACAGACCCCATCAGCTGAATTATTAATTTGCCTGCCTTTATTAGAGATGTAATTTAGAATAGTGAGTATAAGGATCTGCTCTAGGTTGTTTTAATATTATTATTCTATTTTAAGGGGGATGAAGGAAGGCAAGCTATGGAAAAAAGTCCACCTTTTTGTTTGTCCTTTAGGACTTTTCAGACAATATTGTGTCCCGTGCCCTCTGAGGACATGGATTGGGATGGGAAGGGAGGCCATAAACTGCATATCAGTAGAGATAGGTGAAGGATCCATCGCAATCAGAATAATTCCTTACCACTTAGTTTTCATTCCTGGGTAGGTAGTAACACTTAGAGGGTTACCTAAACTTTAGGTGCAGTCTGTAGTTCACACAACTATATGTGCATTCATTCAACATATGTACTGTGGTACACATGACCTGTAATTTTTTGGAATGAATCCAGGATATTATGCATGCAAAACAAACACTGTATCACTGGGCTATGGCCCTTATCTAAGGTATGTTTAATACTTCCTTCTAGAATGTTAATGGTTCTTTGATTTGATACTGATATATTTATAATTTGCCCTGTAGGTGTTGTGACTTTTTCCATACCACTTACAACATTTTTTAATTGTTGTTTTCTTATTGGCATTAAGGTCCATCAATGTTTTACCAATGGCATTTTTTTCCTATGGAGAAATCCATGTCTCAATAATAATATTGTTTAAAAAAGAGAAAAGAAATGGAGACACATAGAGTGTTGTCAATTGTTTAAATTGTGTTATTTTAGGGATGTTGTGGGTGCCCAGCCAAGTCCAGAAATTTGAAATAATAATAATAATTTTATTTATTTATTACCCACCTCTTCCTTGGGATCAAGGCAGGCAACAACACTGAATACAAAATTGTATAAAATACATAAAATTGATTAAAAGCAAATAAAACTCATACATTATTAAAATAACAATCAAACATCTTAAAATTCGACTGGGTAGGCCTGCCGGAAGAGATCATTCTTTAGGCTTTCTTAAATTCAGGCAGACTGTTAAGTTGACGAATCTCTCCCGGCAGGCTATTCCAGTCTGGGAACAGCAGAAGAGAAGGTCCTCTGGGTGATGGTTGTCAGCCTAGTTTTTGCTGACTGGAGTAAATTCTTCCCAGGGGACCTGAGCGTTCAGGGTAGATTGTATGGGGGAAGGCGATCCTGCAGGTAACCTGGATCCAAACCATGTAGGTCTCCTGTTTAGACTCCCCCATATCTATCCCCAGACCCAGTTGGGTGCCTGTGGCACATTCATGGAATACCCACATGACTTGACAAGCTCCTGGCAGCCGTCCACCCCCCCCCCCATCCAGAGCCTTCATTATGCATGACAATGGAAGCTCCGGAAATTACAAAATTCCCCTGGTTGCATAATGGCAGCCGTAAAGACCTCACTTACACAATGGGGAAATGCCCAATTTCCAGAGCCTGCAGTGTTGCATACAATGGAGGCTTTGAATGGGGCAAAATGTCAGGATCAGGAATCCTGTAGAACTTAACAATGTACATCAGGTATGGAATTTGCTGCTCCTACCCCATCCTTCTCACCTACCCCATTTAGTTTCTACACAGGATAACACTGAAACTTAAACTGGGCATGTGTTCTATGTGTCATTTCATGTTCAACTCGTGGGGGAAGGTAATCAAATAAAAAGGATTTTCTTTTAAATGTGTATGCAACGGTTTCTGCAGATGCTTCTTACCAATGTGTTGGAAATCTAGAAAAAGTGTATTTGGAATGTCAATGACTGATTTCATGCTCTGTTTCCTGACACAGTAGACAGGTATATGGGCATGTATAGTGTACTTGAATCTAATACTATTCCCTTGGTATCAGGCATTACTTTAGAACTGTCTTGGCTGTTGTTGTTGTTTTATTATTTTGCACACAAGTGGCAAGACATGTGAGCAAGGAGTGTAATGGATCTATGTGTACCATATAGCAGTGTCCACCAGTTTAAGACTTTGAGGATCACAGGAGTTACCATTGGTGATATGTTCTGTGCAAGTTTCTCATTCCTCTGCTTAAACAAGCAGATGACCACCATGAAATGAAACATCACACAGTAATAATGCAAAAGCCTGCTACTGCATCTGACTGCTGATGTCTCCCTCTGTGCCTTTGGATGACCAGCTGGATTAGAGGAAAAGGAATAAGGAGCACTCAACCAAGCAACAGAACAAAAGATAAGTCTATCACACAGCAGCAGGTCATCTAAGGCCAAGCCTGGCTCCTTCCTCATGTGATTGGACAGTAAAACATTTTTGGGGGAAAGGAGGGCATGCTATTCCAGAGCTATACCATCTGTCAAAGAGGGTAGAAAGAGCCCAAATGTTGTTCTATTATTTTATTTAAGCTACCTTGGTGAGTCCTTCTGGATCTAATGTCTGGATGGATAGTGAATCCATACCACAATAATCAGCCATGCTTTAGTCTATGAAGGAAACTTGTGCAAATTATGCCCAAACATTTTTTCTCATATCTTAGGATCTACAAGAGATAGAGACTTGCTATTTTTTAATCTGAAAGCCAGGAATCTGGGTAGCTACTGGTCTGAATCCACTTAGCTCCATGGTTACTGCACTAAATGGTGGATCCCTCTTCTGTCTTTCTTTTAAACAATAAAGCTCAATTAATGAAAATGGGATTCAAGGAATAGTGGCCAGGAAGAGGGACACTCTAAGTCTGCTATCCAGACCAATCATTCAAAAGCCTGTAGTCGATTTATAAGGTACATGCATCTTATTTCTTGTGAAAAACACACACACCAGGAAGTACAGTGTGAAAAATCAGTAACAGATTGCATGAAAAATTGCTGCTCTGGATGCATCCTTTATCATGGAAACACAATGAGTGTGATAATTCACCCTTAGGCGTTAGAGACGGCAAGAATGCTGACATGACATTTCAAGAACGGCTATGCCAGACAGGTCGGAATCTCCTTCTGTCTAAGCCCAGCTGTGAAGGCAGATGCTCCTAGGCTACTGTACAGTTGGCTTCTTGCTGTGTTAACATCATTAGCAAAGGTTTTTTTTTCTTTTTAATAGGTCTTTACAATATGCACATCTGTTTCAAGAATTACACTAATAACCAGTTAAGATCAGTATTATTAGAAATTTCTGCTTATCTCCATAGTTGTACTTTCTATTTGATGTTGCAAAGCAGACTCAGATTCAGAGCTTTTTTACAGAAGGGGATTATTGTGCACTCATCATCCCTTATAGTTGTTTATGAGTTCTTAAGATGATGACGTGACTCTCCAGTTTTGCTCAGTTTTTAAAGAGGACTGTCACAGTTTTTTTTAATAGATGGGGAAATGGAGTATTATTTATTCGCCTGAAAGAAAACAGTACTTGTGCAATTGCATTATTCTGCTATAGGAAAGTGCCATCTAGAGTTTATGTGGTGGGAAAGCAGAAAAGGAAAAGCTCTTTGTGTAGAGCTCAGATCTCAATTCTGCGACAAAACCAAAATTAGATACAGCAGATTAACATTTCTGGATGAATGGGGAATTATTTAAAGCAAGGCCTGACCTTAAAATGGGGAAGATTCTAAATCTAGTTTTCTGTTCCCTTTCCTTGCCTGTAAAACCCTGATCTTTCAGCAGGCACTCTGCAATTGTTAAAATGTAAGCAAGTTGCAATAGAGTCCATTGCATCTTCAAGCATTAAGTGATGACTGAGTGGATCAGCCACTACAGAGACAGAATATTCATATCTGGATTTGGATTGGGTTTACTTAAAAGTAGGAATCACTCAAACATGCCAAGTTCTCCATATTCAGGTAAAAAAAAGAACGAGAACTAAAAAAAAAAATGTGGAAGAAACCAAAACAGATCTGTTGATCCATACTCAGGGTTTTGAGTGCTTTGCTCTTAAAAGTCCAGGACTATAACTTTGAGAATTCAACCATGTTAGTACTGAATCAGGGCCACCACTGCTTTTTCGTTTCCTTGCAGGTTCCTCATCTTTAACAATTACAGGACATGCAGATACAACATGGTCTTCCCCACGTTGGTAATAACTGCACCCATTAAATTTGGCTGGTGCTGATGGGTGAGATTTTTTTTGTGTCTGATCAGGATTTACCAGGATTTGCAAACTTTTGGCTCATCTCTACCTGCAGGCCTTCCAGGACAGGAGGAGAGGATCTCGGGTTTTACAGCTTCAAGGATCATCCCACAGGGTGCATATGCCAGCACAACGTCCTGGAAATCAAGAGGGATGTTCCTGGTGCAGTGGGGTTTTTTTTAAAAAGAAGGGAATGGTTTGCGCAATTCCATGGGCATGATCCTGTACCAAAGTTAAGTTTAAAGGAGGGGGAAGCCTTCAAATTCAGCACTGCAGCATGCTGAGAGCCATCCCGGGGATGGCACAAATGCTGCCCCCCCACCTCCAATTGGCATGGAATCCCCCCACAGCTCTGTGACCATTTGAAGCACCCCACTACTTATGGGGAGGTGGGAGGACCCAGGAGCCTGTGCCACACTGCTCATGGTCCTTGCGGTTGTCCTGGGACTGTGGGAAAAATGAGGATAAGTGGAATCCCAGTTGTCCTGGGACAACTGAGAGGTCATCCCTGGTTGGCCCCGGGATCAGCTGTGCATCATTTGGACTCACAGGGACTATGTCAAGCTGACCCCAGGATAAACTTCTGGTGTAGGCATGCCCTTTATATTCAGGAGAGAAGGATTTTGAGATTTAAAACAAACAAACAGCAAATGTGTGAGGGAGAAAGTGAAATTTACAGACTTGTTAATTTGAGTGGATTCTTTTTTTAATTTTCTTTTTTTAAAAAATACAGACTGAACAACATTGTCCACATCCCTAGTAGTCATATACAGTATAATGATGCTTTTTAAAGACCCCTCAAAGTGTTATCAAAAATGGAGAGAGGGTTTTTTCTCTCTCTCCTCATGCCACTCACTGATTCTTATATTGTAGTTTTTTTCCATAGGAGCTCAGGAACAAATTGATTTTTAAAGAGTTCTCATGCAGCCCTCCCCAGTGGACACCGTTGTCACTCAGCTGTTCAGAAGTCGTTGCCCATGGCTTCAGGGACTGCTCTACTCTTGCCTCTCTCTTTATTGTCCTCTTGAACTCCAAGAACAAAGTGCCAGAAAGCAAAACTTGTGTCCTTTGAATACAGGATTTAAAATGAAGAGAAATCACTTTAAAATGATATCTGTCTTATATCCCATAGTAGATGGAGCCTGAAATGTTTGGATCTTCATTTCTTTTCCTTAATCGAAAAGCTCTGGCCTTAATAGAGAGCTGTGGCTATTGGGCTGTATATAAATGTAATAAATACATAAATATTGTTAGCACGAGGTATTATAGAAACAGGTGGGTGGAAGGGGTTAGGGTACTTAATGAATAGTTCAGTTGTGTAAGGTGACTTGAAACCAAAGATAAATTGAATGTCCCATTAGGGCACAATTAACTGGCAGTGGACCCCACTGGGAGATTTTTGCTTTTGTTGCAGATTGATTTTTAATTTTGGAAGCTGGAAAAAAAAATGACTTCATGATTGTGGACATTTCTGTTACCATATCTTTGAATTGTCTTCATGAAAATAAGTAGTGAGGAACCTACTGAAATTTATGCATAACTAATCACTTTCCAGCTGCTATTTGAGCAATATTGTTTATACCGATCGTCATTTGCCCAAGATGTGCATATTGCAGCCACAATATGCACATCTTGTCATTTAGAGAGAGAGAGAGAGAGAGAGAGAGAGACAAAATCTACAAGCCACACACAACTCTCCCTGCTGGTGCATTACAGATTCCGCAGTTCAAACTGTTCGAAATTTGATGACCTTTCAGTCCATTGAGGATTTCTCCCACATCCCTAAGTGTAATGTGTTTGGCCCTTGGGACAGATTAGGGGATCTGATAGTATAATGCCCACCCTGCTGACTATCATTCTCCCTGGCTGATGGAGATGGTCACTCGGATTTGGTGTTGAGGACTCCCAGGAAGATAGTTCTTGGGGACCTTAACGTACATGTTGAGGCCATTGGATTCAGGTGGGCTTGTTTAATACTCTGGGCAGAATCCAATGGAGCACCCCCACATTCTATTACTCACCACCAATTATATCACACAAGCGGCCCTCAACAGTGTGCACAATGTTGATTTAGTGCTTCCGGGGCATCCCCAAACAAGCAAAAAAACACTTCTATCTGGAAGGAAGCAGATCAATGGAGTGCACATAAGGGAGCTCAGCTGATCTGCCTCCTCCCAGAAACAAGTGCCAGTACTCATTTCAAGGCTTGCCCTAGGAAGTGCTAAATCTCCCTTCTGTAAGAGGTGGGACTCACTTCTGTAATGGAATTAGTAGAGCAGAAGGAAATCAGGGGGGCAGAAACACCCCATTGGATTCTGCCCTCTGTTTTAATTCTATTATTGTTTAAATTGCATGCTGGAGTTTTAAAAACAACAACCTAGAAACCCGACCTAAATGACTTTATAAATAAATAAATAAATAAATAAATAAATAAATATTTCAAATTTCCTAATGGTATTCCGATTAAGGCATCAGTAGATTAACAAGAAAGAAAGAGAGATTGCTGCAAAAAGATTATGTTTTTCTTTCTGCTTGCCAAACCCTGCATGCATTCAGAAAGATGATCTCTACACAGACCCGGGGGAAGCCATTAATCTCTGCAAGATAAGGATAGCTCCAAGATCATCTCACCTCTCAAAACGAGTTTTATGCTTTCTCAAGGAACTGCAGAGTATAGCATCCTAGGAAAGGGAAAATGCACTGCCTTGAAATGAGCAAAGCATAATTAGCATACATTGAAATTATTGCTGTATACATCTGTAATTCATGTAAGGTATGGTACTGGCTGCATTAACCATCATTCAAACATGTGTCAAACATGTGTCCGACTATTGATGGATGATGCTTTTCCAGATGCTCTTGGGAATTTTGTTCCCTTGCTTGTAGTATCTTTTTATCATTATAAAGAAGTGAATCTGCTTTACTATTCCAAGTGCTCCTGAAAAGGAATTTTGATTAGCTCTTAATCTTCTAACACACAACTTCCCCCACCCAGCCATTAAGGTGCCTCACTTTCCCACTTAAAGCAGATGAAGCAGATTAAAACAAAGGGAAACAAAACTATGAACTTATGCAAATAATGGCTTCGCATTTTATGTTTTGCCTCCTAAGTTCTTTGGTGTGCAATGCTGTAATGCTCAGCCACATGATCGCCTTTAATTCCTCTGCATTGGGTGATGTGATTAGAGATGTGAGAATCACCACAACACAAACTCTTTGAGATTTTCCAAGTTCTATCTCAAATCACATTCCAACTTGTGCCCCTATCAGACTGCAAGTTTCCCTCCTTTTTGTATGATTATTGAAATGCATGAATAATTCTCACACTGATTAAATCATTTTTGTGCCCATTTTCCTCCAAATGTACACACTTTTTGTGCATGCATATAATTTTGAATGCATTTTTGTGTGTGTTGTACCGTGAATCGTATAATGAGCTCACAAACGTACGGACTTTGAAAACAGATTGTGTTTGGGTCTGCATTTGGTTCTGAGAGGTATGGATTGGGTAAATTCTGCTAAAAAAAATGAATGGAAACAAATTCTTCATGCATCTCTAAGGGTACAATCCTATGCAAGTTTAGACAGAAAAAAAAAATCCTACAACTCCCAGCATGCTGAAGGACTTTTTCTTCTAGGGTGACCAACTGTCAGGACTTCCCCGGATTTGTCCAGGTTTTTGTTCTATCCTGGGTGTCAGGGGGATTTTCTGTAATTTCCTATAATGTCCTGGAATGGCATACTTTCCCCTTTAAGTCCACCATTAGGTCCCCCCCCCCCACTGCTTCAATTGGGGCCTTAAAGGAGAAAGCATGTCATTTCCGGACATTATAGAAAAAAACCCAGTTGTAGTGGGGAGGCAAGAATGACATGCTTTGGAGCAGAGGGGGAGAAAGTGTGCTTTCCAGGGTCTCCAGAAAGTGTATCATTCACCCATGCCACAATAATATGGGGGGAATGGTGTGCTTCCAGAGGCCCCAGAAAGTGTACTGTTCCCCCATCCCCACTAGGTGTCCTCTTTTTTGGTTTCCCAAATATGGTTACCCTACATGCATAGGATTGCTTCCTAATTGTGTTCATCCTAACACTGATAACCTTTGTTCACTCAGAGGTAAGCTTCTTGTGGTCAGTGAGGCTTACTTACAGGTAAGCATGTATAGGATTGCAGCCTCATTCCCACAATACTCTTGGGATAGTGAATCTGTCCAAGACTGCCTACTAAGATGCAAAGTAACACCTAATCCATGAAGAGTCATGATCCTGATCCACATCTGATCTACAAAGAGCCAGTGATGGTCTGTGTGTGTGTGTGTGTGTGTGTGTGTGTGTGTGTGTGTGGGGATGCAGCAGAAAAATGCCATGTTTTCCACCTTTTGTTCAGGATGAAAATGATCTGAGTTATTTTCTCCCAACGGAGGAACACAAAGAATGGAATCCCATGGGGATCTGTATAGGGATCAATGCTTTTTAACTTTCACTTTTCTATTGTGTTTTTACATTACGGTTTAAATTTTATATTTTAAATTATACTTATAGTTTTGATTTTTGTGAACTGCCCAGAGAGCTTTGGCTATTGGGCAGTATATAAATGAAATAAATAAATAAATAAATAACTGACATTCATAAATAATCTGGAATTAGGAGTAAGCAATCAAGTGAATGGGCATTAAAATGGCAAACGTGGTTCAAAGTAAGCAAGTGTAAAGTGATGTATATTGGGGCAAAAAACACAACCATTGGAGAAGTCCATCACTGGGAAATCCAGCCCTTTTGGGGCTTGCTGGATTTCCATGGAACAGATTTGGCTTGTATTTGCGAGCTGAGCTGTGAGTTTTTGCAGAAATTTGGGAACTTTCATGTGTGTGTGTGTGTGTGTGCGTGTGTTTGGTGTAAATCACCATTTGTGCACATTGTGGCTGAAATTTTCACAAATTAAACAAATTGATATTTCTGCCAAGAAGAAGAAGAAGAAAGAAAGAAAGGAAGGATGGAAAATCTGCCTGGTGTCCTGTGTTGCTGTTGGAATGGAGTCCAGGGGAGGGGGTTGAACCAATGAAAGTATATTGAGCTCCACTCCCCAAACTGTATTCCATCAACATCCCTAACTTCAAGTATAAGTTGATGGGGTCTGTGCTAGCAGTGACTGACCAAAAATGAGATCTTGGTGTTGAGAATGCAAAGCCACAAGCCTTCAAATACCTGCTCTGTATGTAAGCCTCTGTCTGTAGTTTGGTTCTTGCAAGTGCATGATGGGATTGGAATGGTGTATGCACCTGAATGTGCTGGAATGCTTAATTGACATTTCTAACTGTCAAGACCCTGACCATGCAGGTCAATCTGACATTGCTAGAAGACTTATGAGCCACCTGTTGATAAGGTATAATGAAGAAGTTTTCTTTGATCTGCTTCAGAATTTTACCAACTGCTAATTAGTTAAGATGCTAAGATGTACAAATATACCTGCTTTTCATACAGCCAGTTGAGACGTTCTTTGTTTGTAAGACCCTCTCCATGCAGCTGCATTATACTCAATAAAACAGTTGCCTTACAACCAAAGTTGATGTTTATCCTTGACAGTGTTATGGTGGAAACCTCAATAAAAACGTTGACCCAGTGTCAAATTCCATGTTAGGCATAATTAGAGTGGAATTGAGAATAAAACTGCCAAAATCATGTTCCCCTCATACATATGGTGCAACCACACTCTATGCTATCATCATTCCTACACTGGAGAGTTTTTGTTTCTTTCCAATGTTCTATAAATCTATTTTGAAACACTATATACAGGCTAATGGCCTCCTGCCTCAAACTACCTGGAATTTATTTCGGACATACAGAACATTGGTAAACATTTTGCATAGCTTTGCTGCCCAGCTGATGAATCTGGTGATTATGTCATGCAGAGAAGCAGTGCTATTAAACTATGCTGCCTTAATTACATCTAGATATGATGTCCTGCAGCATCTGACCTGAGATGATGCAGCAGGTATTACACACAAATCTTGAATTGAGGCTGGCAGGAGTTACTGTACGTGAGTATCACTTCCTTAGCACAGCCAATTCTAGGACTATTCTATAACTCAAGCAAAGATACCCTTAAACAACACCAACAACACACACACACACACACAGGGAAATATATTAGACTGAAACAGATGAAGATGAAATCTTCAAGAAGAGCACAGAACCTCTTTTATTTCCTTCCAGAAAGATCACCTTGTGGAATGAAATAGCAATTTAGTTTCCATGTCAGTTTAATCCACAGCTGCCAACTGTGTTGTTACATTTTTTATGATGTTTACACCTGAAACTGCCAATTTCCTGCATAAGCCACTGAACATCATGAGACTAATGACTTTCATCTGCTCCTGTGCTGACTTGGAACTAAGGTCATGACGGGCTTAGTTGCTAGATAGTCAGCTTGGGCCTATCCTTCAGGTGCAACATCCAGGGATCACAGAAAAGAGGTGGCAGAGGACCAAACTGTTTCTGAGAACTTCAGAACCTGACTTTGCACATTCAGAGAAACAGAAAAAGGTGTTTATGAAAGTGACTGGTGTTTACTGAGCTTCTGGGTCCCATGCAAAAACAGAGGAGTGTTCCCTCCATAGAAATATATGTGAGTTTCAAATGCAAATGGACAGTGCAGGTCCTACATCATCATCATCATCATTATATTTATATCCCACATTTTCCCCAATACTGGAACTCAAGGCGGCTTCCAAATTCAAACATGTACAGTTAAAAACTGTCAGAGTAAGGAGAATGCCTCAGACAACACCCGTTGGGAGAGCAGAGGCAGCATGGATAGAAGCTGCCCTCAAAGTCCTGAATAAAGGAAGGAAAGGACTTTTTGCCCTCACACTCAGTAATGAAGACAAGGTCCCAACAAAATAAGGTTGAGGACCACAACTGTAAGTGTTTGCAACTAGACATGGACAAATGTATCGGTTTTGCTTCCAATTCTTTGTAATGTCTAAAGGCTTAACAACTTGTGTGACCTGTCAATAAAAATGCAGGGAGGCAGAGGAAATACTGAGAATATGACATCCGTGTTAGGGTGTTTAACACATAGTGATTTGCTTTGACAGAAGATGGTTTGTGCTGGCTTGCTATTCCCCCCCCCCCCACACACACACACATACACACACACACACTTCTTTGTGGCTCTGTTTAAAGGCTAGCACCTAATATAAAGTGACACAACTTTAAAGGCCTAATTCCAGTTGTCATTAAAGAGCAGAGCCGGACAACATGCCAACCAATACGGCTCTCAGAAGGTCAGAGAAAAGTGACCCTTCTTACCCCATTAAAGAAGGAGATTGATTAGATCTTTATTTTAAAGGAAATGATAAAATAAAATAGAACATCAAATCATGCATATGCATGGTACAAGCAAGTGAGAGTACATGATCAATATACAATTGGCTGGGTGCACCAATTTAATCATGACACTAATGAATGTCTTAAATAATATTTCTTTTGAACTTATCTTATCCTGGAATGGTGCCATTTATAACCACTTGAGAAACAAAGTACCGTAAGCAATGTGTGTGCGTGCGTGCGTGTGTCTCCCAGGAATATAGTTTTATTATTGACATCCATTTACACTGTAATCCTGTGCGGAGTTGAACAGGCAAAAGTCCCATTGATATGAATGACAATTAGGTGGGTGATAACTGTGTGCAGGATCTCACCCTTAACCTATGATTTATAGAGAACAATTATCTCCTCAATTAAATAAGGCAATTAAGCCCTTCAAGATTAACATATTTCCAAACCCAAGCTTAATCACTGACTTTTTATAAGAGAAGAAGGAGGAGGAGGAAAAGGAGGAGGAGGAGGAGGAGGAGGAGGAGAAGAAGAAGAAGAAGAAGAAGAAGAAGAAGAAGAAGAAGAAGAAGAAGTCCTAGAGTTGGAAGGGATCTCAGGGGTGATCTAGTCTAATTCTCTGCAAATGCAGGGAATCCACTATATTATAGCATCACTGACAGGTGGTTATCCTGCTTTAAAAAAGAATCTCTAATGAAGGCGCATCCTCCAACTTCTTGAGGCAGCCTGTGCCACTATCAAACATCTCATGCCATCAGGACATTCTTCCTAATGTTCAGTCAAAGTCCCAGGGTCACTTTTATTCTACTGGTGGGGGTGTGCATGCCCCTAACCCACCCACCCCTGTATTACTCAGAGAAATAGACTCCATTATTATTAATGCATGCCTCACATTGCACCGGTTCCTAGCATCACTTTCTGCCACTCTCTGTCCATTTTTCCTTCCCCCAACCAGCAGCCCATCTTGGCAAGTTGCACATATGAGCTCAATGCATGAGCACAGAAAGTTCCCCCCCCCCATGAAAAGGCACGGGGATTGGGGAAAGGCTTTTGGGGAGGTAGAAAGACAAATATGGGCATGCAGGCTCTGAGGGCCAATCTGGAAGGACTCCGCCTTTCCTGATCATCACTAGGATGGGTTCATCAAGGATGCAAACAGCCAATCAGTATATACCTTCAACCATGTGACTGTGTGAAGGTCTACTGTGCAGGTTTACAGCAACTCCAATGTACACTTCCAGAGCACGGGAGACAGAAAGTTCAGAGAGCAACAGCTCCACCTTTCACCCAACTTTTCCAAACGCTTGGCTGCAATTTGGCAAATGTTGCTCAGTTTAACTCTGGTTGTGCTTTATACTGCTGCTTGTTTTATACTTTGAGTTGTGTCTAATGGTTTTAACTTTTGTGAACTGCCCAGATAGTTTTGGCTATTGGGTGGTATAGAAATGCAATGAATAATTTTTTTTTTCTTTGAAGAAGTGAAGGAGGAGGGGGCAGAGGGAGTGAATGAGGGAGAGGGAGAGGGAGAATAGTACGATGATGATGATGATGATATTTCTGAGAAATTCACTCAGCAATCAAGGACCAACACAATCTAGCACTGGTATATTGTTCAACTTGCTTTTATTTGTGGGGTGCTCTTGCTATTTTCTACATTGGTATTTCATATTTTATATTTTTAAGCACTTCCCATTTTTTCAAAAGACAAATTATTATTAATAATAATAATAATTTGTCTTTTGAAATAATAATAATAATAATAATTAATAATAATAATTTGATGGTTTTAACTTTTGGGAACCGCCCAGAGAGCTTTGGCTATTGGCAGTGTAGAAATGCAATAAATAAATAAATAAATAAAATTATTTTAAAGATATTTCTTGCTGTTTTTACTCAAATGTATTTTCCTTTAAAAGTGTTTCTCTCTCATTTGGGCCAAATCTATTTTATTAAATGCCTCACTCTCTTGTTTAGGAGAATGATGGACTCAAACGAGCGTGTAAGTGTGTGACCCAAACACACCCTTGCAATCCTTTCCTCTGACAAGTGACTCTCATATTTTCCCCAGTGTGCCTCTGTGTAAAATGGGCTTCTGTTTTAACCTACAACCGCCCCCACCCCGTATACACACACACTTTTATGAAGAGCGTCATCATACAGAGAAAAACATGTTTCCTTACCATAGCTTCTCTGCACTGCTTTTGTCCCTTATTACTTCCTCTTTCTGCCAGGAGGGGAAAGAGGAAGTAAACAAAGGCCACATGGCTCATTCAGGGGCTGTTTGTATTGTGCCACTGCACAATCACTGCACATTCTGAAAGGGGTCTATTCTGCAATGGAAATATGAATGGAAGGAGTGGGAGGTGCATGGCAGGTGAACAACATCATCTAAAGGACACACGTACATCCATAAGTGGGCAGCAGCAAGCATACGATAAAACACTCGGCTGATGAACCTCGAAGCCTAGAAGAAGTTGGCTCTGCCACAAATTTCTACAGTGGGCTTTGCTAAGTGTTCCAGCAAGCCAAGCATGCCCATTTCCAAGACAACACATTCCATTCCCAATTTCCAACCCATGTTGTCCATAATTCCCCCCTCCAATTCACTGCATAAAAAAACAGGGTCAGTAGTTACTGTATGTTTATTTTTTTAAAAAATTCTTTATTTCTTTAATAGCCTACAATTCTTCCGATGCACTCAAGATGGTATAGATCCTCCCCTTCCCTATTTTATCTTCAGAACAATACCGTGAACTACGCTAGGGTGTCCCAGAGTCACCCAGTGAGTTTCATGGTTGAATGTGTATTTGAACCTCAGTCTCCCTCCGCAGCCCTAATCCAACCCTCTCTAACCACTAAACTACACTGTCTCTGTAGTGCTAAAATACTACATACCATGCCAATTTCCCAACCAAACTACTCTCTGCCTTCCAAATAAAGAAAACAATACACAATAAACTATTTATTTCCAGGCTATGCCCTTATTAAGGGTGGTTGCTTGGAAACACACAATCAAAAAATCCTATTCCTCTTTCACATGCTGATATGCTGCCAATATACAACAGAAACAAGATTACATTTATCCCTCCCCAAATCATACTAAGGTGTTATGAACAGGCTGGAGCAGTCAATTAAAGGAAACTCAGCTGTCCAATTTAATGTGACCTTTGTAAAAACTGAAGGTTTGGCCTTTACTTTCTAGACTGTGTATTGATGAGCAGTTACAGGGAAAGAGAAAAAAAGAAAGAAAAAAGAGAAGAGAAGAAGAACACGACAGATATTGGTAAGTGTGTTAAGCAGATGTTATGAAAGGAAGCTGTAGATATTGTGTTTAACATTAAAAGACTTATGAATAATTCCAGAGATGTGTGTGAGAGATAGTTCCATCAACACCTCCTAAACTGCATTAGAGCTATTCAATACTGAAAGGCTGTGTACTAATAATAATAATAAAAAACTTGCAGAAGTCAGTCTGTGATCCTATACCACTGACCTGGGAGTAAGCTCTGTTGAACTCACTAGGACTTACTTCTGAGTAGATAGGTACAGAATTGTAACGTAACTGTTCAATTCTATGTAAGAATTATCCCCCAATGAGTTCAAGGGCATGTAAGTGTGATTAGGATTGTAGCCTTAGGCAGGATCTACACGTCGTCCTTGATGCGCCCTCCCTGTGCCACAAGCCGCTTCAGAGCGCTTCACCCCACCTAGTGTGGCTCAAGCCTCGGAGGCTCTGCCCGTGCCCGCGCCGCCACGGCCACCGCCGTTTCATCCAGGTCGGTCCTTGGGAGGGAGGAGGGAGGAGGGAGAGTTGTAAACAAAAGCCAGTGATTGGGAGAGGGAGTTCCAATTGCTAGCTTTTGTTTACAACCTTCCCTCCTCCCTCCCTGGGACCGGCCGGGATGAAAGGGCGGCGGCGGTGGTGGCGAGAGCGTGAGCAGAGACTCCGAGGCTTGAGCCACACTAGACGAAGTGCAGCGCTTCAAAGCAGCTTGTGGTGCAGGGAGGGTGCATCGAGGATGACGTGTAGATCCGGCCTTAGTTTTTCCTCTTAAATTTTAAAGTGCCAATGAGTTTGATCCCTTCTACCCTTGAAATTTCCTTCCAATCCCCAAACAGTGAAAGACAGGATGAAATTTCTAACCCTTCTTTTTCCTGTGCCCACCTCACAAAAACAATCTTCCCAAAGTTCTCAAATAATAATAATAATAATAATAATAATAATAATAATAATAATAGACCATATAACAGGAGGATGTAAAATTCTGGCAGGAATGGACTATACAGACAGACATAATAAGTCACCAACAACTGGCCATCAAATTCAACCTTATCAAACAACCTACACCATACTATACATACTCACCCAAAACAATCTTGTAAAATGCAAATCATAAAATATACTGGGACAAAACTATTCATACTGATGAGACAATACCTGCAACTGACCAGACATAATGGTCATAGACCCCCCCCCCCAAAAAAAAAACCCCACCAGACCTCATCAACACAGCAATACCGAATGACAAAAATGTTGTTGAAAAGGAAGAAGAAAAGAGAGACAAATATACACCACTGGCCATGGAAGTCAAAGAACTATGGCAACAGGAAAAGGTCACAATTATTCAATTAGTCACATCAGTCACCAGCATCACATCAAAAAATATATATACAGAAAACCTACAGAAACTGAGCCTACCAGAATACATCCACACCAACATTCAGAAAGCAGTCCTAATTAAAACATGCTCAATTGTCAGGAAATTCCTAAATCTGTAAAAAAAAAAAAAAAACCTACCAGCATGATTTGGCAAAGTCTGTCATGTCGAAAAGCCACCATGAGCGAGAAAGAGATACAACAACAATAATATGGCCCAGGGAGATACAGAAGATTATTCTAGATCATAGAAAGGCCAAGAATGTTATTAAGTAGTTTAAAACTTTCTCAGCTGAGAGGAAATGAAGCTGTTCCTTCTCAGAAGATTCTAGGGGCATCATGTTCCTGATCTCTTCACCTGCATGCATGTGGGGGGGGGGCTGTCTAAGCATCTACTATAGCATCAGCAGAAGTAGTATAAAGCCAACTACTTACATAAACCAACACTTTTTAACTAAATAATTTGTACACAAATTGTGCAGTGGAATTAGAAATGTAGGCTCACCACTTATCTGTAGGGTGCCAGATTGCTTGATAGTAACATGTTTATATGTTGGTATTTTATTACTGAATAACTTCAGAAACAGCAAATGTTAGCACATAAAATGTCCCTAAAGGTATTTAAATCTGCTTATTCATGCACTGTGGCTTGTCACCAGTCCACTGGCCATGTTTATGTTCCTTGATTGGATGGCCTAAGGGTTAAAATAATGAGATCTTATTCTAATTTAAGCATTAATTATATTAATTGCTCAAACACCTCTGCATTTTCTTTGTGCGAGCCCATACTTCTAAAGAATATGGCAAACATGTCAAAATAGAGAAGGCCACTTTCAGTCGGTACCTTTCGTAAAACTGCATGTGTATTTTTATTTTTATTATTTGGCTGGCTGATGTGTCGTCGCTTTGACCTCTTCATATCATTCAGAATGTCAGAAAGATATAATTAGAGATTTGCACAAACAGCCTCTCAAAATTCTCCGTCCTATTTTTGGACAGAAGAATTGGGAGGATAATTGCACTGTATTTCGCCAGGTGGAGGAGAATTTCTCCAAGAGTTTCTCATGCCACTGCAAGTTGAAACAGCATCAACATACAACGTTACAAGTGAATCAAAAGTACCTTTTACTGTACACTACATTTTGAAGGGTCCAGCTCACTAAGGAGCAGGAGAATTTTATATTAACTTGCCTAACAATCTCTCATTGGCTTGGTGCAAGGGGCATCATGTCCCTAATCTCTTCACCTGTCTAGGGGGCTGCCTATACATGGGGAAAGCCCTGCGGTGGCTGTGGATCTGCACTGCATCAGATTTAGCCCCACTTTTTCAAACGGGGAGAGAAATCAACATGGTGTTTCCGCTGTGTAACACTCCATGTCCAATCTGGAGTTAACCCTGGAGGAAGGCGACCAGCGATTGATCACCTTCCATCAGAAAGAGGGTGGGGGTGGCTCCAGACCTGGATGGCCTCCCAGAAACCCTGTGCTTCCTCCTCAGCATCAGGATTACCCGCTCATATCCCGGGAGAGGGAAAGCTCAGGGTTGAAGGGGGAGGTGATGCCAACCCAGCACCATGAAGACAGCCCTAGGATCTTGAGCTCCTTCTCTCCCTCCTCTCCCTATCTCTGAAGCAAACCCATCTTCTCTTTCCTGTTCAGTGCTAGGTTAGCATTCAATCCACACTGAGTTTAAACCCTGAATTCGAGCTCTGGCTTCAAATTAATTATACCCCTTTGCAGGTATTCAACATGTACTTGTTGAATGTACTTGTGGGGTGGATAGCAGGCTCTGTCCTGGACCCACAAGCATCCTTAGAACATCTGTAGAGGGCTTGTTTGCTGATTACATCAGGAAAGCCTTCTACCAGGACAGCTGTACATGTGGTAGCCCTTTTGAATTAACGTGTGTTGGACAGGGGCAGAGCTCACAACTAAGAAGCTGCCCCTCCTCACTAAACGCTCTCCTAAGGACCTATGCATAAATGTTATTCCTACTTTCTTGCAAGCACACAGCCCCAATTCAGTTTGGGACCATGGTGTTTCAGAAGGTCTAAGCCTCTCCCCACCTGTTTTTGATCTGAACTTATAAACTCCCATGAGGGGATTTTAAAAGAAAGAGAAAGCCTCCACTGATTCCAATGGAAAATTTTATTTTCCAACCACAATGAGAACAGAAAAGCCAAGGCAGGAGGAATTTCCAGAGAAGATGGAAGAGGGAGGTTCCTGTTGTTGTGATACCCCATAGACTATTGAGAGAAATTTTATGTTTTGACAAGTCAGGAGAATTATGACATTTGAACTTATTTATGTCACAGTAAATTGGTGTGTGCGTAGCATGCGGGGCAGATAATACCCGCTGATTGTTTCCCCCAGCTTTTCCTATTTTATGTCAAATATAGGAATAATAAGGTATATATATAGTGTTTTTATATTTATTGTTGTTTTCCCCCTTTATATTTGACAGCTGGAGCATTAAAACAAAACTCTGAGTAAATTAAAGCAATAACCAAATGACACAGGGCAGCTGTTTCAGCTCTTTCCGTACAACAATGCTTTTTAGAAAAGGGAATGAATCTAATGGAATCTAACAAACAATGCTGAAGTGGCAATAAGTGATTTAAAATGTACAGGGAGGTCTCACACAAGCAAGCTCACCAAGCACTAAATGGAGGAAACACTCTAGCTGCTTTGCACTTTTAAGAATAACCAATGCACACACACACACTAGACTTGTTATTTTTCTAGACCCACAAGAATTTCTGCATTATGATTTTGCTTATGTTTCCTTTGTTGCAAAATGGGGCACGTCTATGCCAGATTTGGGGCACATAGATTTGGGGCATGTCTACGCCAGCCATTTATCCTGGGGTCAGCTTGAGGTTGTCCATGTGCATCTAGATGATGCACAGCTGATCCTGGGTCAACCAGGGATGACCTCTCAGTTGTCCCCGGATAACTGGGACTCCACTTAATTCAATTTTTCCTGCGGTCCTGGGACAACCCCACCATGTGCATAGTGGCATGGGCTCCCGGGTCCTCCCTCCTCCCTACGAGTAGTGGGGCTTTTCAAATGGGCATGGAGCTGTGTGGGGGTTCAGTGCCCATTGGGATGGGGGGCAGCATTGTCGCCATTCCCAGATTGGCTCTTGGTGTGTTGGGGCACAAATTTGAAAGGGTTTTTTTTTCTCCAGAAAAATTAGCTTTGGCACAGGATCATACCCACACAATTGCACTTCTCTCGCCTTTCTAGGGAAAGCAACAACAACAATGCTGCACCAGGAATGTCCTTCTTGACTTCCAGGATGTCATGCTGGCATGTGCACCCTGGAGGATGATCCTGGAAGCTGTAAAGCCTGAGATCCTCCCCCCCCCCCATCCTGGAAGGCCTTCAGGTGTAGATGAGCCCTTGATCTGGTTTACATGATTTCTCCTATATAGTAATTGCAGAGTTATATAAACTGGTCAATCCTCTCTTCAGACCTGCATCCAAATTCCTATTTGAGTTTATTTGTTTGATCCTTATTTACACCACCCTCCACCTACATGGTGACTTTCAGATGTTTTGAACTTCACCTCCAATCAACCACAGGTAGCATGGCCAATGGTCAGGAGTGCTGGGATTTGTAGTCCAAAGCATGTGGACAGCACCATCTTGGGGAATGATGCTTTAGAGTAATGCACATCAAATGTAAAATCCCCTACTGAATAAAACATCAGATGTAGATGTTAATGCAAAGAACAATCTATTACTAATGAATTTTCTAACTTGTTTATTCCAGGTTGTTGGAACCTATTGTAATTTACCTTCATGTATTGGATTTACCCCAATTATTAATACTTAACCTTAATAATCACCTTAATTATTGTTTAACTGGTTTAAATCATTGTTCCTAGGTTTTGAGATATTGATATATTAAATATATTATCAATGGATTATTATTATTATTATTTAATGCCCTGATAATTATGAATGATTGCATTATTATTAGTATAGAATATTTATTGCATTATTCTATATATTGAGATTGCAATCCTATAAACTCTTATCTGGGATTAAGTCCCATTGAACTCAGTGAGACTTACTTCTGAGAAAGTATACATAGGGTTGCACTGTGGTTACTGCGGGTGAGTTGGTTGCTTCTTGTTTGTTGCTTTTAGCATTTTTCAGCTTTCATGTGAACCTCCTTCAGTATGAAACAGAGGATAGATAAGATTATAGATAGATAGATAGATAGATAGATAGATAGATAGATAAGATATTAGATAGACAGTGGAGGCTGTTGGCACTGATATTGATGGAGCTGTGAACCCATACTGGGTTTCAGTCAGAACCAGCCAGAACTCTAAATGAGATATCCAAGGTGCTGGACCTATTTTGGGGAGAGGCTTCACCATCTTGGATATCTCATTTACAGTTGTGGCTGGTTCTGACTAAGGATGTCCAAATTTTGTGAAATCTGTCCTGTGTGTGTTTTGTGGATTGTGCGGTGTTGTTTGTTCCAGTGTCTGTTCACAGACAATTTGGATTAACACCCCCCCCACACACACACACACACACAATGTGGAAATAATATGCAAATAATTCTGTAAGAAAGTTAGCAGGAATTTACATAATTCATGTTAGTATGCAATTGTGAGGTTATCCTTGACCACTTGCTGCTGCTGCCCCGTCTCGCTTTTACTATTTAGGCCCCGCAGCACCACAGCCCAGCAACCTGGCCTCCAGGTAACTTCTTTGTTCCGCTGCCACCAGTACCTTCGCAGTGTCAGATGTCGAGCGTTTCATGGACAACTCACGAGGCAGGCCTTGTGAATTGTAAGTTGAAAGATTGGGAATTGTTGTGAGAAAGTTTGTGTCTTTGTAAGCTTATCTGTTGCTGTTTCTCGTGGAAGGTTTGCTAGCCCAGGCTTTGAGCTGGGGAGTTTCCTTGAGAACAAAAGTATGTTTGGAAAAGGTGGGGGCAATCCTGCAAGCTGTCTCTCACATGGTGTCGTCATCAAGAGGAGGTTGAACTGTGCCGCTCTGTGGGCACATGAGTTTGGGTTATAGGTCTGAGGTCCTGTCTGTCAAGTGGCTTGGAATAGCCAGCCTCCAGGCTATAAGAGGAACGAGCAAAGGGGAGGACCTTTGCTAGGGATCATCAGTTCGACGCTTGCCATGAAACTCCTCGTGTTTGGGATTCTATCTGTTTGGAGATGTTGGATGCACTCTGTACATGCTCTGTTGCTATTTGGACTTGGAATTTCTAAGGACTGTGCCATGGAAAGTGCTCTGAGGCTTTTCATAGACTTGGACTTGCAGTTACTGTTCTGGATTGTGTTCTATGGCCTGAGAGAGAGCTTTCCCCACATGGAGCCAAAGTACAGGCACAGGGGAAGTTTCCTAGGTCGACCGTTGCAGTTTTGGATTGTGTGTGTGACCTGCAAGAGAGCCTCCTCTCAGAGCCTTTGCTACAGGCAGAGGGGTTCCTGGGTCGATGTTCGTTTCCCTGGCATCTTGCCTACTTGGATCAACTCAGTGCTTACTGGCAGACTGGGTGGTCTGTACAAGATGTATAATATCTCTGCCGGTCTTCAGGCACCCCTGTACTGAAGCTGACCCTGCACTTCTCCTCCTGAGAGAGATTGCTGTTCTGGTTCGCATCAAACCGTTTGAGTCTAAAGCTGTCTGGCCATCAACAGCTTTACGTGTATGTGTGTAGAAATGAAACCATTATGCTTGAATTCCGTGTGATTTCACAAATAAAGGAGTCTCACTGTTTGGAGTGTCTTGTCAGTTTGCCTAAGTTTGTGAGCAGAAGCCTAGGGTTGGGCAAGGGCCACGACACTCAGGTACACCCACAGATCACACCAGGAGATGGAATTAACAATAATTTATTAATAAGAAATTGCGTGTCAACAAGCTTAATGATTACTTCAGTTCAACTGCGTATCGGTTACAAGGTTTCAATGCTTATTGGTTTCAGTCAGAACAAACTGTTCCTTATTTAATTTATGCTCTAAAATCTTATCTCAATCTCTCAGTCAAACACTTTTCTCATCTAATAATCCTGCTTCAAACTCTCTCTCTCTCTCTCTCTCTCTCTCTCTCTCTCAAAACTTGCAATTCTCTCAAATCTCCCCCAATCTGCCTGTCAGCTTTCTCTGTCAGACACATATATACACTCTACTCACGCTGTAGCTCCTCCCACTCTTACACAGCCAGCTAATCCAGGCACTCCAATCAACCAGCCAATCAACACTCACCTTCCATTCGGGCACACAGCTAGGCAATCCAGGCAATCCAGCCACTCCCCCACAAACAGCTAATCGCTCTATACTTACCAAGACCTATATCCACAAACAGTAAGTACATTTCAGCCTAGTTGTTTGCTTTACCTGTTATTGTTCTTAACCCTTTTTAAAGATATAAATGAATGCATATCACAAACAATAAACTTTGCGATATATTTACAACCACAAACAGTAGAACATCACAGTAATATCTATCCTATTGTCCCCCATTTCATCCTATTCCCCCACCCCTGCATATATTTTCTAGCATGGCATATGTCTGAGCAGAAACTCGTGCATTTTCCTGTGAATGGATTTGTATATATTTGTTTTGTTTTGTTTTTGTAGTTTTTTTTTTTGAAGTGTTGAAGTGGTTTTTAAATGTACAGATTGTGTGTATGTTGTATGTTTTTGCTGTTTTAATTTTTGTATATTGTTTTTAATTGTTTTTAATCCTATGTAAACTGCCCAGAGAGCTTCTGCTATGGGGCGGTATACAAATGTAATAAATAAATAAATATAAATAAATAAATAACTCTCCCCCCCCCTCCCCAGCATAAACTTTTGAGGACCAGATACTATTGCCTGTGATGTAATTTCATTAGAAAACTATTCCTTTACATGCAGGAAGAGGTGCATAGGTAGATAAATAGACAGGCAGATGCACAGATGTACTGGAAGTACAAGTGATAAAAAGGTGGGTATATCTCTCAAACACATCTTTAACACATAGGTATAGAGATTATACATCTATGTACTTATTTAAGCAACCTATATATTCTAGACTATATCTAAAAAGACATCTTGAAACTATTTGCAACATAAAAAATACAAAAGCAAAGCATCCACAGTTAAAACATTTGAAAACAGAAAATGCAGAACATGTCATTTTAAAAAAAAGCATTCAAATTCAAAATCCACAGTTGATGCCACATGTTGCCCTTGTTGTTACCACAGATTAACTGCAGAATCCTATAGTTATTTACTCACAAGCAAATTTTAATGTATTCAGTTGATCAGCATGTGTAGTATTGCTACCTAATATGACTACCATTTATGGAATGTATTTACATAAGAACTACTTTCTGGTGGCTATTTTGATTTGTGATTAACTGGGAGCAAGCTAACTGCAAGGGTCCCTTATAAAGAGAGCATATTTTTTTCACAGATATATTATTTCCATATTATTTTTACTATATTCCCTTTTGAGAAATGAAAACGCAAATAAAACTTGGAAATTGGCAAGCCATCAAAATAATAAGCAAATGTGTACTGTCGTAGATGCAAGCTGTTTCATGCTATTGTTAAAATTCAATCTACTAAATGTAATCAACAATTATGCTACCCAATATTAACTAGAACTTGCATCTCTCATTAAACATGTGGAGAGATCTGCTTTCTTTTCATTCAATAAAGCAAAATTGCATTCTCTCTTTCAGTTGTCATACACCAAATTTGTAAGCAAAATTTGGAGCCCTGATTGATATCGAAACAGCTATATCTTGAAACGTACTAAACATGCACCAATTACTTGCTAAAATATTAACATTTATAATGTAATTGAAATTTAAGTTGCTATAATGATTTATTAATCCTAGTTTTCAAATTATTTAATTATCTCAGTCAAATGGTAATGAATCATAGTCATGATTCAAGTTGCTTCAATAAATCCACTTTTCAAATGGTTAATTGAAGAAAATGTGGTCCTAAGAAAAAGACAGTTCAGAGAAATATATGTGATGTATATATTTTAATACAGCTTTATAATACTGTATTTGTAGCCATGTTGTATAGTACAAGGTACTGCTTTGGTGTGGAGAGGTGATGTAAGGGCAGCTTCCAAGTGGCATTACTGTCATAAGAAGAACCATGCTGGATCAACCTTTAGGACCATATAGTCCAAAATTCTGTTCACACATTGGCCAACCAGCTACCCATTGGAACCTCTCAAGTAGGACATGCGTGCAACAATGCTCTCCTGCCCATGTTCCCCAGATTCTGGTGCGAACGGGCATTCTGCTTCTGATACTGGAGGTGGCATATAACCATCAGGACCAGTAGACACTGATACACTTATCCTCTATTCATTTGTATAAGCCTCTTTAAAAGCCATTGTAGGGATCATTTGGGTAGATCTTCACTTCTGCTGCAACTGTAGTTGCAGACTTTGGCAGAGTTGGTGACTTTAAAAAGAGGGAAGGAGGGAGGGAGGAAATGGTGGTTGCCACACCATGCTAAGTGCCCCTTCCCCCACAAATTGTGAACCCCAATGACTCATCAAAATGACCCACCCAAATTTTCTGCCTGCACACCGGGTGTCAAATTTGGGTGGGCCTTTCCCCATCTACCCTAAAATATGTCTTAAGAGTAAAGGTTGCCTTAGTAATCATTTATTATCTTGGAAATGAGAAATTCCTAGGAACATAGGAAGCTGCCTTAAAATGAGACAGACCATTAGGTCCACCTAGACCAGTATTGTCAACACTGACTGGCAGAGGCTCTCCAAGGTTTCAGGCAGGATTAAACCTGGGACCTCCTGCATTCAAAGCAAGTGCTCTATCACTGACCTTCATCCCTTCTCTTACTGATCCATCCATTCAGGATGCTTACGGTAGAATTTCACAGCACACCTCAGTAAATAGGAATGATTTAACAGTGTCACCACAATTAAAGACCGAAGTGCATTGGGGGGGGGGGTTGGGGGGAGGGGAAGGAAACCGTGGAAGGGAGAATGACAAAGTTTATAAAATTATGGATAATAATTATGCATAGTGCCTAGTGTAATGAACTCAAAGTTTAGCAGTGATCCAGGCATGGACACAGAAAGCAAAGACATCATGGAGAAGAATTTGAGGGTGAAACCCTTCCTGAGAAAATGGTATTGTTGAAGGAAAAACAAACAAGCAAACTACAGCATTGAGTGTTGTTGGGAACACTGAGAGCAAATTGCTTCATTTCTCCACTGTTGTTGAGAGAGCTTTGTGGCCCAACCCTCTCCATTATGTTCCCTAAGCAAGGGGGTATTTGCAGCTGGCCTGTAGTTGTCAAATACCATTGGGTCCCTAGTGGACTTCTTCAGGAGTGGTCACTTTACGGCCTCCTTAACGACATCCCTATAAACTTCGGTCATCCTTTGTAAGACTGTAAATACCAACGATTTTCTTTACTGTTTGTGCCTAAAGTTGTCTGGGTGAGTAAATAGAGACAGGATGTTCCTTTCTGTTATTGGGAATGGATGAACAAGGTGTGGCAGTTGACAGGTAATATTAGTAGTTCACTATTAACTGTTGTTACAGGTGCAATGGTTATAAGTATAAGTATGTTAAGGGATCATTAAAAATGATTTATTTATTTATTTATTTATTTATTTATTTATTTCTAACCCGCCTCTCCATCCAGATCAAGACAGGGAACAACAACAAATATAAACATAAAAATCATAAAATAGATAAACCATTAAAACAGATAAAAACAAATACCCCCACATACTATTTGCATGTGTTTTTATACTTCATAATGTGTGGTATTATTCACCCCAATGACTAATGTGCAACTATATTGTTTAAGTGGAAATGAGAAGGTCTCAACCATGGCACTTCATTTATTTATTTATTAACTTCTAAATGGTGTAGTGCTTAATAATGCCCAAAGGAAATCATATGTATGGATTTCTTGGGGCACATTTGACTCTGAACCTAGTTTGGTAAAGTCTTTTTTTTTTTTTAATCAGAGGCGGTTTAAACTTGTGATCTTTAGGGCATGATCCCATGCATCTTTAGACAGAAAAAGGGTCTACAACTCCCGGCATGCCCAGCCAGCAGGAGGTGGCTGTCAATATCAGCTTTGCTGCCACTACTAGCGGCCAAAAAAGATGACAAATAAGAAAGGAAAGAGAATGTGAGTACCAAAAAGAATTACATTAATATGAATGAATTATTAAATAATTTTGTTCTATTTATATTTATATTTTATTTTTGTATTAATGTCTCTAAGAATCAAAAGGAATGGGAAGAAATCTTAACCCCTAGCATATGTTCATGTACATTAACATAAAACAACAGCAGCACAGCAGCTTTGAGAATAGGAATATCTCCTTCCTCCATAAAAGAAAAGAGGGGGAATGTAATACCAATAAAATAACTTGATTTGTTTCAAGCTTGCTGAAGTGCAACAAGTTGGATGCAAATTTCAATACCTAGATCTGTCCAAAATCCAGTGATTGGAGAAGGAAAAAAAAGAATGTATTTAGATTATTGATGCAGCTCATAACCCATTTTAAACAATTACCATTGATCTGGAGGCAATGAGGCTTTGGTATTCATCTCATGAAGAAATTCTACATAGCAAGAATGTGCTATTTTTCATTCTGAAAACTTTGCTTCATGGCTATCAAACTCCCCCATGCTTTACTCCATTTTGTCAGTGGTCCATAATAAAGAAAAGAACAGATTAAATTTTATGAATTCAGCCAGCTAAGTGAATAATTCTAGGTTTCAATTATTTCTGACTTAATGCCCGAGTGTGTCTAATTTTCATTCTAATGCCTACAGAGAATCATGACTTTAGCATAATTCATGTTGATGCATTTTGACATTTTCAACTGCGGTGGTTTGCTTCCCGGGAATACGCAAGCCATCAGAAAATGCAATAAAAAAATATCAAAAGGAAATATCTCAGAGAACTAAGGGAACTAATTTGGATATGAGTGCAGCATAGTGTAACTACAAAAGGGATTGGACTTTGAGAGCTGCATTCACTAAGCAGAGGACTCCCATCTGAAACCACAATGAGTTCTTAGCATGCCGATATTCATACTTCCCTTTCAGAAGATTGGACAAAATGTTCCTGATTTGTCTTTTTTCCCCCTTTTTTAAATGGAATTCATTTCAGTTTTATGGAGTCAAGGGAATCTCATCCTTTCCTTTTTATGCAGCAAAGTTGGAGGACTCCTAGCCATTGTTAAAGCTTAACATGCCATTGTTTTATTCATTATTTAGCTCTGGATAATGTTACACAATGTGCTCTTCTTATGCGGGAAACACTGGTGCAAACTCATGTTGTCTGTTATACAAGACTAGCAATATGCCTGTCACTATTGACTGATTGGAGAGAGGTGGCTACAGATGAGCAGAGAATACAAACACAGCACATGGCACATAGACTAGTATTTTCTAGTGCTGTGCTGAAAGTTTGTACTACATATTTCCTCTCCCCCCCCCCCCGGCCATTTTCATTCAATTTGATAGAAAATAATTTACTTTCAAAATCAAAATCAAATTCGGAGGCATTTTTGGAGAAATTCTCATAGGCTGGGATCAGGGTTGTTGCATTTACCTTATTTATGAGAAAAACTAGGGTTGTGTGTCCATCCTGTCTTTCACTATACATTCATAGTTCTGGCATCTTGTAGCACACAGCTCTAGTTCCACCTGTTCCTTGGAGCTAGACACAACACCACCAACCTCACATCTGCATTGTGAGAGATGCAAAGCTGGGACTAGGCTGCCAACACAGTTGATGTTGTTGCAACTTTCAGCGGCAATGCAACAAACAAACAAAAATCAAAAGAACAAAAACTTTATGCAGATGAAAGAAAGCTGTGCTACAAACCCTGCCAATGGTGAACCCTACCTGTGAGAAACCATTGATAATTTCTCTTCCCCCTGAAAGGAGAAATTTCACCTGAAAATGATGTTATTTTGGGAATCTCTCCCCCAACCCATTTCTCTGTCCACATATAGGGTGGAGAATTTTGAGAGGGCATTTGCACACAGCTCTGGTTATTCCCCCTTTATTGTGCTTTCCCTCCCTTCCAGTCCTCTTCACACACTCTGACTGGCATTTTACATGTGGATGTTAAATCACACAGGGGATGATAAAGGGCAAGAGTTCCAGCCCAAAATATGTTTTACCACTTGAAGAAAGCCCAAATTTGTGTCACTTCACCTGCTACAGCCACCTCCCATTCCCGCTACTACTGTGGAAAGGTTGGCAATGCGGCAACAGGGACAGGGCAGTAATTTTATGTAAGTGTCAGGTATTATCTTTACAGCCCTACATAGTTTGGGTCCAGGTTACCTGCGGGATAGCCTTCCCACGTACAATCCGCCCGACACACTCAGATCCTCTTGGGGGAACTTGCTTCAGTCAGCTAAAACTAGGCTGACAACTGTTACCCAGAAAACCTTTTCTTCTGTGGCCCCCAGACTCTGGAATGGCCTGTTGGAAGAGTTTCGTCAACGCAACTCTCTCTAAGTTTAAGACAGCTATAAAAGCTAGCCTCTTCTGGAAGGCCTACCCAGATGAATTTTAAACCAAGAATTTTACGATGTCTTGATTGTTATCATGATATTGTATTGGTTTTATATGCTCTTTTAATTCATTTTATGTATTCGATTTATATTGTATTGTTGTGCTAATGTTGTTTCCCAGCTCAATCCAAAGGGAGAGGCAGGTAAGAATGGGGGCCTGTCTCTGTCACAGTAGTGGAAATGGAGTGGGGGTAGGTGATTCTGCTAGGGAGCTGCCGGCCACACGTTTGCCAAACTCAGACTTCCACAAACTGGAGTTCAGCTGGCTGGAGCTGGGCCGGCGATTTCTCATGCAAAGAGTTTTTCCTTTCCTGCGTTCCTGCTATATAACCTCCAGGTAGTGCTCAGCTATAGCAGAATAACACAATTACACAGGCTGGAAAATACATTTTCTTTCACCTTTGTGAATGACACTTCTATTTCCCTGCTCTAAAGAAACTTGTGGAAGTGCTCTTAAAAAAGAGAAGCTAAACCGGAGGGTCACATCTAAGGAACTTGTAAACAATACTTGGTAACGAATGATGAGTGGGCAATAAATGTCTCATGTAGAAAAGTTCAAAATGTTTTCCCCAATGTAGATTCAAACCAGCAATCTTCTGAGCATGTTTGCACCGTCACCAGGCAGCTTCCTTTGAATTCCTTGGCTGTGCTTATTCTCTTAGTCCTTGCATGTTGGCAGAAATGACCCCAGCTTGACTTATGTAGATTGGCTCTCTTCATGTCAACGTGGTTCATTATTATTATTTCATCTCATACTTGCTCGTGGCAGTTTTTCTAGATGGACATGATGGGCCTTGACAAGTCATGCTGTCTTTTACAGATTCAGGAATGTCCTGACAATTGAGCATGTTTTAAGTATGACTGCTTTCTGGATGTTGGTGTGGATGTACTTTGGTAGTCCCAGTTTCTGAAGGTTTTCTGTATAGTTTTTTAATGTGATGCCGGTGACTGAGGTGACTAATGGAATAATTGTGACCTTTTCCTGTTGCCATAGTTCTTTGACTTCCATGGCCAGTGGTGTATATTTGTCTCTCTTTTCTTCTTCTTTTTCAACAACGTTTTTGTCATTCGGTGTTGCTATGTCAATGAGGTATGGGTTTTTTTGTCTTTTTTGTCTATGACCATTATGTCTGGTCGGTTGCAGGGTATTGTCTTGTCAGTATTAATTGTTCTGTCCCAGTATATTTTATGATCTGCATTTCCCAAGATTGTTTCAGGTGAGTATGTATAGTATGGTGTAGATTATTTGATAAGGTTGACTTTGATGGCCAGTTGTTGGTGAATTATTTTTGCAGCTGTATTGTGTCTGTCTGTATAGTCCATTCCTGCCAGAATTTTACATCCTCCAGTTCTGTGGTCTATTGTTTCTTGGAACTGATGGCATTTCCTGCATAGGTCTGTTGTTACACTGTTATCTTTCATGATGTATTTGTGGAAATTCTTGGTGGCTATAACTTGATCTTGTATAGCTGTATATTATTATTATTATTATTATTATTGTTGTTGTTGTTGTTGTTGTTGTTTGGGGAGAGAGGAGTTTGTGTTTTTTCTCAGGATCCTGTGGACATCTGTAATTTTAAGACCATTTGTGTATTTTCTCTGTTGTGTATTCTCCCCTCCCATTGGGCATGACCATGATCCCACTATACCATGATCCCACTTATTTTCCATTTGCCCATGCTGGGGAGAGGCACAGTCCTCAGCACAGAAAAAGGGACTCAGTTGGTGCTGGGAGAGTGATTTCTTCCAGTGCCAGCTGAGCCCTGGATTTGTGCTAGGGATCAGTCCACAAGCAACATCGGAGATCTCTAGGATTTTCTGAACATCGTCTTGCTGCTTGTCTCGTGCTCGATTCTTGTTTGTGATTGCTGATTACTCTGCACAAATTGGAAAAATGTGACCATTGTGCAATTTACCCAAATTTGCCCAACTTACCTAATTTGAAGCATCAGCGGGCCTGATTCAGTTTACAGGGGGCATTTGTACTAAATTGGAAATTTGTGCAAAACCGAACTGGGAAAGTTGCACAGTTCAAACATGAGCACATGCCTGGCAATTTGTGAAGGATTTGGTGGATGCATGCTTGCACTCATGATTGTGTTCAGGACTTTGAACAGGGCGTGCTCACATGTTTTGCGGGCAACACTGAAATTCTCATACATCCTTAATTTGTGCACCACTTCTCCTCCTGATGGCGATGGCAATCAGTCCGTGAATGGACCAGTTGAGTCTGGTGCCTCATGGTCCCCATCAGGAGGTGTGAAAGGCATGTAGAGGAAGACGTAACCATCATTAGGACACATAAGAACATCAGAAGAGCCCTGCTGGATCAGACCAAGAATCCATCTAGTCCAGCTCTCTGTTCACACAGTGGCCAACCAGCTGCCGACCAGTGAACACACAAGCAGGACATGGTGCAACAACACTCTCCCACCTAAGTTCTCTAACAACTGTTGTATGAAGGCTTACTGCCTCTGATACTGGAGGTTGCACTTAACCACCAGGATTAGTAACCATTTATAGCCTTCTCCATCAGCAGTCTCTAGTGCTAGCCAAGTTAAAATTCCCTCCAGTTGGAATTCGCAGGATGCTGTACAGGCCAGAATGGGGAGTCTGGTGGGCCAAATTATGCCTGCAATCTGGGGGCTGTACACCCTTGACATAATTGGAGTATATGACTATTATGTTATTCACTGCAATAGCTATTAATTTGGATGGGTTAGGCTTTATATCCTCCTGTATACCACACACACAGATTGTCTCAGAGAGATATTTATTTCAGTCATATATCGGCACCCTCTCCATACTGGACACAGTTCTATGCCATGAGTTCCATGCTCATGCCTTCTGTTTGGCCTAGTTTCTTCAGCTAAAACAACAACTTTGGCTTCTCTCATTGTGGAAGCATAACACTGTTTCTGCCCAGAAGGCGCACTTGATAGAAATGTGCCCTCAGGAAATTGAAGTTTCACAAGGCTCTAGGGAAATCCCAGCAGATAAGCATCAGCTCTACAAGTGGTACTTAATATTTGATTCTATTCAAGCAAGATTATATATATATATATATATATATATATATATTCCAATATTAATGTTAATCTAACAACACTGGCACATACTATAAAATAAAATCCAGAAAGCTAATACATAAGGCTGAGGTCAACATTCCCATTATCTAGGCAGCTGCTAAATATCACTGCAATCTGACGCTCCAGATATGACAACCGCCGCTATGCCTAGGCTTACATCACTTGAATGGGTGAAGGTTAGAACTGAAAGTCAAATATGATTGGAGGTTCATTCCAAGCAGTGGGGTCTGGTGGCTCTGATATCAGTGGGACGGTGGAGTCTGCTTTTGGTTTCAGTCAGAGCCAGAGACAATTCTAAAGGAGGTATCCAAGGTACTGAACCCATTCAGCACCTTGGATGGGGTAGAGAGTGTGCTCTGGGTTTCAGGCAGGACAAGGCCACTTCTACCCCAAGCAGGATATTGCACTATGAAAGCAGTATGAAAGCAGTCTATAAAAGGCAGGAGCCACACCAAGCAGGATATAGCACTATGAAAGCAGAATATGGTATGCGTTTATGGGCCCCAACAGTTGTCAGTGCACCAGTACCGCTATAAAGCAGTAGTGTGGCTCCTGCCTTTTATATACCACTTTCATACCACTTTCATAATGAAATACCCTGCTGGGTGTAGATTAAACCCGAGTCATAATTCTAAAGTTACCCATTCAGCACCTTGGATAGCTCCTTTAATGGTCCTGACTGAAACCCAGAGCAGATTCACTGCCTCAGTCACATCTGAACCCCCAGCCACCACTGATTCCAGGTTAGGGCGGCCTTACATGTTCATGACTGTGAATATCCTACTGGTGTTGATCCTGTGCAGGTTTCCACAGTGAGTCTTTTCCCCCCTGACCTTATGAATTTGCCATGAGCTGCTATGACCATGCCTGCATCATCCAATAGCAGCTGCAGATGTGAGGTGAGAGAGGCACAAGGGTTGCATGCTTACCTATGTATAATGCACCTGGTACTGAGATCACTGTCGCCTTTGAGAAAGCTTGGAAAAAATCCACCTGTTAGGCACTTGTTCACCTTGAGTTTTGGCAGGATGCTTAACTGTTCCATATGGACAAAAGTCATGTATATTGTTGTGAAGTTTCTCATAAAATCATTTGCCTATTTTCCCCACATAACGGAACAAAAATGAACCCATCTGCAAATAGACGCCGGAATGAGTGAGATTGCACAATCCATGAAAACAAATGTGGGATGGATTTTACAAAATCCAGACATCCCTCTGAGTATGTAGGATCGCAGACCAAACATTATGTTATTAATTAACTAGAATTTCCTTAAATGGGTAGCTTTCCAATTTCTATTATCATGAAAGAGGAAGAAAACATGTATCAATTTTCTTGCTCTTTGCCATTCATAATATTATAAATTTCTATAATTCCCTCATTCCTCTGCAAAACCACCAATCTCTTCAGCAGATCCTTGTAGGAAACAGATACTCTATCCCCTCCTAGTTCATAACAATAAATGTCTTTGTTTCTGTTCTTTTCCATCCTCTCCATGGATGAATTGTGCCATCAGCAACACAGAGAAACTAAAATGGTAGAAAAAGCAACCCAAGTTTCAAGAACGTTCTACAAATTGTAGCTGATCCCCACTGGTAACACAATCATATTGGATTTATACTTAGTAAATGTTATTTCTGGCTCACTAAGTTTATGTCATGGTGTAGACAAGTGACCATGCCCAAAAAACATAAAATAAAAAATGAAGAAGGATTATGGCTTGTGTATTATTTGTCATAATGCAATATCACATCTCACATATTAATACAATTCCACACTGTGCTATTGCAGAAGATGAGCTCCTGCACAGCAATTCAAATCAGATAAAATATAAACCAGTGACAGTAATTCCTCGAGAACATTTAATGTGTTGAGCACTGCACTACGGGAATCAAAGCAAATTCTACAACATTATGAGAACGGATAAATCATTTAGATTTAAAATACACAACTCTCATTTTCGTGGGTGATTTGCTACACTTGAAATTGCCCGAAGTTTTTTTTCTTCAGTTTTGTGGGTTAGAGTCTCACAGAACTTTACCATGCAAATTTCAAGGGGATTTCGGAGACAGTATTCAGCTAGGGATTGATATTCCAAGACAATTAAAATGGTTTTCGCAAAACAACTTTCAACCGTTTACCGATGTGTAGCTTTTCCATCTGCTTTTCACTTTTATTTTTTTTAATGTGCAGTTGCCAAGTAATTATTCTCAATCTTCCTACTATTCCTCCTATTATCTACCTCTCTGTTGTTTCCCATTTTCAAGAGCTGTCCTGTCCCTAACTTTCTATTGATCCCCCCTTTTTTTCCACTGCTTTCTTAGGGCCAAACTAAATTTGAGCCTGGAAGTGTCTAATTAGGAAATAGCAATTTTCCCATGGCTGTTTTGAAAACTAGAGGAGCTGAGCTGGAGCATGCAACCCTTTCCCCTCATGACATACCCTCAATCTAAATTGTGCCTCTCCCTAAAGTATATGCTTTGCAAAGGAAAGCATAGCGATACCATATAAGTTTTAGTTTTGAAACTAAAGTACACCACTCCATGTCATTCTGCCTCTGTCTAATTATATCTATATTTGTAGTTAATCAGATCCCACAATTACAGTCAGGCATCCTCCTTGTGATTACAAGTTGTCCTGGGACTCTGGCCAGAAATGAAAGTACACCCATAAGAAACATTAGAACATTTTTTAAAAAGAGCCATGCTGGATCAGACCAAGGTCCTTCTAGTCCAGCATTCTGTTCACACAGTGGCCAACTAGCCGCCCACAGGAAACCCCCAAGCAGCACCCTCCTGCCCATGTTCCCCAGCAACTTCTGTACTTGTGTACACAGGCATGCTGCCTCTGATATGGGAGATAGCAAAAAGTCATCAGGACTAGTAGCCATTAATAGCCTTATTCTCCATGAATGTGTACAGTCCCCCATTAAAGCCATCTAAAGTATTGTTGGAGTGCATTTCATACTTTAACTATGCCCTGTGTGAAGGTCCTTCTTTTTATCTGTCCTGAATCTCCCACCAATCAGCTTCATGGGATGGCCCTTTTGGGTTCTAGTATTATGAGAGAGGGAGAAGAATCTCTCTCTATTCACTTTCTTCACACCATGCATAATTTTGTATGTTTCTAGCATGTTTCTCCTTTCTTTCCTATCTCATTCTACAGACTTCTGCAGTTTTGTTGGTTTCATTTAATGTGATTTAAACATACACACACATTATTTGCACAGCCTGCCAAAGATATTTTGTGGTCTGAGGCCAAAGGACAGGAAAAAAAAAGAAAGAAATTTTGGTGGTATTACTGGTACAGCTGATGGTGAGCCTCACTGCCAAGAAACTGTTGGATACTTTCTCTCCCCCTCTCCTAGATAAATGTGATGAAATGGTCCCCCAAATTGCTCTACCCACATATGCAGTAGCTTTGTTAACTGCACATAGTTCTGTTAACTGCACTATCCTGCAGTTTTGTTTCATTTATTTATTCTGGTGATCATCTAGGTATTAGAGCTGCCCACTGCCCTTTTCCTGGCATCCGGTGACCAATTGCTGGTCACCATCTGCCAGGACCACCCCTGGATTGGCCATGATGTGAGGTCAGATAGTGGCAGAGCCATGCTGACCTTGGTTGGGCAGGAAAAGGTAAGGTAAGTCCCTGACTTTTCAGGTGCAGGTCTTCAGCTCTTTGGCCTGGGGTGGCTCCAAATCAGCAGCTGTGTCATGTAACCAATGCAGCACAGGTTTGGAGCCACCCCAGGGCAAAGACAATGTATAGACAGCCCCGAGGAGGTGCAAACTGATGGTAAATGCTGAGAATAATCTAACTGAAATAATGTCTCATGCATCCTTAAAAATAGCTGAATGGGAAATGCTTTACTTTTTTCTGTCTAAACATGGATAAGTCTGCATACCTATGCACACTTACATGTGACCAATCCCCATTCATCTCATTGGGATCTACTTCTGAGTAAACATCAATAGGATGAAGCTGCACAGATTTCTTTACAAAAACAAAGTACTTCATAAATCAACTAAATCATTCTTCTGTACTATATCAGTAAATATAACACACCCGAGTTATCAAAGGTAACTTAGACAAAAGTCACTGGATTTCTCTGTCTCTCTTTTGAATCCACTCTCCTAGAAGGTAAAGGCAACATCCTCAATGTGCAGCAGACACTAAGCCAACCTTGACTAATATCAGCTACAGGGAGATGATGACATGTTGAACAGCAGTTCACACAAAGTTCGCAAGTAAAGAGAGTGGGAGGAAGTTGTTAATGGTGTCATGTCTGCTTCAGTTTTCATCACTGTAGCCCAGAGGTTAATTAAATATGAAAAAGGCATCATTTGAGGCATCTTCACAAAGTTGTGGTCATGTGGACTACATGGAGGGTGGAATTCATTTCTTGTCTGTCTGCATCTTCTTGGAAGCTTGTACCAAGTCTGAACTTTTCCTTTAAATACAGCTCTGGATTTATTTTTTAAAAAATGCTAGACTACCTTTCATCCTATTGCATTCTAGGGCAGTATACAAGAATAACAGTATATGTCAACAACAACACCTTAACATACAACTGGGAGACAACAAAAGCATAAAGCTGCAGACCGGGGCAATAAAACCAATTTAAAATCCCTTGGAAAATAAGAATGCTTTGACCTAGTGCCAAAGGAATTGTAATGTTGACACCACTCCTACTTCTTTAGGGTGGGTGTCCAAAGTTGGGGTGCCATCACAGAAAAGGCCCTCTCCTTTGTACAAGTATGATGGCATTCAGAGAACAGCCTCATCTAAGGTTCTTAAATCATGGGCAGGGTGTTATCGGAGAAGGCCTAGCCACTTTGGATAACACCTTCCTCCAAATGCTCAATTGGCCTTACCCACCAACTTTGTATAGATGTTAAAGAGCATGATGATAAGATGTAACCTTGCAGGAGCCACAGCCTAAATGTCAGGAGCTCAAACAAAAATCCTCAAATGTTACTTTCTGGAACCCACCCTAAAGATATGAGCAACCAAGTTAGTTTCCCCTCCCTTATCTGTTCTGTTTTGCTGTAAACTTGTATTTAGTATATTTTTGAGTATTATTGTGATATTGTTGTTTAGTATATTGTTCAATATTGTTGTAGTATATTGCTGATTTTGTTTTGTGATATTATTGCTGTGAACTTGCATTTTGTAAACCGCCCAGAGAGCTTCAGCTATGGGGCGGAATATAAATGTAATAAATGTCATGTTAATGTAATGTAATAACCATCACATAACAATGGCTCAATTCGGACGACACAATAGTCAATGGTGGGTTGTCTAACCCTAACCCTAGGAGGCACTCCCCACACAACATGGTAATAAATAATCAACTGTGGTGTGGATGAGGATCAGCGCTGAGTTTACTATGGCAGCATTCAGATGACACAATAGTCAAAACAACTGATGATTGTTTTCCCCACACCAGTTGTTTATTGTGTCGTCCGAGTTGACACATAGTCTCCTAATCCAAAACTGCAGAGTTGGCCCATTAAGATACCATGGTGGAGGTATCAACCACCACCAAGAGATCAAGAAGAATCATCCATTAATGTGATTAAGCAGGCCCATTTTGCTGAAGAGTAACTGTGGCACCCCTTCCAAACTGCCAATATTGGAGTATCTCCAGCTTGACCGATCTGCTGGAATCCTCTGACTGTCTCTGTGGCTTCAGCCATGAAAGGGAGAGGAGGTTAATATCCACCTGCATCTTGCTCCTCCTTCTCCTCTATGGCTGCTAACAGTGGAGCAAAGTCATGAGCTGCTTCTCCAATGCCTTCCACCCACTTATGTCAAACATAATATTGCAAACACCACTTCTTGTACCAGGTATCCAGCCAGGCAGGGTAACACCCCCCATTGTCAGGCCAACGGTGTTGTGGATTGCTACCGTACATGTTGGCTCTTTAGACAAATCATGAGGAGGGAGGGATGGGGAGGGAGAAGCCAAAAAGCTGAGGAGGCAGAGGGCTCCTTCACAGTACCAATTGTCAGGACATCTGGGAGACTAAGGGAGGTGATGAGAAATAACATCTCCTCCCCTGATGGAATGCAAAGGAACCCCTAACCTCACAGCTCATCTAGCCCTTTCAGAACTATAGGAAAAGAGGCTTCCTGAAACTCTTGTGCATCAGGGAAGATTTCAGGAGTTGATTACAGATTTTTTAAATTAAAGTGAGCTTGCCTGACATATTCTGGGGTGAGGGAGATGGAGGAACCTCCCCCCTCCAGTGTGAAGGCAACCCTGATGTGTTCACCATTTTATTGTGGCTGCTGCCGTTACACCATTCTCCAAATACCCTAGAATGAGGCATCCAGGACATTCTGAGCAGTTAAAACGATGGCAATCAGAAAGAGACTCAGAAATTAGGTCTGCTCCGGCCACTCCAGCAACTGCAAAAGAAAAGAAAAATGTTGAAAAAAAGAAGACAAAAGCTCACCCCCCAAAAAACGGAGAAAACAAAATGAATGGGCATGAAATGAATAATGTATGAAATCAATGTGATTTTACCAATATATTAAGAAATGAAAGCAGGGTTCAATAACAAAATGAAAATGAATTGACAAAATGGTGGGGCTGTGAATCATGCGCGCTCCTAAAGGGGATGGGGTCGCTCTCCAAAAGAATGCAGCATTCTCTTGAACCAAAATCAGGCCTCATCTTCATCCTTCTGAGAGAGTGTTTTAATGGCCCAAGCCACACAAGTGTGAGAAGTTTCATTTTGTAACATGTCAAGCATGGCTCCTTGCTTTATCATACACTTTCTATTCAAATGACACAGTCCTTAAAAAAGAATTCTCACAACATCACACTTCCTGTTCCCCACCCCTCGCTTGCCTGTTAAAATTAGAATTTTGAAAGCATGACATTTTACGGAGAGCCAGAATCACATCACACATCCTGAGAATGGGTTTATCATTACCAGCTGACACAATGTTCACAGTGGCATCAGGGATGGATGAAAATTCTATGTCACATTTTGTCACGGGAAATCAAGACAAGGGGGAAAAGAGAAACACTTCTGTATTCGTATCAGGCATTTCAGAAGCTTCTCAAAGGCAGGCTAGCTTGAAGGTGGACATCTCTACTTATTTAAGGCAAATGTATCAACTTTGAAGGTAAGGTGATACATTTTACAGGAAGCAAACAATGGTTGTATAATACTAGAACCCGGGCTCATCCCATGAAGCTGATTGGTGGAAGATTCAGAACAAATAAATGGAAATACTTCTTCACTCATAGTTAGGCTGACCATCTGAAAAGGAGGACAGGACTCATGTAACTTTAACAGTTGTAGAGAAAAGGGAATTTCAGCCAATGTCATTTGTATGCAATTAGTTCCTGGTGGAATTCCCTCTTCATCACAACAGTTAAAGTTGTAGGGGCCCTGCCTTCTTTTGTATATGGTCACACTAGTATAGTGCCTGCAACTTTAACTGTTGTGATGAAGAGGGGGTTTCACCAGGAACACTGACTGAAATTCCCTTTTCTCTACAACTGTTAAAGTTACATGAGCCCTGTCCTCCTTTTCATATGGTCAGCCTACTCATAGTTAAACTATGGAATTCACTACCACAAGATGTAGTCTTAAAGATGGCTTTAAAAGGGGGTTGAATAAATTCCTGGAGGAGAAGGCAATCAATGGCTACTAGCCCTGATGGCTATGTGCTACCTCCAGTAGCAGAGGCAGTAAGCCTGTATACACCAGTTGCTAGGGAACATGGGTGGGAGGGTGCTGTTGCACCCATGTCCTGCTTTGTTGGTCCCTGGCCGACAGCTGGTTGTCCACTGTATGGACAGAATGTTGTACGAGATGGACTCTTGGTCTGATCCAGCATGGCACTTCTTATTTTCTTATGTTCTGAGATGGGGAAACAGAAAATGAAACATCTTGCGACAGCACTCTCTTTCCCTAAGCTGGCTAGAAAGTTCAGAGATAATAATGCCTTCTTTTCTCAATATGTTAAGAACATAGGAAGCTGTCATATACTGGGTCAGACCATGGTCCATTTAGCTCAATATTGCCTACGAAGATCCCAGCGTATTGTAGCTTAAATCTCTTACTGCCAGTAACTAAGCCTTAGGAGAGGAATTTCAAAACTGAGATCACAGCCCCTGCACACCCAAATCCACTTGAATTTATCCCAGGCTTTTTTTCCCCGTGCAGCGGCATAATTTAAGGGCACGAAGGGAGTCATTGCATTTCTACTATTGTTTAACAGTTGGGATTCAGATATCCTCGCCAGTCTATGGGAGAATCATCACATCCTTATGATCACCCCTGCTGTACCCGCACAGGATATCAAGTTCCTATTTTCCCACTTTCAAACTATTTCAAACTGTCTATAGCCTGAAAAAAAAAAGATAGAAAGATGTCATTCATGTATTTGAAATGTTTTTATCCACAAGCATGTGTTCAGGGGGACGTACAATTTAGAACAGCATCAATGTGTAACCAGTCAAACACAATTTAAAAATATAATGAAGCAGAACAGAAACAGCAGTAGCACAAATGTCAGCTGAGGAGGATGCTCTTATTACCCCCAAATTAGGGTTGTACAGTGTGTGTGTGCGTGTGTGTGTGTGCATTTTGTGAAATTTGTTCCATCTGTGCTTCACAGATTGTCAAGCATCTTTCATTCAATCATTCATATATATATATATATATAGTATCATAATTTCATTGCCCTTGCTTGAGTGCAGATTTGCACTAATACACATAAGTGCAATGTGAATTTGCACCAATATCCTTTTTTTTTTTATGGTCAGCAAGACCATGGAATCCACTTATCTCAGAAACAGCCAGCCTGCAGTAAAATCTGCAGATCATAGAAATCCCAACTCATTAGAATCTGACAACTCATTATCCAACATCCCTACTCCAAACTTGAAAAAATAGGCTAGTCCTCGCTTGGCAATAACATCCACTTTCAGAAGTCTTCCTCTGCATTCAAGCAAGCAGGTCTTCGTGTGCTAACTCCAACCTCAACTTCTCACTGGTCCCACACCTGGGCTTTTGCCCAGTGATCTCCAGCTGCTAAAATCTTCAATACATAGTAGCGTAGCTGCATCATCTTACTATCATGGAGATAATGATAACTGAAGCTCAATCCAATGTTTGGAAAACTTTTAAGATCGATGGAGACAGGAGCAAGACATGGCACTAACTTTGGAACATGTTGTTACTTCAGGCATTGCTTCATGGAAAGATCCCATAAGTCTTCATGGTGAGAAAGAATGCAAAAGGATTTAAAATGTACACTAGCTGTAGCATGGTGGTATCTCTCAGCATTCTCCAGCCAGCATGCATAGGATTGCACCCTTAGGATGGTTGGTGATGTGGCTAAGGGCAGTAGTGTTCAACCTGTGGGCTGCAAACCAAAGTGGGTCGTGAGATTAGTCCAGATGGGTCACAGCTTTTGCCGCCATGTTGAGCAGTTCTGAAATCATGGAGGCGGCTCCCATGTTGCACATTGGGAGTCTGAGGTGGGTCTCATGTCTGGACAAGTAGAAAACCACTGACTTAGGGAAACAGATAACATTTCTAAAAGACAGATATTGGCAGATCAATACTTAACACCTCAAAGACAAAGCTTTGTAAGGAAGAAGCCATCATACTTTAAACTGAGAGCGAATAGGATTTTGTTAATGTAGCATGCAACAATTTTAAAATTCTAGATTATATATGCAAGGCTGCCTTTTTTAAAAAAAATGTGGAAATTGCCTGATCAAAAGGTTTTGCCAATAACTGTATAACTGATGCAATTGTTAGACTTTTTTTAAAAAAAAATAACTTTATTTTGCTCATTAATAATTGCATATAGTATTTCCAAAGGATTGGGGGAGTTACTGAAGCAAGCTATTAAAAATGTCTGTAGTTAACTATCAAAAAATTGTTAGCAGGTAACTGATCAGTAAGGGAGGAAAAGAGGCATCTCTTCATAGTGGGTAAAAGTTATCATTATTATATAATAATACTTCTTACAGAGCTGTGGTTATTCCAGTCAAAGATGGACATTGCATAATTATTCAACTGAGACAGGGAGTGTATTGTTTATTAATATGAACTCAATGTGCAGTAAAGTCAACCAAAACGTAATTCTTTGTATCACTTAGATACTTCACTAGTAACCTGAAGCAACATTGCCAATTAAATATCTCCAGCAGAGCATTTCCCCAGAAGGAGAAATGCCTTAAAATGTGTTGTTGACATTTTAATGGATAAATTGCTAGGGCTATTAGAAGATTGTACTAATATTGCTCTGCTAGTCATTAGTGAAGCAATAGCAAGGTCTCAAAACTTGCTCTGCCAGCATTTAAGTATATATATAACTATGCCATGGGGGTGTCTTCATGAGTACTCCAGAGCTGTGTTATAATACAATGACTTACATTGTGGTTGCAGTGATAGTAGGATGGTTAAGATCTAGGTTATTGGAAGTACAAATAATGATTATTTCATAGATGGCAAACTTATGGCATTCAAGAGACGTACCCTGCCACAAACCTTTGGGAACTCTCTCTCACAAGGAGTGTCCAAGGACAAAACTTTGAAGACCAAACAGAACTGGGTGACTTTGGACTGGTTCTGTTGAGTCATGAGGCAAAGTGGGCTTCCATCTAAAACCCAACAGAACCTAAGGGACACCAGAATGAGGCTTTGTTTACTGACTGTGTTTCGGACATGATGGATACCTGCGGACTCCTGCGAGAGCTATGCAGGGAGGAAAGCAATATGAAAGTGGTATATAAAAGGCAGGAGCCACACTAAACAGGATATAGTGGTATGTAGTATGTGTCAATGGGCCCCAACAGTTGTCAGTGCACTTCAATAACACTATAAAGCAATACTGTGGCTCCTGCCTTTCATAAACCACTTCCATACCACTTTCATAGTGCAATATCCTGCTTGGTGAAGATCAATCTCTCTAAATAAGGTCTTTTGGTTTTGTTTCTCCAAATGCTGCTGGGGGCAGAGGGAGGGAAAACAGTTGAGTAACTGTCAGGTCCATATACCATGGACTTCACTCATTGTACTTTGGGAGAAGGCAAGGATGGGACCGTAACATGGACATTTTTTTCCAATGCCTCCACGCTTCACTATGAAAAAAGCCATAAACTTGTTTTCAAATATCAAAACTCCCTAGTTGCACCTATCATTTTGCAACTTTGCAGGTTTCCTTCCTTATGACACCGATGTTGTGTGTTCCATTCTTACACAATTTAACCATAGACCACCGGGGAGAAAGGGAAAGAGTAGCAAAACATTCTCCCCCTCCTCCAAATTGGAGCATGTCCCTCTTCCCCCATATTGACCAATACACTTACCCTTCTGAAACTTTGCAGAATTCTTTCTTATGGAAACCTCTAGGTAGACTGAGATTTTCAAAATATGTAAGGAACATAGAAGGATAAACATGTCCTCTTTTGCAGACCATCAAAATGTTCTTGCAGAAATCCTCCTACAGTTGCCACCACAAAGTTCTGTTTTAATTTTGTAAAGCTGCCTTGAGGTCCAGCCTTGGGCAAAAGGTGGGATACAACAACAACAACAACAACAACAACAACAACAACAACAACAATAATAATAATAATAATAATAATAATAATAATAATAAATTGGCAAAGTTGATCCTCTCCTAAGGACAATTATCCCCATACATTTCATTCAAACTTGCCAAGGAGATTATTATTTTTTAAAAAAAGTTATTGCCAGTTCCTAAAAAATTAAATCAGAACCCACCCAGCTCTCTTTCTGATATTGGGCAGACATAATCTCTTTGTAAGCGGCCACTATGCCTGTAGGTATCATCAAGTCCTGACTAGGGGGTGGGCAGATTTTTTTATATATAATAATAATAATAATAATAATAATCATCCCATCATAATCAATCAATAGCATGAAACCTAGATTTGAATTTGGTATTATTTTTGAGGTTGTTGTCATTGTTGTTATTATTATTTCGTTAGAGAATGTAGAGTATTTGGCTAGTCAAATTAGTGTTGCAGCTGCCATGATGTGGTTGGCTTTGGAGGTGACATCAGCAACCATGCAAGATTTTCCCCCTCTGTTGGAGGTGAGGGAATGAGCAGAGCGTGGTGTATCCACCTGGCACAAGCTAATCTGCTGTGAAATGGCTTCCTTGCTTTGGAGGAGGCAGTAGTAATGGTGCATCTTTCCCCCTCACCTCCACTTACTTTGGATGAGTCAGCAAGTGCAGGAACAGCAGTGCATGTTTCTGGTGGGGGCAACAGTTGCTGTGGCTGCACATTTGTTGTGTTGGGTGGACAGAAGTGGAAGGGGGGAATGCCAGGCCTGTGGAGGTGTAGGCTCGGCCCCGTCTGCCTGTGCAGAGTTGGGTTTCTCATTCAGCTGGATTATCCGCAGTAAATGTGAGAGCATGAATTGAGCAGGTATGAGGGTAGTAGGAACTTTGGAGAGGAAATGGGAAGTCACTGAAGATCTTTGGCGCAACCCTTCAGAGCATTTCCCCTCAGATCCTTGCTTTACTTGGAGGAAGGTGTCATCTTGACAGACTCACTAAAAGTGAGACAGAGGCCAGAGCTACACCAAGCAGGATACAACACTTTGAAAATGTTTTTAAAAACATTATATGGAGTGTGCCCTAGGCCCCAACAGTTGTCAAAACTGTTATAAACCACTTTAAAACGGTAGTGTAGATCCTGCCAGAGCTTTTCTACTACATGGACCTTTTGTTGTGCACTAATCTTTCCTCGTTTGTGATTGTTCACGTGGATGCTTATGATGATGTCTTGACCAGTTTTGCTTCTGTTTTTATTATTTAAGAGAGCAGGGGGGATCTTGCATTCTTGCTATTGTAGTTGCATCATTCCAGAAATGGCAACAGTGGGTTAAAGAGTCTCATCTGGAAAAGCTCATGGAAGCCCTCTGCTTATGGGCTGTGTGGCTGGCAGTAGGATGCCTCTCAAACTCTGCATACAATCAGGGGATCTTGGAATTGTTGCAGATCACAAGCTGAATATGAGCCAACTGTATGATGTGTTTGCCAAAAAAGCAAGTGCTATTTTAGGCTGCATTAATAGAAGCAGAGTTTCCAAATTGCCTGAGGTATTGGTTCCCCTGTATTTGGCATTGGTTTGGCCTCATCTTGACTACTGCATCCAGGTCTGGGCACCACACTTCAAGAAGGATGCAGACAAGCTGCAGGGGGTTCAGACAGCGTAGGGCAACAGGATGATCAGGGGTCTGGAAACAAAGCCTTATGAGGAGAGACTGAATGAACTGGGCATGTTTAACTGTGAGAAGAGAAGACTGAGGGGAAACATTATAGCACTCTCCAAGTACTCAAAAGGTTGTCACCTAGAATAGGGGGGGACTCCATCTCTTCTAGATCATCCCAGAGTGCAGGACATTAAATAACAGGTTCAAGTTACATGAGCCAGATTCCGGCTGAACACCAGGAAAAGGTTCCTGACTATTAGAACAGTACAACAATGGAACCAATTACCTAGTGAGATTGTGGGCTCTCCCACACTAGAGACATTCAAGAAGCAGCTGGACAGCTGTCTGTCAAATATGTTTTAAGGTGGATTCCTGCAACTCTACTACTCTGTGATTCTGATTTGAGGATTACAGTTTGGGGCAGTGGAAAGAAGGATGGGAGAAAGTTAATGTTGATGTTGAAGATACTGCATCAAATTGAACCAACTGCAGAATGAGGAAGGGTGTTCCACCATGGTAATCATATGTTCTTGGTAGCCGACCCTAGTCAACAGGTTGCTGGCCATGTACCAATTTGAAGTGTCAGTAATGCTTCAAAAAAGCAGTCCCACTTAAAGCCTGTTGCAGTAATTCACTTAAAGGCTAGGGATGTGTATTGTTGTACATTTTCTGCTGTGATCCTGTGGTCTCTGTCATGGCAGGGGGCTAGAGCACAGTTCTCCCTTCCCCTCCCCTCTCCTCCCTGTTGGATTTATTTGGATGGGATCCAGACTGAGAGAGCAATCTTATGGTCTGAGAGCGAGCATCAATAGGACTGCATCCTTAGTCATGCTTAGAGACCATGGATATTAACGTAAGTTTATCGTTACCAGTTTTGGCCCCATTGATTTCAATAAGTCAATTCTAAGCAGGACTGAGTCTGAATGGAATTCACTGTGGAATTCACTTCCATGAGACATAGTGATGGCCATCAATTTGGATGGCTTTAATATGGGTTTGGATAAATCAATGGCTACTAGCTGGATAAATCAATGGCTACTAGACCTGATGGCTTTGTGCTTCTTACAGTAACAGAGGCAGTAAGCTCGGAGGTTGTCAACAAGGGAGAGGGCCTTCTCTGTGGTGCCCCCCCAATAGTGGAATGATCTCCCCGATGAGGCCCACCTGGCACTAACATTGTTATCTTTTTGGCGCCAGGTCAAGACTTTCCTCTTCTCTCAGGCATTTAGCAATATCTGCTGAGCCTGAGTCTGTTTTTTTTTTTTTTAGGCTTTTAGCTTTTTAAGTTATTGTAGTGGTTTACAATGATTGTGTATCTCATTTTTATTGAAGTTTTAATTTTTGTATATTGTTTTAACTACTTTAATCTTATGTAAACCACCCAGAGAGCTTTGGCTATGGGGCGGTATACAAATGTATAATAATAATAATAATAATAATAATAATAATAATAATAATGGGGTCTAAACGACGTCTCTTTGGCGCATGTTTATGATAATATGCGCTTTCTCCTATATTCGTATTTACGTCTAATAGCGGTAGAAGAGAGTCGTTAAGGTGAATTACAGGCATCATAAAATGCATTTTACAATTGTTTATATGCGGAGTTTTGCTGCAGAGTCAGTTCAGGGGTGTATGGCTGAACATTTAAAAATTGACGAAAGCACCGCCTTGTCTCCTGATGGTACCTCCCCCGGACTTTCCCACCATTCGTTAACCCCGCCCACCTGAGTGTCTCACTGTGGATTACATGTTAGCCCCTGACCAATCATGATCTCATGTGGGTACGATTTCTAAACATTGGATGTGCCTACAATTAAAGTTTTTAGCAGGGCAGCATTGGCTTTGGGACCAAATGTAAAACCATAAAAGCATATTTTTTCCAGGTACTGGACGGCCCTGGCGAGAACCCGCCCGCAGAGCGTCTGCCCCCCTATTCCTCCCACCAAAAATCCGCTGCTGTACACTCCCATCTCACCATGTCTGTGGCAGCTTCCCCTTATCTGCCATCTCGGAAATGTGCTGCTTCAGGGACACACTTTTGTGTTGCCTTTCCGTTACAATGTTGCATTTTGCATTGATGTCCCAGTTCCATATAAACTTCCCATTATTCTGTCTGTCTCCGGACACCAAGATGCCAGCACAGGATGGTTCTGGAATGCCCAACACTGAGCAGTCTAGAGGGCAACCTCGCCATCCCGTAACCTGGTCTATGAGTCACAAAGGTGAGTGACTGGTAATGAAGGAGTGGGTGAGCGGTGAACGATGGCCACAACAACAAAAACTGGATGGCATTGATGTCCTCTCTCCTCCACCCACCCACCCACACAGTCTGCTTGATATTATACCAATAGTGTCACCTTCTGCACACAATGAGAAGACTGGAGCATATATTGTGGCGTGCCCGCTCTCTGCTACCACTCCAGCAACCGCCAGTGCCATTTGAATTACCCGCACGGCAGGGGACAGCCCAACTTGGCCGTTGTGTCTGTGGACTGACATTAATTTCCAAATGTTTGTTGCATGTTCCCTTTTGTTCGGTGTGTCCCGCTCAATCCCCACTTGCGCTATGCCTTTTCAGATCGCTCCGGCCACACTTTTCAATGGGATTCTGGCCACATGTAACTATTAGTAGAATAAAGATATTGCATTACTTTATGATAATAAAACAAGTGTTCTTTTGGTTGCAATACACACACACACACACACACAACTTCCAGGAAAATCAGTGAAAGAAGGGAGAGAAGATACGAAGCCCTATGCACGCTCGGGCGCTAAGTTTCCCGGGGAGAAAGTCCCCCCCACCTGCTCAATGCTCCTTACTCCTGAGTAACATCGCTCAATGGCAGAAACTGGCTTGCATGTACAGAAGTTTCCCTTCCTTTTTCAAGCCTTGATCTCAGCAAGGGAACGGGGGGGGGGGAGGAGAAAGCCTTAGCAGACCTCAAATTATACTCAAAATGAGCAATGCACATCCTTATTCCAACCCCCTTGCTTCCTGTAGAACCAGCTCCATGTGAGTAGCCATGCGTCTCAATGAAAGAAAGATTCCAGTGGGGATTTAAAAGAAACTTTACCTTAAGTACTGGTAACTTAAGGTCAACCATTACTGAACAGTCCAGTCAAGGGAAGAAGAAGAAGAAGAAGAAGAAGAAGAAGAAGAAGAAGAAGAAGAAGGTAGAAGGGAGGAGATAGGAAATGACAAAGCAAGCATTGGGTTACTCCCCTCCCACCTTGTCCACAACTTGGGAGGGGTAGCCAGAGAAGGGGCAGGCATTCACTCATGACATCACAAGCCCTGCCCACCAAACTAAGCCCACAATTAGCATTACTCCAAATGGGCAGTGGAGGGTTACACAACCAAAATGTGAACGAACATTGGAGAAACATTTAAAGTCGCGTTTAATCGACACCTTGGAAACGCGCTTTAATGGAGGCTATAAGTTGCATGTATGTCTGATCTGCGCCCCGCTTGTGTGTACAAAATACTGTCAGAACGATGTAAAGGCAACCCAAATAATCCATGAAGAGGTACCCAATATAATATGCACCAGTTGCTGGAGAACATGGGTGGGGGTGCTATTGCACCCATATTCTGCTTGTGGGTCCCTGGTTGGCAGCTGATTGGACACTGTGTGAACAGAATGCTGGACTAGATGGACCCTTAGTCTGATCCAGCATGGCCCATCTTATCCCCAAACACTATATACATGTAATATCGTAATGGATAGAAAATCTATCTAGAATCACTTTCAAAATCCAGTCCCAAAAATGGGCTATGAGGTATCTATCTACTGTCTTGCTATGCATAAGAACATGTAAAACTACACTGCAGTAGCCCTATATTTAAAGCTTCCTGTTTATAGTTCAGTACTTTGTTCTCCTGAAGCGAGGCAACCTACACCTCATATTGGATTGCAGCTGGTTTCTACGGACAATTGGATGAAATCCATATTTAATGTAAAACTATTTTAAGGCAACACATTTTTGAATCATACTTTCCCTTTCCCCAAAAAAATAATAAAAAAAAATAAAAATATACATTAGCATGCTGCAAGAAATCATTTCTATGAAATAGCTGGGACACTAATAATTTGATCCTATACAGGTGCACTCAGAAATGAGCCCATTTAGCTCAACGGGACTCATTCCCAGCTCAGTATGTCTAGGATTGCAGTGTTAGTCTCAAACCTCTCCTCACCCACTCCTCAATCACTGCTCACAGTACACAGAAGAAAATAGCTGACCTTAGCCATCCTCCGGGCATGCCTAAGGGAGAAATGGTGAAGTTGCGACGCTGCCTTAGAAAAGCTTTCCCGTTGGGGATTTGTGGAGCTGCTTTTGTGCCCATGTTACTTCAATGCCAAAGGCTTCTCCTGCATCTGTTATTTACTTCAGCATGGTTTAAATAAGGCCTTCTAGGTTATTTAAAGGCATTTGCACTTGTGCCTAAAATAAGAACAATGGGGGGATTGTGGTGGTGGGGGGGGAGAGAGAGAGAGAGAGAGAGAGAGAGAGAGAGAGAGAAAGAAAGAAAGAAAGAAAGAAAGAAAGAAAGAAAGAAAGAGTAGACATTTTGTAGATTTGTAGATGGTGTGGAGTAAATGGCCAGGTAGAAGTTTGTCTCCTTGGCAAATTCTAACACATTTTCCCCCCAGGAGTAAGCAGTATTGAATACAACAGGATTTACTTGCAAGTAATCACGCATAGGACTGTTTCCCCTCTCGCTGTCTCTGAGAGTCATCAGACGAACATTTTGTTCCATGCGCATTACTCCCCACTTATGGAGTACAACAATGTCCACCTCCCATGCATCTCTTGCTCCTTCTTGCCTTCTTTCCATCACAAAATAGACCCCTTTAAATCTGTTTTTTTAAAAAATGAAATGTGCTGCCATTTCCTGCTGTGTGCAGAAAAAGCAGTGCAACATGGGCCACATGGTCGTTGTTTTCTTCCCCTACGTGATTAGACACGTTCAGGGAGGAGAGTTCCATAAGCTGACATTCCCATGGGTCCTCATTATCCAGAGGCCACTGTACATTAGTTAGCTGTGGGCCAGCATTAAGAAGGGATGTTGCCCTTCATGTCCAGCTTGTGGGCTTCTTTCAGGCATCCACTTGTCCACTTTGTGGAACAGGATGCTAGATTAGATGGGCCTTTCATCTGATCCAGCAGGGCTCTTCTCACACCCGTTGGTACATGATACAGATCTTTGTGATTGTACCTCCATTGTTAAGTAAACTTTCCTCATGCAGGGAGATTGGGTAAGGGTGGCGTTTTCAGAACATAACTACGGATTTAAATATGAATCTTAAAAATGACATCCTTCCTTTCTTGCAGATGGCCCCATGCAGAACCCGTTAAAAGGCCCAATTTAATGCATGCAAATTGCTTTAGGAGAGTTGTGAATCAGGCTAAGATATTTCTTTCAATTCAAGGCAGAGGTTTATCAAAAGAAATATGAGGCGGGCTGTGGTGTTATCCTCGACCACTTGCTGCTGCTGTCCCTGTCTCACCTTTACTATTTATGCCCCACAGTGCCACAGCCCAGAAACCTGGTCTCCAGATAACTTCTTTATTCTGTTGCCTCCAGTACTTTCACAGGTACACCCACAGACCACACCAGGAGATGGAATTTACAAGAATTTATTAATAAGAAATTGCACGTCAACAAGCTTAATGGTTACTTCAGTTCAATTGTGTATCGGTTACAAGGTTTCAATTCTTAGTGGTTTCTGTCAGAACTCTTACACTTTAACAAACTGTTTTTTATTTAACCTATGCTGTAAAATCTTATCTCAATCTCTCAATCAAACAGTCTTCTGATCTAATAATCTTGCTTCAGACTCTCTCTCTCTCTCTCTCTCTCTCTCAATACTCTCAATTCTCTCCCAATCAACCTGTCAGCTCTCTCTGTCAGACACATATATACACTCCACTCACTCTCTAGCTCCTCCCACTCTTACACAACTAACCACTCTAGGCACTCTAAACAACTAGCCAATCAGCACTCACTTTCCATTCAGGCGCACAGCTAGTCAATCTAGGCATTTCATACTTACCTAGACCTTTAACTACGAAGAGTAAGTACATTTTGGCCTAGTTATTTACTTTACCTTTTATTATTCTTACTTCCTTTTAAAGATATAAACAAATGCATATCACAAACAATACACTTTGCAATATATTTGCAATGACAAACAGTAGAACATCACACGGGCCTTATGAAGCAAGAACAAACATGTGAAAAGAAAAATCATGTTTTCCTACATAATGAGTCAAGCCACCCTAGTTCATCCATCCTATTTCCCCACCGTAATAAGCAGAGATGGTTATTCTCCCAGTGAGTTCTTTATTGCAGGGACAGTTTTCAAGCTTTCATGAGACACTATCCTCAGTGAGATTAGTTTCCCCCCCCCCCCGCTGTGTCCACTTATTGATGTACTGTCCAAATTCTCAACAGATGAATGGTATATCTCAAATATTTCTTTAAAATGTGTCTTGCCCTTTCACTCTGACTTTTTTCTTCACATGATATGCTCTCACTGTGAGCGCATTACATTTTGCAGTCTATGCAATCCCTCAGTTGCTGTCACAGTAAGAAACAATTCTTATACTCTCAGAGTAGAGACCCCAAAATCGGAGACTCCACTTTCTCTAATACCCTGTTGTCAATAGCCAATAGGGCAGGAGTCAGGGGTAAGTGGGGCTTTCAGCACTTTTAGGAAGAAAAACCAATCCATCCCTTTGCTGGCAATGGGAGAAAGACATTAAAATTGGCTCCGGAGCAGGTCTATGGCTTAATCTACACCTGCAGCCCTTTTGAGAAGGGGGAGGGATGATATCAGGGTTATCTGCTTCAGTGATCGTCCCTCACAGGGCACACACCAGCGGGTTTGCCTGCAATTAAAGGAGCGCAGCTATGGGAGGACGTGTGCCCCATTATGGCAGTTCCGACTGTGGATTGGAAAAAGTGGGCAGAACTGGACAGCTGGCAATGGGACACAAATGTTTTTTTTTTACTACCTCCTCCAAGATGTGCACCACCGCAAACACACAGCCACATGGGGGGGGGGGTTAGGTACTCTGTCGAAAATGCGATGCTGCACAATGCTATGTTGGTGTAGAAGGAAAAAAATCCACTCTGCAATGACAGTGGATTGGCTGTTTCCTGTGCCAAGAGCTCGCTCCGAGCAGCAACAGCTTCGGGAAGTGGGGGAACACCAGCCGCACAGTTCCCGATTGTAGCGAGAGAGGCGGAAAAGCCATGAAAAAATCCAGTCAGCGATATCCCAGGAAAAATGAGTGATCGTCCCTAGATTACCGCAGAAGTAGGTGAACGTCATGTGGCCTAGTAGGGATGACCTTGATACAATCCTGGAATGAACAGCTGGTGTAGACACACCCTATATGTTTCCTGGGGATGGAGGCATTGGCAGCAGCCAAGAGGCCATTGTGTCCTTTGGATCCAAGGCTTCTCCCTCCCTGCCAAGAAGCATGCCCTTGACTCCACCTTTTCCCCACCCACTAAGAGGTTAAAGTTCCTTTCTGGTAGCTGGGCAGAGCCAGGAGGGGCCTCCAACCCCAGAAAAACCCGCCAAGGTTGAATCATGGTGCATGGTTTCGGAAAGTTTTTTCTGAAAATCCTATGGTCCCTGGGATGCTTCCTATGAACCATAGGATGCTCTTTCAGAGCACAAGCCTATACATTGGACCTGGTTCACATGATCATTCTGACCCATGGTGGCTTATTTCAGAATGCATGTGCTGGGCACCTGTCAACACCCATTCCATATCCCACCCTCTCCTCGTAGGTTGTCATATGGTCTGAACCTGGTGAGGGTGGGTTGCTAGCATGGTTAACAAGCCACCCAGAAACCCAAACCACACTGATTAGAGACTGGCTCACCCAAAGCCCTGCCTGATAACAAAGGGATAAGAGCCACCTTGGGGGACAGGGGTGGATGCTTTCCTCTTTATTCTTTTTCTCCCAATGAAGGCACACTATTGAGCAATTCTGATTTACGGCGATATAAGGACTGCTTCACAGAATTTCAGGTGAAGCTGCCCCCAATGTTCATTTGGAACAAACAATGTCATTGGTTCTCTACAGAATATACTGTAATGGTCTATGATCTCCCCAATGAGGCACCAACATTGTTATCTTTTCAGCACCAGGTCAAGACTTTTCTCTTCTCCCAGGCATTTAACAGCATACGTTGAGGGTTTTGTTGTTTTTCTTTGACCCAGAATAGTTGTTTTAAATGGATATTGTATTTATAACCTGTTTTTATGCTCTTTATGGTTTTTAATTTTGTATATCGGTTTTTTAATGTTCAATATTTTAAATTTTTGTAAACCGCCCACAGGGCTTTGGCTATGGGGCATTATATAAATGTGATTAATAATAATAATAATAATAATAATAATAATAATAATAAGGCAGCTTACAGACATTAGATGAACAAGTCTGGAATGAGAGGAGAAGTCAGGGACTGAGAAAAATAGCATCCAATTACTACTGAGAAAAATACTGGTCTCTTCCAAATTAGACCTGGGCCCTTTCTGCACCTACGGGTGAAGAGGAAGGGAGGGGTGATGAAATTGGATGTACCTGCTTCTGGGATCATCCTCCTCTTTCTAAACCAGGAAGTGCAATTTCCCAGGAAGTTGTGCCATCGTGGCTGCCATTTATTTTTTTAAAAAAGAAAGGGCCGGAAAAGCTCACTTGTGCTCCATCGAAAAGATTAGGTTTTCTTTTAAAAAATCCCCCCCAAAATCCCCCCACCATCCTGGGGATGGTGGACTTGCTTCCCCCTCTCCTGATTGTCAAAGAGACATGCCGTGCGGTTCCATGCCCATTTTTTGTGCCCGCTTACTCGTGAGTACGTGGGAACCAGGCGGGATGGGCACACACACCTCCCATAGTCTCGGGACGTTCCCAGGACCACAGGAAGAATCGGGTTTTCCCTTGGATCCCTTATCCCTGGGAAAACCCATGCCCGACTACCCCCCTGGAGTCCCTGTGCATCATCTGGATGCACAGGGATGATCCTGCAATAAATCTGTGGTGTAGAAAGGGCCTTGGAGCCTGAAGAAGAAGACCAGACAAGATGAGAAGTAGGGGAAAATTCTCAAAAACTCTCTAGAAGTCAAGAAGGAATCTTTCCAGAGCTTATCTAAATGGAGGTCCAGGCTTAGAGATCATCTTCCCCTGTCTCCCCCCTTCCCTGGGAACTCAGTCTTTGTTGGAGGGGAGGGAGCATCGGAACTAGGGACCTCCAATTTTGGAGGGACCTCCAATTTTGTCCCAGATCAGATTGGACAAAATCGGAGGGCCCCTGGACTGGATCGGGCTCGATCCCGATCCAAAAACTAGACATCCGATTTTTGGATCGGCCGCCATTTTTGTTTTCCCCATAGACTTGCATTGGGGGAAAGCTTTCTTTCCCCCAATGCAAGTCTATGGGGAAAAAATGGTGGTGGGTGGGTGAGGGGGGCCTAACTCCCTCCTCCCCCCTCATGGTTCTTACCTCTCAGGGCCATCTGCTGTGGATGGCCCCAGCAGGTAAGCCCCCTCCCCATGCTCCTTACCTCCCGGGGCCATCCGCTTCCATCCACTGGCAGCCGCGGGCGCCAGCGGATGGAAGTGGATGGCCCCGGGGGGTAAGCCCCTCCCCCTCCCTGTGCTTACCTGCCAGGGCCATCCATTCCCCTCCACCGCTGGCCGCTACTGTGAGCAGGCTTCGTGGCCTGCTCCTGAGTAGCGTACCAGGTGATGACATCACCTGGCACGCTACCTAGGGGCAGGCTGTGAAGCCTGCTCGCAGTAGCGGCTAGCAGCTGAGGGGAGTGGATGGCCCTGGCAGGTAAGCGGGCTGTGGGCCCCCCTCCCCCCTGCTTACCTTCCAGGGCCGTCCGCTCCCCTCCACCGCTGGCTGCTACTGCGAGCAGGCTTCACGGCCTGCTCCTGAGTAGCGTGCCACCTGGCGCGCTACTCAGGAGCAGGCCGTTAAGCCTGCTTGCAGTAGCGGCCAGCGGAGGAGGAGAGCGGACGGCCCCGGAAGGTAAGCGGGCCGTGGGCCCCCCTCCCCCCTGCTTACCTTCCAGGGCCGTCCGCTCCCCTCCGCCGCTGGCCATGACTACAAGCAGGCTTCACGGCCTGCTTCTGAGTAGCGTGCCAGGTGATGACATCACCTGGCACGCTACCTAGGGGCAGGCCGCAAAGCCTGCTCGCAGTCACGGCCAGCAGCGGAGGGGAGCAGACGTCCCCGGAAGGTAAGCCCCCTGCCCCCGTTGTCCGCTTCCATCGGTGGGAGCCCGCGGGCGCCTGCCAATGGAAGTGGCGGTGGGCGCCAGCTGGTGCCTGCCGATCCTTCGATCCATTCCGATCTGGATCGGGTCCTTTCCAGATCAGATCGGATTGGATCGAACGATCCAGCGGGGTGATCGGAAATTGGATAATTGTATCCGATTTCCCCTGGATTGGATCCGGATCGTGGATCTGACCCAATCCAGTGCACACCCCTAATCGGAACTGACAGATCCCAGAGTCTGCCACAGAGTCAAACGGGCAGAGTTCAGAGCAGATGGGAAGCGGTCCACTAGACTAGCCACATGCCAGCTTGAAGTTACAACTTGAAGACCCACCCTGAAGGAAGGATTCGGTAAAAAGCCTGTTTGGCACAGTGGGAAAACACCCATTTATTTGATAGGGAACTGCCTTGCTTCGTTAGGCTAATTAAGCTTAGAAGATAGCTCCTAACTTCCGCACTCTCTTCAGCTATGAAGATATGTTTTTATTTATTGAATGAAGCTTTGTGGATTTCACAGTTGACCTCTTTATTGTCTCACACCTCAGTGGGATGGCTTAGAATGATGACAGAAAGTATGTAGCTTGACATCCATCCAAATAAAGGATTTGATCTGTGTCTATGTTTGTTCGTTCTTTATTTATGGCCAACAGGCCAAACATTTCTGTGTCTATGGAAAATGGCAATACTGCTGGGATTAAAAAATTACAATACTTAGGGTGCAATCGTATGCATGTTTAGCCAAAAAACCAAAACAAAATAGCCTACAATTCCCACCTTCCCTCCAGCAGCCATGTCTAAACATGCCTAGGATTGCACAATAAGTACTGCATCCTTAGCTAATCATAGAATCATAGAATAGTAGAGTTGGAAGGGGCCTCTAAGGCCTTTGAGTCCAATCCTCTGCTCAAGATTGCTGTCCAGCGGCCTCTTGAAGGCCTCTAATGTGGGAGAGCCCACAACCTGCCTAGGTAATTGGTCCCATTGTCGTACTGCTCTAACAATCAGGAAGTTTTTCCTGATATCCAGATGGAATCTGGCATCCTGTTACTTGAGCCCATTATTCCACATCCTGCACTCTGGGATGATTGAGAAGAGATCCTGGCCCTCCTCTGTGTGACAATCTTTCAAGTATTTGAAGAGTGCTATCATGTCTCCCCTCAATCTTCTCTTCTCAAGACTAAACATGCCCAGTACTTTCAGCCTTTCCTCATAAGGCTTTATTTTCAGGGTCCTGATCATCCTCGTTGCAAACTAGCTAGCCTTCAGCCAACTTGTGTCCAAGCTGCTTCACCATATGCCTATGGATTAAAGCTCTGAGTTCCATCTGACCCAGCAGTAAATGGCTCACATACATCATTTGTTCTTCCAGTGTCAATTTTGAAGACTGGCCTTTGTGTCCTACCAAACAATCACATTTGGTAGGTTGTAAATAATAGATTCCCAGAGACAGAATAGAAGGCAGGCATCTCTCCCCACTTTTACTCAAAGAAGAAAAAAAGAAAAAGAAACCTTCTCGCATACACCTAGCTATGCAAGGAGAGGCAGCAAAGCTACCTTTATCTCAGTTACATTTACAGGTTTAGGACTTGGTGAAAGCAATCAAACATTGAACTCTAAGCATGCAGCCTTTCTAAGAAATGTCCATATCTTAACTCTTTAACCCGTCAAGGAGTTTGATTTTTTTAAAAAAATGTAAGTGCACAATCAAAGGGTTTAGAAATGATAATCCTTCTGTTCACAAGAGAAACAATATACCCTATTTGGGAGGGGGGAAATGGCTTGGGTCCTGGTGGAAATAAATAAATAAATTGGCTTTACACGCCATTCAAAGTGTGGATTGTTTCAAATGATTTTGTTAGAGCACAGGGATTAAGGCAGCCAAGACACAGGCCTGGTGTAATTATGATCCACATTTGTATCAATACTGCTTGTGGTTTTATTGCCATGGCAGCACATATTTACAGAGGGCTGCATTGATTTTGCATCTCCGTCGGAAAATCCCACAGTGCTGACTTGTAGGTTCCATATTAGCAATTTGCACAGCTTGCTGCAGTTGGGCTGAGGGAATAGCATTCCACGTTTGGTCAGTAATTCATGGATTTTCACAAAAGCCTAATAAAATCGGAAAGTACATAATTTATAGTTTCTCTCTCTCTCTCTCTCTCTCTCTCTCTCTCTCTTTTCCCTCTCTCTCTCCTTGCCACATCCAGAAATGGGAGCAGAGGAGGTATATTGTATTTCTTCAGCAATTCCTTGAGGTTTTCTTTCAAAACCACTAAAGTATGAAAGAGTAACCCTGGGATTCAATTAGGAATGGTCAAATCTGTTTTTAGCCCGGGTCATCTCTACATTTATTCACCCATAAGTCCACTCAGCTCTGTTTCCACATTTATTTATACTGATAGATTTATTTATTCTTTTAATAGTTTAACTGTTTTTGTTGTTGTTGTTGTTTTATTGGTGTATTTTACTCTTGTAAGACGCCTTGTGAGGACTTCTGCCCTGAAAGGTGGCCAAGAAATGTTTAAATAGATAAATAAAGTATGTTTGAATACTCTGTGAAGTAAGGCAAGGGTTCCTGCTTCTAGGACAATCCCACAGAATTCAAATTTAGTAGAAAAGCACTGTTAGCTTACTGTGTCATTTTATGTTTCCCTCCACTTTTATTAATATTTTGGTGCTTCAGCCAAGAACAGGTGTGTCCCATCGACAGGTAGATCCTGGCCCTATTTAACCTTTTCAGAGCGAGTGGAAGGAAGAGCAGGGACACACCATCAAATCCCAATGCCATCTCTTGCATGTGTAGTTCAATGTCAGCATGCATATACAAAGGCAAAGGCAGGCTCCCAATCACAAGACAGAGTTGTACATGTGGCACCTGTTATACAGCCCTAGTCCAATGTTTGGCTGAAGGCATGAAGGTTAGAGGTAGAGTCAAGCTCCCATTTCCATCTGTCCACATAGCCATCTCCATGGACATGTCACATGCACAAGTCTAGCATTCCCACTTTGAACTTGATCAAATGGCCTCGAAAAAATAATTCTACCCCATTTGTGGACATAGAAATTGGGAGGGAAGAAATTACAGATATATAGAAAATTAAAACATTCTTGGTTTGGTAGAATAGCGGTTATTAAAATGAAGATTTTACCTAAGGTTAATTTTTTGTTTAGAATGTTACCGATTAGAATCTCAGTAGCGGAGATTAAAAGTTGGCCAAATATGATTAATGCTTATTGTAATGGGGATAAAAGAGCTAGGATAAATAAAGGGTTATGGTATAAGGCTCAAAAGAAAGGAGGTTTAGGACTTCCGAATATTAAGAATTATTATATTGCTAATCAGTTAAGATATATTATTCATGGTATTTTAGGGGAGGAAGATTTGGAATGGTTGGAACCGCAAACAGATGAGGTAGATTGTAAATTGGGAAATATATTCTTTACTAAAATGCAAAAGAAAGAATTGAAGGTACTGGACAACCCATTGTTGGAAAATATATTAGTGATCTGGGAGAAATATAGAGGGAAGCTGATACCAGGGGACTCTCCACTCGCCCCAGTTGTAGTAGTGGGAAACTTCCCAAGAGTATTAAAACCAGAGATAGAAGCGAGACTGAAAGATCAAGATAAAATTAAGCTAAGGAATTGGATGGAAAAGATGAAGGATAGTGAGCATATTAAAGAATTGTTTAAAGGACAAAAGATAGCATGGTTCAAATGTTTACAATTGGGAAAATGGACACAGGAATGGAGGCTGAAAAATAAGAAATGTAGAAACAATACTAGATTTGAAGATTTAATTGAACTAATAGGGAAAAAAGAAGAAGCCGGAGCTAAGAAAGGACTGACTAGCGAGATATATAAAATATTGATAGAGGAGGAATTTCAGAACTCACTTAGGCCTCCTCCACACGGGGCGTTTAATGAGCCTTGAAGGCTCATTATAAATTTTACCTACACACGAGCGGAGCGCAAAACGGGCGTAGAGGCGCGTTATCTCCCCGATAATGCGCATTTTCGAATGCGCGTTAAATAGCGACTTTTATTTTGCGGCGGGATGTAAAGCGCGTTATGACCATGTGTACAGTTTTTCAGTGAAGCGCATTTTCGGAGAGGTGTGAGCAGGTAGAGGGCGGGTTTTGACGAGATGGGCGGGGAGAGGGAAGGTATTTCCGGCGGGAGATTTGAAAAAAAGCCCTCAGGTTATGCGCAGCCACGCGGGTGTGCTCACCCAACGGTTTGGCTGGAGGCGCAGGTGTGGTCGCGCGCCTATGCATATAAGCGCGTGCGCGCGATCCGACCGTTGACCTCATTTAACTTCGCGACGCCAGAGAGACTGCATCCTGATTTATTTCCTCTACACCTTTTCCACCTACCGAAATGGCTGCTCCAGGAAGGGGAGTTTCTTGGAAAAAGGCAGAGATTCTCGACCTTCTGGACATTTTTGGGGAGCAGAAAGTTCAAGCTCAACTGAATGCCAGCCATAGGAACCTCGATGCCTATGAATCCATTGCTCAGGAAATGCAAAGAAGGGGCCATATCCGTACAGCGAAGGAGTGCAGGACCAAGGCAAAGGCAATGAGGCAGGAATATCGCAGGGTCGTGAATCATAATTCACGATCAGGAAATGATGCTGCCACCTGCCCCTTTTTTGAGGAGCTTCATAGCATTTTTCGGGGGGATGCTACTATTCAACCAAATCGCGTGGGCAGGAGTCTGAACATCCATCGTGTCCAAGCACCTGCTGCTGCTCCCCCAGTAAGTTCCCCCCTGGCTTTCCCGCTCTCAGAAGGCTCAGAAGAACTGTTCAGCAGTGAACTTCAAACAATAGATGTGGAGGACTACCTTGGAACGCCCTACTCTCCCGGAGGTACATTGATTGTAATTGCCATTTTTTAAAAAATCTCGTTCTTCCTTCTATTTCATGCCTATAGCTCACATCTGATGTTTTCCCCTTTTAGAATTGGAGACACCAGAAGATATTGGAAACGAAGAACCTGAAGGTATAGACTGTTTCTTTTGTTGGGTTGGGAAGACTCTTAACTTTACAACTTAATATTGTGTTCCATGGAATAAAAAATTGTATTCTAAAATGGGGCAGGCAGATGCGGGTGAGCGGGTGGGGCAGGAGAGGGCAGGAGAGATCTCCTCTAGCTACCCAGCGTTTCTCTGGTCTCTCCAGGGCAGGGGGGAAAAAGGATAAGGGGCAGGCAGCCATTTTGAACAACCACCCCCATTTCAAAAGGAGGGAGGTTTGTGATTGTGCCTATTGATGAAACCTCCTAAAAGCTCTTCTTTTTCTGCCACGGCAGGAGCCTACAGAAGCAGCAGTACCACCAGTGCATCGGAATCCATTGAGCAAGCAGATTTGAGGGCCAGAAATCTCCAGCAGCATCCTGCAGCAGCAGCACCGAGTAAGTACAGGCCTAGCTAATTTCTGAGGTCAGACATCATGGAAGGAAGGGAGTTCCCAATGATCTAGGCTGGGTTTATGGGGGGGGGAGGGGGAAAGGGGGGCATTGGACACAACATTGTGGTGCATGGGACCAGAAATTGTGGTCTATGGGAGGGATTCCCGCCTTTTTCTCTACAGCAGTTAAAGTTACATGAGCCCTGACCTCCTTTTCATGTGGTCAGCCTAGGCAGGCAGCCATTTTGAACACACAAACAACCCCCCCCCCCTATTTAAAATGGAGGTTTGTGATTGTGCCTATTGGAATGAAACCTCCTAATAGCTCTTCTTTTTCTTCCACGGCAGCCTACAGAAGCAGCAGTACCACCAGTGTGTCAGAAACCAGTGAGCACGCAGATTTGAGGGCCAGAAATCTCCAGCAGCATCCTGCAGCAGCACCAAGTAAGTATAGGGCTATGTCAATGAAACCTCCTAAAAGCTCATCTTTTTCTGCCATGGCAGGAGCCTCCAGAAGCAGCGGTACCACCAGTGCGTCAGAAACCAGTGAGCATGCAGATTTGAGGGCCAGAAATCTCCAGCAGCATCCTGCACCAGCACCACCGTGTAAGTACTGGGCTAATTTCTGGGGTGCATGGGACCAGAAATTGTGGTCTATGGGAGGGATTTCAGCCTTTTTCTCTACAGCACTTAAAGTTACATGAGCCCTGACCTCCTTTTCATGTGGTCACTGTAGTATACTGCCTGCAACTTTAACTGTGGTGATGAAGAGGGAATTTCACCAGGTGCTGCATGCATACAAACGGCACCGGCTGAAATTCCTTTTTCTCTACAGCACTTAAAGTTACATGAGCCCTGACCTCCTTTTCATGTGGTCAGCCCTGACCTCCTTTTCATGTGGTCACTGTAGTATACTGCCTGCAACTTTAACTGTGGTGATGAAGAGGGAATTTCACCAGGAACTAATTCCATACAAATGACACTGGCTGAAATTCCCTTTTCTGTACAACTGTTAAAGTTACATGAGCCCTGACCTCCTTTTCATGTGGTCACTGTAGTATACTGCCTGCAACTTTAACTGTGGTGATGAAGAGGGAATTTCACCAGGTGCTGCATGCATACAAACGGCACCGGCTGAAATTCCCTTTTCTGTACAACTGTTAAAGTTACATGAGCCCTGACCTCCTTTTCATGTGGTCAGCCCTGACCTCCTTTTCATGTGGTCAGCCTAGGCAGGCAGCCATTTTGAACACACAAACAACCCCCCCCCCCTATTTAAAATGGAGGTTTGTGATTGTGCCTATTGGAAGACTCTTAACTTTACAACTCAATATTGTGTTCCATGGAATAAAAAATTGTATTCTAAAATGGGGCAGGCAGATGCGGGTGAGCGGGTGGGGCAGGAGAGGGCAGGAGAGATCTCCTCTAGCTACCCAGCGTTTCTCTGGTCTCTCCAGGGCGGGGGGGAAAAAGGATAAGGGGCAGGCAGCCATTTTGAACAACCACCCCCATTTCAAAAGGAGGGAGGTTTGTGATTGTGCCTATTGATGAAACCTCCTAATAGCTCTTCTTTTTCTTCCACGGCAGCCTACAGAAGCAGCGGTTACACCAGTGCGTCGGAAACCAGTGACCACGCAGATTTGAGGGCCAGAAATCTCCACCATCCTGCAGCAGGAGCGAGTAAGTACAGCCGATGTTATTTGCTTGATAAAGTTTCAGTCCTGCAATTCTTATAAATGTGTGAAAGGACATTCTCATCTTCAGGATGAGGGTGCGAGAGAACCCATGGTACAGGCTGGACATGTAATAAATGATTTTTAAACACACTAAACTTTGCCCTTTCCCTTCAGGTACAGATGAAGGAAGGAGACATCCCATCCAAAAGTCAGCACTCTCGCCTGCAACGCGCCTGGAAATGGCCAGAAACAGAAGACCCCCACGCAGCAGGGACACAGACCGCATTCTGGAGCATGCCTCTGCACACAACGCAAACCTCTTGCAGATGCATGAGCAGATGTTGCAGAAAAATGACCAGATGTTGGACTATTTGAAAACAGAAGATGCAAGGGACCAAAGAAATCAAGATGCCCTTCTCAGAATTCTAGAAAGACAATGTGTCACGATGGAGAAGCTGGTGACGGTGGTGCAACAGGAAGAACCGGGAAGATCAACCCATACAGCCAACCCATCATCTACTAGCCATGGAAAACGCCAGCCAATAAAAAGACGGTTGGCTATTGACAGTATGGAGGGGACCAGCTCTAAGCCAAATGACTTAGGTGGGAACTCAGGAGAGGGTGAGGGGAGAAAATGCCTGGCTAAGAAGAAACGTAAAGTCAGGGTGCAACACCCCCAGTCTGCCCAGTTGCAAAATCCCCAGAATGACATTTTAACCAAAGACTTGGACGAATCACTGCTCCCGTGCTCCCATACAGTACCCCCACAGCGCTCATCATCACCACTTCAAGGTGAGCCAAGCATAAAGCGCACGGCACGGGAGGTAAAAAAACCCTTAAAGTTCTCCCCTTAGAATACATGATTTATGTTATTGTTAATAATTTGCTGTTAATTATGTTTTTTTTTGCTGTTATTTATGTAATTGTTATTTGATGTTATTTATGTAATTGTTATGTTATTTGCTGTTAATTATGGTATTTTTTGCTGTTATTTATGTAATTGTTATGTTATTTGCTGTTAATTATGGTTTTTTTTAGGGATGTGCACTGACCCCCCGGATCGGATCGGATAGCGGATCGGAATCGGACCTGGGGGGTCGGATCGGATCGGATCGGATCGGAGGCTGGTCGGATCGGATCGGACCAGATGTCCGATCCGGATCGGACGCCATTTTGAATGCTTTTTCCCATAGCCAAGTATTGTTTTACAAAAACGCCTATAACTTTTTCATTTTTAAAGATAGAAGGATGAAACTTGGGGACATTGTAGACTGGTTAGGGATAGTTATCTGTGAGAAATTTCAGAAAGATTGGTGCATGCGTTTTGTGGCAATTAATTTTTTAATAAATACCCAGGAATGCTTATAACTTTGTCATTTTTAAAGTTACAAACATGAAACTTTGCCACATTGTAGGAGGTACCTTGGGACCTATGTGTGTGAAATTTCAGAAACATAGGTGCTTGCCTTGTGTGGCAATTAATTTTAGAAAAATAGGTAGTAGTGGGGTAAATACAGTTACGCCTCCCATTTTTTTATTTTTTAAGATACAAACAGGAAACTTGGGCACATTACAGGTACCACTTGCCTTGATATGTGAGTGAAATTTCAGAAACATTGGAGCTTTCCTTGTGTGGCAATTAATTTTTGAAACAATGAGGAAAGAAACACCTATAACTTTGTCATTTTTAAAGTTACACACATGAAACTTTGCCACATTGTAGGTGGTACCTTGGGACCCATGTGTATGAAATTTCGGAAACGTAGGTGCTTGCCTTGTGTGGCAATTAATTTTTTAATAAATACCCAGGAATGCCTATAACTTTGTCATTTGTAAAGTTACACACATGAAACTTTGCCACATTGTAGGTGGTACCTTGGGACCTATGTGTGTGAAATTTCAAAAACGTAGGTGCTTGCCTTGTATGGCAATTAATTTTAGAAAAATGGGTAGTAGTGGGGTAAATACAGTTACGCCTCCCATTTTTTTATTTTTTAAGATACAAACAGGAAACATGGGCACATTACAGGGAACACTTCACTTGATAGGTGTGTAAAATTTCAGACAGCTGGGTCCAGGCATGTGGTGGCAATTAATTTTTGAAACAATGAGGAAAGAAACGCCTATAACTTTTTTATTTTAAAAGTTAGAAGTCTGAACATTGCTCACTTTGTAGATGGGTTAGGGGTAGATATGTGTCAGAAATTTCAGAATGATAGGTCCAGGCATTTGATGGCTATGGAATTTTTAAATTACATGTTTCAAAAAAATTTCTACAGAGGCCAGGTCTTCCTTTCCTCCCCCTCCCGCTTCCCGCGAAGAAAAGGAAACACTGTCTCGTCTCGATCCCTTTGATCCTTGCTAGTATCCATTACAGGGCTCGTGTCTGCTTGAGTAAAAAAGTGAAAGTAGGAAAGCAGACACGAGCCCTGTAATGGATACTAGCAAGGATCAAAGGGATCGAGACGAGACAGTGTTTCCTTTTCTTCGCGGGAAGCGGGAGGGGGAGGAAAGGAAGACCTGGCCTCTGTGGAACATTTTTTGAAACATTTAATCTAAAAATTCCATAGCCATCAAATGCCTGGACCTATCATTCTGAAATTTCTGACACATATCTACCCCTAACCCATCTACAAAGTGAGCAATGTTCAGACTTCTAACTTTTAAAATAAAAAAGTTATAGGCGTTTCTTTCCTCATTGTTTCAAAAATTAATTGCCACCACATGCCTGGACCCAGCTTTCGGAAATTTTACACACCTATCAAGTGAAGTGTTCCCTGTAATGTGCCCATGTTTCCTGTTTGTATCTTAAAAAATAAAAAAATGGGAGGCGTAACTGTATTTACCCCACTACTACCCATTTTTCTAAAATTAATTGCCATACAAGGCAAGCACCTACGTTTTTGAAATTTAGCACACATAGGTCCCAAGGTACCTCCTACAATGTGGCAAAGTTTCATGTGTGTAACTTTAAAAATGACAAAGTTATAGGCATTCCTGGGTATTTATTAAAAAATTAATTGCCACAAAACGCATGCACCAATCTTTCTGAAATTTCTCACAGATAACTATCCCTAACCAGTCTACAATGTGCCCAAGTTTCCTGTTTGTATCTTCAAAAATAAAAATGTGGGAGGCATAACTGTATTTCTCAGTGGGAAAGTGCAATGCAATGATTCCCTATGGGAAAGTGCAATGCAATGATTCCCTATGGGAAAGTACTGTCCAATGAATCCTTATGGGCAAGTGCTGTCCAATGAATCCCTCATTGTTTCAAAAATTAATTGCCACACCAGGCAAGCACCAATGTTTCTGAAATTTTACACACATATCAAGTGAAGTGTTCCCTGTAATGTGCCCAAGTTTCCTGTTTGTATCTTCAAAACTAAAAAAATGGGAGGCGTAACTGTATTTACCCCACTACTACCCATTTTTCTAAAATTAATTGCCACACAAGGCAAGCACCTATGTTTCTGAAATTTTACACACATAGGTCCCAAGGTACCACCTACAATGTGGCAAAGTTTCATGTGTGTAACTTTAAAAATGACAAAGTTATAGGTGTTTCTTTCCTCATTGTTTCAAAACTTAATTGCCACACAAGGCAAGCTCCAATGTTTCTGAAATTTCACTCACATATCAAGGCAAGTGGTACCTGTAATGTGCCCAAGTTTCCTGTTTGTATCTTAAAAAATAAAAAAATGGGAGGCATAACTGTATTTACCCCACTACTACCCATTTTTCTAAAATTAATTGCCACACAAGGCAAGCACCTATGTTTCTGAAATTTCACACACATAGGTCCCAAGGTACCTCCTACAATGTGGCAAAGTTTCATGTTTGTAACTTTAAAAATGACAAAGTTATAAGCATTCCTGGGTATTTATTAAAAAATTAATTGCCACAAAACGCATGCACCAATCTTTCTGAAATTTCTCACAGATAACTATCCCTAACCAGTCTACAATGTCCCCAAGTTTCATCCTTCTATCTTTAAAAATGAAAAAGTTATAGGCGTTTTTGTAAAACAATACTTGGCTATGGGAAAAAGCATTCAAAATGGCGTCCGATCCGGATCGGACCTCATCGGATCGGATCGGATCGGATCGGAGGTTGGTCGGATCGGATCGGATCGGATCGGATTTTCCCGATTTTGGGTCGGATCGGATTCGGATCGTGGATCGGATCCGATCCGATGCACACCCCTAGTTTTTTTTGCTGTTATTTATGTAATTGTTATGTTATTTGCTGTTAATTATGGTATTTTTTGCTGTTATTTATGTAATTGTTATGTTATTTGCTGTTAATTATGGTATTTTTTGCTGTTATTTATGTTGTATTTAACCATTAAAATATAGTTTTCATATCTCACTGTGTGGTTGGGACTGTGCTTCCTATCTATTATTAAAACAGTTAGGCATCCCTCCTTAATACTGCACCAACCTGAAAATGCTAAGGAAAACCAAAACAATGTTTTAGTAACAAAAATAAAGATTTAGTTTTTTAAACAAATATTATTTTCAACTATTTACAATATTTTTTTCAACTATTTACAATTTATTGAGGATCTTGTCCAACTTTTCCTCCATTGAGGACATGCGATTCTGCATGCCTCCAACGGCTGCCTCAAGCCTCTCCAGCCGCTCCTGAGTGGGAACTGCATGGGATGGTAAGAAAAAAAAAATGTTTAAAATCATATAATATAACCAACAGAAAAACAGTTCAAGATGTACCACTCAATGACATTGGCTATTCAATGCGATTCAATTTACAGGAATGTAAATATAGTTTTTCATTTTTTAATTAAAAATTTAAACCATTAGTCCTGTACTGTACAATAGGGTGACCACATAAAATCCAGGTCGGTTAAACTGTTGTGATGAAGAGGGGATTTCACCAGGAACTAATTGCATACAAATGACACTGGCTGAAATTCCCTTTTCTCTACAACTGTTACAGATACAGGAGCCCTGACCTGGATTTTATATGCTCAATGTACTCTACATTATACAAAGCAATGGAACTTCTATTACCTGCTGGAGACACAGCAGCAGGTGAGACAGGTGGGGGTGCATCCTCCTCTTCCTCCTCTTCCTGCACCTCCTCCTCCACCTCCTCCGCAGACGGCGACGGCGATGGACTGAGTATCCCTTCAATATTGGAAAAAAAATGTTATTTTAAGTTTCTATCATGGTGTTCCCCGCCTCGATCCGTTGGGAGAGTCTGTTAATTAACAAATAAATAAATACATATATCATTACAATTATTAATATTAATAATATTATTAAAGTACGCTGGGCAAAAATAGTATTCCTAATTAATCTGGCTTGCATTTAACTTACGTGCCCTTCTGCGGAGGGTCATCCGAGGAGGAGAAGGAGGAGGAGGAGAAGGAGGAGGAGAAGTCCCCCCAACCTCCTCCACTTCCGGAGAAGGCGCTGCCTCCTCCGCCGTCCTGTTTTGTGCTAAGAAAAAGAGGGAAAAAGGGAAATAACATTAAAATGTGGAAGGGGTCCCTGAAGGGCATCTAGTCCCACCCCACCCAAGATGTATGCTGGAATCCACCTTAAAGCCTCATTGTGTCAGGGGTCATTGTTTTTGGGGCATTCCCCCCCCCCAACCTGCACATCCACCAGAGAATACACAATGAGCAGTGGGCAGAATCACCAGCACACAGGGCTCCTGAAGGGCATCTAGTCCCACCCCACCCAAGATGTATGCTGGAATCCACCTTAAAGCCTCATTGTGTCAGGGGTCATAGTTTTTGGGGCATTCCCCTCCCCCCAACCTGCACATCCACCAGAGAATACACAATGAGCAGTGGGCAGAATGCTAATGCACTCACTCACCTGCAGTCAGCCTCTCCTCCGGGGTTGGTCTCCCCGCCTTCCGCCACAGCTCCCGGAATTGACCGAAGTAGGGTGGACGCTGACGGAAGGGGGGATGCTCCCCATGGGCAGCAATGGCTCGAAAGAAGCCCGCCTTAACGTATTTAAACTTTGTCCGACACTGCAGGGCAGTGCGGACAAAGTTGTTTGTTTGCAGAGCAGCAGCCGCCCTCCTAAACAGCCTCATAGTCGGGAGGCTGCTGCTCCGCACAATCCTTCCCACGAGGGAGGATTGGAGGAGGAAGGCCAACAATATGCGGACCTCCGCATCACTCCAATACCTCCCTCTTGGCATCTTGAAGGATTGTGAGGAAGTGTAGGCCTCACTTCCGGTTTGCGATGTTTCCGCGGACCGGTTTAGCGGTTGCGCGCATGCGCGCGGAACCGTCAAACCACCATTCCCGAACCGCGCGTAAGTGATTAAACACTGTCGCGTTTGTTCGGAGCAGTGGGAAAGTTACCAGATGTGTTTTGGGTGTCCTGAATGTACCTTTGGGTGTCCTGAACTGAAAACCTGAGAATGTTAGTGACTAGATTGTACTATGTTATTCTCAAAAAAACAACCCTGTGAGGTAGACATGGATGGGTTGTGGTCCTGTTACTTGCCCTTCTGCAATGTTCACTGTACTGCATATGTGTGTTGGGTTACCTGAAGTCTTATTGTCTAGGAATTGTAGGAACATATTTTATTTAGGATAAGCATTTTTAAAATAAGCACTTTTTAATATGGCAACAACAATTTTGGGTGTCCTGAATGTACCTTTGGGTGTCCTGAACTGAAAACCTGAGAATGTTAGTGACTAGATTGTACTATGTTATTCTCAAAAAAACAACCCTGTGAGGTAGACATGGATGGGCTGTGGTCCTGTTACTTGCCCTTCTGCAATGTTCACTGTACTGCATATGTGTGTTGGGTTACCTGAAGTCTTATTGTCTAGGAATTGTAGGAACATATTTTATTTAGGATAAGCATTTTTAAAATAAGCACTTTTTAATATGGCAACAACAATTTTGGGTGTCCTGAATGTACCTTTGGGTGTCCTGAACTGAAAACCTGAGAATGTTAGTGACTAGATTGTACTATGTTATTCTCAAAAAAACAACCCTGTGAGGTAGACATGGATGGGCTGTGGTCCTGTTACTTGCCCTTCTGCAATGTTCACTGTACTGCATATGTGTGTTGGGTTACCTGAAGTCTTATTGTCTAGGAATTGTAGGAACATATTTTATTTAGGATAAGCATTTTTAAAATAAGCATTTTTTAATATGGCAACAACAATATGGCAATATGGCAACAACAATTTCAGCATAGAAAATAAAATTAACAGCATTTACAACAGCATTTAATTTGACATTGAAAGAAACATAGTTGAAAGTCACATTATTATGAACATACATCTCATAACAATATCTAATTACTAACAGCAATGTAAAAGAAAAATCAGCAAAGAAAATAAAATTAACAGCATTTGCAACAGCATTGCATTACACATTGAAAGAAACATACGTTACTTTGAAGTCACTGAACATCTCAAAACAGCAATGTAAAAGCGAAATCAACATAGAAAATAAAATTCACATATTCTAAAGGGATTGTCTATAAGTAGTCTCATTTCCTAATGCAGCTTCTTCTTGATGAAAAAAGAATAAACACAGTCAGTGCTGCCTGGAGCGGGACTTGGCTTTTGCTTGAAGAATGGAATGAATGATCCAGAAAAAGGAAGCGGTTGCCTTCTGGTCTGGTCACATCACAGAGGTTCCACACGACACCGTCTTTGATCCCCTGCAGTTCTCTCTATGCTATGTTCTAAGGGAAATTTAGAGATGGATTGTTTTAGCATAGGATGTAATAACAATATCCCACCCTCTACACATTCATTCATTCATTCATTCTCAGGCCATGAAGCCTTTATGCGGAAACTTTCCTTATTTGTTTATGCACTTTCCTTATTGGTTTATGCTTCTAGCAGGTCTTGACACATGCTTCCTTCCTGTGACTTGCTGAAATAGAGTAAATAGAGTAAAGTTAGGGAAAACATGGCTTACACAAGTTTGGCACAGGGGTTTGGCACTGAACACTCACCTCCCTAGGGGTTCTGCCCACGCAGAGACCAAAGCATGCCTCTTAAGGCATCTCTGACCTTTTCCCCAGCAGCCTTTTCTTGAATTTCCTCATGCCCCATTGGCAGCGGGGCACCCAGGGTTGCCAGTTCAATTTGCCTTGCTTCGTGGAGATCCAATGCAACATCATGTCCTTGACTTTCACAAATGTTGTGTAGAATGACACAGGCAGATATCACAGAAATGACGTTTTCTTCAGCGAGTTCTATCCTGGACGACAGGCATCTCCACCGTGCTTTTAACCTTCCAAAGGCACATTCAACAACATTCCTCGCCCGTGACAGACAGTGGTTGAAATGTTGCTTTTGCTGGTCCAGGGCTCCGCCGTAAGGTTTCATCAGCCACTTCCGAATGGGGTAAGCGGAATCAGCCACCACCAGTGGAGGAATCTGCACGTCATTAACAGTAATGGTAGGGTTCCCTGGGATGAAGACACCAGCTTCCATGGCCTCAAAGAACGCAGAGTTCCTGAAGACATGGGCATCGTGATTTCTCCCACTCCAACCTATTTCCACATCCATGAATCGCCCACGGTGGTCCACTGTGCCTTGAAGGAGCATGGAAAAAAAGCGTTTCCGGTTTATGTAGTCAGGGCCTTGCCTAGGAGGACAGGCAATTTCAATGTGACATCCATCTGTGGCTGCAACACAATGAAAGAAGCCCAGTTTGGAAAATCCACTCATGATCTGAGAGAGAAAACATAAATAATGGAAAATAAATCATTACTGCTTCATCGGCTGGCATGCTTGAGATACAATGATCAAGTTCCATTTGGCCACCTATATAACAGCCTAGCCCATCTTTTCCTATCCCAAATAATAAAAAACAAGACTCACCTCTGGAACATTGCCAAGGCAAACTGTTTTTCTCAGAAGCGCATGCTCCATGGCTAGGCAGACCTCCACAACGATCATGGCTGCCGTTGTTCTACCTATCCCAAATTGCTGAGCCACCACCCGGTAACCACCAGGATTTGCTAGCCTCCATATACAGATGGCCACGCGCTTCACCATTGGAATGGCTTCCCTCATGTTCGTATTGCGACGTTCTAGAAATGGCCGAAGATGGTCTGCAATCTGGAAAAGGGTTGCTCTGGTCATCCTAAAGTTCTCTAGCCACTGCTCATCACCCCAGAGGGCTAGAACATCGTTTTCCCACCAGTCACGACTCCTGGGGAAGCACCACCATCTTCTTGGTCTCTGTTTTTTCATCAAAGGAACATATAATAAATTCTCTTGGAGTCTATCTTGTTGGAGTCTTAAAAGATAAGAGTTGTTCTCTTGGAGCCTTCTCATGATGATTCGTCTTCTTCTTCTTCTCCGTTGAATCGTTCTCCTTAGGCAAGTCAATGTAACGTGCATATTTGCGATCAGAAGTTGAATCGCATAAATGAGGGAACGAGAAATCGAGGTAGGAGCCATCTCGCCTTCTCTTCCCGTCCAGCTCAAAATGGCGTTTCAGAAAGAGAAAAGGGGAACCAAACTTGCTTCTCTGGTGTCGCCTAGGTAAATGAACTCAACGGTCGACGAAACTCAGATCACGTGCTTGTATGCATATGCTCGCGCGCGAAGGTGCGCGTAACCTGAAGGCATTTTTTCCCCCCGCTCAGCTCTGCCCTCTCCCCCCCTCCCATCTCGTTGCCAGGTAACCCGAAATTACGTAGGCAGGCAGGTACATTCCTGTGGGTGGAGTACAGGAAGGGAGGGCTGGGAAAGGGGTTGGCTCTGATCACGTGCTTGTATGCATATGCACGCGCGCGAAGGTGCGCGTAACCTGAAGGCATTTTTTTCCCCCCGCTCAGCTCTGCCCTCTCCCCCCCTCCCATCTCGTTGCCAGGCAACCCGAAATTACGTAGGCAGGCAGGTACATTCCTGTGGGTGGAGTACAGGAAGGGAGGGCTGGGAAAGGGGTTGGCTTTAGGCAAAAAGCGAATTAAAATGTCTGTTTCCTCCTCCCGAAGCCCCGCATGTGAACAATTAAAACGCGCGTCGGAGAAAAGCGATAATGCGCTTCAACGCCTCTCGCTGCCTCCCGTGCAGAGGGATGAGGCGTAAATGCGCCTCCGCGATAGTGCGCATAATACCACAAACGGGCGCAAAAGCGCATCCTTGTGGAGGGGGCCTCAATGTTATAAAAGAGGTTTGGGAAGAAGATGTAAAGGGAAAAATTAATGATGATAACTGGGGGAGGATATGGAATGTAAGAATGTTAAAGTTACTGTCGATTAGAATTAAGGAGAATTACTATAAGACAGTTTGGAGATGGTATCTAACACCTGTAAGATTTCACCAGATTGATAAAAAAGTGTCTAAGAATTGTTGGAGGGGATGTCAGGAGGTTGGGACCTATTTTCATATGTGGTGGAGCTGTGAACATGTACAAAAATTTTGGGAAAGGGTTTTTAAAGAAATAAGTGACATAATTGGAAGTAAATTGGAACTAAACCCAAAGTTAGCTCTACTAGCAATATGGGATAGGGAGAATGAGCATATAACTAACAGAGAATAGGTAAACAACCTCCTGGTACCGGTTAGAATAATCATTGCTAAAAATTGGAAAGGGCAAGGAAGCTATACAATAGAAGTTTGGTATAAAGAAATTTGGGATATGGCCTTGAATGATATGTTGACATGTAAAATGAAAATAAAGAGGGGAATGTCCAGTAAGAGTGATTTTGGAGAAATATGGAGTCCCTTTTTGGAATATGTTTTAAGATCGGGAAAGGGACAAACGCCTTCAAAAGAATCGCTAAAATTCTGGAAGGAGGAACAATGATCATGAGAAGGTCTCGGGGGGGGGTGCACAGGGGGATTGTTGAGGGTTGTAGTTTGGTTTATACTGTGTATGCTTTATAATGTGTATGTTTATTGTGTTGAAATTAATAAAAATTATAATAATAATAAAAAATTGGGAGGGCAATTTCATTGAATTTCCTCAAGGGGCAGAGACATTCTCAAATGCAAGGGGGTGTAGCACAGCTTTGTTCTTTTTTCAATAATAATAACAATAATAGCAATAATAATTAATAACAATTAATAACAGCAGCAGCAACAAGAATTTCTCTATGCTTTCAACATCATCATCAGCTAAGGGTAGTGTGTCTCCTCTGAATGAATGCTTGGAGGCGGTAATGGGCTGGATGAGGAAAAACAAACTGAAGCTGAATCCAGACAAGATGGAGGTGCTCACTGTCAAAAGCCACAACCTGGGGTTGGAGGTGTGTCAACCAGTTTTGGATGGGATTACAACCCCCCCCCCCCCCGAAAGACTGTGTTCGCAGCTTGGGGGTACTCCTGCATCTGTCGCTCCAAATGACAGCCCAGATAGATGTGATGGCCAGGAGTGCCTACTATCAGCTTCAGCTGATACACCAGCTGCACCCCTTCCTAGAGTTGGAAGACCTAAAGACGGTAGTGCACTCACTGGTAACTTCGAGGCTTGACTTCTGCAATGTGCTGTACATAGGGCTACCTTTGTGTCTAGTCCGGAAACTTCAACTAGTTCAAAATATGGCAGCCAGGTTGGTCACCGGTACACCTAGAGGTGGCCACACTACACCAATTTTAAAATTATTTCATTGGCTGCCAATCAGTTTCCGGGTGAAGTATAAAGTGTTGGTTATTACCTTTACAGCCCTACATGGTTTGGGTCCAGGTTACCTGCGGGATTGCCTTCTCCTGTTTAATCTGCCCTGCACACTCAGGTCCTCTGGGAAGAACTTACTCCAATCAGCCAGAACTAGGCTGATGAGTGTTACCCAGAGAACCTTCTCTTCTGCTGCTCCCAGACTGTGGCATGGCCTGCCGGAGAAGATTCGACAAATTTGCATTCTTCATGAATTCAAGAGAACCGTGAAGACTGATCTCTTCCAGCAGGCCTACCCAGTTGAATTTTAAGATATTTTAATGATGCATTAGGTTTTTATTTGTTTAAATATTTAATCTATTTTGTGGTTCTTATGTTTTATATTTGTTGTTGTTCCCCGTCTCGATCCGGAGGGAGAGGCAGGTTAGAAATAAATAAATAAATAAATAAATAAATATATTGTTGTTGTTGTTGTATTGGCACACTGTTCACCATTTTGTATCCCACACAATGCCCCATTAAGTGTGTGTGGGGAGCACCCCCAAAATGGTGGAGAAAATTCAGAGCAGTGTGTGTGTGTGTGTGTGTTTATTGCACATCTCTCCATTGCTTTGCAGGCACCCTGGCTACCCAGACTTTCTCATCAGAAAAAAAAATGCTATGGGAGGAGTTACCTCATGATGTCTTCTCTTGGTCTTTAATTGAATTGAGGGAAGCTGAGGACACTACAGGCTAACAGAGAGAGGAGTGTCTAATGAAAAATAGGATACTTGTACACACACCTTGGCTACCTCCTAAGTACGACAAGCACAAGAAACTGAACACAACCCATTAAAAAAAAAAACCTCTGAAAATTTCTTTTCCTTTGACTTTATCTTTGAAAACAATTTATTTTCTATCAAATTGAATGGGAATGCCCCCCACCCCAAAATGTGGGAGACATTTTCGGCACTGCATGAGATGGAACTGAGTTTTCTCCTTTGAGTAGCAATCTTAGTGGCAGAGGGAACGGGAAATCAATGACTGCCCCACAGGATTACTGGCTTGATCCCCATGAGACAACAAGAGAGAAATGTAATAGATTCTTTTGAAATTGAAACAAAGGTGTACAGGTATGGTATGCCTGACAAAGTAGGCTCACAGTAGATTGCTTGACATATAACTAGGTTACTTGCATCAAACCAATTGGAAGAACTCAATGCAACCTAAGGTGCTGAGTAAATGACTTCTCTTGAATGCATCTGTTACATTCCAATCCATAGTGGACCTGCCATATCATGTCTCAGCTAGTGGTTAATAATGAGATGTTATGCATCCATGCTTGAAATTATGGGTCACTTTTGATTAAGTGCCTTGCACAGAAAATAAGAAATGGCATTCTCATTCCAAGTTCCCAATGTATTATGCAAGAGCTTAACAGCTAAACTTGTTAGAAGTAATGTATGTAGAACTAAGCAAATGGGGCAAGCAAAACCCATGTTGAGCTCTGCCTTCCCCAGAGAAGATCATCAGGCACCTATATTGTGGTCTTTTCCACAGCAGATGAAGAACTTTTCATTCTCCTAGGATTCCTAAGAATGTGTTTCCAATGCTTATTGTTTTCTTTTGCAATCAATGTTTGGCTAACGAGTTCACATGTTATTGTAGGGTAGCTTAAAGAAAGAGGCCCCAAACTTTTATCGTGGTATTTCAAATAGCTCTAGATTTGTCCAGTCCATTTTAGCTGAATGCCATCATAAACCATATAAGTAATTTTCCTTTAACTGGCTCGAAGAAGATGGAGCATTCTTTTGCTCCAGGAGAACTTATTTTAATTGCTTGAAATTATAAGTGATGTCTGAAGCATTTTTGAGTAAATACAGAGTGATTTCAATTAACTTTTTTCACAGTTCAGCATAAAAGCACCCTTACTGCGTGACCCTGCGCAGCTTCTTTGAAAACTAAATCACACTTCTGAGTTCAATTAGACGTACTACCAAGGAAGTTTGCATACAGTGGCTGTCTTATTCAATTTGGCCTAACTGGACTACACAACATCTTGAAATGAATCTATTGACAGTTATAAAAGGTTGTAGGGGGCGGGGGAAGAGAAAGAGAATCCAGATTCCCCATTTCATACTCCGTTCTCCTGCGATTCTGGGCAAAGAGGTTTCTTTACCTTTCTGAACAGGATTAGAAAAGGATGTAGGTTTAATGGAATGCAGGTGCCATTTTGGAGAAGGTGTATGTAGCTCAGAGGATCATAGTGCACAATGCAGTAGGGATGGGCAAACTTGTTAATTTCATTTTCTCCATTTTTTAAAAAAATCTCAAGGTGCTTCCATCCTGAATACAAAGACATTGCAACTTTTGGTACATCCTTATCAAAAATAAACTGAAACATTATCATAAACAATTTGTATCAGAGAGTTTCAAGAGGTACAGCTGCTTCCAGCATGGAGAAGGCCCCACTGATATACTTGCCAAATATGAGGAGCCTGCCAGAAATCTGGGGTGGCAACCCTAATTCATCAATAACATGGCTGAATAGAGAGATTCAAGTCCAGACTTCTAAGAGCTATGCACCCAAATCTCTGGGCCACTATGGATGAATCTGGATATTTTGGCTTCTGCTGCACTCAAGATTTTTTAAAGCTCAAGTTTTTTCCAAGGTGCTGGATCCTATTTTGATGATAGGGTTCAGCACCTTGGATAGCTCGTTTAGAGTTCTGGCTGGTTCTGACTGAAACCCAGAATGGATTCACAGCCCCGCTGAAATCGTAGCTGCTAGCCACCACTACATTTGTAGGCGGAGTGAGCGGAAATAACGAGACAACACATACTATATGGATTCAAATCTGGGCCATATTTTATTGAAATCTGTAAAGGAAACACTGGGCGGGCCCTAACTTCGCCATAACTCTAACCGGCGATTAATGGGCGAAACATTCTAGGCCTGGCGAATGGCGTTACTTTGCTCGCCACCCCCAAGCCTACCCCTTTTGGGGAGGGGAGGCCTTCCTGTGTCACTCCCCCTGGGCCATAACCCCGGTGGAGCGAGGTGAGTTGTCCTGACAGATGAGCCCTATTCCCCCACCGAGGCCACAAAGCCCTTAACGGAAGGCCCTCAGGTATCACCTGTCACCAGCTAACAGTGCCACTGAATGATCACTGTCCCTTATGGCTAAACGTGCCTGCCCCTAACGCCAAGGGAGATTGATAAACCTCTGTTTAGTCAGTCCCCCCACCACCTGCATAAAATCTCTCACAGGGCCCTTTGCAGATCTCCTAGAAATAAATCGTTTCCAGAATCAGTCAAATGGACTCCATCTGACCTATAGAGCTCTGTCCTTGTCCATGAAATCTGTGGGTGAACAATGATCCCATCACCACATAAACGCAAGGCGATGGCGATCTCTCGGTTCACCTTTCTCCACACCCTGTCCAGGGCTCGCGGATCCAAACAGTGCCGCCATACCCATCTGGGAATTAGGCAGGACCAAAGAATTGTGATACCCAGCCAACGTTGCCATATCACCTGTAAATCCGCCAAGGCCTGGAAGATCAGAGCCTTGCCCTTACATAAACCAAAGTTGTTTCCGCCCAGGTGCAACCCCAACACCTGCAGAGAACACACCAAACCTTCCTGGAACAGTGTGGCTAAGAGGTGCTCCCACCGCATGCCATGTCTGCCCAACCACTGGACGCTGGCACACCGGCTGAGTCCAAGCTGGGTCCCACAGCTCGACTGGGAATCCCTCCGTCCGGCCCAGAAAACCATACTATGCCCACAAATGAGCACCGGCACCGGTTCCCACATGTTCCAAGGACCTAAGAGAGAGAAAGAAGTCAGCAACGAGGACCACTACATCTGTGGTAATGGCCGGACATATGCATGATATGCCTTGGAACGCTGCCGTCCCACATGCTTCAACTCAGCCTGTGAAAATCCCAAGGCTGCTGCTGTGGAAACTGCACCTATTCTGAAGGAGTGTGTTCCAAAACGACAATTGCCCAAGCCCAAAGCCTGCAATGCTGATTTAGTCACTGCCCAAGCCGGGGGCTGGCAAGAGCCGCCTAATAACGGTGCTGCTTCTCCGCCCCCCGCCAGTGGCGCCAGATGGCCTCCTCCAAAGGGGAGCAGGCACATCTCCGTGTCCACTCCCCGCCCGCAACAGCCCCCCCCCCCTGCGGCCACGTGACCGGGACGCGGGAAGGGCACTTGTTGTGAAATTTCTAGTCATGTCCATTAAAACAAGTAAATGATTGCTAAAACAGAGATAAACTAACAGAGCACTGTTTTATTGATTGGTGATCATGGATTCTATTTGTGTATGAGTCTTTTGGAAATATTTGCTTTTAGTTCGACCATGGATCATATATGTTTGAAATTGCTTCTTATAATTGTCAGTAGTTTAATTAGGTAATGCCCTTTTTAGTTATAACCAATGCAATTTTAACCAATGTACTGTATTTGTATATATCTGTAATATGTGTTGTAGTCTGTAGACAGAACTAAACCGTTTGATTGGTTGGTTCTTTCTACCCAGAATGTGAAGAAATTTGCAGACTGTGATTATTTCTTTTCAAATACGAACTGAAACAATGTTCTCACCCACCCCTATACACAGCACACTCATTAGTTTTATGTCCATTTCACTGTCATAGTTCTCCCCGCCCCAAGAATCATGGGAATTGTAGTTTTATTTTCCCAGACACATTAATTCATTCTTAATCCTTGATGGATCCTTACTGCTTTTATCTGCTGTTTTACTGAGTTAGCTTTTACACTGCTGATAGTTTTTTATTGATTTGTGTTTATGATTCTGTTTATATTACTGATCTCTTTCATTGATTGTGTTTCATTGTATTTTGCTTTTTTATGTATTTTTAAATCAATCATAGACCAAAAGGGGGTGGTGAGAGAGATGAAATGAAAATTCCTTAATAAATACAAGTAAATAGTTTGGGGTGGGTGCTGAAAATTCTCCTCCCTTACAGAACTACATTTCTCAGAGTTCTCTGGGAGTAATGGAATGGCTATTAAGCTTATTGAAGTCTGTAGGATAATTGTGTACTTAAAATTACCACACTGCAATCCAAAGAGCAATTTAAGTTCAAATCACACTTTGGAGCACATAAATATTATTTTCACGGAGAACTGGCTGAACAGAACATGGCTCTCCAGGGCTTCAAACTCACCTGGGAGTAAGTCCCACTGAACTCAGTGGAAGTCATTACTCAGTGAACACATATAGGATTACACTTTTAGTTCTCCCCACCCCCCAAGCAAATCTGTTAGATGCATGCACTGGGCCTGTTCAGACAACACTCTAAGCTATGGTTTAGCCACTAACCCTTTTGCAGCAAATGGTTAGTGAATGTGTTTAAATCATGGTTATGTGGCTACCACGGTTAGGAAAGGTTCACTTGGCGCATTAAGTCATGATTCGCATGGCATACTAAACCGTAATTTTTTTGCTCAAAATGCTTAAACACCATGGCTTAGTGTGTCAACTGAATCAGGTCACACTGTCACAAAAGGAGACGGGGGGGGGGGGGGTGAATGACAAAGCAATAGGCTTGTTTTCCTGCTGTGGCTGGTAGGACGGGTGATGGTAGGACGGATGGTGATCATTCTGTGGCACTGTTGTTTGGTGACAGGTGATACCTGAGGCCTTCCGCTGAGGCCCTAGTGGGGTGATAAGGTTACCTGTTAGGCTGACTCTCTAAGTGTGCCCGTCACTCCAACTGGTGTTGTGTGGCCTGGGGGAGAGTGGCATGGGTCGGTGTACCCTCCCCAAAAGGGGCATGGCCTGGGTGTGGCGATCATCTGACGCCACTCACCAGACATAGAATGCTTTGCCTGATATAATGCCTAGTTAGTGACTGGCGGAGATTAGGGCCCACCCAGTTTCGTTTTGAAGATCTTAAATAAATGTGGCCCAAATTTGATACCATATACAGTTGTCTCGTCTTGTCATTTCTCCATTTCGCCTGCAAACAAAGTCACTATGTCACACAATGAGACTGAGAGCTTCATCACACCTACATTTCCATTCCCCCCCCCCCCCGGTTTGCTTCTGCGGGTTCCCCCTCCGCATGAGACTAGCATTTTGATCTACACCTGATTGGTATTGCTACAGTACCTCAGCTTGACCTGTTCCCAAATTTGCATTTCGGACTTTGGCCATTCGGGGATACATTGAAAGAGAAACTAAAAACTGCAATCTCAGGGCAAGAGAACAGCACGACGGGGACAATGTCATGCGAGTCCAGCGCTGAAGAAGTGGATAAAAGTCGAGGTGGGTGTGCATCAATTCGCACGTGTGATGACGGCCTGAAGCACAAGCCAAATTTATGTGCTTCAGAGACAAAATTCTCTGAATCTGGCAACTTTGAAGCTTTAAAAATAACAGTTGTATAAATCACTGATCAAGTTGTGATGATTCTAGAGAGATCAGAAAAATGCTGATGGTTTACATTTTTTCTGCATCACTTCCCATCTGTTTTTTTCAGCTCGTTGTCACTTCCCTCACTGAGGTCACGTGCTTGATCACACATGTTAGAATTCAGGACTAGTAGGAAGAAAAACTGCTGATGCATTTATTTATTTATTTATTTTTACTTTAGAGCTCAGCACCTTGTTCTGGGCTTGAAAAAGCTCTTCCACCTCTCCCCTTTCTCACCCTCCACTCCACTCCACTCCACTCCAGTTGTCATTTTAATTTCTCACTATTATTATTATTATTATTATTATTATTGCTGGCCACTTGTCTGAAAAGCACGATAAAAATACAGTAAGTAAATAAATCAGTGGCCAAACCTATGGAATACACACAAGCTAGAATTTTTTTAAAAAAATCCCGTAACAGCAGCCCCCTTTCAAACCGCAATACGTGTGGGCAACGGGACCAGCACATGTGTGTCAAGTGATGAAGGGCAGGAGCCCATTGGGATGCACATGTGACTGTTGAACCACAGGGCTCTGGGACCTATCAGTCAACAGCCTGAGTGCATAGTTGTTGCTGTTGCTGCTGCTGGCACATGCAGCAGCATGAGAAAAATAAAGCAATCCTGGCAACCTTAGGGGGTAAAGAAAGTTGTTGTGCTACTGCAGCTGTTAATGGTGAGTCTAGCAGCCCTTAGAAACTGTTGGAAAATATCGGCTCTCCATGGATAAAATTCAGGGAATCTGTCTCCCTTCTCTTCCCACCCCACCATACACACATACCATTATCTGTCCACAAATAGGTGGAGAATTTTGAAAGACTATTCACACAGAGGTCTAAGTAAAAACAAACAAACAAAAAACAACAATGACTTAACATGGAACAGATTTATCTACTTGTTTATTTTATCGCATTTTATCCCACCCTTCATCATAAAAGGTCCCCAAGAGAATTTGTTTAAAGTTATTTCTTAAGACAACCCTTACCCATAGGCTTACAATCTTAAAACAAAAACAAGCACGGCACGCAAGGAAAGGGGATTGGGAGGGAGAAGGGGAAAAAAAAGAAAATAAGATTCAGACACTAGATAGTTAACTGCAACATACAGTAGGTCATAAGCATGGTGGGTGCTGCTTCCTCTCCCTCTGATGCCCGTAGCAATGATAGTGATCTTAGAATCATAGAATCATAGACTAGTAGAGTTGGAAGGGGCCTCTAAGGCCATCGAGTCCAACCCCCTGCTCAATGCAGGAATCCCCCTTAAAGCATCCCTGACAGATGGCTGTCCAGCTGCCTCTTGAATGCCTCTAATGTGGAATCAAGATGATTTTTCATGTGGTGCATTACTGATGCAAGCACATTCAAAAGACATTTGATTCATTAAACAAAAAACCTACGGTTTACAAAAACAATGTTAAGGCTCCACAGTTTCCAACCAACCACCAAAAAGCAGGGAAATTGGGAGTTAAGGCTCCCAAGCCTTAACGCCACATCCTTCCTAAGGACGCAGAAAGTGCAAGTGAAATTCTCATTCTCCCAAAGCAGATAAACCATGAGGACAGGATGGAGAATATGATATGCAGAGGTGACTGTGGGGTTGTGGAAAACTGATAACGAACAACTTAGGGCCACCTACTTCTCTTTTTTTGTTTAGAGCAGCCCTTCCCCAACCTGGTGCCCTCCAAAGGTGTTGGACTACAACTCCCATCATTGCAAGTCAGTATGTCCCATGGTCAAGAATGCTGGGACTTGTCATCTCAAACACCTGGAGGGCAACAAATGGGGAATGCTTTTCCATACCCTTACCAAATACAGGGTCTCAAACACATCTCTCAAACACATCTCGCATATAGCAGCACACTTGATAACAAAAGGGGAACTATTCATTACAGATCCAGAACCAGAGCATGTTCCAGGCACCTCCAACTTTTGATCAATATCCTGCCCTTCAAAGAACCAATGCTTTTTTTCTTAAAAATATATTTAAACAAAATATACTGTTCATTCCCCACAATCCCTCCACAATACATCATCTCATCAAAGTGACAGAGGAGCAGAAGAGGTTTAGTTTGGCTGTCTTGAACACCTTTCAGATGAGATTAGTTTGCAATCCTATACCTCTTGGGAGTAAGCCCTAGTGAATTCAGTGGCACTGACTGGCTTCTGAGAAGACATGTGTAGGAATCAACCTTCTCCAGCTTGGTGCTCTCCAGATGTGTTGCACTTTAACTCTCATGTTATGTATTATGGGGAAGACAAAAATCATTTAATACTTAATTTTAAAATAATACTAATGCATGAAAGTATTAGGTGGTAGCTCTGCCTTTGATATCACACTGCTGAACAAGTAAGAGAAATCCTATATCTGATATTCAAGAAACATACATCCTATGCCATGTGTTGAAAACTAATGTTAACGTCTGAAGGGCTATCCGGATTACCGTATGTATTCAAGATCCATTCATTGTTGTTTCATTTGGTTTATACAGTTTATTATTTAAAATGATGCAGCTCTTTTGTAGTTCCTTGATTGATTACAATGCTGGAAAACATCATACTTTAGTACAGATGTGGGCAGAAAATAGATCTATCCTGATGTTTTGGACATGAACTCACGGCATTCCTGACAACTGCCCATGCTGATAGGGGCTTTTACAAGTTGAATTCCAAAACATCTGGAGATTTACATTCTGCCTTCCCTTCTTCTTGAACAACATTCCCCAGCCTGGTGCCTGTCAGATGTGTTGGGTTGCAACTCTCAACATAAGGAGATGCTCTAAGAAATGAGAAGTAGCTGGTCCTAAGTTGTTCATCATCATTTCCCACAACCCTACAGTCACCTCTGCAGATCAAATTGCATATCTAGATTTTTGAGATGACAAGTCCCAGCATTCCTGACCATGGGACCTACTGACTTGCAATGATGGTAGTTGTAGTCCAACACCTTTGGAGGGCACCAGGTTGGGGAAGGGCTGCTCTAAACAAAAAAGGAGAAGTACGCACAATCGCATTGCATGTGTGTGTGTGGGGGGGAGTTTTTATCAGTGCACAAAAGTGAATTTGCACTTGGATTTAAAAAGAATCATACAAAATAATGCCCATCTAATCATTAGAGATGAATAGACCAGGTTTCGTTAGTTTTGCATTAGTCCGTTTGGTCCCATTTTGCAACATCCACTCTAAGTATATGAGCTTTTTTTGAAGCAGAGTTAGTGGGATTTTTGTAAATGATGGGGAAAAAATGTCTGGCTGGGGGATGCTGGGAGTAGTAGGACTTCTTTCTGTCTAAATCTGCATAGGATTGCACCTTTACTGAGGGATATTTTAAAGCACAGATCAAAATTTGCAATGTTCCCTCCCTTCTCTATTTGAATGTGTCATTCAGAAGGTCTGTGTGTCAATTTAATAAATTGCAAAGGAATGTTTTAAGACAGAACAATGCAGTCCTCTATGTTTACACCAGTCATTACAAATACAGATGAACACAGCAATGTTTTAGATACTGCTGAGGACACAATAACAAGGCAAGGCAGTAGCAAATGATTTCTATATTTCAAGCACATATTTTTCACCCCAGAAATCATCATTATTCTGATGCAAAACCTACAAAGATGAAATCGGATTGCAAGCGAGAACTTGATTCAATATCAAATTTTAGAGATCAGAAAAGACAAACATGTTTAAACAGGACACATAATGCTAAGGAGAGGTTTAAGAGATAGCTTCTTTCAACCTTATATTTTAACTGTAATAACATATTGTGTCATGCACCAAACTTACACTGTAAAGTTTGAAAATGTTACCCCTGAAGTATATATAGAGAGAGAGTTGACTAAAAAAAAATATTCTTGTGCACCTTGTTTTAATGCAAGCTCATGCTCCACGGAAGCTTCTAGGAGTGTGACTTTGCATTAAAACATGGCATGTGCATTGTTTTAAAGGGGAAATGCAGCTTTTCTCCCTCTTGCCACTGAAGTGCTCTCAAAATGTGGTAGCAATATGGGAATGGCAATTTCATCCAAACAACTCCAGCCTCATACAGCTCATTTTCTTTCTCTCCCTCTCTCCCTCTCTCTCTCTGTGTAAATTGACCTAAAGACCCAAAGAGAATTCCTTGGGCCCTTAAGATTAAGTCTGCCATGCCCATGATCATTTGCAATCCCTGTTTCTCCTCTCTGCTGCTGTGTTGATGGAAATTTTCCTCCACCTCTGTTTTGTTCATAATTCAAGACAGCCAGGGATCGTATACTGGTTCTGATGATGCCCTGGTAGTCAGTCAGAGTTGGCTCTGGTGACAAAAGCCAAATCATGCCCAATTAGAGAGAAATAAAGGTTTCTCATTCTTATCACATGAATGGTCTTAGCAGATCAGGAATGAAGGCCTAGGTCCTTCCCCAAAGGATTCTGGGACCCATTTGTCATGGATTTGGCTGCTAGGTGTTATAAGGCTTTGCACACCCAAGAATAGCTTCAGAGTCTCCCAACTTCCAAGGTGACCATTGCTTTTTAAACATTTACGATCAAGGTGTCTGGTTGCTATGGGTCTTGAGATGCACACAACTTCTAAGTAGCAGGATGTGTGCATTTCAACACAAATTTAAATCTGCATACTTCTGGGGGGAAATGAGCATCAATGGGTTTTCATCAATTGAAGGAAAATGTGTACATTTTAAAATCCACACACCATGCATACACTTGGAAAAGATGTACACAAAATATGCATGAAGACACAACACTTGCAATCTGAGAAAGACACAAGATGGAAATCATCAACAAGCTCAAGTTTTGCTGATTCTCCTGTCCCTACTTTCCGGCAATGCCGATTCCCAAATCTGCCATATATACATTACATTTAAAAGGGGGGGAATCAATCTCAATAGCATATCGCCATCCTTAAGGGCAGAATAAATTTCAGCAGAAAGTTTGTACCATCTGCGCTGAAGTCAGTGGCACCATCAATAATGCAACCTTTTTGTTGTTGTGGAGAGCTGAAGCAATTTCTGCTCTCAGAGAGATGCTTCTTCCCTTCCCTTTGATTGGTTATTATTTGATCTCTTCTATAATAAACAGTTTCCTGTTACTGAATTTCCAAGAAACATTGAGTCATCTCCTCCATAACATCTACAAATGGAAAAAGATGAATTGCTTTTTTGTTATCTCTTCTCCTTCTCCTTTACCATGCAAAACTTCCATGAACTCATTGACTATGTAATATCCAGAGAGCATTTTAATAAAAGAGTAACTTCTTCTGTAAACATGTTCTAAAATTCTATTGTTGTACATCTCTTGGTTTCTTTTCTGGTGATTCTACCTATCTGAGGAGAACAAAAAGCAAACAAGCAAGCAAGCAAGTAAACAAACAAACAAAATTAACACTTTAATTCCAAAGTTGAATTGGATGTTCTCATCCCACCATACAATTATAATCACATGAAGAAGAGTGGGAATCAATCAATTTGTCCGTTTTGCTTTCTCCCATGTTCATTTTTTTAAAACACGAAAATAAGTTATAACCACAGAGAACACACCTAACCGATTCACATCAGTATGTTCCTTGCGCTTAATGCATCACAACATCAATCGTTTGCGTAATTGCATCTGTGACACCTTCATTATTTCTTGTTAATTATCTTCAGTGTGGTGATCAAAACAAACTGAGTTACTGGGTGGAATGATGGTTCAGAAAGCACAGGACAATTGATTTCAAAATAAGACAATTTGGTGTGATTTCAGCCCTCGCAACAACAGTGTGTCATTTTACTGTTATCATATAGGCTATTTACATAATCACAGATCTGTGTGCTGTAATTTAATTTATCCATCCTCAAAACTTGGAAATGCCATTTCTAATAAAGAACAGGGATCACATAGAGGAATGACTGCCCTGTGAAATCCATCCCTTTTGGGCTTGGCTCACATTTGTGGATCAAGCAGGAGGGCTTTTCCTGAAATCCAGAAACTTTTTTTTCCTATTTTTTCTTTAATGTACACAAATAGAAATGTGCACAGTTCACATGATTTCCACAAATTTTGGCTTCAGTTTTGTAAATAACACAAATTGTGCCCTGCAATTTGCATACATTTCAATCTGGGTACATTTTTAAAATTCTGGAAAATAAAACGTGAGGTGGCCCAACTCAATGCAGAACAAGTCAGGCCAGCTTGTTGGGAACTGAACTGAACTCTGGCGGGCTCAGCTGACGAAAGCTCAGTGAGCATCGACCCCTGGATGGATTCCTTCAACATCCCTAATCGCATTTGTGTATGATTGTGCCAGGGGATTTCAGGTTTGAAATGATGCTGACATGTATTTCTTGCTGAGTCATTGCCACTGACTTCTTTGTGGAGCTTGGTGCCGCCATCAGCTGGAGGAGGGGCTTACAGGGTGATATTAGCCTTTGAGGCCCCTATTCAGAGTGGGGGGTTCACTGGTTGCTCTTTTGAGGGCTGAACAGGAAGTGTTGGTATACTGGCCAACTGGCTTGCTGTGTGCCTTTTTGCCTGCTTCATACTATAAGTGGGGTGGGAGCAGCTTAGGTAGATTTGGTGGGTTTTCTTTCAGTCCAGTTGGTCACATTCCCCATGGACCTTATAGGGTGACCAACTGTCAGGATTTCCACAGATCTGTCCTGGTTTTTGTTCTATCCTGGGTGTCAGGGGGGATTTTCTGTAATTGTCTATAATGTCCTTGGATGACACATTTTCCTCTTTAAGGCTGCCATTAGCATGGCAGGTGGGAATGACCTGCTTTCTGGAGGTGCATCATTTCTCCCCCACACACATTGCTTCAATGGGGGCCTTAGAGGGGAAAGTATGCCATTCCCAGACATTATAGAAAATGCCTCAATTGGAGCAATGTATATGTGTGGGGATGATATGTTTTCCCTTTCTCTGCCCCAATTGGGGCCTTTAAGGTGTGTGTGTTGAAGGGGTGGGTGCTTTAAAGAGGCTCTGGAAATCTCCTTTACCACCACCCCTTGGGTAGGCTGCCCATATGAAAAGGAAGACAGGGCTCATGTAACTTTAACAGTTGTAGAGAAAAGGGAATTTCAGCCAGCTTTATTTGTATGCAATTAGTACCTGGTGAAATCCCTTCTTCATCTCAACAATTAAAGTTGCAGGCACTATACTAGAGTGACCATATACAAAAGAGGGCAGGGCCTCTGCAGCTTTAACTATTGTAATGAAGGGGGAATTTCACCACGTACAAATTGCATACAAATGATGCCGGCTGAAATTCCCTTTTCTCTACAACTGTTAAAGTTACATGAATCCTGCCCTCCTTTTCATGTGGTCAGCCTACCCTTGGGTGACCTCTTTTTTGGTTTCCCAAATATGGTCACCCTATTTAAAATGATATTTATCTTCCTTGCTATCTGGTGAATTCCTTTTAGATGTCATAGGAACTGAGACTGAGAATAGCAAGGAGATAAAACAATGAGATTAGACTATGGTGGCAATTTGTAATAATATCCAGCCCCATCTATGAAGGTGAACCATGAGTTGACACGGACCAATCCAGATGGGCAGACGGAATACATGATTGACTGCTGTAGTTAGTTGTCAAAGGAGATTAATAGGGGCTATTACTTATGACTCGCACAACCCTGGCCTCCAACCAAAAGATTAGTCACAAGACAGAATGCTTCATACGTTGCATTCAGAAGGATCATATAAGGTTTCAACTAGAAAGAAATAGGTTGAAGAGAAGGAAGTAGAAGACATTTAAAATAGGTAACATTTAAAATTAAAGCACACGTAACTTATATAGTACTGAGTTTTAAAATAATTCAGATGCAATAAAGTTGTACAGGTAAACAATGACAAGAACAAGATTTTAAAAATCACAGGTGCTATAAAGATTCATAGCCATTTATTGAAGTAAATGACCATCCCTCATCTCTTTTTCAAGGGTACCCTTCATTTACAACTTTGACTAGGAAGAGTAGTTTTCCCTTTCAGTTACCAACTGTCACTTTTTTAGGAATGGACAGATGTTCGAGATTGACAAAATTCTCTGAACATCAGCTCGCCACTTGTCTCCTACTCAGTTCCCATTAATATTTTTTGTGATCACTGCTCATTCTGAACAAACAGGAAAATGGCACAAATTGAGCAGCACTTGAAAATGAAATTTGTGAAATGTTCTCCATAGACTAAAGTGCGGGCAATTCAATCTATGGATGAAATTTGCGCAAATTGGGAAATATGCACAGTCTGAACAGGGAAAGATGTGCAAACTGAACGTGAGCACTTGTTTGGCCATTAGTGAACTTTTTTTGGGGGGGTCACACACTTGTGATCCAATTTGGGGTTGTGGACACAACATGCTCACATGTTTTGTGAGCAAAAATGAAATGCATCCTACTCTCATCAAACACCAGCTTTTCTTATGTATCACAAGATTTTCTTATGTATCACACGATTTTGGACGAAAAGCTCAAAGAAAGCCAGAGATAAATTGAAGCAGCCACCTCAACATTGTCTGTGGGTGTACTATGTTACATTTCAAATCTCTTTTTTGTATTAACAATTTATTGGATAATTTCAGAGATAAAATAATACATTCTTCTTCCTTCCCCCTGAATTCACCAAGAATTAAGAAGAGTCTTGCTGGATCAGACTAAAGGTCTACTACATCCATCATCTTTTTTCCTACTGTAACCAACCAGGTACCCATGGGAATCCCACAAGTAGGACATGAGGACAACGCTCTCTCATGCTCTTGTTTTCCCAAACAACTGGTATTTAGAAGCATGCTGGCATTTATGTTTTCAAAATCTCCAATTCACAATCCAAGCAGGTGTTTTTGTCATTGTTAGTTGAGAACTGTTCAAATTTCATGAAAATCGTGATTGTGTTAAACAGTGCATTGAAAAAATAATAATAGAAAAATGCACATTTTCCTCTTCAAAACTTTCACCATTCGAACAAGCAAAACGGAAACAAGGTGAAAGGAGTTTGAAGCTGCACTCTCAACAAAGTGTCTCTGGCAGCCCCACCTTAAAATACCTGAGGGAAGAGCAGAAGTTGGTTTGCAGCTGCTTGATATGGAAATGCTGTACAGTATCTCAAGTCCTAAATAACCTGGGACAAGGATACTTGAGAGAGCATCTTCTTCTTCGTCAACCTGCCCAGTCATTGAGGTCATCAGATCACCTGATCCTGGTAGTGGAAATGAGCACAAAATGAGTATATTCAAGAACCGTTCACACAAAATAGCAGTTCAGCAATATAAAGTACTCATCAACAGATCTACATTTAAAAATGGGTACGCGATGCATATATTCCAAAATGTGCACAAAAAGTATGGATTTCTGCCTGATTTTTTTTAAAATTAAGAACTATGCACAACTTTAATATGCAGATATTTTCTCTCATTGATTAAAGTGTGTGTCTGCTCATTTTTCCCCAAAAGGAGAATTTTCCATGCATCATTTTCCAAATGCACACATTTTTTAAAACACATTTATGTTGCTATTCTACAAATGGACCTCTCCTTAACTGTCATCATACACTTTCTAGCTGACTTTCTTCCACTGCTATTTACTTGACTAATTCTGTCCTCTATCATTCCTCAATCTTCTGGTTGACTCATACATATCAAGCTTGTCAAATAAGTACAAATAGGTTTGACATATACTATTCTGTTGACAGACAGACAGACAGACAGACAGACAGACAGACAGACAGACAGACAGACAGACATGGAATTGGAGCCTTGCATTTTTCAAGAAAATTGGAAACCCATCACAAATGAACCCATTAAAAAACTTGCCTGGATAAATTGGACACAACATTGTCAGGACTTAGGGTTAGGTAACACCTATGCATGAGCTTCACTTGTTGACAGATGTATTAAACGATGACAAATTACACCCGAGAAAGCCATCACAGTTTCATTTTCACATACAGGACTTTTATAATTAATTCTCACCACATCACCATGTGTTCTGATGACCACTGGCTTAGATGGCTTTTAAAAGTGGTTTGGATGATTGATCTTGCAATAACTATTGTCCATGATAGCAAAATGGTACCTTCATTTCAGAGAATAGTTTGCCTCAGAGTACAAGGTACTGAGAGGGATATTCCCTCCATGTCCTGGCTTTAACTGGAGGCATTTGGGGGGAAATAGGCCCTAGTGAAACAGAATGCTGGATTAGATGGGCTTTTTGTATGATCCAGCACGGTGCTTGTGAAGTCATTACATTATCCTACACAAGCAATAATGTGACTCAAATCAAGAAGGCAGTTGACACATTCAGTGAAATCAAATGATGAAAGATCAAGTGATATAGCTGCATGTATAACCAGGCCCAAATCCCACTGAAAATAGTGTTCCAGCATTACATGGTGAATCCCATTTCAGTAGGATTTAGACCTGGATCAGCACAAATCAATGTGATTTGCATTAGCTTGTGTACTCCCTCTCTACACTAGCTACATATCTCATGGTAGCACTGCTCCTGGCTACACAATCTCAAATTGCTGGTGGCAATCAGATGTTTAAATGTTTCTCTATGAAATAAATTGCATGGTGAACATCATTGATTTCAGTATCATTTAGAGCTCGATCTTACAAATCAACAGGATTGGAGTTGATTTGTGTAGTTAAAGTCTACATAAGCATGCTAGCCTGCACTATCAGTACCGCAGGTGAGGATGGTGTATTTATATGCTTCTCTATGAAATAAAATCCATACACATACACTAAAGATAGATAGACACACAGAGAGAGGGGGGTGGGGACAGGATTTGGACAATCAGCAGGAGAAACAGTGCAGCATCGGTTGTTTCCCCCAGCCCTATGCATGCCGGCTGCACAACAAGGATTACCCTAATTACTCGCACTGTGTCATCAGTTGCCACGTTGTCTGAACCCAGTGCACGGCACTGGCATAATGACTTTACAGAGAGGTGAAAGAAGAGACAAGCTCTAGTGCTATGAAAAATGCTAAACTCCTCAGATGTTTTATTATTTGGAAAAAGCTCGACGTTTCGGATTACACAGTCCTTCCTCAGGAACTACAACAGATAACAATTTTAACAAATCTTCTTTCACCTCTCCCTAGTGGTGCTTCATCTCCCTCTCTCCAGCACAGTGACTTTACACCCACCCTACAACGCGTGGCTGGCAGTTTGGCTTGTAGGGTGAATGAAAAGCATCCAAGCCTGCACCATGCAACAGGTTTGGACAACCCAGCAACCCACAACGCAGCAGAGTTAATTAGGGTAATTCTTGTCATACAACCTGCATGTGCAGGGGCAGAGAAAACCATCGGCGCTGCATTGTTTCCCCCACTGATTATCTCTGGCTGGGTTTGGATGGAGACAGACGTATATCATTTCCCTGACATCTAGCAATCTATAAAGATACCCCTTCCATCTTCGTTGAAAAAGTTAAGTCCAACAAGAGCTGTATTATATAGCTGGCTAGTTCTGAATCTGGCACACTAAATTTAATTTGGGACCCAATACATGGGGTCAATTTCCCTGTGCAAGATCGCTTGAAATGACCAGGGTCCTAAGGTACCTCTAGATGGGCAGTTTCCGTCGACATGCCTTTGCACTGGCGGCAGTTGCATCACATGATGCAGCTTCCAATACGAAGACATCAAAAGCCCTTTGCCGCGAACTAAAAAAGTCAGCTATTTAATGCGACTTTTTTAGTTTGCGGCAGTCCTCCCCCCACTTAAAGTGTTAAAAGTTTTTTTTAAAAAAACAACAAAATGCCTCTGCTGTCCTCCCCACCCCATTTTGTAAAAATAAAATTTCAAAAAACTTACCTGGGAGTAGGGGAGCCAAGGCTCCCAATTCCCCCTCCAGCAGCCGCCGCGCCGCCGAATGCTCAGCGGCATGGGCAGCAACAAAGGAAAAAGTGCCATCCTGCCCATTACATCAGGACTGACGTAAGGGGCGTAAATGCGCCGCACAATGCTGGGGAGGCTCCAGGGCACAGTGCTCCCGGCATCATGAAGAGGGGGTTGCGTTGGTTCCATGTTCACTTTTCAAGAGGAAATCATCAGGCAGATATATTGTTCTCTCCCTGTACTGAAGTCAAGTTGATTTAAAATAATCTATGGAAAGTTGTGATTTGGGGGACCCTGAAGTGCAATTCTAGCACAAGCAACAACAGCATTCAGCTGTACCAACGACAAATGTGTAATGTACTGAAGAGTTGAAATTCTGCTGACTTAATTTGTCAGAGTAGGATTTTACTACTTGTTTACTCCCACAAGTATTGTGAAGCCAACGAAGTTAAGAATGAGGGAACAAAGAAGGAATAAAAATAACCAAATTTGGTTTGCATTCTCTTCTGAAGGCAAGCCAGTTAGGAGCCCATGAATATTGTTCAAGGGAAGGGAGAGGGATCTGACTGTTTCTTACAAAAGAATTGACACCCATCATTGCAAACCCAACAGTGAAATCAAGCAGACCATATCAAAAAAAGTACAACACATCCCGATCACCTTTTCTACTTCTGTAAACTTAAGGGTTACCCCAAGTCTTCTGGTATTTCCCTTTTGCTCATGGATGGTGTTATTTGGGCATTTAAATAATGGCAGTCACCTACAGACATCAGAAATGGAGAGAGTTATTTTTAATGTAGCATTTATATGCCATTTCTGACACTCAGTGACCTTCAAAGCAGATTAGTCAATGAAAACATTAAATTCAACCAGTCACATAAAACCAAATAAATAACATGGCAGAACATCCTTAATAAAACAGTCATCCAAGCCATAAAAATCAGTCAAGGAATCATTGGACAGTAAGGCTGCAATCCTTCCTGGGGGGTGGGGGAACTCATTGTAATCTATGGGACTTATTTCTGAGTTTACATGTACAGGAGTGTTAGCTTTACTACAATGCAATAGTAAGCATTGTAGTATTGTTACCACACAGGCATTATACCTCCAACCAAAATCTTCTGATCAAGAAGGAGGGCAGTCCAAACACAAGGTCTGAGGAAGAGTCAACAGCAAGCAGTCCAATTCAAGCACAACCCAAGGGAACAGGAGCTTTTCAGGGGAAAGCAGCATAAGAGACCTGTCAAGATTTGGAAAGTTAGGTTGCAAGGCATTGGGTAGTTAAATCAATATGCTATTCCAACAGCCCTCCCTCTCTAGGTCTGCAGTTTATAAACTGGAACTTCCAGAGCCCCACCCAGGACTCAGCTGCACCACATCAGAGATGTTTGGAAGAAGTCCTCCTCATTAGGAGGGCCCTACTCACAAGGTGTTCTTTACACATAAGGAGCCTTCCTTTGCAAATGGCCACTTCTCACAGTGGTTGTCCTGGTCTGCCTCTTGAATTCCCTTCACTCTCGAGAGATAGACCCACAGCTCCTAGTCTTGTGACATGGGCTGTTCCTTGATGCTGTTTGTCTCTGGGAGTTCCAGCTCCTCCTCTGAAGGGAATGCCTCTCACAGAAGCATGACAGGCAGCATAGAAAGCAAAGACAATTAGGAAGGCATTCTCAGAAACATTTCCCCCGAGAAGATTGTTGATATTTGTGTTTGTTTTTCTTATTCCCCCCAGGACATAGATGGGCAATCAATTACTCTACAGATGTCTTGGCCTACAATTTCCATGATACTTCACTGGCTAGGGCTTATGAACATTGTAAACCAAAACATCTGGAAGGCTGCATGTTGTTTTAGAAAAAGAAGGCCATTAGCAGAACGTTCTTCCCCATTTTTATTTGGTGATGAAAGCCACCCCACCCACCCTATCCACACAATAATGCCCCAGTATGAACTAGGTCTGGACCATTGTGGAGAATACATAATGGTGGCCATGTTGCCAATACAGTTACTGCTGCTGTTATGTTCTCTTCCCCCTGGGGAAATTTGGTGTGTGGGGAAAAAAAAACCTCCCAATTTCTCTGCCCACAAATAGGCTGAACATTTTTGAGAGGCCATTTGTGCACAGCTGAAGGGGAAGTGCTTTATGACAGTAACATGCAAATGTATACTGTCTCTTTAGTTCCATTCCATATTTGCTAATACAAGTTAAATTTAGATTTTATCAAACATCATCCTTTACTATTTATTTTAAGAAAGATCCAATTAAAGGCACATATTAGTCATGTCGATACATGGATTAGATTTATATACAAAGAATTTGCCGAGCTAACAGAAGCAGCATAATATAGGGTATGATGATAGCGATGGTAGGGATGGTAGTGATGTTCCAATCGCGATTGATTTCAAGGAAAAGCTAACATGGCACAGAGTAGGGATGGATCCTTTTTCCCTCTGGGAAGGAAAGATAACATATTTCCAATAACGTATTATCAATTTTCCTTTGCCATCCCTTCATAAAATATCAGAAATATTACACCTCTCCCCTCCCTCCTTCCCTCCAAGGAAGTAGCTATGCTAATATTTTACACATATATTTCTTGGAAACCACACATTATTTTAAGAAAGGGAAGTCACTTGACTGACACCCTTTTGCAGGAGAGCCAGCTTGAGAGAGAAGTGGAAATATAAGGTGTATAGATCTGGCCTCGGGGCATAAGTCTTGTCCCTTCAGGAGAAGAGAGTTTAAAGCAGAAGGAAAGTCGGAACCTAGAGAAGCTTGTCGATATCCATGAATCAGATTAGTTTTTGCATATTAAATTATATGAGACATTTCCAGCTGGATTCATCAATGTATTTTTCATTCAGCCCTACGATTTTGCTTTAGGCTGAAATCTGGCATACAAGACTTAGCGTAGACAGCATTTAAAAGTGGAAAAGAAATGGAAGACTTAAAAATGGGTGAAGATGGGGAATAGTGCCAATGTGACCACTGTAAACTGAAGGACTGTGGAATCCAAGTAGATTTGATATAAACTTAGGTGGAGGATTTTCCAGCTGTTGGGTCATAAAGGGCTTACATCATTACTTCCCCACAAGACAAGAGCTACACTGGTCTACTGTCACTACAAGTCCTTGGCCCTTTCTACACCAGAGAATAATCCCGGGGTCGTCCCTAGATTGTCCCTGTGTTTCTAAGTGACATACTGGGGACAAACTGGGGGTGGCCCCAGGATAATTCCAGGATAGCAGAAACCGGGGCTATCCTGGTTTTCCCACCATCCCGGGATGTGAAATGGGCACAGAGCTGTGTGGGGTCTCTCTGTACCCATGGGGGTGGGGGAAAGCAAATCCACCATTCCTCAGATGGCAGGGGTTGGGGGCATGTGTGGGGTTTCCTACCCTTTCCACTGTGTTCCCACTGCTCCCTGTGCCTTTAAAAAAAGGGCAGCTGAGACGGGCGCAACATCCCTGTTCCCATCCGGGACATCACCCTTGTTATGTGGATACCGAAGGAGGAACGTGGAAGCCGGTCAGTCTGCAATCCTCCCCCCTCCCTCCCTCTACAACTTTAAGTGTAGAAAGGGCCCTTGTTTGCACATGCCGGATGATGTACATGTGCCCAAGTAACATATGTCAACGATCTTTATCTAGAGTAGGCCTGAGCAACTATAGGGAGTCTGGAGACTATTTTCTCCCCCTGGACTACCTAATTAGCTTGTTTTGTTCAATTTTAATTTCTTCTGAAAGAAGAGCATTGAGAAATACTTTATTCCTCACTCGTTTTTGCCCATTCATCACTTACCTTTCTCAGGTAGTGGTGCTAGCAGGAACAGAACCAAGTTCCCAATTCCCATTTTATTTTCCCAGAATACCCTGCATTCTGCATCCTTCCAGTAAAATGGGGGGGAGGAAACTGATTCCTTTCAGGGGCTCCCCCCCCAACACACTAATTTCCTAGAATGAAGCAATACCAATAGTATTAAGGGAAAATAAAATGCCAGACACCAGGACTGGCCACTGAAAATAATTCTTCTGTTACTACCAGAGAGTTTGAACTTGTGCAGGTTTTCGGGGGGGGGGGGTATCCCAATGTGGCTGCAAATTGGCATCATTTAAACAACGCAGCGCCACTTCTCAGCCACTACGAGGTTCATAGAGTATATAGACATCTCCACTGTCATGTTTCTCTTTACTTCTGTTCTTTGCCTATCCAGGAACCCATGGGTCTCACCTAGTGTTCAGAAATTTGTTTTCTACCCAAGTTATACGCAAGTTTGCTTTCATATCTGCATCTAGTTAAAGGCTGCATTCAGACAACACAATAGTAAATGATGGGGTAACAATTAACTTAACAACTGTTTATCTAGGAGGTAGTCCCTACACAACATGATAATAATCATGTTAGGACTCACTCAACCCTGCCCTCTCCCCACTCACTCCTCTCACTAGTATCCCATCAGCCATCGCTGCTGAAAATCTATCCTGCTGGCTGGACTAGGACAGCAGCCACCGCTTTGACTGCTCTTGCCTTGCAACTCTGTGGCTGACAATATAACCAAAAAGTGGCCAAGGAACTAACCAACAGTGTCCTCTACAAAACACAATAACCAATGGTGGTTCAAATAGCCAGCTCTGCAAAGCATTGGTTATTTGGGCCAGATAACCAAATGTTGGTTAAAAAAAACTCCCTCCACACAACACAATAACCCATAGTGGGTTAAATAACCATCTGTCGACTATTTAAACCATCATTGGTTATCGTGTTGTCTGAACCCATTTAGTGTGTGCATCTACTGTGAGCTCAGTAAATTCTGGCTAAAAATGAACTGGAGCTATTTCTCATACATATCTAATTCAGATGAATAGATCCCCCCCTCCAAAAAAGACTTAATTCCACCATTTCTCTGGGCCAAACTACTGTATATATTCTTCATATCACATGTAGCAGAACTATGTGTGATTTTCTTATTTACTCAGTGTAAGGGAATGTAGCTCCAATTCAGTAAGATTTAACCTTTCCCCCTCCCATTTTGTCCCCAAATTCCACCTCTACCCCCATAGTTTGTGTGTGTGTGTGTGTGTGTGTGTATGTGTATGCACATATTTGTGCAAGGGGGATTAAAACAAAAACATCTCAACAGAAATCAATTGGGTCTTTTCTTTATTTAACCCCCTACAGGAAGGGGGAGACAAAAATGGACTGGGGGAAGCTAACCTCCCCTTTCCAGAGCACAATGGTTTCATTCTGAATTGGGGCTATGGTCACTTACACTGAAGTAAATAAGTCATAGAATCATAGTATAGTAGAGTTGGAAGGGGCCTATAAGGTCATCGAGGCCAACCCCCTGCTCAGTGCAGAAATCTACCTTAAAGCTTCCCTGATAGATGGTTGTCCAGCTGCCTCTTGAATGCCTCTAGTGTGGGAGAGCCCACCACCTCCCTAGGTCATTGGTTCCATTGTCGCATTGCTCTAACAGTCAGGCAGTTCTTTCCTGATATCCAGCCAGATACTAGCTTCCTGTAACTTGAGCCCATTATTCCGTGTCTTGCATTCTGGGTTGATTGAGAAGAGATTCTGGCCCTCCTCCATGTTACAACCTTTCAAGGCCTTGAGGAGTGCTATCATGTCTCCCCTCAGTCTTCTCTTCTCCAGGCTAAACATGCCCAGTTCTTTCAGTCTCTCTTCACAGGGCTTTGTTTCCAGAGCCCTGATCATCCTCGTTGCCCTCTTCTGAACAATCTCCAGCTTTTTCACGTATAGCATACATAGCTCTGTGTGACTTGAATAATGTGTAACTCTGCCCTCTCTTTCAGAAACTACTGGCATAAGTTTTAGGCTCTTTTTATATATATTTGATGTCTTGGTTCATTTTGACATGTCATATATGAAGAATGTGTTCCAACAAACAAAAAGTGTGTTTTGATAATGCTCCAAAATTCCTGACTGAAACCAAAGAAGGTGGGAATAGAGACAGTTCAATGTAGAAGAAACGGACATTGCATGAGTGTAAGAGAGAGAGAGAGAGAGAAAGAGGGAGGGAGGGAGGGAGGGAGAGAGAGGGGGAGGGAGGGAGGGAGGGAGGGAGGGAGAGAGGGAGAGAGAGAGAGAGAGAGAGAGGGAAAGGGAGGGAGGGAGGCAGAGAGAGAGAGAGAGGGAGGGAGAGAGAGAGAGAGAGAGAGAGAGGATGATGATGATGATGATGATGATGACAAATGCACAAACAGAGTTCACCTGAATCAAGTCTGTAGGCAGATGGCAACCTGCTCTGCACTAGAGTAGATAAACATGCAATATTCTGCTTTGCCTGGATTTTAATTGGTTTGATTGAGCCAATCTTTCTTTCAAAAAATATCATGTCCCAGAGGAAGACACCTGGTTTGCTGTTGGCCAAAAATCACAAATAAAGTCAATGTGGGTGGAAATGTGTTTGAGTAACTTGGGGACAATATGTGTGTACCCACACAGGGTTGCTAGAAGCCAGGTTTTGAGCTTTACTTGTTTTTATTTTCTTTTTAAGTAACAACTAATGAGAGTCATTATCTATATCAAGATGGTTAGGCCTTATCCTTCAATTCACTCAAAGGAGAATCCAATTGGTACAGATCCTTCCACTTGACCTTGACAACTGAAATTTGGTAGTCATATAGTACACGATACCCTAATTACTCAGGCTGGGGGAGGGGAAAAAGCCAGGCAGTTTGTTCAGCTCAACATAGGGGACATGAAGTATTTCTCATTATGATAAAGGGTTTTAAAATAAGTTTACAGTTGAAAGTTAGGCCAGATCTACACCAAGCAGGATATAGCAGTATGAAAGTGGTATATAAAGGCAGGAGCTACACTATTGCTTTATAGTGGTACTGAAGTGCACTGACAACAGTTGGGGCCCATCAACACATACCATATACTGCTATATCCTTCCTGGTGTGACTCCTGCCTTTATATGCCACTTTTAGGGTGCCCATCCGCCCGGATTTGTCCGGACATGCCCGGAAAAAGGTGGGCAAATCCAAATCCGGGGGGAAAACCCATTTTGGGGGGCCAAATCCGGAAATTTAGCCCCCCCAAAAGCCTGTTTCTGGTACTTACGGTTTTGGTCTTCCGAGGCCTGCTGAAGCCATTTCTGGGTTCCTAGAGGGCCGTCACTATGGCGATGGCCCTCTAGGAATCCGGAGATGGCTTCAGCAGGCCTCTGCAGGCCAATTTCAAGCACTTCCAGTTTCGGCCTTCTGAGGCCTTCTGAAGTCATTTCTGGGTTCCTAGAGGGTCATCGCTATGGCCCTCTAGGAATCTGGAGATGGCTTCTGCAGGCCTCTGCAGGCCCGTTTTTAGGACTACCGGTTTCAGCCTTCTGAGGCCTTCCGAAGCCATTTCTGGGTTCCTAGAGGGGCCGACACCTCTAGGAATCTGGAAATGGCTTCAGCCGGCCCATTTGGGGCACCTCTGAGGCCTGTCCCTGGTGGGTCATCCTCATCCACACTTACCAAAACTCAGTCTGCAAACCCCTTCCAGCTCCCACTCAACGATCCTGGGCCTCTTCTTGGACGGTGCAGGCAGAGGACAAAAAGCAGGCAGAGCAGCAGGTAGGACAGTTTTATTCTGGGAGTTACAAGGTTCTGAGAATTTTTCCAAAACTGCCCTCCACCTGTTAGGATCTCTCCTTCCCCAGGTCTCACCCTGTACTTTTCTAATCCCCTTCTCTGCAACCCCTTGCTGCTGCTAAGAATATTTTCAAGGTGAATGTAAAAATCCCCATAATTTGCCCAGAGAAATGGGGGAGGGGGAAGGGGAGGGAAGCAAGCATAGGAGCAGCCTTGGGAGAGGTATGTTTGTGTGAGTGTATTTATGTGATGGGTGCATGGGGTGCATGTTCATTTGTCTATGAATGGATGTGTGTGTGTGTGTTTTGGGGTGGGTGATCCTGAGAGAGTTTACTTGTTTGCAGTGTGTGAGTGTGTTTATCTGATGGATGCATGTTCATTTGTCTATGAATGGATGTGTGCTTGTGTGTTTTGTGGTGGGTGATTCTGAGAGAGTTTGGTGTTTGAGAGCATATTAAGAGTGTGTGGGAAGCTATAGTTTTGTATGTGAGAGTTGGGGGAATGATATGGAGTCGATATTCCTATTTACGGGAAATAAATTTGAATGAATTTTCTAAGAATTCATTTAGAGATGGTTTGAGCAAATTGGTTTAGCTGTCTGGAAAACAGGTGTTGTGCTGGAACAGAAAACTGGCTTCAAAGCAGTACCTTTATCTGGTTACCTCACCCATTTGCTTTTCTTTTATTGTTTTGTTGGAGGAGAACATTGAAATATATTGATGTATGAATTGAGTTATTAGCAATATTTATTTACTGCTTCTTATTTGAATAAATCATGAAACAGTTTTAAAAAAGAATATAAAAATGTGCAATGGTATCATATTAGAAGTTCATTTGAACATACAGTAGCTCATGGCTGTGTGAAAGGCAAAGTAAATGGATGCAATTTCAATGGGCTTTTTAAACATCATGAATACATAATTTATTATCCATCTCTATTGGAGGATGATTGTTACTGGCCATGGTGTTTTTATTTAATCTATGTGATATTTGCTGGTGCTAGCATTTGTTTTATCCTTTTAGTAACTGTACAAAAACAGACGATTCTTGTTAAATACAGTATCCTCCTCCAAGCTGGTTCTCTCCAGATGTGTTGGATAAAACTCCCAACGCCCAGTCAGCATGACCAGATAGAAATCACAGTCAAAGACATTTGGAGAGGATCAGGTTGGGGAAGGCTGAAATACATAGAGTTCTAAGTTTTTTTAAAAAAAGTCATATTCCTCCTCAGTTTATTAATCTTCACAAGATCATATCTAGCTGAGCTGGAGTCTAGATCCACATTGTATGTTGTATCTTTTATATATTTTCTCAATTAATTCCCAAAACCCATGTCAGACTGTTAACGATTTTTCCATTTAATTCACTAATCTTTTGGATCTAACTATTAGCTCTTGCGCCAATGTGCATGGTGGGTGGAGAAGGGTTTTTCACTTCTCCTGTAATTGCTAGTTATTTTATATTGTCCACCTGAAGTTTCTGAAGTCTGAAAGCCCAAAGTAAAATTGTAGAAAGTCCTAAAGACATTTCCATCAAAGTCCATTGGAGTTCTACTGATGAAAATTCTGACCAGCAAAATATCTCAACCTATGCCAATATGAGTAAGATTTCCTTAAACCCTTTGCTGGGTCTCTCTTTTCCTCTTCCTTTTCTGCAATGTTTTTGTCATTAGGTATTGCTATGTCAATGAGGTAGTTGTGTTTTTCTTTTATATGTATGACTGTTGTTCTGATCGTTTGCAAAGTATTGTCTTGTCTCAGAATTGTTCTGTCCCAGCATAGCATGGCTTGGCTTGACTTGTTTGAGTGTGTCTGGATCTTCTAGGCTCTGAAAGGACCTTTCTGGAAAGCACCTGCTGGTTGCATGATCGAGGAGGCCAGGTTTTGTGAGTGCATAGTTGTCCTTGACAGGAGGGCCTTGCACTTGCTAGAGTAAGGTGAATAGATGTGAAGAGGCTGCAATCCTACATTCATTTATCTGGGAGTAAGCTTCATTGAAATCAACAAGAGTTATTTCTAAAGTTTCTTTGGCCAGTTTTCTTTGGGTCCCTGAATGGGATTTGTATTCTCTACACACTGAGGCAGTGTAAATTCAGGATATACTTGGATAAAAGGAGGGAAAGGTCATTGTCTAGCATTGTGATAATGGGCATCTGTTCTGGCCTTTCTTTGAATTGCTACTGACCATGGTTTTGTTTACATGGCTAATGAACCAGAGATATAATGACACATTTTTAGATTAGTTTCTCACTAATAAACCAGTAGTTGAAACAAGGTAAGAGGTGAGAAGTGACTACAACAAGCCTTTAGTCCATTTTGTTCCATGGCTAATGTTTGCAGGGTAATCGTATTTTATCCTCTTCCTGCAATGCTAGGTTGCTAGTTTGTTGTACTAGTCAACTGCTTCATTTGTTCAGTGGTAGCAATGCTGAATCTGTGAGTATGGATAAGAGAAATGTTATGGGGAAAGAGTCTTAAATGTTAGGAAAGTTGGGACTATGGTCATCCAGTGAAGGATTTGCAGTCAGAAAACATATTTGAGGGAAGGGGAAACTATCACACAGAGCATAGCAAAAGTTTCAAAGTACAGCAAAAGCTACAAAAGTAGGAGTGAGTAAAGTTAATTTCAGATACATTGAATGTCTCACTTGTTCTTTATTTTAGTGATTTTAACATGAAGATATTGTGTAGAACAGGTTTGTCTTAATTGTATGCTGTGAAATCAGACGTGTGACCAAGGCCATGTTTGGATGGGCACGCCCCCTTGGGGGCTGAACATGTTGGTGGGCATGCCCCCTTGGGGGATGGCCACGTTGGTGGGCATGCCCCTTGGGGCGGCCATGTTGTCCTCCTTTTTGGTTTCCAAAATATGGTCACCCTACTTTCATACCGCTATATCCTGCTTGGTGTAGATCTGGCCTTAGTATGCTTAGGGATGTGTAAGACATCCACTCTGTCAAGGTTGTTTTTACTAAATTTACAATTACTGGAACCAAATGTGAACCAGGATGATATTCATGGTTGGAAATCTGTATATTTCTGAGCATGTGATGCATCACCCCCAAGAAAAGGTATTTGAAAACAATGAAAGCATACATCTAAAAATGTGTACAATTGGAAAATGCATACACAAAATGTGCACATTTAGAAAAAAAATGTACAGAAAGTTGAATTTTTTAATGTTGAATTTCTGTTTTTTGGGGGGAAAATAATCAGCTTGAATGGAACTGAGATGGTAGAAGCTTGATGTTGGAACTTTGACAAATTAAACTTGACAGATTCACCTAGGTATACTTAGTGACCAAGATTTATTGATAACTGAAAAATTCTGAAAACAGAACCATTTTTTAATCCGATACGCAAAATGTTAGCCATGAAATTGCTAGCAAGCGAAACCACAGCACATGGGATGAGAAGAAGGTATCGACTGCATCCAAATCAAGCTTATTCTTAGAGAACTTCCAATAGGAGCCAGGAAATTGCAGCGTCAATCAATCAATTTATTTTGGTCTACAGACTGTAACACACAAATATATAAAATACAAAATGCAAATTTATACCAGTGTAATACATTATCAGCCTGCCCACACTTTAAGATCAAAAAGAGAGGCCTTCTCGCCTGCCCACCAGTGAGAGATATCAGGCGGGTTTCCACACAGGAGAGGGTCTTCTCAGCAGTGGCTCCACATCTGTGGAACAAACTCCCACCTTTTAAGAAGGCCATATATATATATATATATATATATATATAATTTGGCCTTCTCATAATGGAATACTGTTTTGCTGTTGTCGCCTTTTCTGTATTATTACTTGCTGTTTTATTACTAGTTTTCAATGTTTGCTTTTATTGTTTTAATTGATATTTTACTTTCTATGTTTTTATTGCTTTTAATGTGTATACTGTTTTATATATGGTTGTAAGCCGCCTCTGAAAGGTGGCTAAGAAATGTTTTAAATTAAATAAATAAATAAAAACTAGAAACTAACAATTGTAAAAAAAGTGATTGTACACAAATAAAACCCGTGGTCAACTAAAGCTAGGGATAAATAAATAAGCGAGTAAAACCAAGTTCAACCATCAGTAGAATAGTGTTTCTTTAACTTATCTCTGCTTTAGCAGTTGCAGTTTAGCTTGAAAGGCCACAGTTAGAGATTTGGCTACATCCAATGTGGCCTTGTTTTAACATCTGCCAGCAGAATAGAAATGTAAAACATGTCAGTATTTCCCAGTGAGTGCAAAAGGTTTGGAGAAATAAAATAGCTCTCAGGTATCTATAAAAATCACAGTATAATAAAATATAGGCTAGTGTTTCGACTCGGCCCCTTTCACAAGGGAAAAATTGCAGATGCCAAGAAAGACACACACAAAAATGGCCTTACATCATTGTTGATGGTAAGACATTTTGTCTAAATGTTCTTCCATATCTAAAAATACTGCAGATTGCAAAATGAAAGCTTTATTTACTAGCAGCGTCCAAAAAAGATATTCCTAGCTACCACTTGATGACCAGTGTTCAACTGACATCAAATCCAATACAATTCAAAATGTCAGATATCATTCCTTCCACCCAAAGTATTATATCTTCCTCTATCCCATTCATCCTCAAGATACCCAGAGCGTTTCCAGGGATACTGTGATGGTGACAGCACAATCCCATACAGGAGCTAATAACGTCAAGACTGAATTACTGCAATGCACTTCATGAAGGGCAGTAGCTAGTGCAGAATGCAACAGCTCAACTCTTGTCAAGAGCTGCCCTGTTTCAGCATGTAACATCTCTTTTGAGAGAATGACATTCGGTGCCGATTTGCTTCCAGGCCAGGTATTAGGTTTTGCTATTGATGTATAAAGCTCTAAACAACTTGGGACCAGGCTATTTGAAAGAGTGCCTTATCAGCATGTCCGGTGGTCACTGAGGTCATCAGATGTGGCACTCCTGGTGGTTTCACATGGAATAGTGGTCTGTTTGGAGTACAATCAGAGTAGAGCCTTGAGTGTATTGGCTCTTTTTTTTATGGAATTCCCTGCTTGTAGATGTCAGGCAGACACCAGCATGGACATTTTTTGCGCCCGGCTTGCCTGGGCGCAAAAAAGACATTGCGGTGGGGGTGGGGAGACAAGCGAGAATGGGAGCCACCCATTGGTGGGCTCCCTGGTGGTGCCACCGCGGCTGGGAGGGGATTGAGCGAGTACTTATAGCACTCACCCCTCCCAGCAGCCTCTCTCTCTTCTTTGCGGGGCTTTGCCAAGTCATGCTGTCTTTTACAGATTCAGGATTTTCCTGACAAATGAGCATGTGTTAAATTATGTCTGTTTTCTGGGTGTTGGTGTGGATGCATTTTGGTAGGCTCAGTTTCTGAAGGCTTTCTGTATACTTTTTGATGTGATGCCGGTGACTGATGTGACTAACAGAATAATTGTGACTGTATAAGGAATTACCATTAAATGTCAACAACACAGTGAATACAGACAACCATTTGCCAAGTAGTAAATTGCCACAAGTTTTATGTAACCATTGGATAAACAGTTCATCTTCAGGGCTCTGTCAATTAATGGGGAGAATTTTAAGTAAATACAACCCTAATATGCAGGGTTTGTTTAAAACACGTTGCTGCCAGTAAGCAAAGGACAGGATGACAACCTTCCCGCTGCCCTGATTCTATTTACAAAAGCCCACCAGACCAGCAGTTGAATTGTATTTCAACACTGCCATTGGGACATGCCACATCATCACACAGGGGAAAATTGTGTTTGCTTGCCGTCACTTCTCTGCCCATGTGTTTGTCCCTCATTACTTCCTCTTTTGAAAGAGGAAGTAAACAACTTGCACATGGCCCATTCAGGGGCCATTTTGATGCCACTGCTTCTTCTGCACACAGCAGGAGATAGTGACAACTTCCATCTTTAAAAATAAGTCAGACTTACTGGAGTGTATTTTTTGTCACACAAAGAAGGCTAGAAGGGGCGGGAGGCGTGTGGGACACAGACGATGTCATGAGCGGGACCCATGGAAATCTGTGAGTGCCCAGTAATGACTGTGCAATGAAACACTCATCTGATGGAAATCTAGGATTACTCTCTTAAACTTGTATTCAGTTATATTGTTTGAATGTTGTTAGATAGATATAGCTAGCTAGCTAGATGAAGACAATACATTTCTGTCTGATGAAATGCCTCTTTTCCTTCTTGTGAGGTTTGTTGTGTTATTCAGGGTTGTCCTATACCTGCAAGATTGAAAAGTTAATAATTTAAGATCTGAGAACTCCCTCATGCCCCTTGCTTGGTTTGACATTTTTATGTCTGCATCAGAGTTTGATATGCATGGTGAAGGTTTACAAAATGCAATCAGAAAACCCTGTGAAACAAAAGCATTTTTTTTTTCTGGTGAATTTACAGAAGTCAGTAAATACTATAAATCAACTCTAACACCATTTTCAAAATTATCTGGTTGCTTTATTGGCAATATTGAAGACACCTTATTTTCATGGGATAGGCAATTTGGGCTCTGAGGACTGAAATCTAAGATTGCTATTCTCATAATTTTCCAAGACAATATAACAACTGGGAAGCTCAGCAAAATGATCCAGAGGTTCCAATATTGCTACCATTACTTTGAAACTCACCTCATTGATAGTATTATAGGAAGTCCAGAAAGTTCATTTCTCCAAAGCAGAGCTCTTTTTACAATCTGAAATATAATAGGATGCGCAGTACCATCTCGAGGATTTTTCCTCCTCTAGGTTTATCAAACATGGAGTGCTGAGCTGAAAGTACTTTTTAGAACTTTTGTCGTTCAAGCTAGATTCCAGAGATACAGATTGAGTGACAATTAATATTGGAAAATGATGGAAAACAACAATAACAAGAGACAAGATACCTGTAACTCTTGCATGTGAGTTTGCAGTTGTTTAAATAAACAGAACACTGTAAATTGAGAACCTGCAGTTTATGTGTTGTTTCGTTCTGCATCAAGTGTTTCCTTTTATAAAGTAAGAGTTAATATGGGGACAGGTAAAGTTAGCTAACTTCACTAATACAGTGCAATCCTATGTGTGTGTATATATATATATATATATATATATACTTGGAAATAAGTCCCATCGACTTAAATCATGCATACTCCTTGATCTGTGGGTATACAATTCCTGTCTTTGCATTTTATGGTGTGGTATGTCTTCTTAAAAATAAGGACAGTGTTCTAGTCAATTAGAATTCAGGCTAGAACTTCAGGTTCTCGCTGGGTGGAAATCTTTCAAATGTGTAGACACAGGACTCATTATAAAACATTCTTGACCTGTTCTGGAACAAAGTACATAGTGTGGCCTGGGCCCTAGGAACAAAACCAGATTGTGCTATGCCTTAGACTTCTGTAATGGGTCTTTGCATTGAAGCTACACAGTAAAAAAAAAGTTGGGAACTTACCCCAACTTTTTCCTTCAAAGTGATGGGGACCCCTGATTAGTTGCCAGAAGCCAGGCAGAGGGCAGGGTTGTGTTAATCAATCTCTCTGTGGAGGAAGGTTTTATCCTTTACTTTGCTGATGCACAGCTGTGTATCTCCAGTATGTGTGTGTGCATATATATATATATATATATATATATGATGTGTTCCCTGACACTTTGCTCTAATGGGGCAAACTTGGGAAGGGCTGCTCTCATAGGGAGCAAACTGCCAGGGAATGCAGAAGATTTCTATTTTCATAATCTGGAGATGCATAGCTGTGCATTAGCAAAGTAAAGGATAAAAACTCCTTCCACAAATGTGCAGATCCTGCCCTGGATAACATGGGCTTTTTGGTTCTTCTCAGAACAATGGGCATAATGGGAGGAGAGGGTGGGAACTATTTCTCCTGCCCCCCACACCCAAAAGTATGTTTTTCCTGGCACTGAAATTCAGAGTTTTTGGGGCAGCTAGCTCTGCCATATAACATTGACAGAGCAGAGCCAATTTATTTATTTATTTATTTATTTATTTATTTATTTATTTATTATGTTTCTATACTACCCAATAGCCGAAGCTCTCTGGGCGGTTCACATAAGTTAAAACCATGAACAAAACAGTATAAAAACACGATCTAAAAATACAATCTAAAAACACAACCAGGGTAAAACTGCGCAGCAATGCAGATTTAAAATACAAATTTAAAATACATATTTAAACAGTGGCGTTAAACCACTATGATAATAAACTTTTAAAATATTGTGAGAATAAAAAGGTCTTTACTTGGCGTCAAAAGGAGTATAATGTAGATGCCAGACGAACCTCTCTAGGGAGCTCATTCCTCAGCTGGGGTGCCACAGCAGAGAAGGCCCTCTTTCCGGTAGCCACCTACCTCAATTACTTTGGCAGGGGATGTGGGGGGATTTGGGGTACCCATACCTCCCTTTGTTAGGATCTTTCAGTGGAGGTCAAAGACTCTCAAGACAGTGTCTCCTTTCTGATAAGAAAGTTTATTATAAGCAATTGCAAGGTGTCTGCACTCTAGAGCGTGTTCAAAGCAAGCCTATCTACACTACTGCTTTAAAACGGTTCATAACCATTTTAAACAGGTTATTAACCGGTTTAAAACTGTTATAAACCATTTTTAAGCAGTAGTGTAGGTAGGTTGAGTGTTATGGGCAGAGTTCCACTTCTTTTATAGGTTTGAGGGGGATTGAAGATCAACATTTAGATACAGTAAAACACCAATCATCATTCAGCACTCGGTTACAAAAATGTATCAATCAGCACACCAGGAATGCATCCAATGAGAATACAGGGTTTAGGAACCAATCAAATACAGCATATAGGGTTTTGGATTATCCAATCCAAATTAGTCTGATGCAATGATTTTACTCATGCACACTTCACATGTAAACAACTCATACTACTTCTTATCACTCTTCTACACACTTCATGTAGCAGAGTGGAGTAGACACAAAAACAATTTATCAGTTCTGGCACGGTGTGGTACCAACTGGCTAACCCTCTAAGGGAGAATACTAACAAGCTCCTTACTTTATGCAGAGTCATGTTACATAGGCTACTAAAGTACATTTTGTATCGCTGTCTGCCCTGACCTCTGAAAGTTCAAGTTCACAGTCTGGCTTGCTGTCCATACCTGCAATGAGACAGGTTAGGCTCACATACTGTGATTTCTTCCACAGGGATCATGAAGAAGGACCCCTGAAGATGATCTTAGGGTCCAGGCAGGCACATATGGGAGGAGGCATTCCTTCAGATAACCTGGCCCCAAGCCGTTTATGGCTTTGAATGTTAATACCAGCACTTTGAATTGGGCCCGGACCTGGACTGTCAGCCAGTGAAGCTGGAAAAGGACTGGCATGATGTGGTCTCATTGGCCAGTCCCAGTTAACAGTTTGGCTGCCCTGTTCTGTACCAGTTGATGTTTCATACCAGTTGATGTTCTGTTCTGTACCAGTTGATGTTTCAGCATACTGAGGAGAATAAGAGCAATGAACTTTCCTTCCGTGCTTCTCAAGATGAAGCCCAGGTGTAAGTCTAGTTAGTGTTTGGAAGGGAGATCACCTGGGAATCACATGTAGCAACCTTGAGTTCCACAATGGAACAAAGGTGGGGTGTAAATGTAATACATAAATCCATATGTTTTGCATAACGATTTTCAGTTGAAATGATTTGGATATAAAAGTGCCTACCTTTGGCCGAATAAAACCCAAACATTCTTCAGAACAGATTTTTACAAACCTCTTTCTGGAATAGTCACCAACTGATACTTGAAAGAATATCCTCCCACTTCCCCCTTTTAGGAATGTTCCACTAATTTCCTAAGAAATTGTACTTGAAATTTGAAATGTCCTCTGACAATATTAGGGAAAGAGAACATAAAATCCTACTCGGGGGCTGGGGGAGAAAAGAAACAGAGAGAAAGCCATGAAAAACAGAATAAAACATTGGAATTGACTGTTCTGAAGATGCTTGTGTAAATATCCTTTTGCATAAGCTCATTAATGATCAAATATTAGATTACCCTTTTGTGATATTTTCTGAGCATTAATTTTTATTTAATTGAAACAATATTAGCAGCTCAGTAACATTTACAAGCATGGTTGTTGTAAGGTCAGATGCTGTGTCTTTCCAGAAGCATATATTTAATCAGCCATCCCAAAGAAAGTGCCTTCAGTTGTTACACAGCCTGTTTTTGTATTTGAACCCTATATAAAGTATTGGTGTGGGTGGGTGGGTGTGCGCACACGTTTTACCTTTTATAGGTCACATTACAAAATAGTGAAAATAATTGTGGACATAATCTAGCTAAATGTAAGGCTGTTTCATTCCCGTATGGGGCAGGGCTGCAGCTCAGTGGTAAAGTAATGCTTTGCAATACAACAGCAGGTGCGGGTTCCATTCCTGTTATCTACAGGTAGGACTGGGGGAGACTTCTGAAACCCCAAAGACCTTCAGATACTCAGTATGAACAATCCTGAGCTGGACAAGGTAATGGTCTGATTGTAAGACAGCTTCTTAAGTTCCTACACGTTTCCAGTAGGAACAGAGAGCTTGTCTGGTATAGTGGTTACAGTGTTGAACTGGAACTCAGGAGATCCAGGTTCTAGTCCCCACTGGGTGACTTTGGGCAATCACTGCCTCTCAACCTAAGCTACCTCAAAGGGTTATGAGGAGGAGGGAGGAGGAGGAGGAGGGAGGAGGAGGAGAATCAAGTACACCACTTTGGGCTCCTTGGAAAACAAGGTGAGATATAAATGCAAGACAGGAATAAATGTATACATAATAAACTGTTGAAGGACATCCTTAATCCTTCCATTAGAAGCAATGGCACATAGAAGGGCTTCAATGTGGCTTTGTGTGGATGTGTGCTTGAAGCATTCTTGGCCAAACAATTAATATTGTCACTAGTTGTCCAAAAGTTGTCCAAAAAGATTCTATACCTTGGAGTATGTGGATAAAGTTAAGTGTAATCAGTGACCAACTATTTGAATATTTTTCTTATTACTCAACTAATGATTCCTTAATACAATCCGCCCCGCCTGCTCAAGTCCTCTGGGTAGAACTTATTACAGTTGGCCAAGACTAGGCTGACAACAGTTACCCAGAGGACCTTCTCTTCTGCCGCTCCCAGACTGTGGAATGGCTTGCCAGAGGAGACTCGTCAACTTAACAGTCTTTTAGAATTTAAGAAAGCTATAAAGACTAGTCTCTTCCGGCAGGCACATCCAGTGGAATTTTAGGATGTTTTTAGGATGTTTTTAGGATGTTTTAATGCTATTTTAATTATGTGTGCCATGTTTTTAATCAGTTGTATGCATTTTATCATATTTTATATTTACTGCTGTTCCCCACCTCGATCCAAACGAAGAGGCAGATAAGAAATAAATTTATTATTATTATTATTATTATTATTATTATTATTATTATTATCTCCATATCTGCTTGACTAAAACTGAGCAAAGGCAAGATGTAAACCAAAACAAACACACCAACAAACACCCCTTGCAATTCAATTTGCTGGGGACAATTCAATTTGTTGGCCACTAATATTGCAAAAGGGGCTAAGCCATGATGTGATGGTCAAGTGGAATGCCTGGGGGCACAACTAAACCTGAGGCCAGGTGATCCCTGAATGGATAAAACCAATGGCACCTACAAGGGAGAGATAATTTGGATTGAAACTGCTGCACTGGGATGAGGGTGGGGGAGTTAACCCTTTCCCCGCCATTGTTTTCTCAGTGAAAATCCTCTCCTCCAAGGTGCCATTTGCCTCAAAGGAAGAAACTTCAGGTACTATATGGGTGTCTGTAAGTTTTCTCATGGGGAGGGGTGAAGGAGGGTGATTTCCATCAGGAAAAAGGTATGGATACAAGAAATTAAATTCCTCTTTCCCTAGCACTATAATCCTGACCTGAATACCTCCCATGGGTGCTATTTGTTTTGTTGTTGTTGTTGTTGTTGTTGTTGTTGTTGCTTTTAATGCAATAGATCTATTTGTGGATCTCTCATCATCATATTAAACATTTCATGAGCACTATTTGAACATTTTGCCTTTGAGGCTACTTTCATGAAACTTAAATGCAGGGGGCTGATCATGGTGAGGGATTCCCAAAGGGCTAGGCATCGTTTCACACCTGAGGAAGCCCATACTCCTGAAAGAAATCTATTTCTAGTTCCTGGAGTCACCTAGCCCTGCTGCTCTTGCGCCCCTATCAGTAAGTGACCAGAACAAAGGCTCTGCTCAACTTGCTCTCTTCCCCTGGGTGGATCTTTGTTTTGGGACTAAAGACAAGGTACAAGTAATTGGACAGTAACAATAGCAGTGAGAAGGGACATACAGTAAAGACCTCTCCAGAAGGTCTTCCTGGAGCCAGTTCTGCCTTTTTCTTCCCTTCTCCCACCTTAGTGTGTGCTAGTGTGAATGTACATGTGGAAATAGTTCACCAAGACATGCCTGTAAAGGCCTTACATAATCAGGGGACTAGAAACTAAGGCCTCATCTACTCCAAGCAGGATATTGCACTGTGAAAGCAGTATGAAAGTGGTATATAAAAGGCAGGAGCCACATCAAGCAAGATATAGCGGTATGAAAGTGGTATATGGTATGTGTTAATGGGCTCCAGTTACTGGAGGGATGGTGGTTAAGCCATGGTGGTTAAGCATTTTAAGCTAAACTTATGGTTACCCTGTACCCTTTGGCCTCATCTACACCAAGCAGAATATTGCACTGTGAAAATGGTATGAAAGTGGTATATAAAAGGCAGGAGCAGCACCAAGCAGAATATAGCAGGATATGGTATGTGTCAATGGGCCCCAACAGTTGTCAGTGCACTTCAATACCACTATAAAGCAGTAGTATGGCCTCTGCCTTTTATATACCACTTCATAGCACTTTCATAGTGCAATATCCTGCTTGGTGTAAATGAGGTCTTAGTCCTTTGAAGAAAGATGGAAGAAACTGGGTATGCTTAGTTTTCTGAACAGTAGACTGAGGGGGGTGAATACGATGGCACTTTTCAAGTACCTAACCAGTTATCACACAGAAGAGGGCCACAACTCTATCATCCAGGACTGTATAACACAAAATTATGGGCTTAAGTGATAGGAAGGCAGATTTCAGTTGAAGATCTAGAAATCTTCCTAAGGTCGGAGCTCTCAGACAATGGGACCAGACACTTTGGGAGATGGTGGGCTCTGTGTTGCTGGATATATTCAAGGAGAGACTAGTTGGCCATCTGTCAGGGATGGTTATACTAGATGCCTGCACACAGCCTAAATGCCCCCTTCCAACTCTATGGTTCTATGATTCCCATATCCCTATCCATACTTCCCTCTCACTAGAGATGGGCAAACCCATCCTAGTCTGGGTCATGCAGCTCTCGCTGGACCACCCCTGGTCACCACGCACAGTGAGCCACTGGGCAGTCTGCAGGCGAGTGGTGCACAGGTCCCTAATCACTCTATTGCATGAAAATAACAGCTCTACGTCCCCCCCCCCCATAAAGACCCATGTGCAAATGGTGGCCGTAAAGTGGTCATTTACATGTGTAATCTTGCATAAATGGCCCTTTTATGGCCTCCACTTGTGCAAATGGGCCTTTACAAAAAAAAACATACCTGTCATATTTATGCAAAATGGTGGCTTGGTAAGGGACTGGGTAGTTGCGCACTTGCCCAACTCAGCGTATATGCAGGTCAAGCATGGGGATCTCTGGACAGGCATTGGGGTGGGGGGGAACAAGCCCATGATTTCTCACCAGGCCCCAAGCCCCAGCCAGACACCTGTGCCATCCCTACCTCTCACCGCAGTGCAAGTTAACCTGAATGGTACAGGAGGTGGAAGGCAACTTAATTGATAAAAGTGGCAAGCTGTACATGGTTGAATTCTGGAGTTAGGTTTAGACATTCATGAGGCACTTAGAGGACAGTTTACCCATGGAATAGCAAAGGAATGGAATGATAGAACTCATCATCCTCCCCAAGCGCAGGCTGCCAATGTAAATCGATGTCAGCGGCTCATCCGCAGGTCCCTCATTCAGCTGAGACCTTCCCCAGTATGCATAAAGGATGCATTCCCCGTTGACATCCAATGGCAATGGACACGTTTCCCCCCTACATTTTCTGGTGATATGCAAATTGTACGCCTGATTGAAATTCTGACATCTCACAAAGTTTGTAGCAGTCACATTGAATGTGCTGAGCTTCCCAGGAAAGTTGACTTCCCTACAGGAACTTAATATGCAACCAGATGTTCTGCTCCTTTGGAACACAGTACATGTTGACAATGTGACAGTGTGCTTGAGAGATCAAATTCAAATGAGAAAGGGGGGAAATCTAATTAGGCAGCAAGATATTAATTAATAACAGCCAGTTGAGAAGAAAGAGACATATACATCCTGTACTGTCAAAATATTGCTCCAAATGCCAGGCACCTACAAGTGTACAGCCTTTCCCCCTCTAACTACAAATGGGTCAGCTTTTAATATGGCCTTTTGGTACACAAATATAAATGGAGCATATAACTTTCATTTAAGAAAATCAGTATAGTTTAACCTTCAATAGTCTGATTGATTCCTCATTTAAGTCATGCTCAGCCAAGTGAATACTGTCAGTATCAATTTGTAATATACAGTCACCATGTAATTACATTACATTTTGTAATATAGGTTCTGTTTGCTTGCGTATTTTCACATGCTGAAGTCAACGAAGTTTGAAAACAAGTTCATCCCATGCAGAATTAGGCACTCTGCATAGGATTAGATTTTGCGTTGGGCATTAAAGACAACTGAAGTCAGTATGATGATCACTGCTAATTCAGGAGAGAGAGAGAGAGAGAGAGAGAGAGAGAGCTTATAATGTCTGTATATTTTAGGAATTGAGTGTAATTTCTCCAAGACGTTTTCTCCAGCTCTGTATGAGCTCTGATTAAAGTTCAAGGCATACCAACATGCATGCATCCAAATTATGAATAAAATAGACAACTCGGTCTATTTCTGGTGAGTGTTGATTTTGCATGCGTCTATTCTTAAATCTATTCTATCCTGTTTCTGCATTTACATGTGCTTTTTAAAAAATAAATATCTGCATGAACATTCATATATAAATATGTATACTTTTTTAAAAAAACAAAATGCACATTTTTAATCTTAAAATCCATATTTTGAAAAGGTGTTTTGATATACTTTTTGAGCTGAGAATGGCATCACACAATTCATGGAAGTGCAAAATCCAAAGGATAATTATATTTGCTCTGAACATTCACATCTAGAAGGTGTGGATCTGATCACTTTGCATATTTTCCCCCACTGTGTTAATGCTGGCCGCCATTAAGGCAGCAGAGGGGAAGGGGTAAAGGGCACAATTCCAGAAGTCAGGGCATATCCGTGTCCGAATGCTCTTGGGGGTCACGAGCACTCAGACACTGGTCCGTCCTAGCACTGGGCATGTCTGCTTGGGCCCTTGATGGCCAAATGTGGGGATGTCTGTTGCCCTTGTGGACCCAGGCAGACTCTTGCACCATCTTTACTCACAAGAGAAGCTTTCCACAGTGGCTTGGAAGGGGAAGATATGGGGGAAGGAAAATCCACAATTGGTTCTCCTCCTCTATGCCTATAGCTCTGTCTATGGTTGCAACAGAAGAGATGAACAGCGCCTTGTGGAATCCGAAATTAGGGATGTCAGAGAAATCTGAAATGGACTAAAATAAGTCTGGATATGTTGTAATCCAATCCATGGATGTCACGCCGGGCCAGCATCAGCATGTCAGGCAAATTCCGTGGACATACAGCTTAATAGATAATAATAATAATAATAATAATAATAATAATAATAATAATAATACATTTATTTCTTCATGGTGAGGAACAACATCTGTACAATAACAATATAAATCAAATGCATACATTAATTAAAAGAGCATATAAAGCAATCAACACATTTTAAAATTTTTGATTTAAAGTTCATCTGGATAGGCCTACCAGAAGAGGTTAGTTTTTATAGCTGCCTTAAACTCAGAGAGAGTGTTACATTGACAAATCTCCTCCGATAGGCCATTCCAGAGTTTGGGGGTGGCAGAAGAAAAGGTCTTTTGGGTAACAGTTAGCCTAGTTTATTTATATACATAAATAATTCCGTAGGCAAAACTGCAAGTTAGATGAATGTTACACAATTCACAACTATAAATCCTACAAATTGTTACATAAATACTTATGTAACTTCCTGTGAATTTGCTTATGCAATTTTATGAGTGGCAATAATAATAATAATAATAACCAGACATAAAAGTTATAGACAAACAACAACAACACATACCTCATTGACATAGTAATACCTAATGACAAAACATGTTTTAGAAAAGGAAGAGGAAAAGAGAGAAAAATATACACCACCGGCCATGGAAGTTAAAGAACTATGGTAACAGGAAAAAGTCATAATTAGTCCATGAGTTACATCAGTCACCAGTATCACATCAAAAAACTATACAAAAAACTTTCAGAATCTGGACCTACCAAAATACGTCCACACCAACATCTAGAAAGCAGTCATAATTAAAACATGTTCAATAGTCAGAAAATTCCTGAATCAGTAAAAGACAGCATGACCTAGCAAAGCCTGTCATGTCTGTCTAGAAAAACTGCCATGAGCGAGAAAAGAGACAATAATAATAATAATAATAATAATAACAATAATATAATATCCAAATTCATATGTTTGTGAATAACGGACCTGAAAACTCCACCCAATCCATAGAACTCCTGTGGAATGGATGAAATGCAATCCGAACATCCCTAACCCAGATGCTATCTAGGGATCACACAATTGCTCTGTTCATTGTTTTTTAAGTGTACCACACTAGTGAAGTAACAAGAAATATAAGAGTTTCTGAGGAATGATCATGTATTGTGTGAAACAAAGGGGGGGTGGCCAATATAGCTTCTCCCCATGGCTTTCCTTCTCCCTAGCTCTACAGTTTAATAAGAATTAAATTTCTGGAATTAATTTTATGCACCATTTAAATAAGCGAAACCCTGAATAAGGCAGCCTTTGACTTAATTATTCTAAATCATTCCGTAACTTTTATGCAACATAATAAATGTGGACTTTATTTGCTTCTGGGGAAACAGTTAAATTTTGCATGCATTCAAAACCAACCAAAGTACAAAGTAATTAAAGCTTTCACTGCTTTCTGATAAGCAAAAGCATGACACAGTAATTAAGCTCTCTCTCTCTCAAAAAAAAGGTGCATGGAAATACAGTATTTTAAAACTATATGAAGATGTGAATGTCTGTTATATTTTGGAACACTATGTATAATGTACTGCTTTAAATGTGTCCTAGAGTTTATGTTTTATGATCCGGATGAAATAAGGCCTGAGAAAATGCCTGATGAAATTACAGAGGACATGTTGTTGGTAGTAAACAACATACCCTTGTTGTTAATGGATGTCGTGATTCCCTTGAGTTCTTCTTCCCTCCACTCAGTGTTTCCCCCCTGTTCCCTGAGGAAAGAACATTGTTATAAGCAGAAGCAAGCCTTTTCCCTAGGAAGACCTTGGTATAATCTGCTTCAATAATCCTGAAGGTCCATGCAAGGTCCATTTTGAAATGGTGTCATGGATGCATGGACAGAAAGGAGGAGAGAGATTTGAAGTCCAACAACATATATGAGGTCACTGCTGTGGAATCATAGAAACTCAGAATCATAAGAAAATGTGAAGAGCCATGGTGGATTAGATCGTGTCCATCTAGTCCAGCATTCTGTTCACATATTGTCCAACCAGATGTCCATGGAAAAGCAGAACATGACTACAGCAGCACCCTCCCACCCAACAACTGGTATACCTAGGCTTACTGCCTCTGATAACAGAGGTAGCATATAGCCATCAGGACTAGTAGCCATTCATAGCCATATAGTTGGGGAAAGATGGCTCCTTGTAGGCCATCTAATCCAGGGTGCAGACATCAGGCTTCTGGGATTTACTTTATTTTAGTTTCTTTCTTTGTTTGTTTGTTTTACTAGAACTTCAAAGTTCACCAGCTGGAGCCACATGAAAAGCGGTGGTCCTGAGTGCAGAGCCAACCTACTGAATCGTATGACCCACATACTGGGATGTCCTGCATACACAAATACAAATCTACAGCTGAGCTACAATGGATTGGGAATTCTAGCAATAAAATGTTATTGTTAAACATTTGAGAGTTGAAGTCCCTTGCTGATCTACTGCAACTGTCCCAGAGTTCTGCTGGTAGATCCCAATCAACCTCCTGCCCACCTCTGATCCAGTACAAAAGCAAATCTAAATGCTGCAGTTGAACTAGAATGTCTGGCTCCAACCTCTGCTTGAATTTCTCCAATCAGAGAGAACCCATTGCCTCTTTAGTTAATAGTTGCTATACATTTTTACAAAATCTACCCTCTTATGCTATTATGCATCTACTCCTTAGTCTTCTCTCCACCAGGCTAAATATACCCAGTTCCTTCCATCATTCCTAAAAGTAGTTGTTTGGTTTTCCATCTCACTGACCCTCTGTGTTGCTGTCTTCTGAACCTGTTCCATCTTAAAAGTGTGATGTTCAGAATTGGACACAATGCAGTCTAATCCACAGTTGGTCAAAGATGAGCATGACGGAACAGGTTCATATGTTACGTCTGGCCCTTTCTACCAGGGATAGTATCTATTTTATGGTCCCTGTCCTAGTAAAACACCCTATTTCACCTTTGTCTGTAAATCTGACTTTTGAGGACAAGTCAGGCTTTCAATAGAACCTGAAAGATCCTGCTCTAGTGAAATACTAGTTCCATCAGACCTCCATCCTTCAGCTGTTACGAGGCAGGAGCCATTCAATAAGAGGGAGAGACGGGAAGCAGGGCCATTCCATCAGTTCTGCTGAAGGACCAGGTCCTCCTCTCCCTAAAGTGTATAATGACCAGTAGGGGGCATGTCTTCATGGCACTGGGTTGGCACCACGTCCCTCGGAAAACCCACACTTTCCCCCCCCCCCCAGGGTGGCATCGGATAAACCTGATTCTAAGGAGGGAGCACAGAGTTTCTGGGTGGCCATCTGGGGGCTGGAGCTGCCCCCGCCCTCTTCCTGGTAGAAGGCAACCAATCACAGGTCGCCTTCCACCAGGCACCACCCAACCACGTCTCCACTGTGACTCCGGAGCAAGGCTGAGGGGCTGTCCCATCTTGCATGCCCTTGCCTTGCTCCAGAGAAAAAAGTCGGGGTAAGTCCCCGACTTTTATTGTCTGCAGGTTTAGCAGGAAGCCCTGGGGTGGGTGCACGATTGCATCATCTAATCGATGCCGCACCACTGTGCACCCACCCTGGGGCTTTCCAAGCATTTAGACAGCCCCTGAGTTATTATAATGGCCAAACTAACTACTACTTTTAAGATGTAGCTATGTCTGTTTTTTCCCCTTACTTATGTTGGGAACCTAGGGAACCCAATATGGATTGGAACGCTTTGCCCTGGCGGTGTACTTTGCATAGGGGAAAAATGTCCCCATTGAAGTGAATGGAGGATTTTCCCCTCATGCAAATTGCGGACAGGGGCCTGGTGTGTGTGTGATCTGGATAGCGACTGCAATGGACGCAAAGGGTTAGAGTCCTCTTAAAGCATGCAATACAACAGCCCTGCATGCTCCATAATGCAGTGTGGTGAATGCAGTTTTCCAAGCATACAAAATGGTCCATGAGATGCTCAAACCTCCTGTTTGTGTTGCTGCAAAAATAGGGGTGGGTAGGATTGCCAGGCACCCAGCTGGTCCGCTTGAGAATACCTGCATGGAGATTCAGGCCATTGCGTATATATTCATGAATTTCCAATCACAATATCTAAGATGGCAGAAATATTAATGGAAATAAAGCACACACCTATAATTAAGGTCAATTAAATATATGATGTCAGTAACTTCATTGCCATCTGATCCCGACACACTGAAGAAGAGTGTAATAAAAAAGGGGAAAGGAAAAACAAAACAAAAAACAAAAAAAGCAATCCATTACTCATATTCTCTATCACAGTGTGTGTGTGTGTGTGACAATTGTGTACTAAAATTATTACATCAATATCACTTTTTATTATTGTGACAAATGTTCATAAACCAAAGCAAAATGACCAGGACCGGATGTTTGCTCTAACACTGATTGAAATGTACTAGACTGACCTTTACAAAATACCGTGTTTTAATTGGCTGGACATTTTCTCTTCCCCACCAATTAAGAAAGAAGAAAAGCTGAGAAATGACGAGATGTACACATGGAAGTGGGGTGGGGTGAGGGAAGAGAATGACATCCATTTACAGAATACTGAAAAGGTCAAAACAATGTGACGTACTGTTCTAATCTTTTGAATATATGAGACATTAAAATTCTGATGCCTCATTCAAGGTTGTAATGAGAACATAATACAAATGCAAACCTATTATTTTGACAGTGATTGTAATGAGAATGCAAAATAATATAAACGTAATGACACTGCAAGGGACTCTGTTGTTGTCTCCCTTCCCTTTAATAAATTTCAGAAACTCACTTTTAATTTTTCTTTCCAAGAGGAAAATGTAATTTGAATATGAGGCAGCATCAAATTCCCCAAGTAATCAATGTAGATGCTAACATGAAGATAAAAGGTTTAATGTCGCAGAGGACAAAACGTTTGAAGGGATTTTGAAGTTGTCGCTTTCTCATTTCAAGGTGGCAACACAAATTAAAAGTTGAGGTGACCACCAGTTTTTACCTGAACTGAAACATTAAGGTACATTTTGAGGTTCCTGATGGGATGAAACATTTAATGAACTTTAAAGGAAACAAAGCAATTTTGTCATCCAGATAAACAGCATTGTGAGTGGAGAAGGAAGCATGGAATAAAGACACAGACTAGGGATGTGCATCGTATTGGACCCGATACCCAACATCAATATAAATCTGTGGAAATCGGGCATCTGATGTCTGATTCCAATGCTGGCCGTAGGAGGTCCAATTTCTCCCAATCCAATTTTTCTCGATCCGATTAATATAGGAAAAAATTGGAAAATCGGGTCTCCATTTTACGTGTTTTCGCCATAGGCTTGCATTGGGGGAACGAAAGCTTTTCCCCAATGCAAGTCTATGGGGAAAACATGGCAGCGGGTGACTGGGTGACTTAGTGACTGGGGACCACCCTCCCTCCCCTCTCATGCTCCTTTCCTGCTGCCATTGTCCGCTTCTGCCTGTTGCTCCATATTACTGAGAAACAGGCTTTGCGGCCTGATTCTCAGGAGAGCAACATGCCAGGTGACATCATCACCCGGCGATTCACTCTAGTGATAAACAGGCAGCAAAGCCTGTTTATCAGTAGTACGGAGCAGTGGGCAGTAGTGGATGGCAGCGCGGGACGGCAGCAGGTAAGGAGCGGGAGTGGGCGGGAGGGAGGAGGAGGGCCTTATTTTAGGTGTTTTCCCCACAGACTTGCATTGGGGGAAAGCTTTCTTTCCCCCAGCACAAGCCTATGGTGAAAACACATTAAATGGCGGTCCGATATCAAAAACGGAACTTCCAATTTTGTATCGGAATCAGAGCCAATCCGATAATATGGACCTCCGATTTTTCCTATCCGATACTTTACAAAATTTGAAGTTCCGATTTCGATACCGATACGATTTTTGGGGTCCGTGCACATCCCTAACACAGACACCAGAGCTTGGGATAAACTAGGGCCTATTTATTTAAACAATGGGGAGATTCACCCATCTATAAATCTGCATGTGAAAGTGCAGGAATCTATATGTCCTGATCTCAGGCCACTTGCCTGGCTTTATGGGTGAGCCACTCTGCAAAGGCAGGAGTCGGGTAAACCCAGCCCCTCTCTTATGCAAAACTTAGAAAGTGTGGGGAGACTGCTCTGAGTCACCTCCACTTGCAGCCATAAAACTCTGAGTGGGTGAGGCAGGAGGATCTCCAAAGGCATACCATATCCTGACACAGGAGCCGTAAAACTCCCTAGGAGCAGGTCCTCCGGATATGCCAGTCACCAAAAGGTGCCAGAGTGCTCACCATCCCTATCCTGATATAGCAAATTCCCGCACATCCCTACAGCAAATCAACCTATTTATCCACCCTCCTCATATACCCTCCAGTATTGAGTAGGCAAAAACCTCCACCGTTTATTGAGAGGAAAAATTCCAACTCAGCCCTCCCTCCAAAGGGAGTGACAGGCTAAATCCCATACTAGAAGAAGGGAGGGAAGGTGAGAACTGAAAAAAATAGAGCCTTTATAGGCCCTGCCCCACCCTTGCCTCACATGGCCCATGTGCCACTTGAGGCCTGCATTCCCCCCTCCCCCTACACAACAGCCATTTCCCTCTCCCAAGCTGTACCGGCTGGGCTGGGTACGAATTTTCTAAAACTTAGGGGATAATTTGCCTTCAGTTCTACCCATCGTGGAATGCAATCCCTGATAACTTCTATGAAATGATTTTGGCTCCTTAGCTGAAAGAGTTTCGATACCTGGTTTTATCTTCTGCAAATCCAGGGATCACCTTTGGCACAGTATTTGCAAGAACACGTTGTTGGGAAAATTGCCACTTTGTCTGCAAGTTACTGGGAAGGGGGCAATGTTGCAATTAGTTAATTCATGGGACGTTTGACCATAAAATCACTATAGCCTACAATGTGGTTTCTAGTGATTTCTTCCTTTTTGCTCCTCCACTTCCTCCCCCGTCCTCTCTTTGATCTCCACCATTGCTGGAAGCACATGCACTTTCTTTCTTTCTCCTGCCAGTATAATAGAACGCAAAATGGACTGAACAGACTCCTTTGAATATCTGTGTTATACCTGCATTGTATATGCAATAATATACTGTTTTCTTCACAAAAGAAGGGTGTGCTCTCCTTTTATTGTTCTAAGATAGCCAGTGTGCATGTGAGACTGGTAAACACACATTCTGCATTGCCTCCCCCTCTATTAATTGCCTTCCTAACTAAATAATCTCATCAAACAAAAGTATGGACAGAGACTTCATTCACAGCTTTGGCTCCCATCCTGTCTTGCCGACTGCTTGCTCTCTCCATTGCTGAAATGCTGCCTTGGAATGAGATCTGCAGTTTCCATCTACCTATAGAGTTTGTGTAACCCTGACTTGATTTGCTATAGATTAGGGTGACCAGATAAAATCCAGTTTTAAAAGCACAATATTTATTTATTTATTTATTTATTTATTTATTTACTACACTTGTATACTAGGGTGACCAGATAAAATCCAGGTCAGGGCTCCTGTAACTTCAACAGTTGTAGAGAAAAGGGAATTTCAGCCAGTGTCATTTGTAAGCAATTAGTTCCCGGTGAAATTCCCTCTTCATCACAACAGTTAAAGTTGCAGGCACTATACTACAGTGAGCAGATACAAAAGAAGGCAGGGCCCCTGCAACTTTAACTGTTGTGATGAAGAGGGAATTTCACCAGGAACTAATTGCATACAAATAACTCTGGCTGAAATTCCCTTTTCTCTACAACTGTTAAAGTTACATGAGCCCTGACCTGGATTTTATCTGGTCAGCCTAATATAGATCCCATGGATTCCATTTGGGTGTCAGCACCCATAACCATGTTAGAGGGATTCCTATTGGAACCTGTTGGCATCCTTACTGCTGAAGCATTTCCTCAGCAAAGGCACTCAGAAGACTAATATTATGGGCTTCAGCTCCTGCATAACAAGGAGAAGAATTGGTACCATTGAGCCTGGAAACCATGAGTTCTTTGGTGTTTTGTGAAAAAAAGAATGTGCTAGAGCAGACTAGGAAATGTGTTTTGTGTAATCAGGCCCCAGACGCTTACTCATGCCTATCAAGAAGAAGAGGCAAAGATTAGCTTCAAGAAGATGGATGTCTCAATAACACAAGCTTACCCCGCCAACTGTAACACTGCCAGGTTCTCTTGTATGGCAAAAGATTATTCCAATGGCATTGAAGCAGCGTGGAAGAATAGGGGTAGGTTCCCTTACATAAGATAATGGCTATTTGAAGTGAAAAGGGGACAAAAAAGAATTACAGTTTGTCTTTCCTAAGCTTGCCAAGCATTTAAGCTTTGTTGTCCTGTCAGGGTTCATTTAGAAAGCCTTCCTCACAGCACCTGGGAAATGCCATTGCGAACTAATGAGTAAGCCTGTATAGCGAGAATAATGGGCCAATTGGCAGTCTTAATGAGAACTTGGAGACTTCTCGGTGAGAAGATACTGTTGTTGTTCTGGAAGGAGATGTTTGCCTGTTTTCTGACACAGGTGGCAGTAATAACCTAGAGCAGGTGCCTCATTTAGGGAAAGCAAAGGGAGGATTTGCCCTCGAAGTTCCAGCCCATGTGATTGTTCAGCAGAAACACCTCTACAGTTGCCCACTCATTGGTACTGCAAAGTGAGTGATGATTGTTATAAACAAATAAATGGAGCCTTACAGTACCAGTGTATGCCAAAGGCACAAATCCATTGGCTTACATAATGGGCCTCTTTGTTCCTGTGCAGCAGTAATCCTACCATAGTCCTTGTTGGATATTGAAAATAATCATAACAAATGTTCTTAAAATACATTGCTTTGTTGGCATGTCAATTTTACTTTGCATGTATCCAAGAACAGACCTTGTTGAATATGCTGCCTTCCTTTTCCCAATGCAAACATCTTGCTGCCAATACCCCTGGCTGGGATCCTCTTGCTGCTTCTCCACTAGGGCGACCAACTGTCAGGATTTGTCCAAGATTTGTCCTGGGTTTTGTTCTATCCTGGGTGTCAGGGGGGATTTTATCTAATTTTCTATAATGGCCTGGAAGGACACACTTTCCCCATTAAGTAGGCTGACCATATGAAAAGGAGGACAGGGCTCATGTAACTTTAACAGTAGTAGAGAAAAGGGAATTTCAGCCAGTGTCATTTGTATGCAATTAGTTCCTGGTGAAATCCCCTCTTCATGACAACAGTTAAAGTTGCAGGGGCCCTGCCTTCTTTTGTATATGGTCACTCTTGTATAGTGCTTGCAACTTTAACTGTTGTGATGAAGAGGGAATTTCACCAGGAACTAATTGCATACAAATGACACTGGCTGAAATTCCCTTTTCTCTACATCTGTTAAAGTTACATGAGCCCTGTCCTCCTTTTCATATGGTCAGCCTACCATTAAGGCCACCATTAGCATGGTGGTGGGGATGACGTGCTTTCTGGAGGTGTATCATCCCCCCCCCCTGCTCAAATCAGGGCCTTATAGGGGAAAATGTTTCATTCCCGGGCATTATAGAAAAGGCCCCGATTGGAGCATGATGGGGCAGGAATGACATGCTTTCTGGAGGCCCCAGAAAGCCACTTTCCCACCCCCACCACTGGGTGTCCTCTGTTTTGATTTCCCAAATATGGTCACCCTATGAAATGCCCACCAGATATTGGCCACCTTTGCCAATGTTGAAAATGACATTCTTTAAAAAGACATAAAGACTGCACTATGGGGTTAGGAAGTAATCAAGTTTATCAATGTGAATGCCTTCTGGATGTTTCTAAAAGAAACTCTAAAAGAGAGGATGGATACATCAGATGTAAGTTACAATCAGTGAGCCAGTGTGGTGTAGTGGTTAGAGTGCCTGGACTGGGAGATACGGGTTCTAGTCCCCACTTGGCCATGAAGCTCACTGAGTGGCTTTAGGCCTGTCACTGACTCTTTAACCTACCTCACAGATTTGTTTTGAGGATACAATGGATAGAAGGATGACCAGCAGTTCCTTGCAAGTGGGAATATATATATATATATATATATATATATATATATGAGCCATGCATACTCTACCGACCAAGTTGGCAAACACTAGGCTGACCAGATAAAATTCAGGTCAGGGCTCATGTAACTTTAACAGTTGTAGAGAAAAGGGAATTTCAGCCAGTGTCATTTGTATGCAATTAGTTCCTGGTGAAATTCCCTCTTCATCACAACAGTTAAAGGTGCAGGGCCCTCACCTTCTTTTGTATATGGTCACTCTAGTATAGTGCCTGCACCTTTAACTGTTGTGATGAAGAGGGAATATCACCAGGAACTAATTGCATACAAATGACAGTGGCTGAAATTCCCTTTTCTCTACAACTGTTAAAGTTACATGAGCCCTGTCCTCCTTTTCAGATGGTCAGCCTAGCAAACACCCTTTTTCGTTTTGCCTTTTCCTACCCGGGACTGCAAAACAGGGGGAAATGGTGAGCACCTGTCATGCCACAGCACATGGCTGCTAGGGTGTGTTTCACTTGATGAGTCGCAAACCGTACAGCCCCTGAATTTCTGTTCTAACGTAGCCATGGAGTGTTACTTTAAAAGTTTAAGCACAATAGAAAGCTTCTATTTTTGGGTGGCTTTTTTTTAGTTTCTGTTGCTGTATAGCTCTGACGTTATGGAAATTAACATCTTAATCCTAAATCCCAAGCACCTGCGTCACTTCGAAAGCAGCCCATCACCATCAACAGCACACACACGCACTCCCACCCCTTTTTTATTACTAGTGAGGAGAGAAACAAAGAAGAAAGGGAGAGAAGAAAGGAGAGGCCTCCTGCCAACGAATAATAGCTGTGTTCGCTGCTGATCTCTGATTTTCTTTCGTTTAAAACCTATCTCCTGCCATGACCTGTCTGAAAGTGCATTGCTGGAATATGCTAAGAAGCTAATTAAAACTAGAATACAATCAAATAAAATAATCCTTGAAAACTTTGCTTAAGGATTTTCTATTCTTTGGCTCATCAAGTGGAAATTTTTCAGGGGATTTTATATATACACACACACACACACACACACACATTCTTTTAGTTTCAAATCTGTGAAGATCACTACTCTTTTCTTTTATTCTGCATCCCACAGAAGTGCTGACGATGCGTAGAATTCATTAACATTCCCTCTGATTTCCTTTTTGGTGGGAGGAAGGGGTTTGAAAAGTTGCCCACTCTGCGACTTGCACACGGAGCGCTTTCCTGCTTTGAGAAGTGCGAGGCCAGGGGTGGTCCTCCAGGAATCCAGACCGTTTCTCCTCACCAGCTGTGGGCTACTTGCTGGGGCTTGAGCCTGAAGTGCAGAATGTATTGCCTGGCTATAGACAAACAGAAGGCCAGGCTCATGGGATTTTTATGAAGCCCCGCCAGTCCAAAGGAATCATAGTACCGAGAAAATTGCAAGGGCCAAAGTAGTGAAATCTTATTCGTTCCTACTGCTGGAGTGTACAAGGTCCACAGTGGTTCACTAAGCTAGGTTAGTGAAGACTGGTTTCCGTTAGAACCAGTCAGAACTCTAAAGGAGCTATCCAAGCCGATGAACCTATTTGTGGATACAACTCAGCATGTGCATGTAGAACTGACTTGTATGGTATGCTTTCTATTCTTTCAGAGTGATAATGCCCACAGGGGAAATGCATGAGGTCTGAATATGAGGACAACTCACACATCTGACTTGGAAATTGGGATATATGACTTCCTCATTAGGCTGTTCTACCAGAATGTTGAAGGCAGGTCAGCAAACCATTCAACACGTCTAAAGCAGTTCCCGGTTGTTATTAGATCTAATATTTCTGTTCTAAATAAGGGGGATTGAGCATCTCTTTAAGAATACCCAGAACAGCAATATCAATACATGTGATATAAACATTTTAGATACCTCAAGAATTCATAAATGCACAGGGAGGTTTCCCTAAATTTTGTTCTGCTTATATGCAAGCCTAATTAAAGAAAAAAAGAGTGATTGGCATGTAGACATCAAGCTGGGATCTCTGTCACACAAGATACCAATAGGAAGACAATGAATGACAAATAATAGCTTTTGAGGAAATAGGATGCTTAATTGCTGTCAATCACTGATCATATGTTGCTACAGGTATCCCAAAGAGAAGGCACTCACCTGTTTAGGACATTGCATGTTGACTTCCAATGTTCAGACTTCGATTGTCACATATCAGTGTTTTGCCACTTTAAAAAGGAGAGGCAAGAAGATGAACCATCAAGGAACATCACTCAGAGTTCCAAGAAAGGTTGCCAACTTTTTCAGGGGCAGAGAGTCCATGCCTTTCCCAGTTGGTTGCCTGTAGCGTTGGGGGGGGATTAGTTCAGCTTGCACCATATTCACAATACCCCAAAACATAAACATACTGGAATGCAGTTAAACATCAACGCCAGCACTTCTGCGAAATCACATTAAAACATTGCAAACAAAAAATGTGTATAGTAAAAGTGCACAAAAAATATGACTAAGAAGTCATGCAAAGTTAGGCTGACCATATGAAAAGGAGGACAGAGCTCTTGTAACTTTAACAGTTGTAGAGAAAAGGGAATTTCAGCCAGTGTCATTTGTATGCAATTAGTTCCTGGTGAAATTCCCTCTTCATCACAACAGTTAAAGTTGCAGGGGCCCTGCCTTCTTTTGTATATGGTCACTCTAGTATAGTGCCTGCAACTTTAACTGTTGTGATGAAGAGGGAATTTCACCAGGAACTAATTGCATACAAATGATACTGGCTGAAATTCCCTTTTCTCTACAACTGTTAGTTACATGAGTCCTGTCCTCCTTTTCATATGGTCAGCCTATGCAAAGTGGTAACATTTATGAAGGAATGAATCAATGAATGTATGGATGTATTTGGTATCAATTCGCTCAACATGTTATGAAACAGATCTTTAATTCTGTCAGTGAGGGGCTGTCTGTTCTACCTTTTCCATTCTAGTTGTGAACAGAAGCAGAAATAGAGAGGTGAAACACAATTGAAAAGGTTGGACCTGAGCCGTGTTTATTTAAACTCACAAGATCTGCAGAGGTGACTGTGTAGGAAGCAAACTCAGAGGGTCCTGCGGGTTACTGGCCTGCTAGGTGTGAGCCTGTGCCTGCCTAGGGAGAGGGAAAGCAATTGTCCACCCTTGCCTCTCTTACTGTAAGCATCACCTTATGCAGGTGAGGAGGGAGACCTTCCTGAGCCCCTGTCCTGCTCTAAACTGAGGATGTATGAGCAATTTGTTTCAGTTCATTTTACCCAGTTCACACCTTTTGCACCACACAGGGACTCAGCTTTGGGATGGGTCGAAAATCCACCAGGGCTTACAAGCTCACTGGGTGCTGGGTGCTTGTCCCTCTTAGGCTCCAGCAAACATGCCTGGCAGATTTCCACCCCATGGTTTCTTGGTTGACAATGGGGGTGACAATGCATTGGTCGTGGGTGGAGATGGAGAAGGATATTCCCCTTCTATTCTAATGGTGTCCCGGAGAGCTCACCATTCACTAACTCAGATGTAACCTGCCGTCAAAGTTTATACATTCCTGAATCTGCAATGTGATTTGCATGTCCTTCAAATGTGTCCAGTAGTGTGGACACATTTGAAAAATGTACAAATATACTTTGATCAATGGGAGAAAAATGCATACGTTTCAAAGATGGGCATAACTGACGTGTATATTTGGGAAAAAAATACACATGACAACATGCACAGAATTTCGTATGAAAAGAAAAAGAAATCGAAGCTCACAATCTGGCATGGACATGAGTCAGAAGGAGCTTGGAGAGGGAATTTGGAAAACTTTAGCAAGCTCTAGGTTTTGCTTATTTGTACATCCCTACTGCCCACAAGTGCGTTAAGATCTAAGCAATATCAGAAAAAGGGGGTAAACAGATTGTTATAATACCATAGTTGTAATGAACAGAATCACAAGATAAGTGTAAGTATATGTATAATAGGATTTACAAAGTGAATATACATGAGAGGTCCATAAATATGATATAATGACAATATTCAATAGCTGAATGAAGCAGAATTTGTTTGACTTGGCTTATCTTGTGATTCTGTACATTACAACTATGGTGCTATAAAATTCTGTTTACCCCCTTTGTTCCGATATTGCTCAGATCTTCTAGCAGTTGTGTGCTGTTTAGCATGATCCCTTTTTGTTTATTCTCAACTGCTGCCTTCTGTATTGTGAAACATGTGCTTTAAGACATGTGTTGAGAAATTCTGCCTATAATGTGACCCACATCAGACAGTGTCAGAAACTAATGTTGGAGTTCATATGGAGGGGAATTGGAATATATTGTGGGACAGTTGTCTATTCAAAACAATATCAATTAAAATAGGGAATTTATGTTAAAACTGACCCACAGAAGGTATCTCACACCAAGGAAATTATCAGTGATGAGCCCAGGGGCATCCCCAGAGTGTTGGAGGGGTGTTCTGGCACCGGAACATATAGGCACATGTGGTGTGCATGCCCTAATGTAAATAATTTCTGAATATCCGTATTTCAAGATATTAGTTTGACAATGGCTTGATCCAGCTCCTTACTTAGCCTTGCCAAATTTATATATAGGATAAGATATTAATCTGCTAAGCAAAAGATTAGTGAGTCATCTATTATTAGAGGCAAGATGGCCGATAGCTAAATATTGGAAAGATTGTAAAGGACTTTATATAAAAAAACTGGTACTAGAGAATATGGCAGTTCACCCTCCTAGAGAAATTGACATAAAAGTTAAGAATAGCACACAGAAATTAAATGAATACAAGTTTGAAGGGGGATGCAGGAAATTCATTGAATTTGTAAATTTAGCTGTGCATGGGAGAATGCCTCCATATACAGGACTATGGAGAGCATAGGTCTAAGGAAATGAGGCTCCCTTTCCAACATGTATGGTCCATAAACAGGAGATCTAGAGATTAAGGGTTGTGAGTAATGAAATAAGGTATATTAAGGAAGTCAATGATTAATCAATACTAAAACTAGAACTAAAGAGAAATAACATTATTGTTTTTTTAATAAATAAATAAATAATAATAATAATTCTTCCTGTAGTAAAATGGGAGGGGGGAAGAGGTGGCTGAGTTCCATACATTGAGTTGAATGAACAAGCCAATTCATTGCCACAGACTTCTAGCCAATATGTAAGGGAATGCTGTTATGACCAGATATATGTATATGCTTTTGCTTCATTAATATGAACTTGATTTTCTGCTCTCCAACTGTGATGAGCCCAAAGCTGAGGAATGAACTTAGGGCAGACAATTCAAGGGGAGGTAGAAGTTATCTGAATCTGGAATTGACTATGTGGAAGATAAGAAAGAGGCACGGTATAGTAAAAGTGAGATTGGATGACTTGGAATGACTTGAAGAGAGATAAGATGAAACTGACAGCTACTGAAGATGAGAAGGGGCGGGGGGAGAGAGAGCCTAAAGCAAAGGAAAACTAGCAATGGAACCCAAAGCAGGTTTGAAGAAGCTTCAGAGAGCAGAAGCACTGAAATGGAATACATATAGTTCTCTGAAAGTCAAAGGGTGTGGGTGTGGGTGTGTACTGTACACTATAAAGGCCAAATAGCCTAAATTTGACACTCCAAAGTGTCATGTGGTACAGTTTCTGATAGGTGTTGCTATTTTAGACTGAACTTGGAGTCATGACGGAGACTAACTCACAATTATCATATGAGATATTACCATAGAATCATAGAATTGCCACAAAAAACAAACTAACTAAAAACCATCTCCCCCTGAAGACTCATGCTTTGGTTGTACTCCTGGGCTCACCCCTGAACCCAGGTTTTGGTAGTGGACAGGAGTCCACAGGCATAGCTGAAGGTAGTTTACCAAATGTACCAATTCCTAGAGATGACTGTTTTAATCAATAGGGGGAAGTGTGCGCTTTTGGGGGGAAATGTGCAGAAGTGTGCATATTACTTATTTAAAATGCACACCTTCCCCATTCAAATGAGCCCAAAATAGATTCAAAATGAACTTGGGAGCAAAGTGAAATAAGCTTGAACCTGCATTTTGGAGACTTTTGGCAAGCTCAAACATTACCATCCCTACCTACTACCCTGCATGGCAACTCCATCCTAATCCCACAGAGTCTGCTGGTCTGCATTCTCTGACCCCATCTAAATATCAAGGTTCTTCAAAGTAAAACAGACAACCCAAATTGCAGAAAATCAGGCTGCTTTGTAAGAACAAGGAGCATGAGTAGGTGTTGCAAAGTTGTTACCAAAGTGTTTGGAAAATTGCCTAGAAAGCATTCCCCTAAACGTCATAATTGCCTGAATACTCTCATACGTGGGCTTAATAATTGAATTCAGTGTGACCAACTCAAAAATTATTATATTTAATGGAGCATAAGTGTAGTTTCTAAATGTAATTTCAAAAGTGGTGACAATGTTTCTTTTTTTTTCTTTTAAATGCCTTGTGACACAAAGCAAGAAGGTGCTAAAATGGTTTGCTGCATTGCATAACTCACAAAAAATGTTGTCAGAATATAACACCCTAATGCCAGATATGTAGTAGAAGGCCTATGGATGAAATTCAGGTTCTCAAAGACCTATGGACAAAATGAAGGAACAATTATGTGATGGAGATGCCTCTACACTAAGTGAGGACTTTGTTCATCCAGTCCAGTAAGCCAATTCCATGGCTAGCATCTAATGTTAGTCCTACATCCATTGAAATGAATGGGATTTATTAGTCATGACTAACTTAAGTCTTATAGGCTGACCATATGAAAAGGAGGACAGGGCTCCTATAACTTTAACAGTTGTAGAGAAAAGGGAATTTCAGCCAGTGTCATTTGTATGCAATTAGTCCCTGGTGAAATTCCCTCTTCATCACAACAGTTAATGGTGCATGCACTATACTAGAGTGACCATATACAAAAGAAGGCAGGGCCCCTGCATCTTTAACTGTTGTGATGAAGAGGGAATTTCACCAGGAACTAATTGCATACAAATGGCACTTGCTGAAATTCCCTTTTCTCTACAACTGTTAAAGTTACAGGAGCCCTGACCTGGATTTTATCTGGTCACCCTAAAGTCTTATTCATTTCTAGGTTCTACTCTAAGTATGACCAACATTAGATACCACCACATTTGTCCACCCCAAAGTTATTCATTACTGCTAGGACAGTATGTGTAAAATCTAACATAATGGGTCTACTGAGGAGGACTTTTTTTAGATTTTCCCCTATCATATTTCCTTGTTATTCTTCGGCATGGTGATTCTTTGTCCATGCACAATGGGCTGGTAACTTCCTCTATTCGTAGATGAACACTTTATTACTCATCTAGAAATTATCTTGAGAAGAAGAGGCAGATTATTTTTTTACGCAGGAGACTATATTCCCTGCAAGGAAAAAAAAACAACAGTTATAGCAACTGTATACACTGTCTGGATTCATATAACACGCTAAGCCACGATGACTTATTTTCTGGCAGAATCTATGATGGGTTTGTGTGTTGTCTGTGGATGTTTCCACCATGATTGATTAATCTGTCCAAACACCACACTCTGAGAATCCAGGTTCTGGAGAACGGGCATAGTGGACTGTTTGCATAATTTACGACACATAATGGTTAGCAGCTCATCGCAACTTAGTGTTATGTGTGAAAGCAGCCACTGTATTTGTCAAGCTAAACGATGGGGATCAAAACACTAAAACAACCCTTCCTTTCAGAATTTAGAGGTGTTAAGGGATGTCTGGGGATTTCATTTTGCTTAATTTTTACTTGAATTTTCTCCATTTGGACCTCTACACATGAACACAAGCACATTTTTCAGGATGCTATGTTTAGGGAATTGTAGGGATGGAGAAATTAGTCTACTTCCAGACTGCTTTCAACTGTTCCATCCAGATTCTGCATTAATCTGCATTAAAATGCATTTTTGGTAATTAAATGTGTATTTAAATACTATTTAATAGGAATGTGTATCCTATCATTAAATTATACAATAACAATACGATATGCTCTTTATCGTGCATACGATTAACAATAACAATACGATACAACTTCCTACAATAATCATCGGACACGATAATTTTCAGCCCGATTATATCGGATTATCGGACTGCCATACAAATAAACCTATAACTTATATATTTTAAAAGTTAGAGGCTTGAAACTTGGTCACAGGGCTTATGGGGTATGTCTAAGTATGTTTATGGAATTTGAGATCGATCCCTCCAACCCTCGATTTTATATTAATTTATATTAATTTATTAAAGATCTTTTAAGTTCTGACAGGTCAGAATGACATCTCGCCACATGCATTCATTCAGACCTGTCAAAAAGTTGCATGATCTTTAATAAATTCTAGGGGTGTGCATGGACCCCCCCGGATCAGATCGGGACCGGATCGGGACATCCAATTTTGTCCAGATCAGATCGGAACAAAATCTGAGGTTTCCTGGATCGGTTTGGACCCTATCCCGATCCGAAAATCGGATGCCATATTTTCAGATCGGCCACCATTTTTCCCCATAGACTTGCATTGGGGGAAAGAAAGCTTTCCCCCAATGCAAGTCTATGGGGGAAAATGGCGGCAGGGGGGTGAGTTAGGCAGGGGGCCTAACTCCCCCCTCCTTGTCCCTCCCCCCTCATGCTTCTTACCTGCAGGGGCCTTCTGCTCCCACAGGTGCCAGAGGACGGCAGCAGACGATCCAGGCAGATAAGTGGACCCCCTTCCTCCTCCCCCGTCGCAATCCCCCTTACCTGCTTGGCCCGTCCGCTGCCATCCGCTGCCGCCCGGGTGGCAGCGGATGGCAGCGGATGGGCCCCAGCAGGTAAGCCCCGTCCCCGGTGCTCCTTACCTGCCTGGGACATCCGCTCCCCTCTGCTCCTGGCCACTACTGCGAAGCAGGCTTCACAGCTTGCCCCTAAGTAGCTTGCCAGGTGATGATATCACCTGGTGCACTACCTAGAGGCAGGCCTCGAAGCCTGCTTCACAGTAGCGGTCAGGAGCAGAGGGGAGCAGATGTCCCAAGCAGGTAAGTGGGGCCCCCTCCTCCTCCCCCTGCTTAGCTGCTGGGGTGGCCGCTTCCCTCCGGTGGTGCCACCGGAGGGAAGCGGCCGGCCTGGCAGCTAAGCCCTGTCCCCTGCGCTCCTTACCTCACGGGGCCACCCGCATCCATCCACTGGTGCCCGCGGGTGCCAGCAGATACCAGCGGATGGCCCCGGCAAGTAAGCAGCATGGGGGGGAGGGCCCCCCGATCCTCCGATCCAATCTGATCCAGATCATTTCCTTTTTGGATCAGATTGGATTGGATCGGCCGATCCAGGGGCAGTGGATCATATCAGATAATTTTATCCGATACGTGCCGGATCGGGCTCGGATTGTGGATCAGGACCGATCCGGTGCACACCCCTAATAAATTCATATAAAATTGAGGGTTGGAGGGATCGATCTCAAATTTCATACACATGTCTAGCACATGTTGCTACACATATGTGCCAAATTTCAGATCAATCCCGCCACCCCTGTATTTTATATGAATTTTTGAAAGATTGTGCAACTTTTGACCTGTCAGAACTTAAATGATCTTTAATAAATTCATATAAAATCAAGGGTTGGACGGATCAATCTCAAATTTCATACACATACTTAGGCATACCCCATAAGCATTGTGACCAAGTTTCAAGCCTGTAACTTTGAAAATACAGAAGTTATAGGCATTTTTTCTAAAAAAATCAGATCTATAGGGCACAATGGGGCTGCAAATTAAATATTGTATTTCTGATAATTATCATGAAGACAATACGGTTCACCTATGATATTATCAGAGATGATAATTTTTGTGGTCCAAAATTACGATAACGATAAAATATTATATTTTCTGGTGTGCACATCCCTACTATTTAAAAATACATTTTAAAACACAATTTGATATGGTTTTTAAATCCAGAATAGTGTGCAAACATTTGGGAATTGCAAAGGCTGGCAGATAACTAAGATCATATCACACATTAGTCCAGGCAGTCCAGAAAAAAGTCAATTTGCATCAGACTTCACAAATCTCAAGTCAATGAGTTAGGCTAATTTAAAAAGAAAAAAGAAAGATTGACTACAAAGCTCTGCCTAAGTACATAATCAACATATTTTAAAGGGTTTCTTTTTTAATGCAAGTACATATAAAATTGCAATATTTAGTAGTACTCGGGATATCTGTGGGGATTCAAGATTGCAGCCCTACTGTTATGGCCCTCTGCCAAGCATTCCTGAGAACAGCATTTCTGTGAAGAAGGATAACGTTCACTAATAAGGAATTCTCCAGCACCCTTATAAAATGGTAATTCTCATTTGGGTTTCTTTGGGGAAACTTGTGATGAAACCAGTTCTAAACTACCTTCAGTGTGAGTTCACACAGCTCTAGTTTCTGATTTTTGCTCCGTGTTGATAACAGGTGCAAACGGATATGCTTTTATTATCATCTAACACCTCAAGAGAAAATAGTCCTAGCTGATTCATTATGCTTAAGATTTTGCCTTCTTAATTTAGCATCTTTTGAAAGCATAGCCAGTCTTCTGTTATTTGTGGGTGCTCTAATTTTTGTTTATCTAAACTGCCAGGCAATGCTTTTAACACTTCAAAATAATCTCCCTCTCACTTCTCCAATAATGTTTGTTGAAAGGCTGAGTCACATTCCACTGAGAATTACCTTGCAGTGCCTACAAATGTTTTATTCAAATCTTCAGCAAGGTTTCTTTGGTTTTCAAAGAAGACAGGTTGTAAAGTCTCTTCTACCCTGTCTTAATATTTCATAATTATTCTGTCCTAGAAATATGCTTCCAAGGGCTAGACTTATCAAATATAATTTGGAAATACTTCAGACAATATGAAGTTTTAGAAGTCTGTTTTATATTGCTAGCCTGAGACACTGCTATCTAATTCTGGTTGTCCTAAACCCAAGAGGAGGGGTTTCTAAGATAGTAGCTGGCCTATCCTTCTTTCAAGTTTCATTCTTGAGCTGGTGGGTTGTCCCTAGTTACAACCAATCCTGAGTCAGTCCAATTTGGAAAACAGTTATCCCTGCTTGGTCACAACATGACTACACTATTGCAGTGTGCTCTACATAAGGCTACCCTTGAACCGTGGCCAGAAGCTTCAATTGGTGCAAATGGGACCAGCTTCGCTGTTAACTGGTAAATGGCATCAATATCATATTACATCCATATTGAAAGATCTGCACTGGCTGCCAAGACCGATAGAATCTGGGGGGGAAACATATATGGAAAAAATGAAAGTTAAGTGCTGTGGGAACGCTGTAGCTGTAGTGGTAGGATGCATGTATTGCCTGCAGAAGCTGGCAGGTTCAACCTTCAGCATTGCTGGGAAGACTTGGGAAAGACCCCTGTTTAAAACCCGAGATCCGCCAGTTTCAGATCCTTGTCTTAAAGATTAATTTGCTTAGGAGGTCTGTGGGGTTTATCAAATAGTAATAAATCATCATAATCAATACGATCCTTGCAGTGGAGGTTGGTGAATCCTATTCCAGTAGGGAATCTGTTCTGGGTTTCTGTTAGAACCAGTCAGATCTCAAAAGGAGCTATCTAAGGTGCTGAACCCACTTCCCCCCCCCCATTGAAATGGGAGCCATTAGCCTCCACTGCATCCTTCCTCCCCAATTCCCCATGAAGTAAGCATAGTTTCCAGCCCTATATAGAGGCATGGCATGAAAACCTTTCCACTCGCCTTTCCTCAGATAATTTTGCCTCTGCAGGAATCTCCAAATTTATTTCAGATATTTCCAGGGGGGGGGGAAATCTGATGGAAACTCTAGTCAGGCTGTTGAAATATTCTAGACCAAGGATACTTATGAGCACTAGATAGCAACAAACAGCAGGCTTTGCTATCATCTAACTGAAGCCATCAGAGGGAAAGGAAGTAGCAGCCAGGCACCTCTCCATCATGCCTGGATCTGTATGAGGTGATCAGAGGAAGAGGAAGCGGCAGCAATTAATAATAATAATAATAATAATAATAACAACAATAATAATAATACATTTATTTATTTATTACCTGCCTTTGCCTCCGGATCGAGGTGGGGAACAACATCAAACATAAAATTCACAAAACTGATTAAAAGCACATAAAACCATCATTAAAATACCAATAAAATATCAATAAAACATTTAAAATTCATCTGGATAGGCCTGCCAGAAGACATCAGTCTTTGTAGTTCTTTTAAATTCTTGAAGACTGGTGAATTGGCGGATCTCTCCCGGCAGGCCATTCCACAGTCTGGGAGCGGCAGAAGAGAAGGTCCTCTGGGTAATGGTTGTCAGCCTAGTCTTGGCTGACTGGAGTAAATTCTTCCCAGAAGACCTGAGCATGTGGGGCAGATTGTATGGGAGAAGGCGAGCCCACAGTACCCAAACCATGTAAGGCTTTAAAGGTAATGACCAACATTTGATACTTCGTCCGGAAACTAATGGGCAGCCAGTGGAGCAATTTTAAAGCTGGTGTCCATGACCTTCTCAACTTTGCAACTAAGAATTTAGTGTCTGAATTTGCTTTTTTCTTCCTCCTTCCCAACCCCCTTTCCTTTTGTGTCATTTTTTTTTAGATTGTAAACCTGTGGGCAGGGAGTGTCTTGAGAATTATTTTTGTAAACTGCCTTGGGGCCTTTTTTTTTTTTTTTGGCTAAAGGGCAGGATAAAAGTGCTATAATAAATAAATAAATAAATAAATAAATAAATAACTGGATCCCCCCTCATTTCCCCCTTCTACAATTCCTTCCATCCCACTTCTAAATGAGTTCAAAACTCTTTAAAAAAATCCAAGTGAAAATGCGTACACATTTTTTTTGTGCACATATATCCTAAACTGTGCATTTTTCTACACAAGTTTCCCTAATACACCCCTTTTTTATACACAGGATTGCCTAGCATGTATATATATATTGCAAATACTTCTTCTTGGTATAATGCTGATTTGTGCATTCCCCCCCTCCACTGTTATACACATTGTAATGCACATTCTCTGAATATATGCATTTCTGCTCCCATCGCCCCCAATCCCCTGGGAACTGCATCACAAAATTCTTACAAATGCAAGAGGATAACTGTGTCCTCGATCGTGTATTGATTTGGGAAGTGTCAACTTCTCAAATTTGTATTTGAACAAAATTCTTCCCCCATTCCTAGTGGAAACAGGATGCTGCTCTAGATGGATCCATTTTTCAATCCAAGAAGGCAGTTATTAGGGGATGAAGTGTTAACGGAACTGGAAGAGAAACCCACCTCAATTGGTTTATAGCTGCAATGAGTTTCAGAACACATATTTGGGGAACAGTTTATAACTGCAAGCAGTTTAACAGTAGAGTGTATAGTAGCCATTAATAATGGCAGGTACCACATGGGAAATGCTGTAGGCATTCTTCCCGGAGGTCAGTCAAAATGTACATTCCAATTCACTACTTTTCTTTCTTTTCTTTTCTTTTTTTTTTTGGTTCTTCTTCTTTTTTTTTTTTACTACTGCCTACAATCAGAAATCCAATTACTGTTGTTTGGTATGTCAGTATCTTCATCAGCAGCATGCTGCCACAACCAAAAGAATACTTAGGTGACGTTTTCTTAGCTGTAGGCAGATCTGATTAATGAGGCAGGTCCTGAATTAGCTTTGTTTGTTTTTCCCCTCTGCTTTCCCCTCCCTTTATGTCAAGTAGATTTAAAAAAAAAAATAGTATTGCAAGATCCTTTTTATAATGCCGTTCATTAACATTTTAACCAACAGTAAGTATGCTGAAATGCAATGGACTTCGAAAGTTGAAGTAGCCAGCCAGCCATGTCCTACTTATCCCAGTATGTATAATGGGATATGATTTGATATTAACATACTCACATGTAACTATTTAAATAAGTCTGAAGGCAGCTAGGGCTTTAGTTTCTAATGAGCTAGAAGGCTTGAGGGTGCCAAGCAGGATCCGGCGATTAAACTCATGTGAAGAGGGCTTTGAGATTGCAGATTCAGCTTCATCTATATAGTAAACGAATAAGAGGAAACAAATTCATAAAAGAAAGCTATGGTGATGGAGTGCACAGTTTGCATATGAAAGAACCTAGAGTCAGTCCCTGGAATCTCCTGTTAGATGAATCTCAGGCCACAGATATAACTTTTTCTGAGGACTTAGGAGGTGTCACCATTCAGCACAGTAATCACTGGGCTAGATGGAATTAAGGACAGATGAATCTGTCAGTTTCACTGTCTCCCCCATCCAAGTGTTTGAAATATCAATGCCTTTCTGTCTCACATATGAAGGAAGTTGTGATAAATTCTGATCAAAAATGAACTGAAACTAAAACCTCACCCACCTTCACTGTCAAAATTCAATAGGTACAGCTGTTCTCAGCATGGAAAGGACCATGTTGTACTGGCCTGCTGTAAAGGTGTTAAAGATGAAGAGACTGTCCAAAGAAAGAGAGAGCAACCCATATTGAACACCTCAAACATGATTGAATACACAGCGGCTCAAAGCCAGGCATTTAAGAGCTAACCATTCAAAGCCCTTAGCCTCTATGGACAAATCTGACTATTTTTTTCATTTTTTTATTTATTAAACTCAAGTTTTTTGCTGTCCCATACCTGAAAAAAAATGTAAATTTTGGTAAATTCTCATTAAAAAAAAAAAAGAAAAAGAAAGGAACTGATATTTGTTTCATCTGTCCCTACATGGAACAAATGTCTGATTCGGTAAAAAGCAGCTGGAGAAGACCCTCTGAATCAGAGCTTAAGTGATCTACAGCAGATTGCTATACATGTGACAGATTTTATTTCTGTCACATGTATTGGCTTCCCAAATGGCTAGAATGTTCATTTGAGGCTCAGATATGAGTTCTGGGAGCTTGTAATGTTCACCTCAAGGAAGAGGTAACCATTGGGAGCTCCAGCTGTTTCTCCAGCTTAGATCAAAAATGTTGGGATTGTTGGAGTGGATGGGTGGGTGGGTTACAGACAGAGGAGATTTCGGACTTCATCTGGTGGGAAGTGGGTGAATTTGGGCCAGAAATAAGACAAACAGCATCCTGGGTTTGGGGGAAGTATGTTTAAGACAAAGTTCATATAAGCTATGATTGGCTGGCCCCAGTGGCCAGTAATTATTGTAGGAGACTATCAACCTGTTAGGAGTATTTCTGCAGACATCTCTTATAAACCCCCATGAAGAAGACCTTAAAAAACAACATAGGCCGAAACACGTTGGGCTTGGAAATAAAGTATCTTAGCATTCTGAGAAACTGCTTCTCTCCTTTTTTTTGCCCATCAATAGTTTAATGTCATTTGTCTGCTTATCATATGCTAACACTTTATCATATAACACAATATGCCACATCTCTGGAAGGACTTGGAATCACTTCTGTGGCATGGAGACCATGCTCACAGAGGAATCATGAGTTGGAACATTGGCACATACTTCTAGTGGTGTGGAAGTAGCCATGGAGTTTAGAGCAGAATAGAACCTTTTGCGTCAGCATTTTAAAAATTATTATTATTGTTATTTATTCCAGTAATGGGGAAGTGATTGAAAAGAAAATGTCTCCAAATATTTGGAGGGACAAGAAAAAATTATGAGGCATTTCTAGGTCTGGGTGCCTTTGACTTATTTAATTTTAGGTGAGGAATTGTTTTTCAAAATTCCACTTCAACAACAATAACAACAGACAAATATATAAAAAGCCCTATCCTCAACACCTCCATCCTGTCTTGGCTGTTTCCCCCCACACCTCTCCCCCCTTGGGCAGAGCAGTAAAGAATGTTCCCAAGAAAAACAACCAGTATTTTTTTTAATGAAATGAAAGAAAATGCTTAAAAAATAGCTACCTCATCTAAAACTAAAGTAGGCCAAATCCACCCACCACAAAAATCTATTTTTTTCTTGCCCCTCACAGCACTCAAAGCAGACAGAAATCATCCCAACTTTTGTAGTTGATTGTTGTTGTTGTTATCATCATCATCATCATCATCATCATCAAAATTCTCACAACACACTACATCATTCCCACTACAAGAGAATAATCTTGATTGTTAATTGCTGCAAAACACAACCCTTATTCACAACGAGGCATATAAGGCACATATATATATATATATATATATATCCACAACAAAAAAACAAGAACAAATAAAAAAAAACAACTCCTATATTTCAGTTATTAGGGTAATAAATCAGTTTTTTTTAAAAAAAAATCTGCAGCAGCCACCCAAAACACCCCCCTCCCGAATATTCAAAATGATTTCTTCCTTTGAAGAGAAAGCCAATCTATTTATTTATGTTAGGCTTTGTATTAACAGAGGCAGTAAATAATACATTTTTTTTCCCTCGGAAAATGTTGTTAGACTAAGTGTGCTCTATCAATAATGTACCATGAGAAACCCTTTGTGACTTGAGTTAAGCTCTAAAACTCATTTATTATTGACCAGATGAGGGGGGAAATGAGATTACATTTTACTTGAAGTTGTCAAGTGCTTCATCTAATATATATATGCAGTCTCTTGATATTCAAATGACACCAAGGCTCTACCCTCAGTGCTGTTTTGTGGCAAAGATGAGGTCAGGCACCTTGCTTTGGGAAATCAAATGTTTCCAACATATGGTACAACATGTCAAAAATGTGCTGTTTGTAATTGTCTCAGACAGGGCAAAGCATCCCTGGCATTTCTTGTACTGTCATTATTGTTTACATTCTAAAGTGATGAGCCGTTGAGAAAATAGCCAGCATATTCAGATTGACTTTATGTGCCTTGGAGTATCCTTAATTTTACACATTTGCCATTCTCATTCATTCTGTGTTTGTCTCTTGGTGTTAAAGTCAACAGAAAAATAACCCTGACAAAATTTATGCTGTGCTGTTGCTGTCAATAATATTCGTACCCACAATCACAATAATAATGCACCATCAATGAGACGGGAATCCACAGGGAAGAAAATGAATTTGTTTCATGAACGGCCAGTTCACATGACCAAAGAAGCCACCATGATTTAAATAAGCCATGGAAGCTTATTTTAATCCCTGGTATGTGTCAGAACATGCCAGGTGCCATTTCCCCAATTATCTGCCCAGGCATGTCTTGTTGTATCATCTGAATGCAGATAATTTGAAGGGGGAAACAACCATCACATAATCCTACAACAGGTCATGCCAGCAGGGTTCAGATGACATGGTAAGCAATGCCCAAGTAGGTAATTAGGGAAATGGCACCTGGACTTACGTAAGCCACATTTGCTGGCTTTGATCATGCAAACTGGGTCAACAACTCTTCAGGCATCTTACAAGGCAGTCATATGCCCTCTGAAATTCCCTTTCAAATGCGCTGGTGTCAGAGCATTCAAAATATCCAATGCTCTGCCAGAAGATGCCCAGCTGAGCCGGAGGAGCGATGGAGGTGATTTTCACCTCTCCATCTTCCTCATCCCCCTCCCCACTAGATGGGTCTTTGAACCCATCTAGAACTGTCACACTGCTGGGGGCAGGGGCTAATGCTAGTGCTGGAGAGACCACAGGATCCTGTGGATCCTGGCCTCCCCTCCCATCCTCTGCCCTTCCCACCCCACCCTGTCCCCATTTCAACTCCCCAAACTCACTTTTGAAAACTTGGGAAGCAGCCACTGCTGTTCTTTCCACAGAGGGTTTGAAAAAGGTGGGTGAGTGTTGGGAACTCAGTGTCCCCCTCCCAAAGTCATAGCAGTGTTTACAGCTTTGGGGGGAGGGGAATCTGAAAAACCCTATGGTCCCGGGGTGCTCTTCCAAGTGCAATGGGTTTCCTCTATTCATGACTTTTGCTATTTTGTTAGCTTTTCTGACAACAGATTAACATGGCCACCCCTCTGGGAGTTCTTGACATTTATTTAAGATGCACATATTTAAGTGAATGGGGGATGGACTGTACCACTTCCCCCCACATCTGTATATTAATAGTTCTGGTTTAAATCCTTAACTCAGTGGAGATTGGTGGCTCCAGTTTTGATGGTGTGATTCCATTCTGGGTTTTAGTCAAAACCAGCCAGAACTCAAAAGGAGCTATCCAAACTGCTGAACCCTATCCTCAGAATGGGTGCACCTGTGAAGCGTTTGCAGAACCCCACGAAGCCTTTATGGCTGCCAGTTACACAATGGGGGAAATGTACAATGTTTTGGAGCCTCCATGCTTGCACACAATGGAGGCTCCTGTAATTGCGCATTTCCCCCACTGTGTAAATTGGGCTTTTACGACCGCCATTTGCCCAATGGGGAAATGCGTAATTTCTGAAGCGAGGGCAGGCAGTGACGAGTTCTTGTTGGTCTTTGACGAGCCTCAAAAGTAGCTCACCCAGCCTGACAAGCATGGGCAGGCAGTGACAGCAGCAGTGGGGCGAACATCCCATAAATTGGACATGGGTGATTATACTCATCTCTAACTCTTTTTGTATTCCTAAAACTCCTTTGGAAGCCTCCCAATCAACCTCAATATCCTGCTTCAAACAAAATTGGATGACAATTTTGTTAGGAATATATTTCAAGTTTACCAGCCAAGGCCAGAAACCTCTTAATACAGTTGTTTAGATCCAAGATCATTGACAGCTAAGTATTCTGCCAGTTATTGGGGCTATAATTCACTGAAAGATGTCATGAAGTATTCAATAAAAGCAGGTGGGAAGGGGGGTGGGAACAGACACAATAACGTTTTGCCAGACCCAAACTCTGCAATATTTGTTTTCTTCATGCGTCTTCATATTGCCTTCCTCCAGGTGGTCCTATTGCTGACTTGACTTTAACAAATGGCTCCAGCTTCTTTGCTGATGCTGTTATGAATACAGAAAACCCAGGCCCTGCCTTGCCAGGATTTCACACTTTACCATCACAAAAGAAAGTGCACGGCGTTTGTGGCTGAGAATGGAAAACATGATTTAAAGATAATTGCATCCTATTCTTTCATGCATGTTAGTTGAGAATCCAAGACAAATGTGTGGAAAACTTTTGGGGTTTTTTTTGTCTCGGGCAGACTGATTTCTTTTGAGGAATGATAAATTAGTTGGGTGTTTTTATGCTTGCAAAGTTCTCAGAAGGAAGAGGGAGGAACAATGATATTTTGAACTTAGAATGAGAATTAGGGAGCCTTTGGCTCATCCCAAAAAACTATTGGGTCTTGTTGAATGCACTTGATGAGCACTTCAAAAACCTGGAAACCCTTCCCCCATTATTTTTCTTTCTTTTTAGCATTCTATTTGCATGGAGGCTCATTGAGGGTTCCTGGTGAAATTCCCTCTTCATCACACCAGTTAAAGTTGCAGGGGCCCTGCCTTCTTTTGTATACGGTCACTCTAGTATAGTGCCTGCACCTTTAACTGTTGTGATGAAGAGGGAATATCACCAGGAACTAATTGCATACAAATGACACTGGCTGAAATTCCCTTTTCTCTACAACTGTTAAAGTTACATGGGCCCTGACCTGGATTTTATCTGGTGACCCTAAACCAGGATAAAAAAAAATCCAACAGCTTTAAAGGCCTTACAAATTATGGAAATGTGTAACGTTAAATGAATCAAAGAACAGTGCTGTCAATGAAACAGCGCTGTTCTTTGATTGTGCCTATTTCAGGCTCTTCATTTTGTTTTTGGAGGTGCTTTCTCCTCACTGGCTTAAGAAATACTTTTTTCCCTCTTTCATTAAGTGGAGAGGTTCATTCATTTTGATTATGCTTATTCCTGCACTTATCACCTCCACCTACCCATCTAATCTGATTACCATAACGTGATGAATGTTATTGCAGTTAACTATAATGAGCACAAACCTTAACAGCTGGATATCTCGACCTGGCAAGATGGTAGAATGTTCAGAGACTATGATCACAGCTTTTCTTTTCACTCTGTGCTGTTGTAGCACTTAACACTTAATGGACACAACAGTAAGAGGCAAATGATACAAATGTTGTCATAACTTTAAAGGCATTTCAAATCCTTTTGTTGTTGAGGAGAAGGAGGAGGAGGAGGATGTTTTGTTTTTCAGGTAAAGCCTTTATTAGAGTAATTATCAAAGTCATTGTCCAGCTCACAATCATTCAAGTACTGTTAATGAAGAGCTGCTGTGAAGATTTTTTTCACCTACTGAGGTAGAATGAAACACATATTTTGAAGGTTAACAGAATGACCCTAAACCTCTTGTACATCCATCTGAGAGGGGTTAGGATGGGGCAGAGGTCCCTTTTGGAAATGGAGATGTGTGTGTTTTTCTGGAAAGTGGGCTGTTTAGCGTGGAGCCCCCAGTTCTACCTGTGAAAAGCTGGACTACATATCCATGTACACGACAGCCTATGTACATTTTCTTGAAGTGATACCTAAGCTGCGCTATTTAAGATGGCAGGTGAGGTTCGCATAACTGAGTGGTCTTCCATAATGTTGTTCTTTTAAAATGTGCACATAGAAATAGTCTGCCAACAGGAAGCCCGGGCTACAATATTTCCCCCTGACATCCATGAGAATGAACATCTGTGGCGGGATGGTCATGGCAGCATGGCAGCATTTGTGTGAATCTACAGCTGAAGTGGTGCAGCACCAACACATACTTACTACATGACTGAGAACTGGGGGCACTTGGTCATTCATCAGTTGAATATATGAACTGTCTCCACTGAAACGTGTTGCATTTGGAACAGCATCAAGAAACAGCGGTTGTCATGTTTTGTGAAATCACACAAACACAACAAATTACTTGATGCTACACAGTCAATGAATGAGAATGCATGTGATCACTTCATACAACTAATGTAGCCACATGTGCCTATCAACATTTCATAGCTAGCATATGGACCTTACTTTATATATATTTTTTCAGCTGTTACAACATGGTGAACTATTTGCCTGCAATGCATTATATATATATATATATATATATATATATATATATAAGTTTTCTGTATTTGTATACCAAAAATCAAGGAGGAGGAGGAGGAGGAAGAGGAAGAGAATATACAGGAATTTGAGATGGGGTGAAAGCACTGTGAGATGAATGAAAATGTAGGTGAGAAAATTGCATTAAAACATAATTAAACATGGAGAATTCAACTGGGAAGGCCTGGCAAGTGGGAACATGTTGAACAGGATGCTATTTATTCATTCCATTCTCACCTTTGGACTAGGGAGTGAGTGTAAATCTCATTCTATTCGTTACTCCCATCTCACTCCCACGGAATCATTGGAGAAACATTAAGATTGATAATGAACCTTTAGAAGTTACAGAATATTCCATAAATACAAATATATGGAGAGGCTAACACAAATAATTTGCTTAGCCACGGAACAGATAATGACACATGGATCGATGATAAAAAGAAAAAAAATGCCAGTTTGAGAGTACAATTACAACTATTTCAAGGGGTTTGGGGGGAAAAGAATGGGATATATGTCCTGAGGACATTGCACGAATTAGGCTGACTAAAGGAAAAAATAGTACAAGAGACATCAATTGATGTCACAGGCAGGACTAGGAACAAGTAGCAACAAAATTGTGAGGGGATTCGCTCTCTCTCTAACACACACACAGACTTCCCAGTGGCGAAAGGCGACAATTCATTGGGAGCAATTGCTCAAGAACATTTAGCAAATCCTTAGGTGAAACAGAAATGTGGTCATAAAACAACGGACTGAGAGACAGTGTGGTGTACTGGCTAGAGTGCTGGACTGAGAGTTGGGAGATCCGGGTTCTAGTCCCCATTCGGCCATGGAAGCTGACTGGGTGAATTCTGGCTAGTCACAGACTCTCAGCCCAACCTGCCTCACAGGCTTGTTGTGAGGATAAAAACGAGAGCAGGAGGATTATGTAAGCCTCCTGGAGTTCCTTGTGGGGGGGAAAAACAGAATATAAATGTAATAATAAAAATAAATAAATAAATATGCTACGAGGGTTCAGTGGCCTGATGCGCCCATTGCCAACTTTTGTTGGCATGCCACCAATGCCCATGCCTGGATAGGGATAGCCTAGCCATGGTGATCCATGCACTGGTAAATCACGATTAGGCTACTGCAATGTTCGCTATGTGAGGCTACCCATGTGCATGGTTCAGAAGCTGCAGCTAGTGCAGACTGCAGCAGCTAGGGACACCTAGCTATGGTCACATCGCACCTGTGTTAAAAGAACTGCACTGACTCTCTGCTAGCTACCGAGTCAAGTACCAAGTTATGTTATCATCCTATAAAGCTCTAAACAAGCCCTAGGTAGCCTTGGGATCAGGATACCTAGCAGACCGCCTTCTCTTACATACACCCAGATGACATTTAAGATCTCTTGGGCATTCTGAAAAGAACAGAATGTCACCATGAAGAACCTCGACAGCAGGCCTTCTCTGTAGCGGCTTCCACCATCTGGAAAACCCTCCTTCGTGCAGTTTGAGAGGCAGAAAATGTAACATCCTTTAAGTGTCTCCTGGAAACACATCTTTTCACACAGGCTTTCCCTGGGTTGTAACTGCTGCTGCGTTATTTTGGTTTTATGTAGTATTTTTAAATTTGTAAACTTTTATATGTTTCGATCTGTTGCAATTTTATGTTTTAATTGTGAACTGCCCAGAGAGGCTCGGCTATTGGGCAGTATAAAAAATTAATGAATAATAAATTTAAATAAATAAATATAAGCTCATCATTCTTCCCAATGGTTCAGTTATATTCTGTTTAAAGTATTCTATCCTTCAAGCATTAACTATGGTGGTGGCGACATCGCCAAAGGTTGATGAAGGATTTGTGCAAGGAAGTGAGCCGAGATTAAGAGAACAGAAACTTTTGGTTTGTTGAATCTACAAAAGGAATTGAGAGTCAAGGCCAACTTTGATGTGTCAGATCTATCCTCTGACTCAGAATGTTCTAAGGCACTCTTTTAAGAGAACCAGCATTTGTTGTGTTAAAAGGCATTGTGACCTGGGAAATGACTACCAGCATTTTTAAAGCCTTTACTTCAAATCGTTCTTCCTTCAGAAATTCTTAGATTTTTGAAATTCTCCAAGGAGTGTATCAGAGGGATAAAATATACTATGTCAATATGAAAGAAAGGGAAGACTTTTTTAAAAAGCAAAACTGGAATGCTTGGCTACAATCCTCATAGAACAAGAATCAGTGGATGGAATGAAGACTCAAATAACAGAGAGGAATAAGCAAAGCAACTGGCTTCAAAAATAATTATTCAGACTTAGGGGTAGATATGTCCACACTCAGGTCATTATGGGCAGTGGATGCTAAAAAAAAGTCACATAAATTTCACATAAGCTACCTGACTCAACAGATTTCCAAATGTGCTGACAAATTAATCCTTTGCAGAGTTGGGACACCTATGTGCTTTGATTTCAATGGATTTGTGCATGCTGAACTCTGCACAGAGTTGGAGTGCAAGTCTGGGGAATGTATAAGAGAATTTAGAAGCAGAACTTTATGTCCTGAAAGCAATCAGGGCATGGCTTTGAGATGGCCAGATCCCAACAAGACATGAGTTGTGTAGGATTTGGAATTGTTTAGCAATGGGAGTTGGGAAGTTGCATGTAATTTACAAGGTTTGCTTTAGAAATCAGCAATACTATAGCGCAGGTTCGCATCACACCTGAATGTTCATGCAACACCATCTTTATATGATGGCATATGGCACAATACTTCTCAATGGCCCTGTTCAGAAGGCACCTTAAACCCACAACAACAACAACAGCCTTAACCTCTGTGGTTTAATGTGACTTCTGACCAGAGCCAATATAATTCAGATCACGCATTTGGCTATAAGGTAATCCAGAGTAATCAAGCAACAAGAAATCAAGTTCTGTTACATATGCACATGTGTGATACAAGCCCATAGTACAGTATTTCATCCTGGTAACGGTTTTCACTAGTCTCAAGCCTTAGACAGCCCTAAGCATAATCAAAACAGATTTGTAGCAAACTTAGAAACAAACGAATTGCAAAGATTCACATGGAGCAAATTCCAATTTGACTGTTTGTCAGATAAGCCCTTTGAATTGCAAAACTGAATAGTACTGTTCCATCTATTGCTCTATACAAATGTATTTCATATAAAATGATTTCGGTGACTTGTTATAGCTGCTATTCAGAAAACCACTTAAGACTTCATAGTTATAACTAAGCCAAAATAAATCAATGTTAGTTGTTCCTTGATATTGTTCTTTCAGAGGTGGGGGGTGGGTGCATCATGCACAACCACCTAGACTGCACGACTGATGGATGTGGGAAATGTTGTGTCCTAGCACAGCATCTTTCCTTTGTGGAAAGGCTGAGATGTACAACACATGGAAGCTTGTTTCTGCATCAGGTTATCCTTTCCTGGATCAGAATGTATCGATGTGCATTGCTACATTTGTCATGCTGTCAGGGCATGGATGAGTTAAGGTAGGCTGACCTTATGAAAAGGACAGGGCTGCTGTATCTTTAACAGTTGTATTGTAAAGGAAATTTCAGCAGGTGTCATTTGCATGCATTTAGCACCTGGTGAAATCCCCTCTGCATCACAACAGTTAAAGCTGCAGGAGCCCTGCCTCCTTTTGTATCTGGTCACTCTAGTATTGCTCCTGCAGCTTTAGCTGTTGTGATGAAGAGGGAATTTCATCAACTGCTGCATGCATACAAATGTCACCAGCTGAAATTCCCTTTTTATTAGGGATGTGGACTCCCGAAAATATTGTACTTTATCGTTATAGGAATTTCAGACCAAAAAATTATCATCTTCGATAATATCGTAGGTTAATCGTATCATCTTCATGATAATTATTGGAAATCCGATATTTAATTTGCAGCCCCATTGTGCCCTATAGAGCTGATTTTTTAAAGAATAAATGCATATAACTTCTGTATTTCAAAGTTGCGGGCATGAAACTTGGTCACAATGCTTATGGGGCATGCCTATGGATGTGTATGAAAATTGAGATCGATACCTCCAACCCTCAATTTTATATGAATTTATTAAAGAACGCTTAAGTTCTGACAGGTCAAAAGTTGCACGATCTTTCAAAACTTCATATAAAATACAGGGGTGGAGGGATTGATCTGAAATTTGGTACATATGCGTAGCAACATGTGCTAGACATGTGTATGAAATTTGAGATCGATCCCTCCAATCCTCAAAATTATATGATTTTTTAAAAGATCCTGCATTTTTTTGACAAGTCTGAATGAACACACATGGCGAGCTGTCATTCTGACCTGTCAGAACTTAAACGATCTTTAATAAATTCATATAAAATTGGGGGTTGGAGGGATCGATCTCAAATTTCATACACATACCTAGGCATACCCCATAAGCACTGTGACAAAGTTTCAAGCCTCTAACTTTTAAAATACAGAAGTTATAGGTTTATTTATATGGCAGTCCGATAATCCGATATAATCGGGCTGAACATTTTCGGATTGGATATTCATCGGAGGTTTTTCCATCATATTGTTATGCACGATAAAGAGCATATTGTATCATTATCGTACATTTTAATGATACAATACACATCCCAATTTTTTATTCAACTGTTAAAGATACAGCAGGCCTGTCCTCCTGTTCATGTAGGCACCCTCTATTACTGGCCCTGTTCAGAAGACATCTTAAAGGGTGTCTTCTGTACAGGGCCTTTAAAACAACAATAACGATGATGATGATGATGATGATGATGATGACGACAATAACAACTACAACAACAGTTTCTGTCTTAAGACCCACACATATGCAGAGTAGAAAAAAGCAATTGAATCTAGTACCAGTACTTCTGACAAAGTCAAATCAGTGCCTGCTCTTGTAACATAGTGTAATAGATGTGAGTCAGCTAGATGTAAGCATAGTCACACACATTTCAGTTATGAACACTTGCATAGGGATACCTGATTGCAGCGATGCAGTAATATCACAGCTTGTGACATGTCACTGTCACAGGAATTGGTATATGCCATGCTTATCTTTATTTGATCACACAGCACCTTTTTCTAACATCTGCATCAAATTCAAACCAATTACCAGTTTTCTGAAAGATCTGTAACCTCGCTGATGCTTCAGGCCTATCCATGGCAATGGATTCAAATGTTAGTTGTTACTGAGTGCCTTCATTCACAGGTAGCGATATATGAGCAATTTGTTTCAGTTCATTTTTGACCAGAATTTAACCATTTTGTGCCTCCTGGAACCAAATGTGGACCCAAACACAATTTTGAAGTCCGTACATTTTGGAGTTTATTTATTTATTTATTTACTTATTGCATTTTTATACCGCCCCATAGCCGAAGCTCTCTGGGCGGTTCACAAAAATTAAAACCATGAAATCATTTTAAAATATATAAAACAAGGCACAATCTAAAAACACAGAATAACATACAATATAAAAACACAACCAGAATAAAACCAAGCAGCAGGAATTAATACAGATTAAAATACAAATTTAAAACAGCAAGGATTAAAATTAAGTTAATTTAACTGTTAAAATACTGGGAGAATAAAAAGGTCTTCACCTGGCGACGAAAAGAGTACAAAGTAGGCGCCAGGCGAACCTCTCTGGGGAGCTCATTCCACAGCCGGGGTGCCACAGCGGAGAAAGCCCTCCTCCTAGTGGCCACCTGCCTCACTTCCTTTGGCAGGGGCTCACGGAGAAGGACCCCTGTAGATGATCTTAGGGTCTGGGCAGGTACACACAGAACAACAGCAAAAATATATATTTTTAAAAAAATCTGTAACATGTGTACATTTTTTTAAAAAATGTCCATGGAAAAATGGATAGTTTGAAATAAATGTGTACAAACACACTTCAATCCATTGAAGATTTTTTTTTTTAAAAAAGTGCAGAATTAACTATGCATTATTATGTGAATTTTCTTCTTGAGGTTCAAGATAGGATGGTTACAGTTAAAACTGCAGAATCTTTAGCAACTGCCATTAAAATGAGGGCTGCAATTGCATCCTGAGTTTTAAATTGTATAATTTTAATCTTAACTGTATTCAGCATTTTTATTTGCTTGGTAATACCGAGTATATTCATGTTAAGTTTTTTTTTAAAAAAAAACTGGACATTTTATTGTTTGTTTTATGTATTATGTTTATTTTACTGTTTTAAATTGCAATGACCATTGGCTTGTGCAAATGAAATTTGAAGTTCGGTTTGGAATGTGTGCATTTGGGGGAATGCACACATGCATGAATTTTCAAGTGAAAGGGACAAAACAAAATTTGTGATGTCATGACATAAGTTTGAACAGGCTCCAAGGTGGAATTTGGAGAACACTGATTAGCTTGAGATTTTCTGATTTGCACATCCCTATGTGTGTGTGTGTGTGTGCGCGCAAATTTGCACGTTTACACAACTACCCAATGAACCCAGTAATATAAGAATCTTTTCCAGAGGCATGGTGCATATGGTAGATATTACATTGCACTTTGACAGGATGGGAAATTAGCTTGGGGGTGGGGAATTGTCACAGAAGGAAGAAAGTTTTATTAGTATCCCAACCTGCTTGCACTTGGACTAGCAGAGTATCCTTAGTGATAGAGAAGTGGGAAATTCCAGTTACTGGAGGGATGGTGGTTAAGCCATGGTGGTTAAGCATTTTAAGCTAAACTTATGGTTACCTTATACCGTTTGGCATCATCTACACCAAGTAGAATATTGCACTATAAAAGTGGTATGAAAGTCAGGAGCCACACCAAGCAGGATATAGCAGTATGAGAGCGGTATATGGTATGTGTCAATGGGCCCCAACAGCTGTCAGTGCACTTCAGTACTACCATAACACAGTAGTATGGCTCCTGCCATTTATATACCACTTTCAGTGCAATATCCTGCTTGGTGTAGATGAGGCCAAAGGGTACAGGCTAACCACAATTTTAGCACAAAATGCTTAACCACCATGGCTTAGTGTGTCATCTGAACAGAATCCATCTTTTCTTTTTGACTGCGAAAAATGCACATTTTAAAACAGCAAGAATGATGCAGGGTTTTTAACAAATATTTGCCTTTTTATCCCATTATGAAAATAGCAGCTATGTATCTGTTCCGTTTAAAAGATACTGGTTGTTGTTGTTGTTGTTTTTTGCTATTTTTAATAATAGAAAATGGAAGTGAACATTCCATGTGTAAATTAGGCTATGTTTTTGTTTTGTTTTGTTTGCTTTTAAACACCTCTTCACTAAGCTTCTCCAAGCTTAACCATTAAATATACATTATTCAGTAGCCTCATGAATACAGATCTTGCATACCTAGCTAGGTATAGGTCTCAGTGCCATAAGTCAGTGGATCACAGTTCAGGGGTAGAGCACATATTTCTCCCTGCAGAACATCACAGCTTTCTTTAATCCTTCATGTCTCCATTTTAAATGATAGGTAAGACCTTTGTGGGAATGGACGGCAAGAATAAAGAGACAACATGATAAATTGGATTTAAACACGGACACATTTATTAACATATCAAGGTAGATGGAGGACTAAGTGGACATCATGTCTTTGGCCAACGTCTTGGCCATAATTGGGATCAGGCAAGCCATTCATATCCCGGTAGGTGTCGCTGGTGCGTCGACAGATCCCAGGATTCCCCATTTGGGGTAGGTAGGCCTTCCTATGTCACCTCCTCTCAGGTTGCAAAACTCAGAGTGGGTGATTAAGGTTGGCCTCAGAGGTAACCCTTATCCCCACACCTGGTGCCGCAGAACTCCCAGGTGAGGGCCTCACCTCAACAGTGCCTAAGAATGCTCAGCAAAACCTGTACTTGCTACCGATGCCCGCATGCCTGCCCCCAATTAAATGTGACCAAATTCAACCAATTAGCCTATTTAGCTGTCCCCTGTTGTCTTACAGCGTGAAGTAGGTGGGAAAAAAAACCCAAATCAAGTTTGAGGTTAAAAATTCCTACTTGGTCCCCAAAAAGGCAGGCAACAAGCCCACACTGTCTACAGGGAGGGAGGGAAGGAGGGAGGGGTTCGCAAAGGAAAAAGGTGGGGGAAGGAGCCGCAGCAGCCCTATAGTAGGCTCACAGCTCCTCCTCCAACCTGTGGCACCATACGGAGGCTGTCACTTGCAGGCCTCCACGCGTTGTCTCTCCACCACCCGCAATTGCCCCCTCCCGCCCGGACAAGCCGGGCATGGTAGGAAGGGTGTTTGCCTGAAATTCCAAATAGCCTCTGCTAGTCAAAATAGTCAATATTACAGAGAAATTAGAGGGTTGTGTTCATCTTGTTCCTCCCAATAATAATAATAATAATAATAATAATAAAAATTATTTCTTACCCACCTCTCCATTTGGATCGAGGCGGGGAACTACAGTAAACATAAAACATGGTAAAACACATAAAGCTGATTAAAAACATGGCACATATTAAAATAGCAATAAAACATCCTAAAAAAATCCTAAAAACATTCTAAAATTCCACTGGATATGCCTGCCAGAACAGACCAGTCTTTATAGCTTTCCCAGCTCAATTCCTGTAAATTTCCTAATTTGTGCAAATTTCCTCAGTAGACAGAATCAGTTCTGTGTTAGGCTATGGAGGAAACTTGCATCAATTTGCTTTACCCAAATTTGAGAAGAATTGTGCACATTTGGGGGAATTCGTGCAAATCTCCCATTCAACCACTGATTGATTTGCAAAAAAAAATTCCCATTCACGTAGAGCGAGCAGCAATCACAAGCAAGAGTGGGAATTGGGCATGAGATGAATGGCAAGACAATGCTCAAAGAAACCTAGCTATCTTCAACATTTTAATAGCTCAAGTTGAGGTTTTCATTGACATTGTGGCCAGGCTTAACAGTTAAAATGTTTTAAAGTGTTTTAATGACAGCTGTTTTATGGTTTTAAATTTTGTATATTGTCTTTTTAATGCTCAATCTTTTTAATTTTTGTAAACCGCCCAGAGAGCTTCGGCTATGGGGCGGTATATAAGTGTAATAAATAATAATAATAATAATTATAAGGGATGTGCAATGGATCGGGTCCGATCTATGATCTGGACCCGATACGGGGGAAATCGGATAAAATTATCCAATCTGATCCCCAGCACCTGGATTGGCCGACCCAATACGATCCAATCCGAAAAGGACCTGATCTGGATCGCATTGGATCAGAGGATTGGAGGGAGGGGGGAGGAGGGAGGAGGGAGGGGCTCCACTTACCTGCCGGGGCTGTCCACTGCCGTTTGCTGGTGCCTGCGGGCGCCAGTGGACAGCAGCAGATGGCCTTGGGAGATAAGAACCTCAGGGGGGCTTACCTGCTGGTGCCATCCACTGGCGCCCACAGGCACCAGCAGATGGCCCCAGGAGGTAAGGAGGAGCGTGAGGGGGAGGGGGGAGGGGCTTCACAACCTAGTCCTGCTGGCTAGTCTTTACCTGCTGGCTTCACGGCTTAGTCCTCAGTAGAGCACTAGGTGATGCTGTCATCACCTGGTGCTCTACTAAGGAATAGACCATGAAGCCTATTTCTCAGTAGATTTGAGCAGGTGAAGGCAGTGGATGCCCTGGCAGGTAAGGAGGAGCACGAGGGGGGAGGAGGGAGGAGGAGGGAGGGCCCCCCACTTACCTCCCGGGGCCGTCCGCTTCCATCCACTGGTGCCTGCGGGCACCAGCGGAGGGCCCCGGGAGGTAATTGTGGGGGGTGGGGGACAGGGAGGGGGGTGTTAGGCCCCCACTCACCCCCCACCACCATTTTTCCCCATAGACTTGCATGGAAGTCTATGGGGAAAAATGGCAGCTGATCTGAAAATCGGACATCCGATTTTCAGATCGAGATTGGGTCCGATCCGATCCAGGGGACCTCCGATTTTGTTCCGATCTGATCCGGAACAAAATTGGAGGTCCCGATCTGGGTCCCGATCTGGGGGGTCCGTGCACATCCCTATTCAACATCTCTAGTCTTAAGTACCTGAAGATCCATTGTTGATATGTATGTATGTGGTTTTTTTCCTTTTAAATGATTTTCTGTGCCTATTCATTCCATTCTTAATGCTTAATACCCTGCTGCCATAAAACCGGTGATAAACAAAGTGGGGAGAGGGGTGAAGACAGGCAAAATGAACCACAAGACCTGCTCGGGCTGGAACTTCCCTGCCTCCATGGCCGTCTACAATCAAGTACCTTTAGGAAGGATTCTAGGAGAGGGACGGAGGCAGATAAGGAATTAAACCAGACATCTTCTTCTGCTCTTGCTAGATGCTCCATGTCCCAGGGACATCTTCTATGGGGGGGGGGGGGGTGAGCATATGAAGTACCCCACTACACACAGTGGAGATCAAAGTGGTATATATGTGGGGAAAGTCTTCTTCCTTGATTCTGCAGCATGGACAAACTACTCGTAATTAACACAAACTCCGAGAATTCTAAAGAAACATATAAAATATCCAAGCTCCCAATGTACTTAGACTGATTTTGGGGTGGTGGTGGTGTTTAGAAGAACGTTACAAGTGACCTGCAACCAAAATTGAAATTTTGCTCAGTACAGATGGTGCTGCCAAGAAATATATGTGAGCCCAAAAGGAGGTACATGACTTATTAATATTGTTCCTTTAACATTTAGATTTTTATGAGGACATCAAGACATTTCAATAGAACTCATATAAAAGTTTTACCTCTGGCATATTACAGAATCCTGAATGTAACTGGCTGACATCAAACACTGAAGAAAGGCACTAATCTGCGTATTAAGTGGGCTAGATCATCAACCAGTATAAACCAGAATAAAAATGTTCATATGTTGGAAAAATAAAATGCCAGTATCGTATGTACTGCTGAGCAATATGTGAGTAGTATCCCTGATTTAACTAACTATGACTGAGGCTGGAAATGTACTTTGCAAGTCAAGGAGGCAAGACAATAAACAGCCAACACCAGTATATGGACTGAAAATCTGGAAATTAAATTAAATTTGTTCTGGAAAGGGGAATCCCTGGGTAACTATTCCAATATGCTGGCACTAGTCAGGCAATGTAATTGGGAGAAACATTATTTGCCTGCTAGACACCGATTATAGAATTGGCATGCCTCAGTATTTCCCTATTTGAGGAAAGGGGGGACATCCCCCCTCACATTCCCTTGCAAAACCCTCAGCAGGAGGTCTGTCACCACCAACGATGCCTCAGGATTATCACCATCCCTATCCAGACAAACATGGCCAACCAAAACCAGCCTACCTAAGGGAATGTGACCAATTGAACTGAAAAGAAACACACCAAATCAACCTAAAATGTCCCACCATACTTTGAAGCAGTGTGAAGCAGGCAAAAAGACACACTGCAAAGCCAAATGGACCATGTGCCCCAAAATTCCTGCTCTGCCCTCAAAAGAGAGGCCTGCTGAACCTCCACACTGCATACAGGGAGGGAGGAAGCCATGCTTCAAAGAAGCTGGGAAAAGATGCTTTGAAGGCTAATATCACCCTGCAAGCTCCTCCTCCGGCTAGTATCGCCACTAAGCCCCACCAGTGCTGGGGCTTAAGATGTGTCTCCTCATTTCCCTCCTTCACCTACAACCCCCTCCCCTACACATCATGGCCAGGGCATCACACACCCCTCCATCCTTGGATGACATGAGGCCTGACTTCTCAAATTCTCCAAGGGTTGTGTGACTCCTACTGGTGCCAATGAAATCAGTGCACATTGCCATGCAAGCACAACAGGGTGGAACTGGGTTTGCCACTGTGAGAAATGTAATCTGGGAAGATATTATTATGATATTGTTATAGCAAATGAACAATTTTCCTTTGCTAGGGAGATTGCATGTTAATGGCCCGGAATGGCTGACCTCAATGGCAGCTAATGGTTGGGAGATATTCAGAGGTCTTTCTGGAATACTTGGAAAGTATCCCCTCTCCAAGTGAATGGAGTGAATGATGACTTTATCTCTGTATAAAGTAATACTAGAAACAGTTCTGAGTCCGAGAGACCCAGAATTAGCTGTGGGCTATACATATCTTGGGGCAAAATTTCTGATAATCTGCTCTGAGATGGCAGAATGCAGCATTTCAGGAGTTTGTGTATGTGTTTGCCTCTGCCCATGCTCTACTTGAATATTTGCAAATAAACTCAAAACTTAAACAAAAGCCGTAAGTCTCCAGTGCTCTGTCCTCCAAAGTTTTCCACAAACCGCAAGAGGGTTCCACAAATGGAATGGAATTGTGATTGCGGAATCGGAGTGCAGTAAATAACGAGACGACACAATAAATTGGGTTTAAAATGGGCCACACTCTATTGATGAATTCGCAGAAGGGGAAACTAGCGGGCATCCTCAATACTTGGTGGCCAACGCCAATCTAAGGATAGGGCGAGTCAAATCGAGGCCAGGGTATGGCGTGCAGCTCACGCCACCCACTGCCCCCCCTTTTGGGTAGGGAGGCTTTCCGTGTCACCCCCAGCTCGTGCCTCAAGATGTCCGAGCGGGTGAGGAAGGTCCGCCCCAAAGGTAACCCTTATCTCACCACCAGGGCCTCAAGACAACTCAGGTGATGAGCCTCAGGCATTACCAGTCACCGCTCGGTGCCTGTGAATGCTCACCTCTCCCTTACCAGATGAAGATGCCTGCGCCTAACCGCCACAGGGTGCGACAAGCCTTATGCTTTGTCGCCAACCCCCCATCTGCGCAGGATCAGATCCCGCAGACCCCTCTGCAAATCCATCAAAATTACATCATTCCCGAGGTCCGATAGATGAACCCCGTCAGGCCTATAAAGCTCCCTCCGCGCTGGGTATATAGCGGGATGATTAACATACCCATCACCCCACACCCGTAAGCTGCGACAAATCTCGCCATTTGCCTTCCTACCGGCCTGATTCAGGGCTCTGGGATCGCACGGTGCCCTCCACAGGCACCGGGGCACAATTGCGGACCACACAATCACTATCCCAGGCCGCCAGCTCCGAATAATTTGAGAATCGGAGGTCGCCTGCAGCATCAAGGCCTTGCCCTTCAACATCCCCAAGTCGTTACCTCCCAAATGGAGTAACAACACCTGCGGTGGGGATTGGGCCGCACGCCGCTGCATTAACGTCGGGATGAGCTGGTCCCACCTCATCCCCCGCCTGCCGGCCCACTGTATGTTGGCCACGCCGCTCAGTCCCAACTGAGTGCCAACTGTGGTACGGGCAGCCCTCCGTCCGGCCCAGAACACGTAGCTGTGTCCACAGATGAGAACCCGAACTGGGGCTTCCGCCGGGCGGCAATCTAGAAACAAACAGATTATGGTCAGCCACCGTTCTCTTCCCCCCCCCCCAGGGAGCATGCGTCACTTCCCCCCTGAAGGTAGGGCCTGCGTGCACACTGCAGCCAGAGGGTCTCCCCTCTCTTCGAGCAAACCTGGGCTCCAACGCCAGAGGGTCGCACCCTCTCTTCCAGGCGAACCTGGGCTCCAATCTCAGAGGTTCACTCCCTCTCTTCCAGGCGAACCTGGGCTCCAACGCCAGAGGGTCGCACCCTCTCTTCCAGGCGAACCTGGGCTCCAACGCCAGAGGGTCGCACCCTCTCTTCCGGCAAGCCTGGACAGCAATCATGGCCTCATGATCAGCATGCCGGGCCCGCACTGCCGAATGATTTCCCAATCGGCCGACACTTGTACAAGCAGGGCCTTGCCTCTAAACAAGCCCAGCTGTCCCCCCTTAATGGAGCATAAGGATTCAAAAAGGGGGGGGGGACTACAGGCATGCAGCTGCATTAAGGTGGGAAGCCCCCACCGCATGCCGCATCTGCCCAACCAAAGAATGGATGCACGGTGACTCAACCCAAACTGGGTTCCCGAGCTGGAGGAAGATGCTCGCCAGCCGGCCCAAACGACCATGCTGTATCCGCATGTGCTCACTCTCACTGGGGTCTGCCTCCTCCAAGTATCCACAAGCAAACATGGGCATGTCATTGACTCGGACAAACTGACTTCTTCCCCGTAAAACTTTCTAAGGAAGGGCTGTGGAATGCCATCTCCCCCAGCTGATAACTGTGCGGGAGAGAGCCCGCGCTGGCCATCGTAGTTACAGCGCCCATTCGGAAGGAATAAGCCCCAAGCCCATCAACCAGGAGACCAAAGTGCCCTAAAGCCCGCTTTGTCCCCCTAGCCTACACTCGTGAAGCCCTTCCGCATGTGAAGAAGTGATGTCCCACATCCTGACCAAAAGTGCTTCCAATTACCCCTTCAACAAATCGCTGTAGTTCGCATATACAGCCCACAACGAACCAGTGAGATGGGGGGGCACTTCCCAACTGGCCTGTGCATACTGGGCATGAGCACGAATAAACTTAAAATGCCCCCAGTAAACAGCTTGCACACTTTTCCATGCGAAGCCGGGTGCTGTAGATGAAGGGCGGCCCGGCCTGGCAAAAGTTTAAAGTGCCCCAAAGTGTTTAATTAAGCCCCCCTGCAAGCATGGGGGGGATCCAAATGTCCTATTAAGGACAGAAAATTCTAATGCTTATGACTGGAAAACAGTTGGCCAGCAGTGGCAGTTCACAGTCATGAGGCCTTGCTCCATTGGATGGTCCCAATCACTGAAGTGCGATAAAGACTGCACCATTGGGAGACACAAAGTCTCAATCCAGAAAGGGACATGTCCAATGCACCATCCTTAGCTGATGCCTCCCAGTTGGGCACTCTAACGCCCACATAAATAGTAATAAGGCTGTGACGCAGCAGTAGGAAAATACTGACACACAATAGAGCCTCATGGATCATGTGGCTATAGATTCAACGTCGGGTTGGGGGTGTCTGCCTGAAAGCAATTTGGAAATTCAGGGCTGCCACCTTGCCACATGTCATCAATCTGGATTTTCCCTGATTTATGAATACCGTTATTCTAAGCCTAAAGCCTCGGGCTGCCAGGGATAACTAGGGCAGCAAAGCCTCACTTGAGGCCATCCCTTGACAGACCCACAGTTCAGATCCCGAGCTGCCCATTTCCATGATCATTCTGGCAAAAACCTCTGTAGTAGGGCTGCATCTGCTAATATATTCCCTGCTCCCGGATAATGGCCTAGGCAATCTTAGTGTAGATAGCTTGGCAAATTCTCCTGTATAATTTGGTATGATCCCGCACCTCCACAGCCCATGACCCGCGAGGCCAGAGCCGAATCCTACCAAAGATAGTTCCAGTTGAAGTTGTCCATGGAATAAGCCAGTACTGCATTACCTGTTTGTCCCCTGAAGGCAAGAGAGCCCTGCCTATTTAAAATCAAGGGTGACCAAGGATTCCGTCCTGGTTTGCTCATGTTAACACAAAAATGTATTCCCATAGTCCCTACCGGGGGCACGTTGCTTGCAAACCTTTACGGCATGTCAACTAAACCAGTCCTTCATATGTGATAGCCAGCTGTATAAGGGTGGTGTGTGTATGTCTGAACTGCAGCTGTTAACAGAGGCCAATTCTCGAGATTAGAGAATGGCTCTCCTGCAATTAAAGGCCGCAGCAAAATGGAAAGAACTCCAGGTAAAGTAGGTCTCTCTCCATCCCTTTGGAACATCAAAACACCCAAGCTGAATGCCCATAGATGCGTCTTAGCAACTGTCCAGTTCGACTGCCATGATGCACACATCACGCTAAAATCCCAGACCCTTGAATGCCTGCCATGTCACATTAGTGAAGCGGGTATAAACCCACGACCTGAGAGTGAACGTGTTACCCTTATCACAGCCGTCATTTGAGGAGAATTCCTAAGAGCTCCTGCCATATCCCAGCCAGCCAAGAGCTGCACACATCGTGAAAACCTGCCGTGCAGCTGGCATGGCTAGTTGCAAAACCAATGCCTGTTCTTGTTCAGACAACCCTGTAAAAGTAGGTGATTCCCTGCCATTGGTGTGTAATTTCAATGGAATGTGCTGGGTTGGTGTTGGGCATAGTACCTGGGTCATCTGTAGGACATCTGAAGCAAAGGCAAATTAAAACCCGACGAAAGTGTGAGCAACCCCATGTACCATATGGAGCCCCGACCTCATGCAAGGGGAGTGGGCCCCTGACCCTTCTCACCATGTTTCAAGAATTACCATGCCTGCACCTGCAAAGAACTAATCATGTGGCTCAGATGGGGATGTGAGAATCGCTGTCACAGGGGTCTGCTTCCAACGGGTGTTGTACTGCCCTTGTTGCTGCTGCCTCGGAGGTGGAACTCCCGGAGGCTCCTACAGCATCCCAGTGGGCTGAAAAAGATGAGAACACATCAGACCACACTTGCCTCTTAGTCTGAAGTAGCTGTCTTTTTCTCATTGCCACAGCATCAAATCATGCCTGGAACGAAGCAATACTGATTCCTGGGAAATTAGATATGGGCAGCCAATACAGTCTCACATCGCAGCCCAGACAAGGCTCATACCCACTCAGCTCCAGCTGGAATCCCCAAAATATGTCTCCCAAGTATGCCCTGGGGTCCATTTCTGCAGATCACCAGCTGACTATAAGCCAACAGTGTGATGTGGCTGCAAAAAAGGCAGATGCTATTCTGGGATGAATTAATATAAATATAGTTTCTATTTGCAATAAGTACTGGTTCCCCTCTATTCAACACTGGTTAGGCCTCATCTTGAGTATTGCGTCTGATTCAGGTTATCACACGAAGCAGAGCAATGATCTCTTCACGGTCATCCTAGAATGCAGGATATGGAATAATGGGCTCGAGTTACAGGAAGCCAGATTCCAGCTGGACATCATAAAAACTTCCTGACTATTGACCAGTACAACAACGGAACCAATGACCTATGGAGGCAGTGGGCTCTCCCACCCTATAGGCATACAAGAGGCACCGGACAGCCATCTGTCAAGGATGCCCCGAAGCCGATTCCCGCATCAAGCAGGGGGCCGGATTCGGTGGCCCCAAAGGCCCCTTCCAACTCCACTTCTCAATGGTCCCATGCTTCAATGATCTCTCCCCCTTGCCCTTTCTCAGTGGGGATAGCTGTATAACACGTAATTTGAGTGGTGAGTAACCAGAAAATTCCTTACCTCAAAGGCATCCAAGTCACCAACAAGGTGCCCTTATCCCATTAACATAAAATATTAGCTTATACCAAGTAAGACCATTGAGCCATCCAGCCCAGTATTGCCGATACAGAATGGCAACAGCCCTACCTGAATTTATCCCAGCGCTATGTTGATATGCCAGGGATTCAACCTGGGCCTTCTGCATGCAAAGCCGGTGCTCTTCCCACTGAGCTACCGTCCCTTCTTCTGATTCAAACAATAGACAGTCACCCGAGACCTTAAGCATGCAAGGCATATGCTCCCTCACACCACATTATGCCCCTCCCCACTGGCTCTACTAGCCATAGGCAGGTGAAAGCTTGTGGAAGAGGGGGATTAAAATTCTCCCCCTCCCTCATCCAAGCCCTTTACAGCAAGAATATAGTGATAGGCCTGAAAAAAGGCTAATTGGGGCTGCTATGTCACGCAAACTGAGCCAGGATACAAAACAAAAACTGGGCCCAGTGTGTGACTATTAAGATTTACTTAGAGCTCACTACACCCTGCATGCTGGCCCCTCCCGTAAATAATCAATCTGGCTGCTTCCCTAGCACCAGGTTTCTCCTGCCTTACAAGGAAAGGAAAAGAGGCTGACAGCCTGCAAACAGCCAAGGGTCTCCCTTCGATCCTGGGCCCGTGGACTCTGCAGGCTGGAGAGAAAAGGAAGGAGGGAAAATTCCCGAGGCCGCCACCCAGCGCCACCTCGATAAGAGGCCCAAGGCCGGAGGAGAGGAGTGGGCGAGAGACCCGGCGCTCGTTTTTTCTGCTCCAGCCCAGGCCGCCCCAGCCGCAGCCCAAGACCAGCTGCCTGGCAATACAAGCTTCGGGGGGGGGGGGGGGAAGGCCAGCCGGCCCCTCCCTCAAACCTGTGGCCTCGCGGCCAGAAGACTCCCGCCCCAACGGGCTGCTCCGCGCAGCCGAGAAGTCAGGCCTCCGCCTCCGCTCCTTCCCCAACTGGCGCCCTCTGGCCTCCGGCTCCTGTCCTTCTCCGACTGGCGCCCTCCGGCCTCCGCCTCTGCTCCTTCTTCTGGTAAGCTACAGGGGGGGGGAGGGCCAGCCGGCCCAGCCCCGTCAGCCTGGGCGAGCTGCCCACTGCTCCCGCCGTCCGGCGAGTTGAGCGCCTCCTCTCCTGCCGCGCTGCTCCCCGCCGCTTCTCAACTCGTCCGCCCGAAAGCGCTGTTGCCGAGCCTGCTGCTAAGCAAGCCAGCCTCTCCGACCAACAGCCGCGCGAACAAAGACAAAGGAGGGGAGGAGTTCCAGCCTAATATAGGCTCCCCTTCCTCCTCCCCCTCCTTTTGGTGCCATTTCAGGAGGCCGCCAATAGCGCGCCTCCACGCCGTCTCTATCTGCGCCCGCCGCAATCGCCCCACCACCCCCAAGCTGCGCCGGGGGTGGGGTAGGGCCCTTTTGGCTGATTTCCCCTACTTCCTTTATCCTCCCATATCTCCTACCATGGTGTTGTGGAGGGGCACCCAATCTTTCAGGACAGATTTTTTTGGGGAGCAAAAGGGGTAGTGGAGGAAAAGAAGGATCAGTAAGAAAATGCCCCCCTCCTTTCATTCAGGGGAATGTTCCATGAGTGGAACTGTGTTCATGGATCCAATTCTATGCAAATACAATAGGATGCAGATTAACTATAAATGCAAACAATCGTTTCAGATCTCAACTGCTGCAGTAGGCATATTTGCAAAGTATTCTCATTAAAACACCCGGCATTATTTTCACATATATCTTTGCAAATAATAATATAAAGACACTGCATATTTGGCTGAGCCTAAGTAGTAAGGACACCATGGAAGAAAAATACAAATGCATTTGCAAAATAAATGGTGCTAATAAAAACATTAACATACAACATTAATTTAATGATTTAAATAAATAATGAAATGGTAATAAAAATGTTAAATCTTTGGAAGAAGGGTTGAACTGCAGAATGGCAAACAGCTGTGCAGCATTGCATAAGGAAGGAAAGAACAGTTGGAAATTGAGAGACTTATACAATGACCCAGAGAAAAATCAGATCTGCATTTAGGCAGTGAAGCTGAATTAGAGCTGATGCAAATGTCCAGAAGAGCACATCCTGCAATTCTTCACCTCACTTCAACAGCTCAGAAGGACAATTGTGGACAGTGTTCTTCAACATAGCCCTACACTCAAAAACCTGCAAAGACAAAGCCCCATCCAGACTTCCCACCTTGCCCACAGATACATAGGAATGTGCAAATCAGCTTAATCAAGCTCATCTTAAAGATGGTTCCAACTTGAGTCTGTATCAGATTGAGAGCTTTGTGTGTGCATGTGTGCATTTCATTTTGCATGCCAATCCATTTGTACTTTCATGCATATTTTTCTAAATGTACGCATCAGTTGTGCACATCTTTGAAATGTACACATACTTCTGCCATTGATGGGAACATATTTGTGCACATTTTTCAAATGTATGAATGCTTTCCAATGCATTTGGAGGGTGCATATTGTGGCATGAAGGGTTAAATTTTGAATTAATGTTAGCTGCTGCAAGGCTTGTTTTTTTTAATCTTAGGAATGTTTACTGTAGCCTTGAAGCCCCGTAGAAGTGCTGTTATCTATGCCTATAGCAGACTCCCTCCTTAGCAAAAGCTGTGTGAAGTCAGACAGCCTTGTTATCTCTGTTTCACTTTTAATGAATGTAGAATTGTTCTGAATGCTTGCTTGTGCTTCTGTAACTACGCTTGCAACAGAGGCGTTATTTTCCTTCCCCTATTCCTTAGTTGTAAGAAGCTTCTAAACACGTACGTCACTAGAGAGGGGTGGATCCTTTTCATACCCAAGAAATAAAAACCTTTGCTTAATTTTGTTAGAGGCGGTTCCTCTGAATTTTAGCCATGAGGCTTCAGGGAGCCGACTCAGCGCTGATTTTTCTCAATTAATAAAATTGAGTTGGACCCTCCTCCTTGCTATCTGAGTGTGATTTTTAAGTAATTCCAGGTAACATATCCTGGTGCCGTGAAAAACTCGGATGGTTTTCTGGTGAATTACCTGCCCAAGTTGGCTTAGCTGTGACAAGCAAGGCTTCCTGCTGCTGATGCTCACACCTCAGGCGCCACCTCCACCTTTGCGGAGAGAGAGGGCTGGACACCGGCTGCTGGAGGCCAGCTGAGCAGCAGCCAAAAAAAAAAGGGTGAAAAAAGGACGAGGTTTTCTTTCTTAACCAGGACAAAGACGCCGGCCGGCAGGTAACGTATGAAAAAGGGAGGCCTCCATAGAGAACAGGACTTAAGCCATCCTGTTGGACCGGGGGGAGGTTCTGGCTTAAACCTCATTACCCCGACGTGGTCCTGGAGAAAGGGTTTGGAAGTGTGATTGGTGAATGCGTGGATTGGTGGCTGAGACGGTTATCTGATTAGCAGAGACCCGAAAAACGAGTGTGACTCTCCCTGGAGAGTGAGACCCTTGACTAACGCGTTTCCTTGTCCTGGAGACAGGCAAGGCCGTGAAAAAGGGGCACGTCTGGATTGTCTGTCCATACCTTTTTGTGTCAGCTGAAGTGGACCCCTTACCACTCAGCCCGTTCCTTTCCCTCTGTGCCTGCTGTTTGTATGGAAAGCGTGACGTCTCTGTGAAACTCATAATGGGTGGGAGAAACTCAAAAAAACCCCCAAAAACCATATTGTAGTATATGGTAGAAAATCTAGAAATAGATTCAAGAGAGGGGTAGTTAATCTTGAAAGTGGATTCAAGAGAATGTAGAGAAGAGTTAGACCCACATGTATTGAGACGTTGTTTGTCAAATAGATCTGCCAAGTCAGAGTGATTTTTAGAAGGCAGAGGAGAGGTGTAACTTAGATAGAAGAAAATTTTAAGGAAGCCTACCAATCATTGTGAGTGTTCCACATCCTGATCAGTTCCTGTATCAATAGCCCACTAATTATCAAGAAATGCCAGCGTGTCTAAGAAATCCTTGTAAACGGGCATGCACCACAGCCAATTTGGTGATGCCAGTACAGTGAACGCCTAAAAGAGGAAAAAAGCCTTAAAGGCAGAGGGCACCCAGATGAAGAGGTCCCTAGAGGCAGAGAGAAGAAAAGTGAGGGCACGCAAGTCAAGAAAAGAGTTAAAACTCCCCAGAGCCTTTGCCCAGGATGGGGAAGATGAATTGTCACCGCCACAGCCACCATATAGCCAGCTTTGCAAGCACCCCAACCAAGTCCATCAGCTTGTATCCAGTTGAAAAGAAAGACTCAGGCCAGTACAAACCAGTACATGATCTACGCGCTGTGAACTCTAGAGTAGAACCATTGACTCCACTGGTTGAGGACCCTCCTCAACAGACTGCCACCTGACATGCAATGGCACAATGTCCTAGCAGATTTGTGTGCAAAGAGAGCAGCACGAGAGATGGTCCCAGGCTTTTATCCCAAAGCCTGTATGTATACAAGCTTCACCAGTGCAGACACGCCAGTCTACAAAAAGGCTTAACCAGCCGAGTCTTCAAGCCCTATGGGCTGAAGAGAAAAATGAAAGCAGGGAGCCAGGGAAACGTCTCCAGAGTAAGGAGACGGACCTGCAGAGAGAGCAGGCCCAGTAAATGTATGCAGTTTATGTATACAAAGGATGAAGAGGCATTGCAGCGGGCAATGGCTTCTCCCCTGGTTCGAGATGGCGTGCAAAGAAGCAGGGACAGGGACCCAGAAAGAGAGATGATGTCAGAACTCCAGTATGGCAGTGAAAGCAGCGCGGATGGCAGACCGATTGAGTGCTTTGGCAAAGAGGAAGCAGATCGGGAGCCGAGGAGAGAGGTGAAGAGTCAATGCCCCCATTGAGCTGAATCCAGCGAAGTAGGCAGCGCGACCAATGCTCAGAAACTAAGCTGCAAAGTGAGAGGTGTTTTTATGGCAAAGTAATAAAAAACTCTCAAACGAGATTGTTCAAAGTTAGCAGCTGAGAATCCCCCCCTGACCAGAGCATTGATAGAAGCGGCAATGGCTGTCCTCATTAGCATTCCTCCAACTGAAGCGATGTCAGCTGAGGAGAAGTAAAGGTATGCAGACGTGAGAGCAGGGGCTGGAAGACAAGAGTTTTCCCGATGACTGCGTCCTTTTGAAGCCCTGCATGGCGTGTATAACTATGTAGTTTGGAAAGTGGCAAGGTGATGCTGAGATCCAATTTTGCCATCCCCTCAAACAATGTTCCATCCGGCCCGACGCCCCACTGGTTGCTGAGTCACCAGAAGCTACTCAAACTAGCGCCCCAGCGTTTTCACGGCCAACGCACTCAGAGAGGAAAAGTTGAAACTTGTGCTTTAAGTAACATTAAAGGTACAAGAGTGGCGGGACCCAGTTCCCATAGATCTCAATGTGATGATCCCCAGATGGAATGTCACAGAAATCACTGACTGAAGTCCCCATACAAATGGCTGATTTGTGGGAAAATGTCATAAACACGTATAGTCCCACATGGCAAGACCTAAGAGTCTTAGAAAGCCCTCTGTATGGTACAGAAGAGAGAGGGCGCCTACATCAGGCCATGGAGCAAGAACTGAGAGATCTAGCAGCTGCAGATGAGACACGTAGGATCCCCAATGAGACCCTCATAATGTGAACCATGAGTAGAGGCGTCAAGAGTTGTGCCAATTGACCACAAGAGAGATTCGGAGAGCAGCCAGGAAAGCTATGAATGTAGCTGAAGTGATGCAGGGTCCAAAAGAATCCCCAAGGGCTTTTATGGAAGGACTAAAAGAAGCCTATCGACAATACTCCCCAGTGGACCCAGATGAGGCTGCCAACAGACGTACAGTGAACATGTCCCTTGTGAGTCAAGCTACAGAGACATACAGGAAGAAACTCCAGAAATGTGAGAGAGTTTAAGATAGAAGCCCAGACATGCAGTTTAAAAGTCAGAAAATAAAAAGGCAGAGAAAGTAGCAAGCAGAAGGGAATATAGACGAAGGAAAAGTCGATGTAAAGACTGTGAAGACAGTGGCAACTCCCTAAGACCACGGCGACTCCTTGAGAGACAAGAGATGAATGCAGACCAAGAAGAATTGGATTTTGGCTATAGGAGAAAAGGCGAGAAGTTTAGCAAACTTCAGTGTGGCAAGAGATGAAAGTGAAAAGAAAGAAAAAGACACAGCCCAAGACTTCAGAAGCACAGGGGCCAGATGCTACAAAAATTGTTCCCCATCAGACTCGAAGGTCTGAAGAGGCTCTAGGTGCCAAAAAGAGGGGAAAATTAGACAGTGAAAGGTCTAATCAACAAGTTGAGCAACTGAAGCCCAGAAAGGAGCAAACGCAGTAAGGAAGCAATCTATGCTGGCAACAAAAATCATGACGTGAGGAAGATCCCTGGTTGTGATCCTGAGCCTGTCGAGAAATTACAACCCCAAGCCAAGAATGCTAAAGCATTAGAAAAGCCAGTTTTGCTAAAAGAATCAAGATTAAAGCTATAGAGTCAAGTTGCAAACCCCACTTGTGTAGAAAAAGCAACTTGAGAGGAAAATGCAGACTGTTTGCTTGAATTCCTTTAAGGTGGACCAGGAGTAATGGGATTACTCAAAGGTTTTCCAGGTCTGTCTGCTCCTTGGTAAAATAAAGCAATAGAAAGAAAGAAGGCAGGGGGAGGGAGCAGAAAGAGTTAAAGCCTTGAGCTGGAGCAGAGTCTGCCAGAGAAGAGCGTTTAACCTTACCCCCCATTGAAAGCAATAAGAAGAAACGATACAGAGAAATTTAAGGAGGACTGACAGAATTAGCATAAACATACTGCCTGCAAGGCATAGTTTTGGAAGTCATAGTGCCAGGGCTTACGAGATAAGAAAGTCCAAAAGGACAAGCCCTGTCAGAAGCTGTGACCCTAAACGCGAAAAGTAGCAGTAATGTATTGTCTGATACTGCTAAATAAAACCAGAAGGCTGAGCCCAAGAGGAAGAGCTAATTCTGTACACACCAGTCCTGCAAACTCAAGAACCTCCAAGCAAGACTGACCTTTGAGAGAGACAGAGGTTTCGAGTTCGAGGTCCCACACGAAGGAGATGTCTGTACAGTATCCATGCCAAACATGGATGGCAGTATAAGCTGTTATGGGAAAGAAGTGGCCAGCCGATAGCCATTATGCCCCCCATGATTGAATTGACAGATGTTCCAGAGAGTGTGTGGATCCCAGAGAGAAGATGGGAAACGAGCCCTGTTGCCAGAGCAAGTGCAAGCAATTTGTAATATTGCACCACCCACCACAAGGCGAAGACTGAGAGCCTTCTTAGGAATGGTGGGTTACTGTCGGCTCTGGATCATAGATTATGCTACACATGGGCAGCCACTCTACAAAGCAACGGAAGGGAAAGACACAGACCATGTTTATCTGGGGCACAGAGCAACAAAGAGGCTTTGAAGAATTAAAGCATCAGCTAGCACATAGACCCAACCTGTCCAAACCCTTCCAATTATATGTTACAGAGAAGAGAGAAATCAAAGCAAATCCTCACACCAGAGACAGGAGAGATTGGGGAGCCGAAAATAGCTGACAGGAGACTCTAGTGAAGACGCTCCAGAGAAATACACCCACGGGCTCCCACTACAGCTGAACTCAGAAGCGCACCCGTTGATAGTGTAAGAGACAATGAGGTCTCTAAAGCATTGAGTGGAGACTGCAAGTTGGGAAAAATAAACTGAACTACTGGAGACCTACTGACTAGAGTTTGCTGTTGCCATAGATATTGTTCAGGATGCCAAACACTCCCAAGGGAAAAGAGTAAATTGACCTCCTTTTGAGGCCATGTAGGTGGGCCCTTCCCGTTGTGGAGAAAATGTGGCGGTAGTTAAGATGCCCCAAGGGAGGTAGTCCCATGGGCAAAGTGCATTGTAGAGGTAAGGAAGAACTTAAACTAGAAGGTGCCTTACCTCTTACAGATAAAGTACATAATATAGAGCCAGGAGACTGGGTTCATGTAAAAAGAGTAGAAAGCTGATCCCTAAAGCCTAAATGGTCAGGCCCACATCAAGTTATGCTAGTCATTTCAGCTGCAATTAAATGTTTTGGTTTTAAATCCTGGACGCATTATAGCAGAGCCAAACGTGCTGAAGCACCGGGACTGTGGAAGGCCAGCCCAGTGAAGAGAACTCTAAGGGTTAAACTGAAAAAAATCTTAAAGCGTCTGCCTGACCCAAGCAACCCCCCTTGCCGAGAGCTGACACTCTGTGGAGAGAGAGAGAGAGAGAAAAGAGCTACAGCTCAAAGGAGCTGTCACACCCAGAAGCTGACAGTCTCCTCTGACGAAGAATCCAACAAAAAGATTTCTATCCTATTGGACTATCTAAATAAACTTATAACACTGTCATAGGGGATTGAGAGACCCAAGACCACAGAAGCAGTGTATATTTATAAGCAAAGACCAGAACAGCAGAAGGATTTTTGTTTTTGTGTACAACTTGTAGGTCCATAAGCAGTGTTACAAAGAAGTAAAAATACATGAGAAGAAGAAACAAACCAAAAATCCAAACAGAACCCGTAGTATCCAGTAGTCACAGTTCACAGATTCAAGTGTGTGTGCAGTGTCATCATGTCGCACATAAGAGTGCAGCTACATTGCACTCCATTCCGCGCCAAACACTGAGATACCTTAACTTACCAGGATTTCCTGGAATAGTGCTTGCTCCATAGAACCCCCGGTAAAAATGCTAATATGGCTGGCAGCTTACTGGGGGTTGATAAAAACAATAGACACAAGAACTCAAGAGAGAACGCTGAGTTTAGAGCCCATATAGATGCAGAACACTATACTGCCAAGCGGCCCATTACTTGTGCTGAGAAGAAAGTATTTGAAGTAACCTTTAGAAAGCCATATACATATTACATAGGCATCCATAAATTCACTTTTTACATGAGACGAAAATTGTGTCAAACACAAGGGGGACAATGGGGACTAGGAGAAGTCCAGTAAATATTGCACAGCACACTGTCCAAAGATGAAAGCCATAAGTGCCAACACCACCCCAGATTCACATTCCTGATGCAAAACCTAACCAGTGGAAAGAACGGTTAGGGACAATTGTAACCCAGGACACGAGCTATATTTAGCTGCAGTAGATAAAGAACACTGCAAAGTCTTCAGACAAAACTGAATGCTTTGTCTGTACAAGAGGCTACTATGTGACTATTTAGAAAAGTCCCAAGTGTCAAGAATTAAATAACGTGTACCCAAAAATTACAGACTGAATTTTATCCCCTGTAGCATCTATATAGAATTGGAACCACACTACACGCTTAGCTGAAAAAAGGTCATTTAGAAAAGAATGCAAAATATATTCTCATGATCTATCGTTAACTATGCAAGAAGATGTAAAACATGAAGAAATAGGAAACCAGACATAGTTAAGAATGTATCAAATTCCTGTTTTGCACTCTACACATGCTCTAAATCCTGTTAGCAATTTTTGAGGCACAAAGAACTATGAATGACTATAGACAAGATGAATGTAACTAACAGCGATTTTCTTTTTTTTGTAACCTTATGCTTTTTAAATATAGAAAAGAACCATAAAAATAAATAAAATAGAAATTATTGATTATATATGATTCTTAAAGAGGGGAATGTGGCATGAAGGGTTAAATTTTGAATTAATGTTAGCTGCTGCAAGGCTTGTTTTTTTTAAACTTAGGAATGTTTACTGTAGCCTTGAAGCCCCGTAGAAGTGCTGTTATCTATGCCTATAGCAGACTCCCTCCTTAGCAAAAGCTGTGTGAAGTCAGACAGCCTTGTTATCTCTGTTTCACTTTTAATGAATGTAGAATTGTTCTGAATGCTTGCTTGTGCTTCTGTAACTACGCTTGCAACAGAGGCGTTATTTTCCTTCCCCTATTCCTTAGTTGTAAGAAGCTTCTAAACACGTACGTCACTAGAGAGGGGTGGATCCTTTTCATACCCAAGAAATAAAAACCTTTGCTTAATTTTGTTAGAGGCGGTTCCTCTGAATTTTAGCCATGAGGCTTCAGGGAGCCGACTCAGCGCTGATTTTTCTCAATTAATAAAATTGAGTTGGACCCTCCTCCTTGCTATCTGAGTGTGATTTTTAAGTAATTCCAGGTAACAATATCATGCAGAAAGTTCAGAAATGTACATACTTGGACCTCAGATTGCAACTGAGTACATGTTCAGTCCAGAAGGTGTGAACAGGGCAAATCCTGATCAAAACTAAACTGAGATGAATTCCTTATACATTCCTACAGCTAAACAGCAGGGGATTCTGCTGAAGACCAGAGGATATGCCTACTTTCATATGGGAGGAGGTAGGCCTTTAAACAACCTGGTTCCCAAAGCATTTTGGTCTGCATAGGTCAGAAACAACACTTTAAATTGGACTTAGAAACAAACATAAGAACTAGTAAAGATGGCCCAATGTTGAAATCATATGATCTGAGGAACAGTCCCCGAGCATTACTCTTAATACTGAACAAGCTTCATGTAGAGCATATTTCAGTAATCCACATGACTCATGCCTTTGAACATGTAGAATTCAACCATGCATGCACCAGTCTGCTGCCATAATGTGTATCAGTCTATGCAATTCCTTTTTATGTGTGTGGTGTGGGGTAGGAGGACACAAGGCTATTCAGAAAAGCAAGAATAACCAAGAGATTCCACAATCTGTATGGGGAGATCCTATTGGATAAAAGAGCAAAGCAGAAAACTGAGCTGAAATAAGGACCACATTCTGAGCATCCCTAATTCCTGCCAACCTAGGAAGCTGACTTATACTGAGTCAGTCCATCTAACTCGGTGTTGTGGACACTGACTGGGAGCAATGGCTGCCCAGGGTTTGGGGCAAGAATTTATCCAGTCCTTCCAGAGATACTAGGGATTGAACCTAGGACCTTCTGTATGCAAAGCATGTGCTCTAGCACTGAGCCATGGCCCCTCCCCTGACAGACTTTTGAAAAGAGAAAAAAGGAGAAGTGGTGAAGGAAATTACAACTCACTCAACAACATGTAAGACAGAACTATTAGGAACAAATATATCTGACTTAAGTGCACCTGCTGTTCCAATATATTTAACCACAAAACTAGATAGTTATGTTGAGCACATTCTTAATGGCTATGATTGTACGGCAATCCAATAAGGCACTTATCTTAATTGTTATGCTGGTGTTAGTTTAGCTATTAAACGAACCTGCTGGAGAACAAAATAGATTTTCAGGAAGGTGCTCTGATCTGGAGTGCTTGAAGGTTCCAAAATCTATTGAATAATTTGCTTCTATTTTTTTTTAAGTGTCAGTGTAGGTGATAGAGTTGCCACCAAAAGCTTAGGCAAATCTATGGATTCCAGAAGGGAAACAGCTGAGTTAAATCAAAAGCCATTTTAAATATATAAAAATACTTTTTTATAAGACTTCCAAAGTTTGTCAGGGGATTCTGTGCATCTTTGGATTGCTACTGCATTTTCCTTCTGGCACTGCCTAAAGAGACAAGGGGCAGAACAGAAAGTCTCAGAATACTTTAGTACAATCATCCCCAACCTGGTATTCTCCGGACATTTTGGACATCCATCACCCCTAGCCAGAATGAGTCATGACCAATGGTCAGGAATGCTGTCTAAAACATCTGGAGAACACCAGGTTGGTAAAAGCTGGTTTAGGGCTTCTATGTTTCTCTTCTTAGGGCAGAATATGCCAATTTGCTTACTCCCAGCCAGTACTGATGTTCAACAGGCCTCCACCACTTATGCAATGGTGATTTAGAGCTTCGGCACAAATGAGTGGAAATGCTTGTTTCTGGGAGAAAAGAGGTCAGTGGAGATCTCTTATGTGAGCTCTGCTGACCTGCCTCCTTCCAGAAACAAGAGTTTCTGCTTATTTCAGGATTTCCCCTAGGAAATTTCCCCTTGTATATATGGTGGATGGAAACAGTGGTACCCACCACTTGTGGAAGGAAATAAGTGGGGCATAAAGGAGTCGGTGGGGGTCAAACACCTCATTGGATTCTGCCTTGTAGATGAAAAATTCTGTGCAAATGCAAAATCCCATAACTTCTTTTGATAAAAGGTTATCCCTTTGTGTCTTATTTCATTACCTTAGTAACCTATTATTTTGTTACAGCATCTAGTGAAACCCTAAATACAACACGACCACCAATATTCCTATTATTATTATTATTATTATTATCATCATCATCATCATCATAGAATCTGACTATTCTTTTTCCAGGGTCACATTTCAATATAAATGCTGTGTGAGGAATAAAGCAAACATCTATGCCAGCACCACAATGCCTGGATACATTTGCAAATATGGTGCACGCTAGCAAATATGCAACCATCTGCTGGAGATGGAGGGACAACATAAGAGATGGAATTATTCAATCAGTTAAATGCATTTAGGTATTTTGTTTCCTGTTTGTTCTAGCATAATTACTATGTTAATGTCTCTGTGCCTTGCATATTAAGCTGAATGTATTCTAAGATGCTAATGACCGCTGCATCAGCTTTTTATTAAAAAGGAAATAAACATGCAAAAGCTTGCTACCGAAACTAATTAGCTTCCTATTCATATCAAAGAAGGTAAAAAGAAATTGGTTTCTCTGCCTTCTAAGTGGATCTTACATTATGCCATTTGCTCAGTTGACAACTCTTCCGGTGCAGGGCACCCATCTCCATGAAAGTCAATGGACATGTTCATTCTTGCGGAATTCACTGCCATAGAATAGTTCTATTCAGACATTCTGTACTGCAACTTTCCTTCATCACATTTGTTGGAGGGGGGTTGTTCTGAAGATGACACTTCCTGTATCCATGGAGGCTCTCCATGCAAGCCGAAACACTGATTTACAGTGTCCTGGCTTGGGTGGAAATCCTCCACAGTTACTGGAAACCCTCCATAGTAACTTACAGGACCGTCAGAACTTCCTTCTTCACTGTAGCAGCTGGTCTGCAGCCTGCACAATAAGAAGAAGGGGAGTAAGCCAGATAAAATAGGTCACTCTTTGCCCTTCTTCTCTTGCGGTCTTCACTTCTGCCAGCATGTGGAAGTCATTATTTCAAACCTCTGCTAATACAGACTTTTTAACCTCCATAAATTTATTTCCAACTCATTCTCTAAGGCAAAATAGTGGGGTAAAAATCAAGGCACCAACCCAAGGTTAAACCCAAAATGTAAAGGTTTGGAAAGCGTGCGCACACACACACACACACACACACACACACACACACACAGAGAGAGAGATTTTAAAGCACAAATAATAAAAACGAGCATCAGTAAACAATGAAGTGTTTTTCAACATGATCATGCCAGCCAAACTCCTGACACCAGGTCCATTTGTCACTTCCCCCATCACTTGCCACTTTTGGGGTGTTTATTCGGGTGGAATGCTGGTCAATGAAACCCTGGACTGCTTCTCCGCTGACAAAGGGCAGTGGATGGAACTTGAGTTATTTTGCATGAATTGTTCCAGAGCTGATAGGAAACAAAAGCAAAAGAAAGCAACAAGCTCATCTTAATGGAAAGAAGCTCGTTATAACCGTTTTGCAATCACTTGTGTCAGAGGGATTCTTGGCAGCAAATAATAGGTGATTGTTTACCTGCAACCACGGAGCTAATGCTCTTGACATCCCTCTGCTAAACAGAAAGAGGAGGCATCAATCATGTCAAACTACATCCTGTTCTACTCTTAATGGTAATAATCTTAGCAAGGACTCCACTCCTGAAGAGGTCAGAGAGTTATTCCATTTTCCTAAGACATACCAGGCGTTATGAGAATATAAGGAGGGCTCATCTGCACTTGTTTTGAGTAATAATGAAAGGAGAATAAAAGAAAGCAACAATAAAAGAAGGATAAAATAATGTAATCTTGAAGAAATAGTGAGTTTGGGTATGCATAGAGTGTCCTTTCCTCATCCCTAAGTAGTTATAATGAACACCCATCCTTCTGGAGAAATTTGAACCACGAAAGGAGAAATTTAAACCATGACAAAATGCTTGGAATTCAGTAATGTGGAAGAGATGAAAGTAAGAACAGCTTGTGCAGGGGGGGGGGAATGAAAGACAAGCAAAGGCAGACTTTAGATTTCATTTTCTTGAAGCAGGGATGGTGTCACATGTTTGTACCATCTGAAAATGGACAACTTGGTTCTAATCCACACCAAGCAGCATATTTCACAATGAAAGTGGTATGGAAGCTATATATAAAAGGCAGGAGCCACACTACTGCTTTATAGAGGTATTGAAGTGCAATGACAACTGTTGGGGCCCATTGACACATATCATATTCCGCTTTCATACCACTTTTATAGTGCTATATCCTGCTTGGTGTGGATTAGGCCTTGCATTCATTTTTGTGAAATTGCCAGTGAATGGCAGCTCTGTTTTTTCTTCTTCTTTTTTTAAGTCAGCTGTAATTTCTTTTGTGAACAGCTAAAACTAAGTCCCTGTTCACTGTCAATTGCAGAAAGTTACTGGAAAGGACAGGAAGGAAAATGGAAGACATAAAATAATCATACATATTCCTGTTAGATGGAATATAATTACAACGAGGCAAAAATAAAGGGACATATTTGGTATGGTCACACAAGAGAGGTATTGTATAATGTCCTCCAGATGTTTTTTCCCTGGGATATCTGGCTTCCTTTAAAAAACAGAGGTTAGCCCTAATAACGAAAATGGTTTTGCAGGCAAGGCATGTCCATCTGTTCTCCTGTAGGGTGAATGACTTGTAGACCTCTCCATAGATTTAAAGGTGTTGCACAGTTATAGTGCTATTAACATCAAGAAGCATCCCATCTGTTCATTCAAGGAATTCATAATGAAGTTATCCATGAAATACGAAGACAACTTTGGGCTCTGTTCTGAATACTAGGATGTTTTAGGATGTTTTTTAGGATGTTTTAGGATGTTTTAATGCAGTTTTAATAACGTGTGTCATGTTTTAATCAGTTTTATGTATTTTATCATATTGTTGTTCCCCGCCTCGATCCAAATGGAGAGGTGGGTAAGAAATAAATTATTATTATTATTATTATTATTATTATTATTATTATGGCAAATGTATTGTTTCCCAGTGTCTAGGTCTCACTATAAAATATCTCGGCATGCAAATTAAATGTGTCTGTAATTTACACCAACAGTGGCTCAATTCGGACAACACAATAAACAATTGGGGTGGGGGAAACAATCGTCAGTTGTTTTGACTATTGTGTCGTCCGAATGCTGTCATGGTCAACTCAGCACTGATCCTAATCCACACCACAGTTGATTATTTATTACCATGTTGTGTGGGGAGTACCCCCTAGATGAACAACTGTAAAGTTGTTTATTACCCCACCATTGACTATTGTGTCACCCAAATTGAGCCAGTGTGTGTGTGTGTGTGTGTGTGTGTAAATTGTCCTACAAATAGATGGCAGACGTCTGTACAAAATGTTGAAAGGAATTTGAAGAAGAATTCTAAAGCCTGGGAACTGGATTTGCCCACAGGGTACCCCATTAAGGCAGATAATATGAATCTGCAACATATGAAGCCCTGTGAATGGTAGGTAGAAATCTCTAGATAAGAGTGGCCACATATGCATCACCAAAAAGGAGGAAATGTATTGACAAAACAGAAGACAAACGAAGACACAGATTTGCATAACATTTGCAAATGCTTAAGCATATTTATAGATCCTTATTTAGGAAGAATGAATATCATTTAAATAAAAAACATATTTACCCTGTCAACCCTTGAGATCTTCTAAGAAGGCCTTATTGGTTGTTCTGTGGCCAGTAGAATGTTGCCATGTAGCACCATACAAGTGGCCATTTCAGTGGTTGCCCCCCCACTTTTTGGGATACTCTTCCACATGTTCAAGAGGCAGAAATGGAAGCAAGTTTTAAATGACTCGTGAAAACACACGTTGTCACACAGGCTTTTCCTGGCACGTGAGGGAATCTCCTACTTTCCTGTTTCGTTGTTTATGGTGCTGTAATATTGTTAATGTTTTAATCTTTTTAGCATGCAATCCTATGAGTTGTGCCCTTGATGGCCATAACCACCCCCCGCCAAAATCCGGAGGCTTACGATCATCCTATGCAGGAAGGGGGGAGGGGGAGGAGCAGCAGACGCGATCTTCGCCTTCCTATCTTCCCACCCTTCATTTTTCACTAGGCAGGATTCCCCCCCCCGCCCATCTAGCTGAGGAAAGTAGGTTTTCATTGTTATTGTGAACCATATAGGCATTTTCATAGATTTAGCCGATATGCTCGGCGTTGCTTGGGCCCGTGAATAATGTTTATGACATTTATTTGATAAATAATATATTTGTCTGCAACTTATTCGTCGTTAGGTTGGTTGTTTTTTTTTATTATTATTATTTTAGTTTGGTTGAGTTCGTAAATTGTTTTGTTAGAATAAATGGAAAATTGTGTAAATAAGAACTGTATTTTAAATTAGAGCTTCGTGATAAACCACATTTTTTGTTTTACATCAAATGCCTATTTATTATTATTATTATTATTATTATTTGAATTTATATACGACCCCATAGCCGAAGCTCTCTGGGCAACTTGTTTGAGAAAATTGGTTGCATCTTCAAAAGCCTTTTGTGTGTGTGTGTGGTTATTCAAATTCTTTGGTTGTTTCACCTGAGTGGGATACTCTGAATTCACCATGATATTTTTCTCGATACAAAAATTGGATGGTGACTCTAGTCCAGGTCTTATCTATTTTGTCTACTATAACTACAGGTAGAACAGAATAGTTTTGTTTCTTAAAACAAACAAACCAACAAAAAACCTAAATGCCTGAGAACATAAGGTGCTCATTCTTCCATGATTGGAAGAAGTCTTACACTACCAGAATCATTTCAAACTGGCATCTCATAATAGAGTGACATACTGTTATATCACAAGAGATCTTGTCACTAGAGTACATCTCTCTCTCTCTCTCTCTCTCTCTCTCTCTCTCTCAATATTTTGAATGTGTGTGTGTCCCCACACATATTTGAATATGTGTCCATTCTTTTAAATTATTCAATTAGATTCTTGGACTCTTCAAACTAGGCCTTCTATGACTCATGGTGACTTTAAAATCCCCCATCTGTCTCGGTTGCAGCTAATTATTGATTTTAGACTCGAGCTCTTTAATTAAACAGATAATTGTGGAATGTAGCTGAGAAATTCAAAAGGGAATTCTGGTGGATGCCTGAAATCTCCCTCCATATGGACACATATGCCTCCTATTGTTGTAATTGTAATGTTGTCACTAGATGGGATTTGTTTCTTTTTGTTTTTAAATCATGTTTTGCACCTTGCGCTGTGACTCTCTGTGGATGAAGGAATGTTTTAGACAATTTCAAAATACATACATACATTATGGATGTTTGCTGGATCTTGGATTGATGCTGCATCACCAGCAAGGTGAATCTACTTCTTCAGTTTAATTTCCCCAAACGTGAGAAGACACCCACTTTTTTTAGACAGCTGGCATTTCTGAAAAGTATTGGCTTGACACACATCTACTAATATAAGAGAGTTATTGAAAGCTTCATCTTTCATGGAGGAAGGTCAGCCATGTGAAAGCTTTTGGTTGCTTTTTGAATCTTTTTATTGGAAGACAGAAATGTATTAACCTGCCTTCTGTCTTTCAATCAATATATACCCCCATAGTTTTAGCATATTTCCTGCAAGCTTTCCAGTGTGTATTGTGTTAACTCACACCAAAGATGGGCAAAATAGGCCTTTCCACAAATCTGCACAGAGTTGGTTTATTTATTTATTCATTACTTAAAACATTTTTATAGCACCACCATGCCATTTCTGGCACTTTACAATAACACATAAAACAATAAAGCAATTCCATTAAAAGCTCTCAACTCACAATGAAATTTAAACCACCCTTCCTCCAAACTCTTGTGAAAATAAGAATGCCTTACAGAGGCCTTTAAAACAATTGAAAGTGGGGGCCTATTTAATTTCCAGTGGCAAATTATTCCATAACTGGGGGCCCATCACTGAAAAGGCCCTGGCCCCCGTACATTCCAAATTGTAGCGGGAGATGATCAGGTCACCCTGCCCTTGAGAGCGGGTCTGCCAATGGTGGGACATAGGATAGGCTGACCAGATAAAATCCAGGTCAGGGCTCATGTAACTTTAACAGTTGTAGAGAAAAGGGAATTTCAGCCAATGTCATTTGTATGCATTTAGTTCCTGGTGATATTCCCTCTTCATCACAACAGTTAAAGGTGCAGGCACTATACTAGAGTGACCATGTACAAAAGAAGGCAGGGCCCCTGCAACTTTAACAGTTGTGATGAAGAGGGAATTTCACCAGGAACTAATTGCATACAAATGACACTGGCTGAAATTCCCTTTTCTCTACAACTGTTAAAGTTACATGAGCCCTGACCTGGATTTTATCTGGTCACCCTAACATAGGAGCAAGGCGAGTACTCCAGTAACCAGGGCCCAAGCAGTGCAGGGCTTTATACATAGTCCATAAAACCTTGTAGCGCATACTAGCAGCCACTGGCAACCAGTGGAGCTTTTGAAGCACTGAAGGGATAGAAGACGAATTCAGAAGCCCCTTGACTAACCTGGCAGCCACATTTTGTACCACAGACTTTAGGCCCTGGATTTGCTTCAAGGGAAGCCCTGAATACAATAGGGTGACCAGATAAAATCCAGGTCAGGGCTCATGTAACTTTAACAGTTGTAGAGAAAAGGGAATTTCAGCCAGTGTCATTTGTATGCAATTAGTTCCTGGTGAAATTCCCTCTTCATCACAACAGTTAAAGTTGCAGGGGCCCTGCCTTCTTTTGTATATAGTCACTCTAGTATAGTGCCTGCACCTTTAACTGTTGTGCTGAAGAGGGAATTTCACCAGGAACTAATTGCACACAAATAACACTGGCTGAAATTCTCTTTTCTCTACAACTGTTAAAGTTACATGAGCCCTGACTTGGATTTTATCTGGTCAGCCTAGAATACAACAAGTTGTAATAGTCGAGCCTGGAGGTCACCAGGGCATGAACTGCGATGGTAAGATCGGCCCCTGACCGAAAGGGGCGAACTTGGTGGAGCAAATACAATTGGTAAAAGCGGCTCTGGACCACAGCACCCTACCCTGTGATGACATAATTAGAGAAAGGTTGTGTCATCTCTTTCCCATGAGATTGGTTGTCCTACGTTTTGAAGGAAGGAAAGGGGGTAAAGCCAACAGTTAGGATACAATGGATAGTTGTTCTAAAGGATGCCATGAATAGGGAAGTATAAGAAATTTATTTCAGTTCACTCCCCCCCTGCCAATTTATTAGTGCTGAACCCTGCCTCTGATATTTGCAAAATTCTTCTCACTCTTCAAAAGTGGCTTTCCCCCCCCCCCCCATCTCTTTCCTAGAGAGGGGAAGAATTTTGAAGAATTTTCTGTTTACCTTTTCATTGCAGAAGATGGCTGAAGGGTCTCCTGCCTATTCTTTTTTCTCTTTAAAAAATGCCCTGTGTACTATTGCAGCATCCACCATTGCTTCCTTGCATGGCCAGGAGACCATGTGGTATCACTTCATCTCCTGAGCATTCAAAAATGCTTCCAGGATCAAAATCTCTGTGCTTAGAGCACCACACTGCTTTAACACTCATAAAGCTTTAGAAAAGCTTCATATATATATATATATATATATATTAACCTTAAAAAATGTTGGCTAAATGTACATGTTTACCTGCACAGTCAATGTGAGTATTACTTTACTTAGCCCATCCGTCTGTTTGCCATGGCTTTGCCTCCAAAGGAATAAGATAACTTTTTTAAACACATTCCTAGTCCAAAGCACTAAAAAAAAGTGATTGCATGGAATATTCAAGAATATTCCAACTGTTGAAGTGGAAGGAACACTCACAGGATTTTGACCAGCTCTCTATCATGACTGTGACAGAAGCAGAAGGTCAATTGGGCACTTGAGACAACAACCTCTCAGGGAAGAAAGAGGAAGCGGGATGTATTCTGGACAGCAGAACAAAGTCAAACTACTTCTCCATCTTGTCCAGTATTATCTACTTTGCCTTTGAAGTATCAGGCATGTATTTCCCCATCAACTATCCCTTGATCCTTTTAAATGGAAATGCCGCAGACCGAAACTAAGGCTGTCTGCATGCAAAATATGTGCTCTACCGCTGAGCTTCATTCCTCCCCTAAAGAACAGAATGGAAAGGGGGACATTAAATTTCACTTATTGCTTTGACACGACTAGCCAGGTTTTTGGCTACATGCCTCTGTCATATACAATAGGATGGCTACGTTTATGTAGCTGCAGTATAATTACTGGGAACAAGGAAAAATAGTGTTCTTTGCAGAAGACACTTTCCATTCACTTTTATTGTGCAGCCCTTGACATTTTAACAAAAAGGAACCCTTTTTAAAATTCACAGAAGCAGCTTCGGAGGTTTTAATCTGTTCTCAGTTGAACTTAACAGGTATCTGGCTTTTTAGAACTTCTTGAAAACAGCACTGGCTGTCTATAAATGCGTGCGAGTGTTTTGCTAAAATCAACAACAAGCAAACCATACAATAGCAGTAGCAGACAGCTATTAGCAAAGAATCTAATCAGGAACATTGCTTTAGTGCCAATCGTTAAAAAAAGCTTTAACTGTTGAACTATTATTCTGCTCTCTTTTTATGAAGACCTCATTGATGTGCAAGCTGAATGCCATAGAAAGAGGAGAACTTTATAGTAGGATTAATTACTGACCTCTATTGCACCACATAAAGATTACCTGCTGCTTTTCATAGCCCATCTTCATTATAATCTGCAAATGCAACAAAACACCTAAGACAAGAGCAGAAACTCGATGATGCAAATTTATTTGTTTTACATATTATTTGCAATTGCAAGTCAGGACCATGTTGATAAATGTAAAGACTGTGAACCTGTAATACACTCCAAATTCTTCAATGGAACTTTTTAAAAACACGTAGACCTGGGTGTTGGGCACTGAGCAGTTCAATCCAGAAGTCGTGTGGATCAGAGGAGGGATCCATGGTACATTTCAGCCATTCTCCTGGCATGGGAAGTCCGTTGATAGTGATGGACCAATTGGGTGCTATTGAGGGATTTAAAGATCAGGGGTGATGGAGAATTTTGTTTCAGGTTGCAAATCATCCAAACACGAGTTGCAAACACGAATGCGAAACACAAGAACATTAAAAATAATATAAAAATGTTTGTGCGTTTTGGACTAGCAGTTATGTCTGATTATTTTTTAAAAAAAATGTGTGGGTTGAAATGCATTATTTTTAAAAGACAATGTTTTTTCTTGCTACAGTCAATGGAAGAAAAATATGCATTTTTGAAAATGTGAACAGAAATGTATATTTTCCCACTTGAAATGCAAACTTACCCTGTTCCATACTGAAAAACAGTTTGCAAACAAAGAAGGAAGTGAGCTGAACAAAGTTCCAAAGTGAAGTTTGGATAATTTCAGGGAGCTGAAATTCCATACCTAATAAAAACTCAGAGAGCTGCTGATCTCGTAGTGGAGGCTGGAGGCGCCAATGTCAGTGCGGTGGTGAATCTCCTCTGGGTATCATTCAGAACTAGGGATGTGCACGCCCCAAAAATATCTTTTTTATCGTTATCGGAATTTCGAACCAAAAAAATTATCGTCTCCAATAATATTGTAGGTTAATCGTATCATCTTCACGATAATTATTGGAAATCCAATATTTAATTTGCAGCCCCATTGTGCCCTATACAGAGCTGAATATTTTAGAAAAAATTCCTGTAACTTCTGTATTTTAAAAGTTAGATGCTTGAAACTTGGTCACAGTGTTTATGGGGTATGCCTAAGTATGTGTATGAAATTTGAGATTGATCCCTCCAACCCTCGATTTTATATGAATTTTTTAAAGATCCTGCAACTCTTTGACAGGTCTGAATGAACGCATGTGGCGAACTGTTATTCTGACTGTCAGAACTTAAATGATCTTTAATAAATTCATATAAAATCGAGGGTTGGAGGGATCGATCTCAAATTTTATACACATACTTAGGCATACCCCATAAGCACTGTGACCAAGTTTCAAGCCTCTAACCTTTAAAATACAGAAGTTATAGGTTTATATATATGGCAGTCCAATGATCCGATATAATCGGGCTGAAAATTTTCAGATCGGATATTTATTGGAGGCTTTTCTATCGTATCGTTATTGTTAATCAGATGTCCGATAACAACCTTATCGTGCCGTTATCAGACATTTTAACGATACAATACACATCCCTATTCAGAACCCATCAGAACTCTAAAGGAGCTATCCAAGGGACTGAACCCATAGGGGTTGAACCTCTTTCAACATAAGGTCCAATTCCATTTCAGGAAAGTTCCCCGGGGGGCTTCATCCTATCAGTGGGCAGGGCCTAAGGTAAAAGTACCTTGAGCACAATTTTCTAGGTGGAAAGGCAGGGTACAAAATGAATCTATGAATAAAGTAAATGAGTATGGCCAAAATACCAGCATAGTTCATCTAAAAGCTCTTACGGTCAGTAACTCAACCTTAGGAAAGGCATTTCAACCTTTTATCACAATTGTAAGACTGCACAAAGGGCGGATAAATACCAAATCGGGGGAGGGGGAGGGGGAGAAAAGTAGGTGGGGCCTGGGGAAAGAGGCATGTACATCAAGGAATATTTGGCCCTGGGGTTCATAGTTCTACACCACTGCACTAATGAGAGCTATACAAGAATAGCACTTCATGGATCTGATCTTCATGCATGTTTGTTTATTTATTTATTTATTTATTTATTTATTTATGACATCTTGATACTGCCCATCAGCCAAAGCTCTCTGGGCAGTGCACAATAAAAAAAACCATTAAAAAAATCACAATATAAATTTGAACATTAAAAAGTTAAAAAGGCAGTGTAAAACGAGCTACCTTAAAAACCAGGGGAAGCCTGTGTAAAAAGGTATGTCTTCAGTAGGCGTTTAAAAGATGTAACATTTTCTGCCTCCTGAACTGCACGAGGGAGGGTTTTCCAGAGAGTGGGTGCCACTACAGAGAAGGCCCGCTGCCGAGGTTCTTCATGGCATCATTCCATTTGTCTCAGAATGGCCAGTAGGGCCTCGTCTGAGGATCGCAGTTGCCATCCAAGTATATAGAAGGGAAGGCAGTCTGCTAGGTATGTTGGTCCCAAGTGGTTTAGGGCTTTGTAGGATAACAGCATATCCTTGTATGTGGCTCTGTAGCTAACAGGCAGCTAGTGCAGTTCTTTTAATACAGGTTTTATATGAGCAGTGCTAGGTGTCCCTGTGAGCACCCTAGCAGCTGCATTCTGCACTCGCTGCAGCTTCCAAACCACACACATGGGTAGCTCCCCCTAGAGCACATTACAATAGTCTAGTTGTGAGGTTACCAGTGTATGAATGATCGTGGCAAGGCTATCCCTATCCAGGAATGGATATTCCACAAAGTTTCATGCCATAATAAATCTATCAATCTTTCAAATGCCACAAGTCTCTTTTTGGTTTTGATTTTCGCAACTCTTGTTAAAGTTTGAAAGGGCATAATTTAATGGATATTGCTGATTAGACTGTTGCCTCTCCATCAGTTGGAGGACATTTGCCCAGGAGAAGATACCGTTGAACTGGTCTCGGAGCTGGTGTTGGATTCGCCCAGGCTCTTGGTCCTGGGTGACTTCAACATCCCGTTCGAGGCCAGTTTGTCAGGTGGAGCTCGGGAGTTCATGGCATACATGACAAACATGGGCCTATCCCAATTGGTCTCTGGACCCACACATTCAGTAGGTCACCCCCTCGATGCTGTTTTCAGTTCCGAACAGATGGATCTGTGGGCGGAGGTACAGAATACCTCCGAATTGTCATGGACAGACCATTTTCTGGTCTGGGTTAGTATCACGGCTACCACCCGTCCCTGCAGGGGTGGCGGACCTATTAAGATGGTCCGCCCTCAGAGGCTGATGGATCCTTCTGGATTCCAGAAAGCCTTGGAGGGTTCCATGGTTGGTATCGTCGACGATCCTGTAGAAGCCCTGGTCAATAGATGGAATCAAGACCTAACTAGGGCTATCGACACGATCGCCCCCAAACGTCCTCTCCGGCCCGCTTCTAATAGGGCGCCCTGGTATACAGAAGCCCTCAGGGAGCTGAAGCAGAAAGGACAGCGACTGGAGCGCCGATGGCGGAAAACTCGACTTATATCCGACAAGACACGACATAGAGAACATCTTCATTTCTATGGAGTGGCAATACGTGCAGCGAAGAAAGCTTTCTTCTCTGCACGCATTGCGTCTGCGAATTCACATCTAGCAGAACTGTTCAGGGTGGTGAGGGGTCTAACTCAGGCTCCTTCTCCCCTGAATCCAATTTTAGAGCCTTAGGCAGTTTGCTGTGATGCCTTTAACGATCATTTCTTAGATAAAATCTCTCGGATAAGAGCCGACTTAGATGCTATTGTTATAGCATAGGTTGACCGTGGAATGTCCAGTGACTCCACGAGTAGGATTACACTTGATCAGTTTCAGTGAGTACCGAGGATGTGGACAAGGTACTTGGATGTGTGAAGAAGACGACTTGCCCTCTCGACCCCTGTCCTTCCTGGCTGGTCGTCCAGGGAGGAGATGTAGTTAGATCACATCTACAGCATATCATTAATGCATCTCTCAGGGAGGGGAGCTTTCCATCATGTTTGAAAGAGGCGGTGGTAAGGCCGCTTCTAAAAAAGCCCTCCCTGGATCCCCTGGACCTTAATAACTACAGGCCAGTATCAAATCTTCCATTTTTGGGCAAGGTGATCGAGAGGGCAGTTGCCTTCCAACTCCAGGCAGTCTTGGATGACACTGATTTTCTAGACCCATTTCAAACTGGCTTCAGGGCAGGATATGGAGTTGAGACCGCTTTGGTCACCTTAGTGGATGATCTACGCCTTAGTATCGACAGAGGGAGTGTGTCCCTGCTGGTACTCTTGGACCTCTCAGCGGCTTTCGATACCATTGACCATGGTATCCTTCTGGAGCACCTGGGGGAATTGGGGATCGGGGGCACTGTGCTTCAGTGGTTCCGATCCTATCTCTCGTGCAGGTTCCAGATGGTGATGCTTGGGGATAGCTGCTCTTCAAAAAAGGAGTTGCTATGTGGTGTACCACAAGGTGCCATCCTTTGCCCAATGCTGTTTAACATTTACATGAAACCGCTGGGAGAGATCATCCAGAGGCATGGGGCGGGGTGCTATCAATACGCTGATGACACCCAAATATTTCTCTATGCTTTCGACAACATCGTGAGCTAAGGATAGTGTGTCTCCTTTGAATGAATGCTTGGAGGCGGTAATGGGCTGGATGAGGAAAAACAAACTGAAGCTGAATCCAGACAAGACAGAGGTGCTTGCTGTCAAAGGCCCAAACCTGGGTTTGGAGGTGAGTCAACCAGTTCTGGATGGGGTTACACCCCCCCTGAAAGATTGTGTTTGCAGCTTGGGGGTACTCCTGGATCCGTCACTCCAGATGACAGCTCAGATTGATGCGACGGCCAGGAGTGCCTACTATCAGCTTCAGCTGATACGCCAGCTGCGCCCCTTCCTAGAGTTGGAAGACCTAAAGACGGTAGTGCACACGCTGGTAACTTCGAGGCTTGACTTCTGCAATGCGCTGTACATAGGGCTACCTTTGTGCCTAGTCCGGAAACTTCAATTAATTCAAAATATGGCAGCCAGATTGGTCACCGGTACATCTAGGGGTGATCACATCACACCAGTTTCAAAATCGCTTCATTGGCTGCCAATCAATTTCTGGGTGAAGTATAAAGTGTTGGTTATTACCTTTAAAGCCCAACATGGTTTGGGTCCAGGCTACCTGCAGGATCGCCTTCTCCCATACAATCCGCCCCGCACACTTAGGTCCTCTGGGAAGAATTTACTCAAGCCAGCCAGAACTAGGCTGGCGGGTGTTACCCGGAGGACCTTCTCTTCCATCGCTCCCAGACTATGGAATGGTCTGTCGGAGGAGGTTAGACAAATTGACAGTCTTCATGAATGTAAAAGAGTCATGAAGACTGTCCTCTTCCGACAAGCCTATCCAGATGAATTTTAAGATGTTTTTAATGTTGTATTTTTCTCTTGCTTTTAAGATTTTAACTGTTGTGATTTTTGTGTTTTATATTGTTGCTGTTCCCCGCCTCGATCCAAAGGGAGAGGCGGGCTTTAAATAATAATAATAATTATTATTATTATAATTATTATTATTATTAATATTATAAATACATTAGCTCTTGCGTAACATTGCAATGTTGAAAATACTGCAAGAAGCATCAGAATGAAGAGGCCATCGTTGCTGGGGGAACACGGGTACTTATGGGATACCTACAGTGAAGTGTTACTCTGCTTGCTGACTGATCTCTACCAACAATCAAATCTTAGAATTCATAAAAACCCATCTGGGAACATCTGTGGGTGGCTAATGGAAACATAATCATAACAAACATTATTGCTTAACCCTGCTGTTTAAGTAACTCTGTGTGATGGAAAGCACAGAATTATTTGCCCTTATGACTGTGCATTCCATGTAGGATCTTCTTTTGATTATAAATTACCATAACTTTTGTACTAAATTAATTTATGAATACATTTTGGATGCTAATGTATGAGTATCCCTTTGGACAGCACAAACACTTTGGACTGTGATTACACACACACGCACACACACATACATATATATATATCTCACAGTCACACACACAGAGAGAGATACAGAGGAATAGATTTACGGCACAATCCAATACATTTTTAGACATTAAAAAATGTGCTACAACTCTCAGCATGACACAGCAAGCAATGGCAGTGGGGATATGCTGGAGATTGTGAAACTTTATATTTTTGCTTTCTAAACATGCATAGGAATGCACCCTTATAAGATAAAATTAGCCTCAAGAATTCATCCAAGCAAACACTTACTAAAGATTCCCAGAGTATGAGAGGCATCATACCCCGCAAGCCACTTAACCTCCTAGCTCTTGAATAGTGCTATCATCTGACCTTAATATTTCTCTAATCCCCAATCCACTGTGGTTAAAAGAAAGTGGGTGCCATAGCTGTCTAGGCAGGAAAAAGGAAGAAGGAAATGGAGAAATTTATTGGAGTTCAAGGATGCCAATAAAGGAGGTAGGAGGGGAAAAGTTAGATAGGCAAGGGGGGAGCCGTATTTGGTCAGGGGAAGATACCAATTACAAATATTTCCTCCACTCCTGTTGTGGATAATCTTTCAGAGAAGTTTGCAGCAAACCAAATGGAGGTGATTCAAAGAGAAAGAGATAGTGTATAAAGGTTCAGATAAATACTGCAAGTATAACTCCAAATTATCGGATGTACTTATAATAGGAACATAGGAGGCTGCCTTATATTGAGTCAGGCCAATTGGTCCATCTAACCCAGGATTGTCAACACTGATTGGCAGCAGCTCCCCAGGTTTCAGGCAGGAATTTTTCCAGCCCTACCTGGAGACTGCAGGGATTGAACCTGGAACCTTCTGCACCCAAAGTAGGTGCTCTACCACTGAGCCATGGCTCTTCTCTCAAAGTTCATCACAATTCAAAATCAGTCACAATTCGAATAGTTAGTCACAAATCCATAATTATAATAGTTCATCACAATCTGTACCATAGAAGAGAAGAGAATTCTACATGAAAACTGAAATATAGACAGAAAGGGTAAATGGAGATCCATCATCCCTAGAAAGCACTAATTCTTATATTATTTTTATCACTTTTTACCACCACTTAGGGTGCAATTCTATACATATTTAGACAGGTGAGTACCCTACAATATCCAGCATTACCCACACATAACCAACATTCCACTATGGTGAAATATATTGTACTTCTATTGAAATTAGAGTTGTTATTTTTAAAAGCTGTACCTATACATGCAAATGTACAGATGCAAATGGTATTCAAATTGTTGTTCTTTTCTATCCTCCTTTTTGACGGCGTGTAAGTGACCACCCTATTTGGTAATAAATCCCATAACTTAAGCACACAGTGTGTCAAGTGCTTCCTTTATCTGCAGTAGGAAAGTAAAATTGAGGGGGAGGGGTACCCCTGAAGCCATCACTTAGCTTTTGAGTATGGCATGCTCAGCTTTTTTTCAGGGTACTCTGTGAGCAGATTAGGAAATTAGCATAACATTCTACTTACATTCTACTTACAGCCACAGTCAGAAAACTAGAGAAGATGAGTTGTTAGAACAGTAGGTAAAGAAGAGTTTGAATTGGCAGTTGCCCATAGATTTCTTTAGATGCTTTGCTCACCTTCTAATAACTACCAGTGTACATCATCATCTGTATTCACAGTGCACCCTTCTTAACAACAATATTGCAGTGACCTTTAGGAATTCCACCTTCTGATCTGTCCTGTCTACTCATATGGGCAATCCCAGCCAACCAGAGATTATGTAGTGAACATGATGAGGTCAACACTTCATAGCTAATCAGATTTCATAGAATCATAGAATAGCAGAGTTGGAAGGGGCTTACAAGGTCATCGAGTCCAACCCCCTGCTCAATGCAGGAATCTACCTGAAAGCATCCCTGACAGATGGTTGTCCAGCTGCCTCTTGAATGCCTCTAATGTGGGAGAGCCCACCACCTCCCTAGGTCATTGGTTCCATTGTCATATTGCTCTAACAGTGAAGAAGTTTTTCCTGATGTCCAGCCGGAATCTGGCTTCGTGTAACTTGAGCCCATTATTCCATGTCCTGCATTCTGGGTTGATCAAGAACAGATCCTGGCCCTCCTCTGTGTGGCAACCTTTCAAGTATTTGAAGAGTGCTATCATGTCTCCCCTCAATCTTCTCTTCTCCAGGCTAAACATGCCTAGGTCTTTCACTCTCTCCCCATAGGGCTTTGTTTCCAGACCCCTAATCATCCTCGTTGTCTCACATAGAGATGATGCCACAAAGCCAGTTGAGAGTGAGGGTAATGCTCCCTGTATCAGTATTGCCTTTACACGAAACAGGTAAACACGTGAGTCCATTTTACAATAGTCCTTAAAAGTTCACCAAGAGAGAAAGGTACTTTTCGTCACTGACTGATATCTCATGGAAATTGCCTCCACATTTTGTTCCAGCTTTGGTACTTATAAAATACATACTTCTTCACAATTCTTACTAGTGCAGAAACTAGCTAGAGTTCAGGGGAAGAACTTCACTGAGGAAAGTGTGCTGTGAATCAGAAGCGAACAAGCTGAATATTTAGGGGTTTGTGAGGTTCATGAAGTATTTTGCCCTCTGAAAAGCATACCTTTGGCCCCCAAACAGGTTAATAGAACAGGTTAACATTTAGCACCACCCTAATAAAGAGTGATGTGCTTACCCTTCACAGGAACATCTTTTCTAATACTACAGAATGCTCTATCAGCAGGAACATTAACCTTCTTGGCAGTCAATCAGGCTTTTCAAAGGTTAGAAGAGTCCATGGCATGGTTAGCAATGATTTATAATATATCAATTCCAATGGAATTTACAATTTCCTCCCCATTCTTATGATTCTTTCCAAGAAGTTTTCCCTTTTGAGTTTTACACTGAGAACATGAGGCAAATTGACTTGCAGATAATGAACACATAGGCTCAATTCGGACGACACGATAGTCAATGGTGGGTTGACTAACCCTAACCCTAACCCTAGCCCTAGGGGGTACTCCCCACACAACATGGTAATAAATAATCAACTGTGGTGTGGATTAGGATCAGCGCTGAGTTGACTATGGCAACATTCGGTTGACACAATAGTAAAAACAACTGACGATTGTTTCCCCCACACCAGTTGTTTATTGTGTCGTCCGAATTGAGCCATTGCATTTATATCTTATATTTGCCACATGATTTTGTGCTTCAGCTAAAAAAAAAGTTTGGATTAGATTTTAATATGTATAAGCCTAATGCTGTGTGTATGTGAGTGAGTGTGTACACACACACATGGGAAGTCAGAGAAATCGAAAAGGAATTCAGATGACTTTGAATTTCTATGAATTCAGCCTGCAGACTCTGTAGCATACTAACATCTTCAGAGTCACACAGACTCTGTGGACTTGTGGATCTTTTTTTAATTTATTTTTTTAAAGAAACTTTCTGAAAATGTACACACGTTTACCATACAAAAGTATGAAAGTTAGTGGAAATTAGGCTAGTATATCTTCTCCTTCTCCTTCTCTTTCTTCTCCTTCTGCCTCTCCTTTTGCTTCTCCTCCTTTCCCCCCCCCCCACTAATATGTTATATGTCTCCTCAGGGCCAGCCCAAGATATTCTGCTGCCTGAAGTGAAGAACAAGATGGCTGCCTCCCATTCCATGTCTGAAAGCCAACTGACCTGCCAGATGAATCTGCCTTCAACAGTGATGGTTGTATAGCATTCTCCACTGCAGCAGGCTAGCTTAGAGGGTACAGATCAGGCTGCATGGCACATAGTTTTAACCTCCAACACCTTGTTGCTCCATCTCAAGATCTGCCACCTGAAGGGCCCACCTCACTTTGCCTTAATGGTCGGACTGGGCCTGTAACTCTGCTCTCTCTTCAACCTCCACCGTGCAGCACAAAGAAAAATACGCAAAATACTGATCACCAGCAAAAGTTACATAAATTGTGTTGACATTTTTAATGTAGTTTTGGAAGGGGAAAACAACAATAGAAATACAACATGATACAACATACTACAAATCTTTACAAGTTTAAAACTACAGTATAAAAGCAAAAAGAAAAGCAAAAAAAATCAACAACTCAGCAGCAGTGTAAAGATGTAAAAGTAAGAGTTTTAAAACCAACAGAAACTAAAAGACTAAAATGCCTGGAAAAATAATATGCGCTCCGTCTGGTGCCCAAAAGAGCAATGTAGTTGCCAGGTGAGCTACTCTGGAGAGCTCATTCCACCACCAGGGTGCTACAATGGAAATGCCCTCTCCTTAGTAGCTAGTGGAACTCATCTCATTTTATTTGGCAGGGGCACTCAGAGAAATGTCTCTGAAGTTGAACGTAGGGTCTGGACAGGTATATATACAGTAACCTGGCCCCAAACCTTTTAGGTCCTTCAAAGTGAATGCCAGCATTTTGGATTGGACTGACAGCCACTGCAGATGCAAATAGACTGGCATAATGTGATGACATTGGCCGGTCACAGTTCAATCCCACTGTCCTATTTTAGACCATCTCAAATTTCTGGACCATTCTCAAAGGCAGCCCCATGTAAAACACATTGCAGTAAGCCAGCCTAAAGAAATGTAAGGATGAATGGATTCCACCATTCCATTGCTTTGCTCTGCCCTGTGTCCCCCTCCTTTGGATTTCTGCTTTATCCAGGAGAATTGATCAAATTAATTCCAGAATGGAAAGACACACAGTGTTACTGCAGCATTTAGTGCATTTTCATCTTGTCTCCCTCTACATTACCAAACCCAGGTGCACACTGATAAAACTCCGCTGGGGGGGAAATACACTCTTACAATTGGTAGTATATAAGGTGGGGAAAGACAAGGATGAATAGAAAGTATTGAAAACTGTGGTGAAGTATGCATGTATAGCATTCCATACAAAACACAGGGAAAAAATGGTAGAATACCTGATGCATCACTTGCTTTTTGGAAACATGTCCAGGTAATTCAGAACTCCAAGAGCCAGGGAGAAATTCAGATAAAGAGAATTTTAAAAGCATCCCTAAAGTAATTTCATTTATTCATAGCATCCAATCCTGAACCAAAGATTTATTATTTTTTATTGTAGCTCCAACAATTTTCTCTAAGGAAAATGTACTTTTTATTTGTGATAAAATACAGGGACATTGGCGCTTTATAATGGGTTCTTGGTAGCTCTTGCTATATCAGTGAATCAAGTGAATGATGCTAAGTGTTGCATTAGCATAGTAATGGCCAGCAGGATTATGGCTTACATGATGCATTAATGTTGGACCGGCCAGCATGAATGGTACTCTGATAATATATTAAGACTACGCCATCTGGCAAGAGCCCATATTGAAGTTTCAATCACAACTGTGTTAATCGTAGCTTTCTTAACAAATGAGAATTACTTGGAGGTAGTACGCATGCTATATAAGCAGAACATACTTTTCACTTGTCAGGACAATGTTAAGTGATTGAAATTTGATTGAAATGGAAAACTCATGGGAGGCTACATCCAGGAAATTGCAACTATAATAGTAAAGTGACCTTACTGTATCAGTACTGTGCTTTGAGGTTGTTTTTATATAATTAAACCATAGTACAGGGGTGTTGGGTAGGCTAAAGGTCATCTAGTCTTACTGCTGTTCATCAGCACTCTTCCCCATCTATTTTTTTAATGTTACAATGCTGCTATCCTGTAGCACAACAATAAAGACAACTTACCTATAATTAAAACATAAAACAATAATAAATTGCGTGAAGCAATTAAAATCAAATTACAAAACAATAGGCATAATACAATTGTTGCCACATTTATACACCTCATGTTTTGATTCAGCTCACAATTAATAGAAAGCAAGTGAGCATCAGAAAATGTTCCTACAGCGCAAACAGAATTTAATAGCTCCAATCTTGTGCAGTTGTATTCGATTGTCACACTGAATTAAAAGCAAAACAAAAACAAACTCATGAGTATGAATGTGGATGACTGTGGCAAACCATGATTGGAAACTGCATTAATAAGCATTGACAATCCCTTCTAGCAAAGTGTTGAATTTTGCATTTCTGGAGGGTAGATCTCACAAGGATACACATCTCTTGATTACTCTGCAGTTGATAATGTGTGGCTGAAGGTGTGTGGACTGACACTTTTACAAAGTATACAAGAAGATGTGGAATGATATGTTTCTTTGTTTCTTAATTCTCCATGCCTGATTCAGTTCACCAGATACACACAGATGTGGAAACGCAGACCTTTGTGAGATGGCATTTTCTGTTTCAATGAGGTATGGTTCAAATGATCTCTCTGCTGATTGAAGCTATGATCATTCACAAAAAGGGGCTGGCCCTACCATTAGGCAGAGTGAGATGGCTGCCTCAGGCATGGTGTGAAGGAACTGGATATAATATTAGAACCTAGGGTCACCCCATGAGGCTGATTGGTGGGACATTAGGGCAGATGAAAGGAAGTCCTTCACACTGCACATCTGTGAAATTCACTACCACAAGATGTAGTGATAGTCACCAAGTTGGATGGCTTTAAAATGGGGTTGGATAAATTCCTGGATAAATTCCTATCAATTCATTGCAGATTTCTACAGGATCCCTAATGGTAGGTGAACATGATCAACTTCATCATCTTCCATCTCATCAGATCTGAAGACACAAGACTGCCAGTAAAACACTTCTTTCCCTGACATGGCAATTTCCATGAATCCCATCAACTGTACAAAGATAGCAAAATTAGCTATCAGATACTGTACATCAGGACATTGCCCCTCTATTTTGTTGTATCATACTGAAAGCCCAGGAGGGGGTTTGCATTCTTTCTGTTAACTAGGTGTACTCTTTGGGAAATATTCCCTCTTAGTCATTAATGCATATTGTTTAGGGCAGTATTTTACAATCAGAACAATGACTAATAGTTAGATAATTTGTTGCTTCTGGCATTTCTGCTGAATCAATATAAGTTTGTCGTATACAGAGGGCATTTACATTACTGATGCAATTGAGTTAGAAGATGTTTAACCCATGAAAGAGGTTTTAAGAAGAGAACTAGTATATTGAATTGTGCGGGTAAAACAGAATTGGGCCAAATTTCCTAATAATACTGACCAATTGAAATCCTCTCATGGGTTCATCACTGTGTGATGGTATGGCTATCAGGGAGGCATTTGCATCTTTCCATAGTTACAGGATCAACTCCCTTTAATCTGATTGATGGAAGGGAAATGTACACACTTGTCAAGGTCCCTTGTGGCCACTCACAGCCTTTTCAGCATTCCTTGTTCAGTGTTGCTGCTTGAGCCAAATATTGGGGTTATTATTATTATTGCATTTATATCCCACCTTTTTTCCTCAAAGGAACCCAGGGCAGTGTAGATAATCCTTCTCCTCTCCATTTAATCTCCACAACAACAACCTTGTGAGTTAGGTTGGGCTGAGAGTCTGTGACAAGCCCAAAGTTACCCAGTGGGTTTCCATGGCCAAGTGGGGACTAGAACCTGAATCTCCCAACTCCCAGTCCAACACTTTAGCCACTATACCACACTGGCTTTGTAATGAATTACAAAGCGTACAATCCACATGTCCAGAAAACCAGCATGCCTGAGCTTCTCAGTAGAAGAATATGCGCATCAAAAGTAAGGATGTCAGAGAAATCTACAATGGAACTAAATGGGTTTGGGGATTTTTTTGTATCTGACCCGTGGATTCTGCAGTGGACTAGCTTTTCTCCTGTATTCCGTAGACTTGCCAAATGGTTTCCTAACATTTGGTAATTTTGCGCAAATTTTGTCATTTGAAATACCCCCCTATATATATATATATAGAGAGAGAGAGAGAGAGAGAGAGAGAGAGAGAGAGGCCAAAAATGCTTATTTTTCCAATAGGCTAAAGCTTGAAATGCACATTGGGGTGAGGAGTGGGGAGGAGAGATTTGGAAACTTTTTTTAAAAAATCCAGTTCCGTCGATTGGCAGATGACCAAATGAAAGGAGCCTGCCAATCTGCAAAATACAGATGGAATAGAATGTTCATAACCCGTATATCCCTACTCTACAGTCTTCCTGATTGTCTGTGCTTCCTTATCTGAAAAAGCCCCCTTGGAGGGGTCACCTCATGGCATCTTCCCTTGAGCTTTCATTGAAGTGCAAGAAGATAAGAAGGTTGCTTGTGACAAGAAAAAGAAAAGATTGTACAATGACAGATAGGACACAGTCACACACATACACACATACCTCTAGCACCTTATTACTAAGGTAAGCAAACAAAAGCATCCTGCACCCCACCCATGAGAATTTGGCCAACGTTTCATGTATTTAGAGAGCAGTTTCTTTCAATTTCAGTTTTAATAGTCAAAGAAAAATGTGCATGTGGGAGGGAATCCACACAGCACTAATAAATGCATGAATAAATTAATGAATATTGTTGGAAATCATCGGGTGGCAAAGAAATCATAAGAAGATTAAAGCACTGTATGTGTGTAAAGAACCAAATGAACAGCAATGTTAGAAAACTTGGGTGGGAAAAATGGAAACGGGGAATGATAAGGAGTCAAGCTAATTACCGCAAGGAGTCGACATAATTAATGAGAACTTCCAGTTAAGCAATCTCAAATTCAAAGCTATTACATCTTAATAGCACATTTAAGTGCTCATGCAGAGCAATGAGAGTCAAACGTGTACAGCACTTTGCCTTTATCAGCCGAAAGATTTGTCTCTCCACAGCAGAAGAGAGAAAGGAATATTTTGCTGCCGGTGACATCACGAACTAATTTCTGACCGTCTATCTCATTGACTTCATCGCCATTGCCAATGGATTAGCCTGGTTTACAAATATCTTTCCTATTTGCCTTGCTTTGCATTCAAATATATATATATATATATATATATATATATATATGCAAGATCAGTAAACACATCAACTGTTTAGACTTGTTCTATGAACTTGATTCATCAACTATCAATCCAATGGTTTTAAACAAGCAAGAAGACTGTTGTATGCATGAGAAATGTGTAAAAGGATACAGATAGGCAGGGACTATTAGAATGGTAAGTCAAACTATTTCAAATTTTGAAGTTATAAATTTGTTTTATCACATTGGGGCCTAATCTACACCGAGCAGGATATCGCACTATAAAAGCAGTAGGAAAGTGGTATATACACCAAGTAGGATATAGCGGTATGACAGTGGTATATGGTATGTGTCAATGGGCACCAACTGTTGTCAGTGCACTTCAATACTGCTATAAAGCAGTAGTGTGGCTCCTGCCTTTTATATACTGCTTTCATAGTGCAATATCCTGCTTGGTGTAGATTAAGCCTGAGTTTCCCAAAGATCATGTCATAGTGGTAGTTTCTTGAACTTCTACTTTAATACAGCACACATGCTGTTTCCAGCCTTCTTCTCTAGGCAGTTTTGTGATATTTCCTGATAGAGCATCAAAGGATCAGTGATTTTCTTACAGAGCTCCATCACACCAGAGATTCAGTGCACTCTCTCCATGCCTGGTGTGCGGATTTGCAGCACTGTACTCACATGATGCCGTGCCTGTCCTGCTGATCACCTGCCTCTTCCCCAGCCTTTCTTAAAATGCTAAATGTCTGGATTATTTAATGTGTCCTAAATCTCAGTGTAGTTTTAAAAGAACTGGGGGCTTGAATGGATTGCATCAGCCTCTGGCAGGAAAAGCAATCGCTCCCAGCAGCCGGCTCCAAGCCTCAATATAAAACCCAAATCTTGCATCCCAGGCTTGAAAGCCTTTTTTAAAATCATACACTGCCTGACTCTCTGCACAGACAGGACTGTACTCCCTCGATGCCCCCAAAGAGCCAAACTAAAGGGTCATTCCATTTTTGCCCGGCAGAAAGGCTGTCTGGTTGAAGTACTCATCTGACAGGACCTGACTGGAGGGAGAAAGAGAAGGGGAGGGGTGGAGTGGAGTGGAGTGGAAGAGCAAACGAGCGAAAGGTTGACAATGACTCCTCAGACATGCAAGTCTTTCTAAAACCACCCCTTCAATTTGTATATGGTAGGGGTGGGCAATTTATGGCCCTCCAGTTGTTTTGGCCTAAAACTCCCATCAACCCTAGCCAACATAGCCAATGGTGACAGATTACAAGAGTTGTAGGCCAAAACATCTGGAGAGCCATAAATTGACCACCCTGATATATAGGGTGGGGCCAGCAATGTATCATATATCCCCAGGACAGGAAATCGAACATGTGTGATACGTATTTACCCACTCCAAAATGCACATTGTACCTTCTGTGGGCTGAAGGTTTGCTGTTGCCTCTGCCAGTTTAATTCTGTATTCCCCCAATATTTTGTTGTGTGGTGCTGCCACTATCACCCCAGAGTATGGAGATTAAATATGGTGGGATAGCAAGTCACTTTTCTCTATCCCCTGGGAGGCCTCTCCTGCTTTAACTAGCCTATAGCAACAGAGAAAATCAATCAGCGTATGGGAAATTCAGGCTTCAGGGCGTAATACCGTTGGCAAGGCTCTGATCAAATGAAGCATCATTTGCTTTAAAAACTGCTGCAGCATACATAGCTGCACATGAATCTATTAGTATTCGGTAGGGAGAATTTGTGTTTTGTGTTAGAAGCAGTTCACATTAAACTCAAGGTCTTAATACTCTTTTGAGGCTGCTGGAAACCCCATGGCAACTCTTGAAAAAAGGCTTTTATTTCTTCAGCATATGCAAATTGGATAAGGTGAAGTCAATCTGATTTAAAGCTTACATCTCTTCATGAACTCAGACAAGACAAAGACTGTATTAAGTGAAATAGGGAGGCAACAGAAGCTCCATGAATCCACTGCAATACACTCCTGAATGGAGACGCGGTCGGGATGGGAGAATCGTATTTCGTGAAATTAAAAATGGAAGACCAACATTTACATCACTCAGTCTGCATCCATTGCTTTTGTTCTTGTTCTTGTTCTTGTTGTTTCATTTATCTGACATGGACCTCCTTGTGGCCAACAGACAACAAGATCTATTGGCCGCAAGGAGAGTAGTGGAAATGCACTGGGTCACCAAATGATTAATTTGGCATCCCATTCATTATGATAATCATGTAGGAGATGGCAGTGTGTGTGTGTGCATGCGTGCATGCAAGTGTGTGCATATATGAACAGAATATATAGTGAAGCACACTTCTGTAAAGGTTTCTTTCACCTCAATGCAGCCATGTATAGTGGTAATTGCAGACAGAGAAGGAACCAAGGAAATAACGACACAGACATCAGAGCCTGGGATAAACTAGGGCCTCATTATTAAATAAGGCAACTCACCAGCACCCCCAGATCTGAATGTGAAAGTGCGGGAATCTGTCATTCCTTTCCTGCAGGCAATTATCCTGCCTGCGAACTCTGCCAAAATTAGGAGACAGGTTGACTCTATGAATCATAGAATCATAGAATAGTAGAGTTGGAAGGGGCCTATAAGGCTATCGAGTCCAACCCCCTGCTCAATGCAGAAATCCACCTTAAGGCATACCTGAAAGACAGCTAATCCAGTTGCATCTTAAACGCCTCTAGTGGAGGCATTGGAGCTTTCTTGGAGTTTTCTTAGGCTATACATGTAGCTTGGAGCTTTCTTAGGCTAAACTTGGAGCTTTCATGAAGCTTATGCTTTCTTAGGCTATACTTTGAACTTGGAGCTTTCATGAAGCTTGGAGCTTTCTTAGGCTATACTTGGAACTTGGAGCTTTCTTGAAGCTTGGAACTTTCTTGAGCTAAACTTGGAGCTTTCTTGAAGCTTGGAGCTGTCTTAGGCTATACTTGGAACTTGCAGCTTTCTTGAAGCTTGGTGCTTTCTTAGGCTACACTTCAGTAGAAGAGGTGGGAGGCCACCCTGTGCCATCCAGTGCTGCACATCTCTGAGTAGGTGAGACAGGATGATCCCCAAAGGCAAGCAGTATCCTGGCTCGAGACCTGAACAGCCCCCAAGGAGCAGGCTTCAGGACTTGCCAATCGTCATAAAGGTGCCAACAAATGCTCGCCAGACCTATTATAATAAAATTCCCACATAACCTTGACCATTTCAAATTGACCTATTTATCCACCCTTTATTAACAATTAATTCCAGCATGAAGTAGGCAAAAACAACAGCAGCAGCAGCAACAGCAACAACAACAACAGCAACAACAACTGTACACAAAAGCCAACCAGTGGCAGGTAAAATTCCTACTCAGCCCTCCACAAAGTAGTGACTAGCTAATCCATACTGGTTATAGGGAGGGAGCGGGAAAGCAAAAGGGGCCCAGTTTGGGGGATGTCTTTATAGGCCTCACCTTGCCTCCTTCCATGCAGTACATGTGCCGTGCATATCTGCTGTACATTTTCCTCCCCCTCCCTGCCCGCAAATGCCACCTCCTACCCGAGACGTTCTGGCAGGGTGAGGAAAGGACATCTCCCACTGCCATGTGAACTGTTTTAAAGTATCTGTCTAAGTAAGCATGCATAAGATTGCACTTAATTATAAACAAGAATATACATCAGTCAAAAAAAAAAAAAAAGGGGGGGGGAAAGACGTGGTATCTTTTCATCCACCCTCTTCATCGGACATTGTATTTCCTAAACTCCATCACTTTTTCCATGTCGGGCCATCTGTAGCCTTCAGTTTCATAGTCTTTTCTTTCTTTTACTAAAATGGCATTTTAGCTCTGTCCCATGGTGGCAGCAGAATGAGACCATTTTCAATGATACAATCAACAGCAACATCTACTATGAATATGTATGCCTCTGAAACGCCCTGTTATTTCAGTAACAGCGCACAGTGCATTGCATATGCAAAGGGCATATTAGCTTGAACCATTTGACTTTACTGATAGAAGGCGCCGAGAAGGGGATGAGCCTTATTCTGATTAACTGAGAGCAGAAGAAAGCCTTTCCTACTTCAGCAATTTGCAGAATTTACATTTAAAAGCTCCAGTCAGTGTCCAGTGATCTTATATTAACACAGAGAGAAAAGCAGAAAGAAGCTTAGTTCCCACAAACAAGCACAGGCCGGGGGGGGGGGGGGGTTCATGAGCTCTAGAGAATAAAGTATCACATTAAAAAACAACAACAACAACAACAACGGGCTCATTCTCACCATTACTTCTGGAATAAAAATGCCCCATGCTCCCTCTCCCTTGGTAGTTTTTTTTTTCCTAGTCCTTAGCTCAGTTTTAAATGACAACCATGCATTTTGTTAGGGAAAGAAGCGCTCCCCGTTCGCTTTAAGCAGAGCAAGCGTGTTTTCCAGTCAAGTCCAGGCAGTAAAGAAATACTCACACTCCAGCAGTATAGTGTATAATACAAGTCCTTTACTGTGGTTCCAATATAAATATATATACAGCAAACTGGTTTCTCCAATAATTCAGGTTTCCAGGAATATTTCACAAAGCATATTTTCCATCCATCATATTTCTCATTCCACCAGCCTTCCTCCTCCACGTAATCCTTCAGCCTAACAAAACAGCCATTCTCCTATCCCTAATGTATTGGCTGTACCCTGACTCAACACTCAGTCAATTAAGCAACCTTCCAGAAAGTGTCCATTATTTCACTGACCTTTTTAACTGTGAATAGAAAAAACTATTCTATCTGATAATTGACTGCAGCTGCGCTGTTCAGTTCTCCTGGACACTCTAAATTGTCCAGTCCTTTAGTCATCTTAACAGAAATTTTCCCTGACACATTTTCCCACCCAGCCATGAAACCATTTCGTCAAACCAACTGGGCCCATTTTGTAGGGTGACCAGATAAAATCCAGGTCAGGGCTCCTATAACTTTAACAGTTGTAGAGAAAAGGGAATTTCAGCCAGTGTAATTTGTATGCAATTAGTTCCTGGTGAAATTCCCTCTTCATCACAACAGTTAAAGTTGCAGGGGCCCTGCCTTCTTTTGTATATGGTCACTCTAGTATAGTGCCTGCACCTTTAACTGTTGTAATGAAGAGGGAATATCACCAGGAACTAATTGCATACAAATTACACTGGCTGAAATTCCCTTTTCTCTACAACTGTTAAAGTTATAGGAGCCCTGACCTGGATTTTATTTATTTACTGCATTTCTATACCATCCAATAGCTGGAGATCTGTGGGCAGTTTACAAAAAAATTAAACCATAAAAAACATTCAAAATATGAAGTGACAGTATAAAAACATAATTGAAAATACAGTATAAAAGCACAACCAGGATAAAAACTGAGCAGCCATATAGATGATGGGGAAGACTCTCCATCATGGGCAATAGTGGTAGAGGCATAGCCACTGCACTCAGTGGTGTGGGGCTAAGCTACACATCCCCATAGTCCTAGGGATGTGCAAATAATCAGAAGTCAACCTCCCCAAATTTCTCCAAATCCCACCTCAATGCTTGCAAGCATTTCCCCTCCTTTTCTCATAAAAATGCATGCACATTTCGATGCAGTCCCCCTCCAAATGCCTGTATCAAGCATGCACATATTTAGATGTACAGATTTTTGAAATGTAATGATTTTAAAATGTATATTATATATTAAATCTGAAATGTAGGCATTTTTGAAATACATGCACCCTTCTACGTATTTGAGCACAATTTTAGTGTGCATTTTTGAAATGTATTCATTTCAAAATGTCTGCCTGTTTAATGTATGAATTCATCTCCCGCGATTAAGGTGTATTTTTCCACATGTTTGAAACATACTCATTTTGAAATGTATGCAAGCTGTTGAACACATTTCATTTTTTGGTTTTTTTATCAGCAAATCACATTGTAAGGTGTGATACGTATTGACCTGAACTGCAGATTGAGTCTCGAAGTCTGTTTTCAGCCCAGAAAGTGTGAACTGAGTAAAATCCTGATACAAATAAATAAATAAACAAACTGAAATGAATTTCTCATAACATCTCTATGTGGTCCACCTCTGTGAGTTATTTCAACATGTGTGTGTGGCCAGATCTAAACCAGGCAGAATAAAGCACCATGAAAGCTGTAGGAAAGTGATATATAAAAGGCAGGAGCCACAGCAAGCAGGATATAACACTGCAAAAGCAGTATGAAAGCACTTTATGGTATGTGTCTATGGGCCCCAACAGTTGTCAGTGCACTTCAATACCATTATAAACCAGTAGTGTGGCTCCTGCCTTTTATATACTGCTTTCATACCACTATATCCTGCTTGGTGTAGATTGGGCCTCTCTCTCTCTCTCTCTCTGTGAATGTGTGTGTAGCAGAGTGAAGAGAGTTAATATTTTTTGCCCTTGACTCTACCCTGACATAGTTGCTGCCTGCTCATGTAGGAATATATATATACATATATATAACGGATGCCACACAATCCCCATGACCAGTACTATGAGGACTCGAAGTATCTTAACTACCATTAAACATACAACCTTAGCATCCTTTGCATACATCTGAATTATTAACTACAAATATATTTTACCACCTCACCCTAACAATGATTTGTTGAATCTTTGATTTCTCCCACGGGGCATTTCAAGATAGCAGCTGCACAGCCATGAAACACCCCTTAAATTATGGAAAGATTGACAAGAAAAGAGAAACCCCTTGAAGCTTTATTTATGTCACACAAACTGTGGGGGTGGTTTGTGTGGTAATGAATATATTAAACAGTGGGTTGTGAGGGGGGGGGAAGCTGTTTTTTTCTTCCCTGCTTGTGCTTTAAATGTGCCTGCGCACCCCCCCCCCACACACACACACGGCTTTGTTATTTTTTGCTGTAATAAAGTATGTTACAAAGGCATTGCCACTTCCCATACTGGTGTAATCAAACCGCTCCTGAGCTGGATTTTTAGCAATCAGTCACTTGAATACCTCTCACCCCTTCCCGCCTTCTCTGCTTGTGACGCAGACTAGTTCATCTGAATACTTAATGCATTCTTTCCTGCAGATGAACTGCAGGCACAACATTAAGGGAAAAGGTGATCTCACGTTCGCAGTGGTCTCTGAGCAGATGTCCATTAAAGCAACTTTGCAACACTGGTCTTGGCTTTAAAAAAAAGTGGGGGGTAAATGCACACAATCGTTCACATTTTAAGGAGAAAATGGATATTCCCCCCCCCCAAAATTCAAAAGTGATGCACATTTTTGTGCCGTTTCCAAAAAATTAATCAGCATTGATTGATGTAGGAATGGGATGGAGAGGACTGTGAACGAATGCATGCAAAAGTGACGTGGAACAGAAATAGATCGATCCGTCCATCCCTAATTTTTCTGACCCATTAGGAGGATGAAAGGCAAAAACCTTTTCTTTATGGCTAACCTTGAAATCTGCAGAAGTCTGGGTCCAATAGCAAAGTCTAGCTGCCAGGGCTGGCTCCAGGTTTTCGAGGACCCTTGGGCAAGACACCCTCAATGGGACGGAGGGGGACTCCCTTGCACCGTGTCCTGCTTGTGGGTCCTTGGTCGACTGCTGGTCGGCCACTGTGTGAACAGAGTGCTGGACTACATGGACCCTTGGTCTGATCCAGCAGGGCTCTTCTTAGGTTCTCACTGCTATTGTCACCAGCGGCTATTGATCCTCATCCTTGCTTCCACTTGCTTGCTTAACTGGCAGGCAGCCAGTGAGCAGGTAGACAGGTATCTACAGGTATTCCTTCTCATACCGCTCTTGTCTTTGCCAGAGTGAGAGGCAGGTGCTCTAGCAGTTAACAATGTTGTAGAAGAGGAGCAAGTGCAGGGGGCTTTTGTCAGTGGCCCTTGACAGGTGCCCGATCATGGCTACCCTTGATGCCAGCACTGATAGCTGTGTTCCGACACATGTTTACCAATGAGTAAGACCCATTGAACTCAACAGGATTTATTTCTGAGTAAGGTTATTGGATTACAGTGTAAAGGGTTTGCTTGGCATGCAGAGAATGCTAGCATCCTGCCCTTACAATCTGCCTAGATGCCATCTTTTGAATGGAAACATTCAAATTGCTGACCAGAAAATCCTCTGTATGGGCTCACATGGCCATCTAGTTGCTTCCTTCCATCGAGAAAAGTCAACGGCTGGAACCTCTCTGCATCACCACAATCACATTTTCAGCAAGTTGTTTCATTTTCCTAACACAATGTACAGCCTAGTGGATGAACTTCTAGGGAGCACCTTGACTACAACCGTATTAGAAGTGTTGCTCAGCAGGTGCAAGTGGATATTGCCACACTGAATCCTGCCTGGGAAGGTGCACCTAGGTATCAACAGTTGGGGACTTCAATATAGGCAGCAATGAGCAATTGTATTGTAGAACCAATGGAGGAGAAGGGATGGTCAAACTTTGTGCCTGCTGACTAACCATTTGCTGCAAAAGTGTGAGCAGCCTAACCATGGCTTAGTGTGTTGTCTGAATAAACCCATTGCAATGTAGAAACAAAATTGTTATTACACACAGAGCAAAAGGCCAAGACGAGAACAGAGATGTTCAGTAAGGTATTCTTGCACCAAGCTAGTTTATATGGTTTTAAGAAGAAGCCTGGTGCAACAACTCCCCCCCCCCCATTGCAATGTCTAAGATTTACATGGCATTCAAGAGTGGTGTTTCTTTGTTTTATACTCCAGTCTCTATGAACATTATTTAAGTTTGCAGCACCAAATTTTACAGAGACATTTTCAAGGCTTTCACATTTCCAAGGCCCCTGGATACCTTAAAGCTTTATTTATGAGAAATGTTGTGTACAGAACAGTCTTGGAGAGTTACAGTCCTGGGCCATGATCTAGATGTACATTTCTATTGTTCAGCTTTGTTCTACAAGAAGGAATTAGGGCACAATCCTATGCATGTTTAGACAGAGAAAATGACCTATAATTACCAGCATTCCCCAATCAGGAACACTTGTCATGGTAGGACTTTTCTCCATGCATAGGTTTGAGCTTCTAATTACTCACCTGTTAATCTTTCCTGAATTGTTTTTGTACATTGAATACTTCCATACCAGTTTTTTTTAAAGGTGTTTCTTATTCTTAAGGCCCCATCCTATGAGCGAATGAACTAGCACATGAGATTTCTGGAAGCAGGATATGGATGAGCCCAATAATTCTGTGATCTACCATTGTCTTCCACTTCTCCTTTTCCAGTGCCAAGAAATTTACTTTGGGATTAGTAAATCTGATAGTTTCACTATCTCTCCCCTCCCCCAAACTTTTTTTAAAAAATAAATAAATGAATGAATAAAAAAATCTCAGGTTCTTTTTCTCCTGGATACAAACAACTTTATGAATTGTGGTAAATTACTTTTTAACAATGAACTCAACTCACCCATTTGCACTAGGGATGTGTATCATATCGTTAGAATTCATGATAACGATACGATATGCTCTCTCTCATGCCTAAAAGTTACGATGACGATACGATAGAAAAACTTACAATAATAATCGGGGATGATAATTTTCGGGCGATTTTATCATTTTATCGGACTGCCATATATCAATCAATTCTTTATTTACAGTCAACAGACCAATTATACATCACATTTTATAAACAGTTAATACCACCAGGAATTTTGCGATCCCCAAATAAAATTCCAATAAATCTAAAACCTGGCCACATTGAGAAAAATAGGGATAGTGGTATGACTACTTTAATACTTAAGGTGAGGTCATTCTCAAAAGAGTTACTACTACTTTATTGTTAAAAGTCCACAGACCATACAACTGTGATTTAAACAGAACATAAGGGGGGGAAAACTTATAAGTTAAAATGCAGGCTAAGTAAATTTTGAATATTCAGCAAACTCTATAGAATAAGTAATACTTTCCCTCGAGTCCTAAGCATGTTGTAAGCGTGTTCGATCTTTTCTTACTATCTGTGCACCATGTGTCTCGTTAATTAATACTTAAAAATTCCAATTTCCTGTAGCTCATCACTTACTCAGCTGGATTCTATTCCTCATTGCAGCACAGAGGAATTTTGCTACTTGCAGGGTTATGTACTTATTTGAGCCCTGGAGAAGGTTAGCCAATAGGGTTTCCCTGGTACATCCCGAAAAACGCTGCATAATGGGGCGTAACAGATCATCCCTAGCCTTGTTATAAAAGTTGCAGGAAAACAGTATATGTTCCACATGCTCCACCTCATAGTTATTACATGGACAGCATCGATTGGCTGCTGGGATTTTTTTAAATCTACCCTCCAGTAGCTTAGACGGAAGGACATTAAATCTGGCCAGCGTGAAGGCCCTTCTGTATTTAGCTACAGCAAGCCAATTTAAATATGCCTGCACCCCTCTGCGGGCAGAATCTAAAAGGCCCAAAGAATGGGGAGAACAGGGGCCTCGGGCCATTCCGCGGAGCTCCTGAAGGTCCATATCCGCTAGTCTTTGCTTAATAATCCGTTTGGCCTCATCCTGTTCCAATGTTAACAAATACCTGGGGGGAATACCTAACGTGCAAACTTTGAATACCACTGTTTTTGTCCAAGGTGATTCACACGAGTCAAACAGAACCTGGGATTCTAAAGAGTTATAAGAGAGTAGATGATACTTTCGGAACCAAAATTGCAAAGTTTGGGTCCAGGCCTGGCAATTTAGGGCCATATAAAAATGCCTATAACTTCTGTATTTTAAAAGTTAGAGGCTTGAAACTTGGTCACAGTGCTTATGGGGTATGCCTAAGTATGTGTATGAAATTTGAGATTGATCCCTCCAACCCTTGATTTTATATGAATTTTTTAATGATCTTTTCCATTCTGACAGGTCTGAATGAATGCACAGAGTGAGCTGTCATTCTGATCTTTCAGAACGGAAACAATCTTTTAAAAAATCATATAAAATAGAGGATTGGAGGGATCGATCTCAAATTTGGCACATATGTGTAGCAACATGTGCTACACATATATACCAAATTTGAGATCTATCCCTCCAACTCTTGATTTTATATTAATTTTTTAAAGATTGTTTCCATTATGAAAGATCAGAATGACAGCTCGCCAGACCTGTCAGAACAGAAACGATCTTTAAAAAATTCATATAAAATTGAGGGTTGGAGGGATCGATCTCAAATTTCATACGCATACGTAGGCATACCCCATAAGCACTGTGACCAAGTTTCAAGCCTCTAACTTTTAAAATACAGAAGTTATAGGCATTTTTGTCTTTCTGCCAAAAATATCATTTTTTAACGATAATTATCATGAAGACGATATGAATCACCTACGATATGAATTAAGACAATATTTGTTTTGGTCCAAAATGACGATAACGATAAAAGATGATATTTTTTGGTGTGCACACCCTTAATTTGCACAACACAAATTCAATAGGTAGAGTTATTCCCAGCATGATAAAGACATAAAGCTGATTAAGCTGAAGAGACTGCCAGAAAAAAGGAGGTGGCAATCCTAAGTAAGCAGTAATGCCATTGAATAATGATTCAAACCCAGTAACAATTCAAACCCAGATGTTTAAGAGCAATGCATATGCACCTGTCTGGACCCTAAGATCATCCTCAGGGTTCCTTTTCCATGAGCCCTTGCCAAAGGAAGTGAGGCAGGTTGCTACCAGGAGGAGGGCCTTCTCTGCTGTGGCACACTGGCTGTGCAATGAGCTCCCTAGAGATGTTTGCTTGGCACCTACGCTATACTCTTTTTGCTGTCCGGTGAAGACCTTTTCATTTCATTTTAACAGTTTATCATCTTACTTTTTAACTTTGCTGTTTTAAATCTGTATTTTAAATCTGTATTGCTGCTCATTTTTATCCTGGTTGTGCTTTTATATTGTACTTTTATACTGTGTTTTTATACTGTGTTGTTTGTTTTATCCTTTGAATTGTCTTCATGGTTTTAATTTTTGTCACCCACCCAGAGAGCTTCAGCTATTGCGGGGGGGGGGGGGGCTATAAATGCAATAAAACAAACAAACAAATAAATTGCACTAGATTTTCTACCTCTGGATGGATGCATCTGTTCATTTCAGTTTCTCCTACATTCATTTTTTTAAAACTACTTTCTTTTTGTCCTGAATAGGTACGTTGGAGGAATATTGGGGGTCAAGCTCACTGAGCTTTTAGGAACTCAGCTATCCCCTTCATTGTCTCCAAACTCCAGTTAGCTTGTTCATGCATTGGCCCAAAGTGATCTGTGTTGAGTCATGCCAGCTGAGAAGGAGGAAAGCTTTACCTGTGATTATTCTGCACTGAGCATCAAGTTGGTCTGGATGAACATCAAGGCTGTTCCCACCTCTATCGTTCTATGTGGATGGTCATGGTTGCCAGCTGAGTACTTGTAATGGGGAATGGTAGCTTCAATGGCCTGATAGCTGTAGTTGCATAGATGCCATGTTTTGATTCCAGCAAATACATAAATTTGGGACTCAAGACCACCACTCTGCTACTGACAGCCATCCATTTCCAAGGTAGTGATGAAGGAGGAATTAACCACAGCATAGGGTACTGTATTTAGATAATGCATATCACCTAAATGGCACATCTGTTAATGGTGTGGCCCTTAACTCCTTTAAAACAGCATGCTAAACCCAGAAGATTTTGTTAATTGAATATGATGTTGAGTTGACTCTGAATCTGGCCAAAAGTTCAATGTGACACAAATTTCTCAAGGAACAATGTTGATATACCTAGTAAAATACCCCCAGATAGTCATGCACATACCTACATTATTTTGAGCCATCAAATCTTTGGAGGCCAACCCTGAATTGCATTAAGATTCACATGATTCCATTGAGGATTTTTGCACATCCCTAAATTGGCAATGACTGTTGACTAAAGCAAAAAATTATACAGAAATCCTTCTTCCAAAGGATTTTGGGCATGAAAAAGCTCCCCCCACCCCACAGTAGGCATCAACTATGGCCAGATTACACAACACAGCAATAATCTGGAATAATCTGTTTTAGCACAAATGCTAGCTTCTAGAGTGATGCATCTGAAAATGCCCAGAGAACTTGCAATTGTTACAGTAATTGCAATTGTCCATTTCTTCCCTCTTATCACTGGAATATCAGCTTTAAGCAGAGTTGTGCAGAAGAATTACAGGTTTACAGTGGGGTCTCTATCTACCAAGGGATATAATTGCAGAGCTGCACATCTCTCCTAGCCCTGTTTTTGGCACCGTTGGTATCCATCTGCTCTCTTTAATGCTGCAACACAGAGAGGAGCAGATGGGGCCCTCCTCTCCAGGCTTCTCCTGAAGCCCATATCCATTATAACCTAATTTTTATGATGACAGCCTCACTGTCAGAAATGCCAGTCACTTCCCTCCCCTTCTCTGAAACAAAAATAGTTATGTGATTGCTGCTGAGCTGTTAAATTGAAAACTAGTAGCCTGGTATAAAAGGCAGTTAAGTTGAAGCACTAGTACATAACAGCAATCCCATTGCTTTAACTCACTTATGGGACAGAGCTTTTTTTGTTGTAATGTATGGATCCCAAATCCTTGCAAGTTCTATCTTGTTTCCAAGACTGGTACTAAATCAGGGCACAATTCCCTACCATTTGGTAGTTTGTCATTGATGTGCATCCAATATATTTAAATACAGTCGGAGGAAGGATGAAATGTCCCTCGTATTGTTTATGCTGTGTCTGGCATTTGCAGCACTGGTAGCAAAACCTAAGCAGCTTATGGCTTACTCTCTTTATGGGGTGTGTGTGTGTGTGACAATCAGGTTTAATAGTAGAATTAGGCCTGGATGCCATGGATGTACAAACATCACATGGATTTTAGTCTGCCCTGGAGACGCATGGTGATGCATGGAAAGGTCTACTCAGTTCTATAAGATCTAAACATTAAGATTTTTTTTTAATCTCCAAGTGCTTCCCTCACTTCAAGACTTTGACTTTTTCTCAGAAGTCTGGCAGCAATGACATTCGTCTTATGCGACCGTGTGTCATGTGTTTGTTTGTGTAACTAGTTGCATATTCTCTGTTTTATAGATTTGGATGGATTTGTAACATTTTTATATATTAATAAAGGAAAATGCGTACACCCCCCCCCAAAAAAAAACCCATTACATTGACACTAGAGATCATACATGTCATGGTGAATATATCCAGAGACTGGGGATGTTGAATAAATCTGCAATGATTCAAATGAAATCAGATTTCTGTGAGTCTAACAAACAGATTCTGTGGCAGACCAGTATTTCCAAGTTCTGCAGGTTCTCTCTCTCTCTTTTAACTTTGGGTGAGGGATCAAGCGCACACTCACACTAGTGAACATTAGTACAAGTGCACATTTGTAAATGAACAAAATGCTCTTACCAAAAAAAATCCAACTCAATGAGCAGATGATGCAACCAAAGATGCCTGACAATCCACAAAACACAGTCAGAATGGATTTAATGAAATATGTACATCCGTACAAGACACCAATCCATATTCCATAATCTTATACATTATTAGATATTTTCCCCCTGAGCTGCAGTGTACTTTTGCAGTTTCTGATGACGCACCTTGACCTCTAAACGTTGGTCCATCATCTTCAACCATGGACTTCACAGAAAGGTTTGATAAATCAAACTGAAAACCGGTATATCCTCCCACTATCTCAGGGACTTTTTTTGTTGTTGTTTAGGCTGTTACTTAAGCTGCCTCGCCACCACAGTCAGACTTTAATGCCAGCTATTACCTTGGCTCTGTGCTGCAATTTGTTCTTGGCAGCCTGCCCTGCGACAGAATTTCTCACAGGCATTTGCATCCAGCAATGGAATGCACAGCTGATCTAAACTCACCAACTGTACCATCCCAGCCCTTGGAGAACAACATGAAGTTGTGGTGAAGCAGTTGGCAGACTGCGGTGATGACACAGAGATGGATTTTCTTCCCAACAAATGGTACAGCACCTCAGGTTTTAATTAATTCCCAAGGCAGAGGCTCAACTCTGCTTCACAAGGTTTGCTTGGTTTACTATGTTTTTATTTTATTTTATTTTATTTTATTGCAAATAGCACTGGGCAACTCAGCTACCGCTAGCTGTATTTTCACCAGCAATTTCCCTACTACAAGACCAATGTTTATGTATTATATTATATATTAATATTATACATTATATTAATATCATAAACATTTTGTTAAAGCTGCAAGGGCAGCTACTAATTTAGTATTTTATAAATGAGAGCTGGTATAACCTTTGCTAGTCTTTGTGAAGACTCCCTTGTTCCTCCTTTCATTATCTCAGTGGGTAGAGACATATGACAACGTTACCACATGTTGAAGTGTTTGTTTTGCATTTTGCTAATGGTTGGAGACTATGAGAAAGAGGGAGAAAGGGGGATTTTAATGACTATGCTGAAGCTTATTGTTTGAAATGTCACTTCCTCTTCAATTGTGTATATTTTATTGACATGTTTGCTGGGGTGGGGCATATTCTTTTCTTCTGTGGTCCTGTCTGATAATACTTTAGTCAACAATAGACTGTAATTATTAACCAAATGGGAGAGTTCATCAAGGCTGGGTGTAGTGTGTGTGTGTGTGTGAGAGAGAGAGAGAGAGAGAGAGAAAGCAATGATTTAATTTGTACTACTATCTTCATGCTACTAGGGACAGCAAATGTGCACATTTCATTTCCAACAAGTGGCAATGAGTTACACAACCAAACACTTGTTTACAACATTTCAGACCTAGCCACCCCAGAGTAACCAGCTTTAATCCTCCCAATAATGCACACTCAGTTGAACATTTTCCATGTGTCAAAGTGATTTTCACACCTACGCAAGGTGATGCCCTATTTTAGGTGTGTATTTCCTAGAAGTCTTTGGAGATTTGGTTCATTAACCTTTACTCCGCGTTCATAAGAATTTCCATGTATGGAATGAAAACATATTCCAAACATATTCCAAACATATTCTCCAATTATTGGAACAATCTCATTAAAAATGCAAAATAAGCACAGAAATGAGTACTGCAACTCTCACTAAAGCTCAGCAATTAAACTTGATTGCTTGAACCTTCTAATAGGGAAAGGTTTCTGAGGTCAGCAGGGTGCAGACTAAGGAAACTTCAGGAATTGTGCATTGCAATTCTAACTGATTTGCACATCCCATAATAATGTGAGGATGAAAATTATTTATCCACTGGTTTTCACACTTCCCAGTGTGATGCTATTCCTTGCTCAGAAATATAGCAAAGTTAGAGCTGAGCTAAAATTTCTCGGAAGACATATTTCTGAGAAACTTTCTGGTTTTTTTCTTCTCTCCCTTCCAGCCAGGAAAAAAAAAGAAGGCCATTCTTTGTGGTCTCCAGCATTCCCATCACCCAACAAAGCCCTAGAACAACTCTACAACCAAGAGATTTTGGAGGATACAAAATGGTGGCCAGACTGACATCACATTTATTTCTACTGCCACTTACAACATTGGGTCTATATTCCAGCTAACTTGCTTGTTAGGCTCCTGAAATGCACCAATTTTGGAGTGGTTTGTGAGCCCCAAATTTATTTATTAACTTACAACCTTTCTATACTGTTCTACATCTAAGAGAGATTCCAGAGTGGTGAACATAAGGGTAACCCATTATTAAATGAATGGCACAAGTATTTGACAGGGATGCAGAGAGTTTTTAATAATAATAATAATAATAATAATAATAATAATAATAATAATTGATTTACATGTGTAAATCAAATTTGGGATAATCAGTTGATGTTTGGATACAGTTAAAGGGTTGCACAGTTTTATCGTAATTGGCAATAACAAAATGAAAAGTGTGTTTGTGTGTGGAGGGAGTGGCCTGGTTCTAAAGGCAGTGAAATGAAGCAAAAATTGTAATGCCTAAGATATAAACAATTCATAAGCGGCAAAATGATTGGCAGGCAGAGAGCAGGGAGCTAACAGGGAGAGAAAGCAAGGAGCCATTTGGGGTCTGGGAAATATATCTATAGAGACCAGTTAGGCTGGAGGAATCATGTCACTTCCATTGTCTCCTATGATGGTGGAGAAAAGGACATTCTTCTTGTACGGAAGGAAGAACATGTCTTTTCCATGTTTTCTCAAATGTAAGTTCAACCAAATTCAATAGAATTTCTTTCAAGTAACTGTGCATGAGATTGCAGCCTTAAGCTTTGTTCTTGTTCAAGATCTACACTCTGGCCTCAAATGCAACAACATTTGAAACTGTGTGCAAACACAGGAATCTTCAAACCCATGCCTTTTCCAACCAGACATGAACTGTATTGACTTGATTTACCCATTTCTGAGGGAATGTGGTGGTGAGGATTCTTAGAAGTAGGATGCACCCAGAGCAGACATGATTTGGAGTAAGTCCCACTGAATGTAGTGGGACTTAATTCTGTGGCTGCTTATAAGTAAATTAATGGTGTAATCATATATGGATGTCCATCAGCCTCCATACTCAGAGGCTGATGGGTATCCTATGCAAAGCAAGAGAAACAACAGAGGCGTTCATCACCTCCTCATTTCTTCCACTCTGCAGTTTGACTAGACAGACATTTTTGCCCATGTAGCTAGAGCTCCATGGAGAGGGAGGGGAAGGAAACTGGGGAGGGATGAGAATAGCTCATATGCAGCAGAGGATTCTGATAAGGATGACACACAGGTTCCACTGGGCCTTGCAACTATCTTTTGGCCCAGGAGAAACCTCATCTGCTCAACCTCACAGAAGGCACAGGCTGCAAAATCAGGCATGGATGCTTCAACTGCTCAGTCAGGACCTCCAGGAGGGGCTGAGGTAACTGAGGTCTCATAGGATTTCAGTTGGCAACTCCATGCTGTGACAACATCCTCCTATTTTTCTATTAGGAGACAGCAGACCTGCTTAGAACTATCCAAGGTCATATTTTTGTCCTATCTTGATTGGACGGCCACCAGTTGATACCAGTGTTCTTATGAGAGTCGTGGAACCACATAATAGGGTATGAGGAACAGACAGGGGTTCCCCTGCTGCTCCTTACATATCTCAGCATCCACCTCACTCTGCCTTATGGCAGGGGCAACCCTGGACTGGTTGCAACTATGCTGAGATTGTCATCTGCATCATCCACCCAGATAGTAAAATAAGCATCCCTGTGTTCTCACAAATGTGTGGTGAAGCACACATCATGAATCTTATATATACCACCTGATCTCAATATGATTTCAGCTATGCTTATTCAGCCAAAACAAAAACAAAAAAAATCATGTTTATTGGACACCACAATGCCTCTTTAATAAGGGTTTGTCTAATCTGCATAATTGTTGGAAATGTAATGCACCTAATGCTTCTTTTATTCATATGTTTTGGCAATGCCCAATAGTTGTCCCCTTTTGGGAGGAGGTCATAATAGGGATAAACTTTGTATTGCAACCGTCTTTAATATGGAACGATGTACATGTCCTCCTAAACTACCTGCCGGTTCTTGGAAGTTAACACACGATCAGCGCAAATAGATTTTCCGAGACCTTATGACAGCTAAAAGACTGATATTATTACATGGGACGGATAAATGTTCACCTCCCATAATGCAATTGACCGAGGACTTCACAGTGCTGTCACCATTTGAATGGGTGGTATATAGATGCCACCTGTAAGTGGATAAATACATGTATATTTGGTCTGCTTTTCCTGAAACCTATGTCTAACTCCCCCCCCCTTTTTATGAATGGTGTATCTGATGGGGGGGGGGGGGAATTACATTCCTATGCATGTAATATTTGTTCTCCCCAGCCCACAATTTGATTTATGTTCTGTTTTGTTAAATTCACAATAAAAAGATAAAAAGCAAAAAAAGAATATGATTTCAGCCCTTATATCCTGCATTAATAAGCATTCAGCTTGCCACAGAAGATCTTGCAAATCCCTCCGAAGCTTTCTTTTAAGAGTGATCATTGTATTGATTGTGTGTGTTTCACTTAGTGGTTTACCACCAGGGTGTGAATTCAATTTGTTCAAGTTCATATTAGCCTTTCAGTTGAATTTCCTTATGGTTAATCATACATTTATTTCCCTTGTTATTTTTTGCTATATTTCCTAAACATCTGTCTCATTAAGTGAGGTTTTGGCCACCAACTCGCTGAAATCCCTGCTGAGGGCACCACACTTTTGGAGTACTATGTAATTCTACCCACTGAGTAAATGAAAGATTAACATAATTTCAGTTTTCTTGTATGAATATAGTTTGCTGCTATTGAACAATGTGGTTTAATATCTCCAGTACATTTAATTAGCTGGAAGTGTCTGCCATGTTATAACCCAGATACTAGTCTTGGACTGAGCACCACTTAGCTTAATGTGATGACATTACTTCTATAGCATTCACTGTTGTATTATAGTTTGAAATAGCTCTTTTTATATCTTGTTGTAGCACAGACCATTATTGTGGTTTGCTTTTTCATTTATCTCCACCATATATTGTTATATCACAACTGTCACATGGAAAGATGCTTGGAAGGCTTCCATGTTAAAATGTAGCTCCTTCTATTAGGGTGACCAGATAAAATCCAGGTCAGGGCTCATGTAACTTTAACAGTTATAGAGCAAAGGGAATTTCAGCCAGTGTCATTTGTATGCAATTAGTTCCTGGTGAAATTCCCTCTTCATCGCAACTGTTAAAGTTGCAGGGGCCCTGCCTTCTTTTGTATATGGTCACTCTAGTATAGTGCCTGCACCTTTAACTGTTGTGATGCAGAGGGAATTTCACCAGGAACCAATTGCATACAAATGACACTGGCTGAAATTCCCTTTTCTCCACAACTGTGAAAGTTACATGAGCACTGACTTGGATTTTGTCTGGTCAGCCTACCTTCTATACTCTGATGCAGCAATAATCAATACATTGAATTCATGTGTCATGCCTCTGAAATTATCTTACCCATTATGCTACTATTTAGGGCCAGAACAGTGGTATCTAGACTGACAACCCTGTGAATGACACAAAGCATGGACAACCCTGGCTATTTATTTCCTCCTATGTACCTGTCATGCTCCCACTGGATGAATCCTCCCCAGAGGAGGAGCTAGTGCTCATAGAGACAAAGAACACCACAGAACACTTCAGATGACCGGGGGGGGGGGGGAAGCAGCTCTCTCTGAGGAGAAGGCCAAAGGAACATCCTTGCAAAGGTGGAGGACTCTGCCCTAGACCTGAGAGCATCATCACCTCAAGAGGCTGGCCAGTAGGCTCCTTTGAAAAAGCATGCTCAATTACCAAGGCTGACTTCTCAAGAGGAAAGGACTCCTCAGGAGCAAGCTCCTCCTTATGAGTAGAACTTTTGCCAGAGGTCCTGTAACACACCGCAGTTGAGCCCTGGGTGGCTCAGCGTTAGGAAGCTCAGTGTAAGGCTGGCCATTGCTGGAACAACATTGTACTATTTGCATTCTTGATATTGTGATTAGGGCTGCTGTTGCAGCTTAATTCTTTTCACTGGATGGATCCCTGTGGTAGCCTTGGCTCAGTGCACGATTGTGAGCCGAGTGCTGGGTCAGTTTGAACTCATTCAATCATCACACAATGTGATTTCATCAATTAAGCTCATGGAATAGTTTGATTCCCTGGAGGCAGCTTTAAGGTGCAATCCGACGGGCATCCTTTATGGGATCATTTTGTAATGTAGCCTCCTATTAGAAAGGCAATTTGCAGAGAAAAAAAAAGGCAAAACAAATACAATGCTAGCTTAGATTGACAAAGGAGACCTCACATTTTAGTGAAGAAAAGGTAAGATAGGCTTACTCACAAATGTCCTTACATTAAAAAAAAATATACAGGTACAGTGTACAATTTCAAAAATGGCTTTGTTCAGTCTATTTTCTGCTCTATTACACTGGCAGGAGTGAGAGACTAATCACACATGCTCCCAGCAATGGTAAAAGTCAGAGAGGGATGGGGAGGAAGGGGAGAAGCAAATGGAAGAGTTCACAGGAACCACATGGGAGGCTATAGAGTTCCTGAGGCTAGTTGAGGTCAACATTCCTAGGAACTAACTAACCTCAACACTGTCCCTTTCTAGTCACCGGCCTAGTTCGGATGAAACTTTAGACAACAAAGTTTAGACAACTATCAGTTGCGTTGCTTATTGTGTCATGTTTTGGGCGACACACAACACACACACAACTGGTGGTACATTATTAAGCAACGGGGGAAACAACAGGACTTTCAGCCACGGAACAAGGGGAGGTGCAATGTGTCAAGTGTTGGGCAAGGCAAAAATAACGTATTGTCCGTGGCCTCTTCCCCCCTCCATTGCCTAATATGTCGTCCGAACTAGGCCACTTACAGACTAGGTTGCAATGTTCCCCACAATCCCAAGGTCCTTAGGATATAGTGGATTTCCATTTCTGCTCAATACACCCTAACCTACCTCCCCATAGTGATCTATTGTCATTGCTCCTCTAGTATTAGTGCTGCCATGGCAGAGGAGGCAAAATGGAGGTGTCCTCTCTGTATGTGTCTGTGTCTGCGGCAGATTATGGATGGCATTGGGGAGTTTGCCAGTATGAGACCCCCCCTGGAACTTTTCCTTCCACTGGAATCAATGGAAAAGGGAGAAAGTTTTTTTGTTTTGGTTATTTTTTTTAGAAAGGTGGAGATGATGTTCTGCCCCATCTTCTCATCTGGCAGAGGAAGCCCAGGATGAAATAAAAGATTTCTTTTCTAGCATGGGGTAAAGTCCAAAAATTCTACTCGAAGTAGGCACATTGAAATTAATAGGACTTCAGTTACTTGTTACTAATTTAAGTCCATTCATTGGGTTTACTCTAATTAGGAAATATCATTGGATTTTACTCATTCTACCACATTTTTTAAAACTAGTGATTATTTTATATGCAAATGCCTTAAGCATCCTCTTTTCATATATTAATTGTTTGACCTTATCTATGCTGTCTTAAATCTAGTGCAATAATTATTCTGTACAGGGTTTTTTTTTAATTCTTCATTTTTTAAAACAAATAGCTGTGAAAATCCATTATCTCTCACCTCCCCCCTCCCCCCCCACACCGCTTAACAATTATGGATATGACTCATACAAATCAGCTTTTCAAATATCTTGTCATAAAATAAAGGTCAACTCGTGGAATAGTTTAACAAGAAGTGCTTAAAGAATATAAAGGAATAATGTTGTGGCTTTCATTATAGTTTTATCTTTAAACGCTCAGAACTTATTATTAAAGTTAATTTTCAGATGACTGTTTCTCCCAAACTGCTATTTTTGACCTGATTATTCTACAAGGCTAAAACTCAGTGGTGGAGGGTGGGAGAGAAAACTTTATGATGTACTCTAAAAAAGTTTATGGTACTGCTATAATTTTAATCAGTGGCTATCAATCATCTGTGTGGGAAAAGGTCTGTGGATTTTATATGCACTAGCATTTTATAATTTTGGCTCTGACTTCCAGTGTTTGAATGTTCTGGTATTCTGTAAAATGAAATAAAATACATAAAAGAGGGATACAATCCACCTAGTTTTTCATCTGCACATCATTTATTAGCATACTGAAATTCTGCACTGCAAAAAGTAAAAAAAAAGAAAGAAAAATACAGAACAATCCTATGCCTGCCTTCATGGGAGTAAGTCCCATTGAACTCAATGGAACTTACTTTTTAGTAGGTGTGTATTGGACTGTGCTCTTCAGTAGGAAAAAAATGTGCTTTTTTTGACCTCATTTTTTGGTAGCCTTTGTTTAAAATGAGAGAGAGAGAGAGAGAGAGAGAGAGAGAGTTGAAAAACCCATAAAGGTGGTGGTAGTGGTGGTGGAAGCAGGAATCAATTTAACACCATTCTCCTGCGTTGCCACATTTTATTTAGTATTCACATTCCCCCATCAGACTTCCAATCACGCACTTGCAGGCTGGCGCATCATGCGGCAGGGCAGAGTGAATGGGGCCATAAATGGAGGTAGCAATTGTTGTCTGAATGTTGCCGGAAAACAAACAACAGACAAAAAAGAATGGAGCAAGGGAAGAGAAACAATAAGAGGTGAAGTAAATAAAAAATGGGGTACATAATTAGCAAGGGGTAAATGGAATATATACACTTTAATCCAATGCCTTTCAGACCATATGGGCCTTACCCCGCGCCCGGCGCAGCTTGGGCATAGTGGGGCGGTTGCGGGGGGGCGCGGGGGGATGAAGCATGGAGGGGCGCCATTGGCGGCCTCCGTTTCATGCCAAAAGGGGGGGAGGAGGAGCAGGAACCTTTATAAGGCCTGGCCTCCTCCCCTCCCTGCTCTTTGTAAAGCGGCTTGTGAAGCGTGGAGCGGCTGAGCGAGGCTGTGGGCAGCAGCAACAGCCTCCTCAGCGGCGAGCCCCATCGACGGCTATTTGGAACGGGGGTCTAGCGTTCCAGGCAGCGTCGTTCTTGGGGAGAGCCCAGGAAGTCACCCGGTCGGGAGGCCGCAGGTTGGAGGAGGGACCGGCTGGTCCTTCCTGAGGGTACTGAGGGTGGTAGACTGGGCCCTGGCAGCATTCTTTACAGGCTGCCTTACCCGGCTGGGAGGCCGCAGGTTTGGGGAAGGACTGGCTGGTCCTTCCTGTGCGAATGAAGGGTGGTAGACCGGGCCCTGGCCGCGTTGCTGCCGGGCTGCCGTTCGGTTTATAGGCGAGCCGGCTGACTCATCCAGTCCCCGCGGAGGCGGGGAGGAGGGTTCCATGGGGCAGCAGAGGCCTGGGGCGGCTGCAGCCGCGATGAAGGTCTCCTTCCCCTGAGCGGATTGTAAGGGGCGGGGGTCATTGGGACTTGTAGGGGGGGATTTGCAGGCTGGCAAAGGCCCCTTCGCCTAGGCAGGCTTAATTTCACCCAGGGCTGGGCTGGTGCCTGAATTAGAGAAGCTCACAGTCTGGCCTGTGTGTCCCTGTGAGAGGGCAGGAGTTTTTTGGGACCATCGCCTGGGCGTGGGGGAGATTACAGCCCCCCCCCCTGTTCTTTGCATTCTCGGGCATCGGCGGGTACTGCAGGGGGCATGTACATGCCTCCTCCAACTGTTCCCTCATTTAAAATTATATTAAAGGTTGCTCATTGGTGGATAAGGGGTAGTCTAAGGGGCGGGGCTTATTGCTTCCCCCTGTTCTACCTTATTTGAATAGTACATTTGTAACGGGTTGCAGGGCTTTTGTTTTACCCGGTCTACATTATCTGAAATTGCACATTAGACAGGGGTGGCAGAGTGAGTTGGCAGTGTTGGGAGGACTGGCGACATCCTAGGAAGAATACACTCTCCCCATTGGGCACATTGAATAATGGCACCTAAAAAAGGCATTGGGGGGAGGAAAGGAAAAGGGAAGGCCCCACGGCAAACTTCGAAACGGCCCAGGGCACGTCTGGATTCTTCATCCGATGAGGCAGAGAACCCAGATATTGTGGCTATATTGGCCAGACTGGACAAGGGGATAGCACCGCAGCAACCCCTTACGGTAGATCCGGCCACCATGAGCAGGACAGGGCATCTAACTAGGAAGCAGAAACAGGATCAATTGTGGGCTTCTGTTTCAGCTCGTTTACAGGCAATTGAAGCCTCCAGCGGGGAGGCATCAAGGGATCATGCATCGGGGCAGCAGTCGCAGCAGCTGAACACACCAGAATTGCAGACATCTGTGGATGGGCGGTTGCCTCAAGGAGAAGCCCACATCCTGTCTACAGTTGCAGTGCCGTCCGCGCCGGGTCCTGTGGCTGGTCTGGTGGCCGGGGGAGTGCAAATACCTCCACATCAAGGTGAGACGCACCCAACGACACAGGCCGGCACCATACCAAAGTGGGGAGTAGCCTCACCTTGGAGCTGGTATCCCTGGTTGGCAGGTTTGGGCTGGACATTGGCTCTGCAAGGCGTAGGTTCCTCTCAGGTGGGGGGGATCACTCCGACACATACGATTCTGCATACATCCACGACCCAGACTCAGACACAGTCAGGGAGCACTGCAGTTCCACTGGTTGGGTCTCCAACTGTTGAGCCCAGTTTGGTGTCGCAGACGCGTGCCGGAGAAGAAAGGGCCCTGGAGACGGTTGCAGGTCCTATTGCCGAGGGCTCACAGGTAAGCAACACAGGGGCATCACAGACTCAGTCGGAACCGCTGGCTAACGCTTTGGCTTGCATGGCAGTGTGGCAGGGTCCGGCGTGAGCCTCCAGTACTGCGTTAGGGGCAGGGCACAGTAGTAGGGACCCGTATGCTGGGGCAGATATGAATGCCATACCTACGGGCAGTACATCTACACCATTGGGGTATCATCTTTTACCAGCTACAAGAGAGAAGATCTTGAAAGGGGAATTTGTGGATGTTTTTTTCCCTGCTCTTTCGGGAGCCTGAGACCAAAGACAAGGAAAAGGGGGTAGGGTGCTTGGACCATTCAATTCTTCCCCGATTCCTAATTTACGGGTTTCCCCATTGGGTATTGTCCCCCAAAAGGCCCCAGGGGAGTACAGGTTAATACATAACCTGTCTGCCCCAAAAGGGCGATCTGTCAATGACGCAATTCCGGAACATCTGTGTTCTGTACATTATGCGTCATTTGACTCGGCGGTGGCCATGGTCAGGAGACATGGCCAAATGCGATATTAAGTCCGCGTTTTGTATATTGCCCATTTACCCAGCGGATTTTGATCTATTGGGGTTTAGTTTTCGGGGCCACTATTATATTGATAGGGCCCTGCCCATGGGGTGTTCGATTTCCTGTTCAATGTTCGAGCGTTTCAGCTCATTTTTGGAGAGGGCCATACACGAGTGCACTGGATTGGCTGATTGCACTCACTATCTTGATGATTTTTTCTTCTGTGGGGCGGCTGGTTCGGGGCAGTGTGCCTATTTGATGGCAGAATTTAAGGATTTAATGGATGAGCTGGGTGTCCCGTTAGCTCAGGAAAAGACAGAAGGCCCTGCGAGCATATTAATGTATCTGGGCGTCGAGGTGGACTCCGTAGGCAGGTGCTGCAGGCTGCCTTTGGATAAAGTTAAAGCGTTAAGCACACATTTATGTTCTCTCCGCTCACAGAAAAAGGTAACATTGAGACAGTTGCAGGGGTTAGTTGGGCACCTCAATTTCGCTTGTAGAGTTGTGGCACCTGGCCGAGCCTTTTTGTGCAGGCTCTGCAATGCCATGAAGGGTCTTTCTTGCCCACATCACCATGTTAGGGTTACAAAGGCAATGCGGGATGATTTAGAAGTTTGGCTATCCGTTTTGGAAGGCTTCAATGGGGTATCATTTTGGAAGAAGGAATTATTGCTGGAGGCAGATATGCAAATACACTCTGACGCCTCGGGGGCGTTGGGTTTTGGGGTGATTTGGGGCGACCATTGGTGCGCCGAAAGCTGGCCCATTGATTGGCAGGTTTCCAAAATATGTAAAGATTTTACTTTCTTGGAATTTTTTCCTATTTACGTGGCGGCTCACGTCTGGGCTGGGGATTTGCGGAATTGTGTTGTTCATTTTTGGTGCGACAACCAGGCCACAGTCCAAGTTATTAATACCTTGACTTCTAAAAACAACAGAGTCATGGTATTGGTCAGGGCATTCACGTTGCATTGCCTCCAGAATAACATTCTGTTCTGAGCTCGCCATATTCCTGGTCTGGATAACTCAATTGCTGATGCTTTATCATGCCAGCAGGTAGAGAGATTCCGGGATCTGGCTCCATGGGCAAGGGAGAAGCCAGAGGAAGTGCCGATAGCCTTATGGGAGATTGGCACGATGAAATAGAGCGAGTGGTGTGGCTGTCTCTCGCCCCAAGCACTCGATCAGCATATAGAAAGGCAAGTAGGGATTTCCAGCAGTTTAGGATGACTGCCTCATTGAATCCAGAATGCCCCATACCGGTAGATCACCTGTTGCAATTCTGTGTTGCAGAGAGACGAAAGGGCAGCACGGTGCACACAATCAATGGTAAGCTTGCCACCCTGGCCTTTTGTTCTAAGAGTCTGGGGGTGCAGGATAACACGGCCAATTTTAGGATCAGGCGAGCCTTAAACGGCTTGGCACGTGTGTTCCCCTCCTTACCGGAGGCTAGGACTCCTTTATCCCCCGACATATTACTGGGATTGAGGGCTAGGTGGCAGGATCTGTGTTCGTCTCCTTTCGAGGCTGCCCTTTTTCACGCAGCAGCTCTGACGGCCTTTTTTGGGGCCTTCCGCATTTCGGAGTTATTGGCGGCCTCTAAGGGAGATGCGTCTGGCCGGGCCTTACAAGTCAGGGATGTACAGTTCTATTCACAGTACATCAGTATTCAGTTGAGACGTTCTAAGACCGACCAGAGAGGTAAAGGCCAAGTGATCATATTGCATTCCTCAACACGGACGGAACTCTGCCCGGTTCTGGCTCTGAGGGCCTTTCTGGAGTTGAGGGGAATGGATCCTGGATTCCTTTTTTGTCATGTGGATCGTTCGCCACTGACCAAGTTTCAGTTTTCTGTTATCACAAAACGGGCGTTGGATAGTTTAGAGTTAGTAGGTTTCCGATTTGGAACACATTCCTTTCAGATTGGGGCTGCCTCCACTGCTGCAGCGATAGGTCTGCCACCTGAGAGGATTCAGGCAATAGGCAGATGGCGATCCCGCGCTTGCAGGTCATATGTGCGCCATCTCCCTGAGTGAAGGGGGGCACCGTTCTGACTCAACTATGTTTGTTTTTAGATTTGCTGTTGGGTCAAGCCCCCGTGCGGGTCCTTATCTGTGGCCACAGCTACATGTTCTGAGCCGGAATGAGGGCTGCCTGTACCAGCATCGGCACACAATTGGGCCTGAGCAGCTTGGCCAGTATCCAGTGGGCTGGCAGACGGGGGATGAGATGGGACCAACTCATCCCGACGTTGTTTCAGCGGCGTGCAGCCCTACTCCCACCTCAGGTGTTGTTAATCCACTTAGGAGGAAATGATTTGGGGATGTTGAAGGGCAAGGCCTTAGTGTTACAAGTGATGGCTGACTTCCAAGTTAGTAGACATTGTTGGCCAGGGTCTCTATAGACTAATGCGTGATTAGGAAAACTATGTAAAACTGAACTAGGAAATTAGTGCAAATAGGATGTGAACATATGACCGGCATGTTCATAACTTGCAGTGGCCATTTTTGTTGCAGCCTCTCCTCCCTGTGTCCTCCAGCCATATCTCAGCATGCACCGTGAGTTCTGCCAGCTGCATAGAACGGCTGGGGTTTTTTTGGCTGCTCTAGGCAGCAGAACTCTATTCCAAAACGGAGTAGTCCACGGAGAGGGGGGGCAAAAGTCAGATGACACTTTAAACAATGGGGCTTCGGGCTAAACAACGTGCAAGCCCATTGTTTCGCTCCGTTGTTTAAAGTGCCTGATTAACGTACTGTCAGTTGTGTGTGCATTGAGTGTTGCCCTCCAGATGACACAATAAGCAACACAACTGACAATTGTTCCCCCCTCCTCCGTTGCCTAATGTGTCGTCCGAACTGAGCCAATGACTCTTATTGCTTTAAAACATAAACCTTTCCATAAGACTAATGACATAAGGTACACAAGTTCCTCTTCTAAGTGAAATATATTCATGTAAGCAACATTCACGAGGCAGAATCTAAGGGTGTATGTGTGTGTGTGTGTGTGTGTGTGTGTGTGTATATATATATTGCAGCACTGCAACAGTATCCTTGGTTCATAAATCTGCTGAATGTAATTCTGGAGGGTTAAACTCTGGAGGAACATCATTGCTGCTTCTGCCGACTTAAATCATTAAGAAGTAGCTGGAAGTCAGAGATGGTGGGGCAAAAGCATCAGCTCAGAAGATTTCTTATCCCCTTTAATTCTGGAATAAAACCAACACCTTTAAAATAGAAATGTGGATAGTTTTCACTTCCTTTTGATCTTCCATGAAGTAATTTCTTTCAAAACTTACATAAACACATGCATTGTGCACATTTCATTAATGGAGAGTCTAAATTTCTCAGAATACTTTTTTTTCCTTAAGAAAAAAAATATATTCAGAGGCTTCCTTTTTCTCAATCCTCTGGGTGGGGAGGGGGGAGAAAAAGACACCTTGTTTTCTCCAAATCGTCTCCACTATATTTTTTCTGAAAAGATGTCATTTGCCCCACACAACATCCAGGAATGATCCTATTTCTGCAGAGGTGTGCACAACACATTTCATTAGGGTGTGCACCCAGGGATTTTTTTTAAGGTGAACATTTATTGTATGCTCAATCAAAAAGTACTTTATGAAGCGACCCAAACATGGAGTGACTCCCAGCACCGCTGCTTGTCTCTGTCCCTTCATACCACAGAAGGAAGGAGCCTGGGCTGAACAGGGAGCGTCTATGAGCCGACCGACCAACCGGGGACAATGCACAATGAGACGTTAGGGTGTGCCTGGGCACATCCATCATACCCCATATGTATGCCTACGTATTTCTGGAGCATTGTGTAGGATGCAAATCATTAGCCAGGCTGCCAACACAGTTGCTACCACTTTCAGTGGCAGGAAAAAAAAATAGACATATATCAGAATTTTATTTCAGTTTGCGAATCACTTGAAAATGCCCAGTTTGCAATGCTGAATGCAAAGGAAAGTACATGTTGTTGTTGTTGTTGTTGTTGTTGTTGTTGTTTAAAAAATCTGAAATTCCTGAGCTTGCAGTCATGTTTTTAAAAATTTGAATTTTTAAAATGTACACACTTAAAAAAAAACCCTCTGCACGCTCTCAAAAATAAAAATGCACACTTTCACTTGGGCCAGGTCTACAATTTGGCAATTATTCAAAGCAAACTAATACAAATAGCCATAGATAGAGTAGGTGAAAGGGCTGAAAATTGATGCATTCATATTTTTTTTACTCCCAGGCCAGGTCTACTCCTTGTGTCAAGTCATTATAATTCCATCATGGTAATGCTACATCCTTCTTGTGCATTTATACCTTGTGGAACACACAATGACAATTGTTGTGGTATTTTGGATAATGTGGAATAAAAAAAGCAGGAAATAACACCATGGCAGCGGTATATGGACTGTGTAATGTGCATTAACAATTATCAGTGCACTTCAATACTGCTATAAAGCAGTAGTGTAGATCTATCCTTTGATAGCTCAATTCATAAGGCCCTATCCCTCACCTCATATAGAAGTCAAAGGGATACAGGGCAAGGCCTGAGGTAAAGAATGCAAAAGGCATGCAAGAAGATGTGGGAGGTAGTCTAGGGTGACCAGATAAAATCCAGGTCAGGGCTCATGTAACTTTAACAGTTGTAGAGAAAAGGGGATTTTTTCAGCCAGTGTCATTTGTATGCAATTAGTTCCTGGGGAAATTCCCTCTTTATCACAACTGTTATACCCCAAAACAGATTCCAGATAGTACACTGACTGCTGCATTCTACACTGGCTGAAGTTTTGAAACACTTTTCAAATATAGCGCCATGAGAGTACATGGATAATAATCCCACTTTGCCTAAAATAAACATGACGGTGGATATTTTCTGTTTTTGTTTCCCAGCATACATCTGGGCTGTTGACCACAGCCGTTCACAATTCTTTCCTCTTTCAGGACTGCATGTTTTTCAGTGGGGCCCCAGAAGATACATCCCTGTACATCCCTCTCTCTTCCGCTCCCAGACTGTGGAATGGCCTGCCAGGGGAGATTCAACAAATCAGCACTCTCCTTGAATTTAAGAGAGCTGTGAAGACTGATCTCTTCCGGCAGGCCTACCCAGTTGAATTTTAAGATTTTTTAAAAAATAATGTATTAGTTTTTATTTGTTATTTAACATTTTATCTATTTTATGGTCCTTGTATTTATATTTATTGTAGTTCCCCGCCTCGATCCGGAGGGAGAGGCAGGTTAGAAATAAATTTATTATTATTATTATTATTATTATTAATTTATTTTCCCTGAACTTTGGCTTTAGCCAGTCATGCACTCTTTATCCTCCTCCTTCCCCCTTCCCCCTCCTGTCCTTTCAAGCAGGGAAACTCTTCCTGACATTGGCTACATGGATTGGAATCTGAACTCCCTTATCAGTAGATGTCTCCTAGGTGTTCGTTCGACTTGTGCTTACCTTCCTACCCTCTCATCACCATACCCAGTCTTCTCTCCTGACTTCCTTTGACTTTAATTGAAATAGGGGATACAACCGCTTTGTCTTTCTCCCACAAATAAGTAGGGGTGAATGGGAAATTCATTTCACTTTATTTTTCATCACAATTTTACCTAGCTCGCACCTTGTGAGCCCAACACTTTCTTGGATGAAACCTGCAATGGTGAGATCCGTGCATTTCCAGCTTGCAATGTGATTTGTGGACCAAAACAACAAAAAATATGTTTGATGGCATGGGCACATTTGGGTAATGTGCACAGAAGTGCATACTTTTGAAAATTCCACAGAAATATGCTTTAATAATAAAAAAAGAAGAATGTATACATTTCAAAGATGTACACAATTGATCCATACAGTTGTGGAAAGATGCATGGAAAGATGCACAGATTTTCATGTGAAAAGGGAAAGAAGTGAATCTGATATAGACTGAGTCAGAACGAGCTTTGAAGGCAGGGCCATAGCTCAGTGATTGAACATCTGCTTTGCATGCAGAAGGTCCCAGGTTTAATTCCCAGAATCTCCAGGTAGGGCAGGAAAAACAGCCTGAAACCCTGGGGAGCTATTGCCAGTCATTGTCAACAATACTGAGCTAAGTGGGCATCTTTTCTATGGCCTAACCTCAGGCCACTGTTAGGATCGGGCGAACCATTCACCCTCCATGAAGTGGCACTCGTCCCTTCACCACCTCACGATCTTGCCCCTTTTGGGGTAGGGAGGTCTTCCAGTGTCACCCCTCCATGCTGCATGGCTCCGAGTGGATGAGGAGGGTTGGCCTCAAAGGTAACTCTTTTCCCAACATCTGGGGCTGCAAGACTCCCAGATGTGGGCCTGAGGCATTACCCATCACCATAAAGGTGCCTGTGAATGCTCACCAACACCAAAAAAAAACCCCGCTCGAGATGCCCTCACCTACCGCCAAAATTAATGTGACCAATTATTTGTCAAATCAATCTAATTATACACCCCATCGGTCTTACAGTGTGAAGTAGGCAAAACAACTCCTAGCCAAATTAGGTTAAGAGCAAAAAAATCTTACTTGGCCTCCTAACAACGATCAGTAAAACCCACACTGTCTACAGAGAGGGGAGGGGAAGGAGGGAGAGAGAGAGGGAGAGAGGGAGCCGCGCAACAAAAGAAGGTGCAAGGAGGGACTGGCATTGGCAATATATAGCCACCCGTTCCCTGCCCCGCCCAGTGGCCCCATATAGGCCAGCAATGGCGAGCCTCCACATCTCGTCCCCACCACCCCCACCCGCAACTTGTCTCCCCCTGCCCAAGCACGCTGGGCATGGGGATGTGCATTTCTCTTCAGTTGCAAGGCCCTGGGTGTCTCTGGTACAGTTATAGTCCTTCAGCTCCAGAGAAGGGCAATGATTCAGATGAGATAAGGGCCGGTGCTGTTCATTTAGCTATTTCTTTTATAAATAGGGTTTTGCTTCCAAAGAATATCACAGCTGGGTTTTTCTCAGAAGACAAACAAGAAGGACACCGTTATGAGATAATGAGCGTCTTCACTAACACAAGTGACCCAAAGTCCACTAACCTCTCAGCAGAGCTCTTTTTTCCTTCTTCTTTCTAAATTTGACCACAGGCTTTTTGAGTCCTGCTCCCAAAAAGGATGCCCTTCCTTTTATTTTTGTTTGCACACCAAAGAGCTCAGTGGTAGAAATATTGCAATATCCTGCAGAATGCTTTTCAAGGAAGCCAAGATATGTACGCCAGTTTTCTTTTCTTTTCATTTCATAATTATAGGGGAGGGAAGATATTTCAAATGAAAGGAACTTGTGTTGCCCAAAAAGGAAGATGGGAAATGTTCCCTATAAGTGGGACCTGCTCCACTGTGGAGTGTTCTTGGTCAGGGTTCGAGACAGCCAGGATGTCCCATTCGATTCTTTCTGACAAAAAAACAACAACAACACACCCAAAGATGCATTACAGTTTCAAAATAATTGAGACAGCTTGTGCGTTACTCATGCAAATAGCTATGCCTGGGTGTGGATATTAGGGGGTAGAGATGAGTCCCCAGGGGTTTGACACAAATGGCAATTACACTGATTACACCAGCTGCAGAGCAAAGTATTTTTGGTACGGTTTTGTTATTGTCAAAAGCACTATTAACAACACCATCAAAAAGAAGTCTTCGCTCAGCTTTCTGGCATTCAGCAGGTTGCAGCACTGGAAAGCCCCAAGGAAGGAAGTTGTGGTTAAGTCCTAGACATTGTCTGAGGGCCCAAAGGAGACTGGGGATTCAGTGCTCTGGACTTGAAATAGGGAGTTGGAGATCCACCCCTCCCCCAGCCCTTCACAGCCAGCCAAAATTACCAAATTGGCTGGCATCTGAGGTCAGGAAATTGACCTTGGATTTAAGGCTTTCCAGTGGTTGGAAAGGGAGGAGATTGGAGAGGCCAGGATAGAGCCATCCTGAGCCTCTTCAAGCCTCCTTCCCTCCTGTTCTGAAGAATCATTGCTAGACGGGCAAAAAGAAAAAAAAAGCCTGTCTAGCAAAAAACACAATGACCAGAGGATGGGGAGGCAAAGAACACCGGCTTCACCCCAGCAGGGCATTAGATGTGCAGAAGCCTCAAAGTTCAGAACCTTCCATATCATGAGGGACCTTTCAGAAAGCTCAATCAGTTGGAGAGACTGCAAGGACAGAATTGGATTTTTAAAAAGTAAAACAAAGAGTGCACCTCCCACTACCACACCTCTTACCTTCCTCCTTACAGAAAGGTAAGCATGGAAGCCCTGTACAATGAGAAATTTCTCAGGCCTTCCCATGCATTTTGCATGCAACTTTTTGCTCTTCCCTTCAATGAATGATCAGAAATAAATAGATTTTTTTAAAAAAAAAATCAGTTCAGTGCTAACTAGGGGCTTCTTCAGAGGTGCAGCAACCAGCCATCAGTGGAGCTCCTCCTGACATATATTTCAAAGGTCACTCAGCTGGCCTTTGCACAATTAAGACTGCAGCCCCATTTTATTTAGATTTTAACATTCTCTCTTTCACATCGAAAGAACTACCATGGCAGCATGCATCAACCAGCCAATCAGTCAATCAATACATGCATACATACATGCTAATAATAATACTAATACTAATAATGATGATTATAGGCCTCCTGTTAATCACTGAAGAACTGACGACAGACATGAAAATGGAATTTGGGACAGGGAAATGCAAGATGCTACACATAGAACTACCAAAAATACATCATAAAAGATAACAGTGTAACAACAGACCTATGCAGGAAATGCCATCAATTCCAAGAAACAATAGACCACGCAACAGGATGATGTAAAATTCTGGCAAGAATGGACTATACAGACAGACACAATACAACTGCAAAAATAATTAACCTATGACTGGCCATCAAATTCAACCTTATCAAACAAACTACACTATACTATACATATTCATCCAAAACAATCTTGGAAAAAGCAGATCATAAAATATACTAGGACAGAACAATTCATACGGACAAGACAATACCTTGCAACCAACCAGACACAACACTCATAGACAAAAAAGAAAAACAAACATACCTCATCGACATAGCAATACCGAATGACAAAAGTGTTGTTGAAAAGGAAGAAGACAGACAAATATATACCACTGGCCATGAAAGTCAAAGAACTATGGCAATAGGAAAAGGTCACAATTATTCCATTAGTCACATCAGTCACCGTCATCACATCAAGAAACTATACAGAAAACCTTCAGAAACTGGGCCTACCAAAATACAACTACACCAACATCCAGAAAGTAGTCATAAGTAAAATAATTATCATGAAATTCCTGAATCTGTAAAAGACAGCATGACTTGGCGAAACCCATCATTTTTGTCTAGAAAAAAATCCATGAGCGTGAAAGAGATAATAATAATAATAATAATAATAATTAATAATAATAATAATTAATAATAATAATAATAATAATAATGTAAATAATAGGGATGTGCATTGGATCCGATCCGAACCACGATCCGAATCCAATCCAGGGGGAAATCGGATAAGGTTCCGATCCGGTTCGGATAGATCGGCAGATTGGCAGGCGCCCGCCGGCGCCTGCCGATGGAAGCGGACAGCGGGGGGGGGGCCCTTCCCTAGCGGGGCTGTCCGCTTCCATCGGCAGGCGCATGCAGACGGCCTCGGGAGGGGTAAGGAGCATGGGGGAGGGGGCTTACCTGCCGGGGCCATCCACAGCGGATGGCCCCGGGGGGGAGGGAGTTAGGCCCCCCCTCACCCACCCGCCACTATTTTTTCCTCATAGACTTGCATTGCAATGCAAGTCTATGGGGAAAAAAATGGCGACCGATCCAAATTGTTCCGATTTTTGGATCGGGATCGGACTCGATCCGGTCCGGGGGGCCTCCGATTTTGTCCGATCCAATCCGTGACAAAATTGGAGGTCCCTATCTGGGTCCCAATCCAATCCGGGGGGTCCGTGCACACCCCTAGTAAATAATATTCAGAATGAAAGCTTAATTATATCCACTAGACTAGTTTTTCATAACCTGATGCCCTCTAGATGTGTTGGACTGCAACTCCCAGAATTCCCAGCCAGCATGGTCATTGGCTGTGCTGCTGGTTGGGAATTCTGGGAGTTGGAGTCCAATACATCTGGAGGACACCAGGAACGGGAAGGCTGACATACATAGATTGACTATATAATCACATTGCACCACTGTGATGAAGTACATAAAGAAACTAGCTTTTAATCAGAAAGGGCTGGTTAATCCTTTTAAAAGCCTCATTCAATGGCATTTCAAGACTTTATGTTACTGTCATCAGAATATCTGTATTGATTAGAATATATATGTCATGGCTTGACAGATTTGCATTGCAAATTTCATGCAGCATTGCGAAAGATCAATGAAATATAGCCTCACCATGGAGGTTATATATAAACACAGGGCACTAACTCGGCAGTGAAAACATTGATTCCAAATATCCATTATAGTTTGGTTTTGTAACAAATATTTCTTGACTCTCACTAGGGCAGACATCCAGAACCTGTATGGAGGTGACTTTCCTTCAATGCAATCAAGGACTTTTGGCTTTGCTTTCTTGCACATACCACCACTGAATGACATACCTTTCTTCCCCTTAGGCCTCAATCCCATCTCCTTCTCTCCCACACACATTTTAAGACCCAGTTTTTTTCCCCCTAGAGTCATTGTTTTCACCTACCACCACTGCCTCAGAGGAGTCATGGCTGCCTCCACCACCATCCCTGTTGCCACTACGGCCACTCTGAGAGCAGGCTTGTCTCACAAAGCCCAAGATCCTCCATCCATTCCTCGCCTTTGTGTTTTCCTCCCTGCACATCTCCGTGGGTGAGTCTGTGATGCACAGGGGAAGCCTCACTGTGATCTCCAATCTCAGATCAAAGATAACAGATGTGGGCAGCGGGGAACTCAGGGTGCAGTGGGAGAAACAGCCATTCTCCTCAGTGCTGACTGAGTGCTTGGGATGATGTGTGAAATTCAAAACTAGGCACTCAGTTTGTACTGGGAGAAGTAGTTGCTCCTCCCCGTACCAGCTGAATTCCATTCTCCATGGAAAAAAATAATGGAGAAAGGTAAAATGGCTGAACATGATGATGTCAGTGGGTCATCACTGGGGATGGGGCATGCTGGGAACTCTAAACATGTATAGGATTGTGCCTTAAGTTAATTCATAGGAAAATTTTAACAATATTTCTAATTAAGAAACAAGACCAGGCCATTCAGAAATCCAAAATTTGGGGAAACATTGGTAGAGGGGATTTATTTATTTTTTTGGAAGGGTCCCCAGGCAAAACAATGGAAGGATTGCCTAAGAAATTTCAAGAATGCCAATGCAACTAACAAAAGTTCCATTGTTGGTGTCACACTTCCCAAATCAGGGTGTAATGGGATCATTTTTTGGATTCACTCTATTATTTGATTACACAATTATGGCAAGGGTAGCTGAGATTTTTGTGCAGCATGTATGTGTGTGTGTGTTTTCCTCGATACAAACTTCCTAAAATCCACACGTTTCTTTATAAGCAGTGGGGGAAATGAGATTTTAAAAATACACACACACATTTAGGAGAAAGCAAAACTGGCATCCCTAATTTATTCAACAAAAGAAAGACATTTGAGACCTGAATTTCACATGGCAGGAGGGGGAAAAAGATCCTTTATTTTCCTTGCAAGCTAAACTGGGCAAATGACATCAGCAACTATAAACATTTGCTCTCTCGCCTTTTCTCTGCTTTTGTTGTAGCTATGTGGCAAGAGAGGGCTCTCATCACTGGGGTTACATTAGGTGGTCTTAGCATCTGGTTGGTATGAACCAAGTTCTGAGATTGCAAGTTATCAGCAAGCGAGAACATAAAAGCCTGTATCAATCAATACAGAAATCAAATGCCTCGCACAGTGTTAGAAATATATTTGCTCCTTCTCGTCTGTTCAGCAGGTGGAATTACCCCCCACATGGTAACAGCTTTAATTTTAAAATTATTCTGTCACAAATTAACACATTTCTTTGAAGTGTAAAGCTTTAAAAAGGATCCACAGGGTGCTATACAACTTACAAATGCCAGCAGTTCACAGATGGGCTCAGAGCTGTTGTCTGTAAAATTGGGGGAGCAAGGGTTTGGTAGCAAAGACACACTGTACTCAACAGGCTTTGTGACTGATTAAGAGATATGAATAGAGGTGAACCCACTGTCAAGGTAAGAGCAATTTGTCAGCAAGGAGGCATAGGCTAGTTCTTGGGAAAAATGCTTTTTGAAATGAAAGAGGGTCTATTCTGAGAGGTTTCAACCTGAGAGGTTACAAACAAAAAGCCTTTATTGACTGGGGATTTGTTCCTAACATGAGCGAGAGATGAAATGAATTGGATATCACTAGCAGAAGAACCTAGCAGATGAGCAATGGTAACTAAGTGGGACTTATACGTTATGAAGGCAAGGCACAATTTGTTCCCAATTGAGTTGCCAAGCATGGGGCAGATGCTTTACAGAGGTGTCATTCCCATTTCCCACACATCAAAAAGAAGAAAGAAGAAAGAAATGCAGACTGAACAATGTTCAAACTAATGTGGAAACAGGATGGAATGAATTTAAGGTCGTTATCACATGAGTGGTTTTAAGCACACCCACCTCGGCTTTGCTCCACTTCTTCAGCACTGGGTTCACATAATGTGGTTTCCCTCCTGCTGCTCTCTTACCCTGAGTGCTCCATTTTTAGTTTTTGTTTCAATTTAACCCTGAACTGGCAAAGTTCGTTTCAGGCAAATTCAGGCTAGTTCAACAGGCTGAGCTGAGGTATCGGAACATAACTTACCAGGTGTGAGTCAAAACACTAGATGCACATTGGAAATAGAGGGGGAATCCACAGAAGCAATCTGGGGGGAAAATGGTATGTGTGATAATAAAGGCCTAAGACTAGAAAAATGAGAAACAGAGAGAAACCAAAATTGACCCATGTTTCTGTCCTTGGCCACACCATGGGGACTTCGGTTTCTCTTTACTTTCGTTTCATGTGGTCTCTCATTTGCTGGGATTAGTTCTCTTACATATCCCTTCTCTGCTCGTCCTGGTCATTTTATTTTCCTTCCTCATGCAAATGTTCTAGTGCTCTCCTGCAGTATCTCTGTATACTTTCAGAAATTTTAAGTTCACACATGGAGAGACATGCCTTCCGGCACCACCACAGCCACAAAATGGGATGTCATGGAATGTGTGATATACATCCAGGGTGGAGGAGTGTTGTACAACAGTGACAAATTGGGTCAAAGGAGGGCAGGTTGAAATAATTTTGAGAAGTGTGACATGACCCTTGTTCAACATCCACATTCATGCTGCCCCTGCCCCGTCATTTCCTGACCTTGTACTGAAAGGAAGTCTGAAGCAGACTCCCACTCGTGTTGAACACAAATTGAAGTCTCTACACTTCTGGGAACCATGTTAAACTAGGGTTCCCAGTGGCATGGAGGCTTCTACTCAGGGCTGACTTCAGGTTTCTGAGGACCTTTGGGCAAGACACCTTCAATGGGCCCCTTCTCTCAGTGAGTCCTCTTTGTCCTTGTTGGTTCCAAGTCAGCAGTGTCATCTGATGCTTCTTCTCATCACCACTGTTGTCCGGGACAGAATGAGAGGCAGGTGAATAAGCAGGTTGCAATGGTGAAGGAGAGGAGCAATGCCAAGGAGCTGTTGTCAGTGAGCCCCTGCTGGGTAGTGTGCCCTTGGCAGGTGTCTGGCCATGTCTACCTTGGGCACTGGCCCTGCTGCTGCTCATATGCCAGCCAACTCAAGCAGAAACCCCCTTGCTCAATGTGGAGAGCTCAAAATGTTGGAAATGGTCCAGCATGTGCAGCCTCATATCCTTCATATGCATTCCGATTAGGGATGTGTATCGTATCGTTAAAATGAACGCTAACAATACGATATGCTCTTTATCATGCATGAGTATAATGATACGATAGAAAAACCTCCGATAAATATCTGATCCAATAATTTTCGGTCTGATTATATCGGATTATCAGACTGCCATATAAATCAACCTATAACTTCTGTATTTTCAAAGTTAGAGACTTGAAACTTGGTCACAGTGCTTAAGTGGCATGCCTAAGTATGTGTATAAAAGTTGAGATCGATCCCTCCAACCCTAGATTTTATATGAATGTATTAAAGATCGTTTAAGTTCTGACAGGTCAGAATGACAGCTCGCCACGTGCGTTCATTCAGACCTGTCAAAATGTTGCAGGATCTTTTAAAAAATTCATATAAAATCGAGGGTTGGAGGGATCGATCTCAAATTTCATACACATGTCTATCACATGTTGCTACACATAGGTGACAAATTTCAGATCAATCCCTCCACCCCTGTATTTTATATGAATTTTTGAAAGATCGTGTTACTTTTGACCTGTCAGAACTTAAACATCATTTAATAAATTCATATAAAATCGAGGGTTGGAGGGATTGATCTCAAATTTTATACACATATGTAGGCATACCCCATAAGCATTGTGACCAAGTTTCAAGACTGTAACTTTGAAAATACAGAAGTTATAGGCATTTTTTCTTTAAAAAAAATACTCAGCTCTGTAGGACACAATGGGGCTGCAAATTAAATATCAGAATTCCAATAATTATTGTGAAGACAATACAATTAACCTACAATATTATTGGAGACGATGATTTCTTTTGGTCCAAAATTCTGATAACAATAAAAGACGATATTTTCGGGCGTGCACATCCCTTATTCCGATACCCTGTGAAGGCACAATGGCTGAATAGGTCTATTGCACATCTTGAATTTTTTTAAAAAACAATCAAATAAACAAACAATTAGTAACTTCTTTCTCACTGTTCCTTGATGGAAAACTTCTAAACTTGAACACACAAGTAACCCATTGAGATGCTTTTGAAATGAGTAGTAATCAAAATCCCCCATTATGTTGGCATGTATGTTAAAGTGAAGATTTGGACCCCATCTGTCACTACAGTAACGTCTTGAAACACTCCTCATGGCCATTTCAACAGATGTATTGGGAAAGGGAATTGCTGACATATTCCATCTAAATATCCAACAATGGAGGCTGGTAGGAAATAAATCACTATAATAAACATGACAACAAACTCTTGATAAATCTTTGCTTAACAGTGAAGGAATGGAATTAAAATACATCCATATTAATCAAGGATATGTTTCTGACCTCCTGCACTTGTTTGGAACTTTCTATCATCGGTAAGTTTAGTGCACCATGTGAGCAAATAAATGACTAGGTAAAAGAAATTAGAACCATTTTTTTTCTTTATTTAAAAGATCACTCTGTAGAGAAAAATCTATCATTGTTTGTTCCAAGCTGATGAAGTGGGAAATACTTGCTACTGCAATTGAACCATCCGGTAGGAACTTTCTTGTCTTATCTGACCCTCCTGGTGTTTTTGAGGACCAAGGATCACAATGTGCAAACAATGCAAACATATAGGACAACATATTGGGTTGTAAACATGACACCAGCTGCATGGAAAGACACACCAAGTAAAGTGTCACCCCCACAACCTTTATGGCCAATGTCTTCTTTAATGATGAAAATGAAGCTGCTGCAAAACCCAGATGGACATGATCCACAGTGTTTAGGCCAGACCTGGAATTAGGGATGAATGAGAAATCCATTTCCATTTGTTTTTTTATCAGGATTTACCCATTTTGCAGCTTCCAGACCAAACATGGGCTTGAACGCAATATATGATCAAAGTCTGTAGATTTCTGAACTTAGCAATGTAATTGCAGACCCAAAAATATGTACATTTGAAAAATGAGCATGAAAAAATGCATGGTTTTGAAAAATGCACATAAATATGTTTTAATACAAGGCAGAATAATATGTACATTTCACAGATGTGCACAATTGATGTGTATGATGTTTGGAGGGAAATATTCATGAAAATGCACATGGGTTCTGACTTTTTTCTATTATTTCCTTCAATTCCCCCCAACCCCTTATGTTTTGCTGAAAAGAATTGGCAATGACTTTTACACTTGCCGGCAACCCTGGATTTCTTTAGACAACCAGAGTGATGAGTGGAGATAGTTTGAAACCTCCACAATCCTATGTAACAATCTGGAAAGAACTAATTAATTAACACCCCTTAGCTAAATTTAGATCGGCTGACCCTCAGGAGGAGATTTAGCCCTACCATTTTATATATCTGTATTGCTATAGGCAGGTCGTTGCTGATAGGCTATTTCATATTTCATGTCGCATTTTCATGTTGTGTTATTTGTTGATGTAATAATAATAAAAATAAGTTGAAAAAAAATTCTAACAGTAACTGCAATAGCAGAAGCAAAAAATCTTTATTGTGGTACTGGCAAAACCCACCAGTTGAAAAACATTGGTTTAGGCCAGTCTTGTAGACCGTGAATGGCATTCTATTTAATTATTAAAGCGGCAAAAGAAGAACGCAGAAGAAAAGTCATATTTCTTTTTGCATTGTGTTATCTGAAAATGTTAGAGTCTTGAAATGTTTTTTTATATATATATTTGCAAAATTATTTTTTCTGTTATAAATTCTCTCACATGTTGATATGTGGATACAAACAGATCCTAGAAGAGGAGACACCACTATTAGGTTACTATTGGACTTTTTCTATTAGAAGTGACTAATTGCTAAAAGCTGACAGCCCCTATACATTGTGAAGTGTCTGTCTGTTTTGCAAAATATGGGAAAAAAGATAATTAGGCAAAATTCTATTTATTTCGGCGGCTTGTTCATGCAAAAGGCTGAGCTGTTTGTTTTATAGATAATGCATTTATAAATCAGGGAAGCAAAATGGCTACACTGACAACACTATTGTAGGTTTGCTGAGTAATGCTGGCTGTATCCAAGCAACATTAATGCCTGAGTCAGAAAAATCCATGTGAGGAATTTGTTTGCTTTCTAGAGATGTATTCTTCATGGTGCTGGTAGACCTCAGAAAAACGGGCCTCAATGAATTGGGGGTTTTGTTATTGCAAGTTAATAAAGTCCACATCCACTCTGCTCAAGGAGAAAAGGGCGTAATTTATGATGGCTGCACATATACTTGAATGTTAAAATAATAGACTGAAGTCAGCAATAATAATAATAATAATAATAATAATAATAATAATAATAACAACATACAGAAATAATGTAGATGGTTGTGATTGTCATGACCAGGCCTGTTCCCTTTGGTGTGGGGGAACAGGCCTGGTCATGACAATCAATTAGAATCAGATTCTGAAGCTCAGGAAACAGGACTAGAAATGTCCCACATGACACAGGAAGTGGAGGAGGTGATTCTCCCAGGCTCTTCACCCACCAGGAGTGAATCCTCACAAGACCTTATCAGTGAGAACATGAACAACACACAGTCTGTGGGAACTCAAGAATCCTCTAAAGGGGAGGGGACTTCAGAGCTAAACAGGCAGAGCTAAAGGTAGGTGAGAGGCGGTCAGCTGGGCTAGCCTCTCACCACAGTCTTCTTCAAATAAATCCTCCTTGAAGTGAAAGGGTCTTAGGGAAAAGACCACTGCCTTTGTTGAAAGAACAATTGTCTCGTTTAGTTTAGCCACATGTTAGCCTGGAGTAAGGTTCCTAGGTTTTATTTTATTATTTATTTTATTTTATTTATTTCATTTCTAACCCGCCTCTCCGTCTAGATCGAGGCGGGGAACAACACCAAATATAAATATAAAACAATAAAATAGATAAACCGTTAAAACAGATAAAAACAAATCTGCAAGGAGATGTTTATTTACTGAATAAAGCTTTGAGGATTGCTTGGCAGAATTCTTTATTGTCTTGCACTCCAGTGGGAGGGCTTGGAACCACAATAGTAATACAACTACTGCATGCCATGCAGAATGTATTCTCCCCTTCAAACCACATCCAATGAATTTGTGATGAGGAAGCAAAGTCATGTCTTCTTGCCTACCCCACTCTGACCTCTAGACACGAAGCAGAAGTTGTGAAGAACATAAATAAATACATACATCCTACACTCACGTACCTGTATGCATCATTGGGAAGATGAATATCCCTTTTCTTACCTTCAGATCACTGAACATATGGAGGGGGAAAAGGTGTCTCTAAGTGGCCCCTGACCCGTGTGTTCTTTTCTTCAGGAGGGGTGGATAAAGCTCTACTAGCATTCCACTGTATGAATCAATGTAGGCTCAATATGCACAGCTGGGAACCATGATCACATGGTGTTACAAGGAAAAGCCACTGCATGTATAGTTATATTTTATTTATTATGCATTTTTATTATTTCATTTATATTCCACTTTTCCCACTTTCTTGCAAGGAACCCAAGGTGGCTTGTATAGCCCTCCTCTCCATTTTATTACCACATTCAACCCTGTGATGTACTTTAGGCTGAAAGTCAGCAATTGGATGGAAGCCACCAAGTGAGCTTAATGGCTGAATGGATCTCCCAAGTCTTAGTCCAGCACTCTAACCATTACACTCCAATGACTCCCTCTGTAAACAGTTGTAAGTTTACAGAGCTCTGTTCTTTAGACAATGTCATGAGCCCCAGTTTCACTTCTGTTTATTAATTGCAGTTTTGGTGAAGGTTTTTTGTTCATTTGTTTTGTTTTTTTGGAGCAGGGAAAATGGGGTATTATTTCTGAAAGCAAAAGAAAGCATATTTATTTGACATTCAGCTTTACCACAGTGCCACCTAGAGGTTATGTAGCAGAAAAAAAACAGGAAAGGAAAGAAACACTTCTTGTGTAGTGCTTGGATATCAATCCTGTGACAAAACTGAAAATAGATGCAGCAGATTAACAGCTTAACCTTTAGAAAAGCCCTTTGTCTCTATATAGACATTATGGATGCAATGTCCAGCCTAAATTTTGTCCTTTTTGTTTTTGTTTTTCTTTCCCTTTACTTGCTGCTTTGCTTAACATCTGGACCACTCTAAAAATTGCTCACTGTTTCATTACATTTTGGTTAGGGATATGCATGCATACATGCAAAATCCAAGTTTGTTGAAGTCCTTGAAGTTCCTGCATAAAACTCTGAATTGATAGATCATGGATGGGGCCAAGGGCTGTATAAGTCCACTTTGCCCTTTAGAGGCTGTGAAGGTTTGAGATCTACACAAGACTGTTTGTAAAGGGGGTAATGTTGAGAGCTACACAGGGCTGTTTGTCATTAAAGCATAAAAGCCTGGAAATCCGTTTGGGGAGGGGGAGAGCATGAGTTTCTGTGTGAAAAAGAAAAAAGTGCAGGAAGTTTGGAAGAGAAAGAGCCGGAAGTTTAAAATGAGAAAAAGAGCGGGAAATCTCTGAATGGGAAAAAGAGCAGGAAATCTAACCTATAAGAGAGCAGAAAAAAACCAGAGAAAGGAAGAGTTGACTGAGAGGGCCAAAGACAGAGGAGGTCTGCTACAGAGGCTCTGGGAGGAACAAATACAGAGTCTGGAGAAGGAATAGAGCTGAGCTCTAGGCAAAGGCTACCAGGAAGCAAGTGTAGACTGGCTGGAGGAAGCTGTTTTTCTGTGAGACCTGTTTTGTGTATATAGTAACTGCTTCACCAAGGAACAGCTCTATATGTTTGTATATATCCTAAAAGACAGTTGCCTTACTATCTGCAATAGTAAAGAGTTTTGTTTTAAACCTCATCTGTGGGAGAGTCAATTTTTACCACGCTTAAAGCCAACCCTCCACGTTACCATAGAGAGGAGGGAAAAAGAAGAGCAAAAGAGCAAAATCACTAGAAGAAAATAGGCTCTTAAGGAGGCAAGAGATCCTTAAGGAGCAGGTCGCAGAGTCCAGAGATCGTGGAGCTGTGACAAAGGCCTCTTCCACTCACCATCAACTTAACTTTGTGTAGGTATTACCTTTCGCTTAAGGCCTAACTGGGATCTACTTTTACCTCTCTGCTTGATTGGTCATGGCAGGTGTGTATGTGTTTACCTGTTCTATAGTAACTAGGGAAAGCAGGCACAACATGGTCCTCTCCATGCTGGGAACATTTGTATTGAATTTTGCCAGTGGAGATAGGTGATATTATATTGACTCATAGCATCCTGCTGACCCTAAAAGCTTTGCTTTGTTTTCTTTACTCCCTCAAACCTTTCTTGAGCTATAGGAGACAGAAACAACAAGGATAATGGGTTTACAGAGACTGCTGGAAAGCAAGATTCCTGCAAAGGTGAATGAGGCATGGATTAACTAGGCAAAAATTAGGTAAAGAATGGGAGAAATAAGGGTTGCTGGAGTGAGCGTGACTATCAAAAGTGAAAAGAGAAATGAGCAGAGCTATCTTATGGCCTCTAGACAGAGCCAGAACCTCCACTTCCACCTCCACCTCCTCTCTCTCTCTCTCTCCTCTCCAGGCTTTGCTAAACCAGCTTCAACTCTCACTTAGTAAATGTCAGTTTACTCTAATTTCTTCTCCGAGATTCTCCATGAAAGAGCCAAGAGAAAGAAAGAGAATCGCTCACTGCACGGAATTGGCCTGTAGCAACTGGCTAAAAGAATGAAACACCGGTGATTAAAAAGAAAGAGAAAGAGAGAGCGGGGTGAGGAAGAGAGAGACAGCAAACAAGCACACAGTGCTCTTTCAGTCTTAAAAAAAAAATCCTATAATTTGTGTTTGTTCAGCTGTAAAAGGGTAACCTGCTCTCTCCTGTGATATTGGATTGCCTTGAGCATAAAACCCATGAGGAAAGTCCACCTGTACCGTTTCTTCCAAGCATGCACAACTTTCTAAATTATTTACTAGGTCTGTGTGATTTAGATTTCTGTTCAAAACTAGTTCAGATAAGGTTTCTCCTTTACAAACCAGAAGTGCTTGTCATGAAAACACATGCATTTATTAGAAGGAAAGGAAAAGGTGCTAAAAAAGGATAGTCAGGGCTAGTACTGGGCAAACTTACCCCGAGTTCATTTGTTATATACTCGGAAAGTAACACATTCATCCATGTGAGCTCATTTGAGAGTTCTCCTTTAGTAGGCAATCTTTTTCCATGGATACACATTTTTGTGCATATGCAATATGGACACAGACTTCTCTTCTTCCTCCTCTTCTTCAGAGCTAAAGCTGCAGCCATGGCAATGATGAGGGAAGCTAATGAGATTGCTTCAATGAAGTTTGTTTAAAAAATTAAGTGGGGGGATCTTTAATAATAATAACAGTGGAATCCAGATTCCAGCTGGATATCAGGAAAAAACTTCCTGACTGTTAGAGAAGTACAACAATGGAACCAATGACCTAGGGAGGTGGTGGGCTCTCCCACCCAAGAGGCCTTCAAGAGGCAGCTGGACAGCCATCTGTCAGGGGTGCTTTAAGGTGGATTCCTGCATTGAGCATGGGCTTGGACTCGATGGCTTTATACGTCCTTTCCAACGCTACTGTTCTATGATTCTATGATTCTAATTTAATGCACATGCTCTGAAACTCTCCATCAATTCCAAACTTAATAGCAAATTTGTAATACATAGATCCTGGCTTGCTACAAAGGTGAGCATTACAATTGCCCAACGCCAACAAGTCAACACATTACAAAATGTAGTGGCTTCATTGGTCAGGGTCAATCTATCTGTTCAGTATCCAATGGTACTCCTACAAAAAGTAGACCCATTGAAGTGAATGTCCCTAGTCTATGTAGGACTACCAGTGGAGATTGGCCTAAGTTTTCTTATTTTCTAAATATCATATAGCTGTAGGGATTGAGATCAGCACCTTTGTAGAGATACCCCCACAATACATGGATGTTTTGGAGTCAGAGGAGAGAAAGCAGCAGGGGTTTGGTGATGTGCCAAGGTTGCAAGAGACTAACAATCCCAGAAGGGAGGTTGTCTGGGTGTAAACTAATCAGCTGGAAAGTAGCCAGCCAGGTCCTCTTCACCTGTGGGAATGCCAGAGCTGAAGCAGGAGTCAGAAATGTGATATCTCAGGGGCCCTTTCTACACCATAGGGAGTAGAGAGAGAGCGGGTGATCCCGGAAGTAGCTGTTTCTGGGATCGGCACTCTCAATACACATCAGGAAATGCAACGGCCCAGGCTTCTCCCAGGCCATCGCAAGTCGCAGTTGCCATTTTTTTTAAATTGACGGAGAGCCCACAAGCGCTCCTCCAAAAAGGTAAAGTTTTTTTCTTAAAAAAAGGTTGTGCATGCATCCTCCCTTCCTGCCCTCCTGGGGGTGGCAAATGGGGTGCCACCTCCCCTGCTCGGCACAGAGCTGTGCAGTGCAGCTCCATGCCCTGTTTGCAGCCACACTTGCTCACGAGTAAGCAAGGCTGCGCTCGGGATGGGCGGGCACACCTTCTGGGGTCCTGGGAACTTTCCTGGACTGCAGAAGAATTGGATTTTTTTCTGGTTTGACTTTTCCCAGAAAAATCTCCTGCCCCTCTTCCCCAGTCCCCATTTGGATTCACAGGGACCAGCCGGGGGCCAACCCAGGCCACAAACCTGGTGTTGAAAGAGCCTGGGTGATACACCAGACTAGGCGAGAAGAGCAATGTAAATTCATGAGACATTCCAAAAGTCTGGCAGTGCAGGGAAGGTTCCTCTGGAAAGACCCTCCCTAAGGGAGGGGCCTAAACAACCACTCAGTTTGTGACTAACTTAAGTCTCAGACATTTCACTCAGTCTGCTCCATGTAGTGCTAACATTGGATACTACCCATAGTAACAACCCCATTTTGGATCTCTCTTAGTCTCTATTGGCGAAAAAGACCATGTATATGATCACACTGGAAGTCAGTATGGTGTAGTGGTTAGAGTGCTGGACTGGGACTGTGGAGATTGCTCTGAGGATAAAATACAGTTGTAGAGGAACGTGTAAGCTGCTTTGGCTTCTTGGAGGAAAAAAGTGGGATATAAATGCAACAAATCAATAAATATATAAACACTGGCAACCCTATGTGCTAACACCTGCCTCCATTCCAGAAGACTGCTGCAAGGAAACTTGAAATTTAATTTAATTCTCATAGTGGAAAGGAATAAGGATATCAGAAGAAGTTCAATTTCCACACATGAGCATGCAAGAGCTCTGAGAATTTCCCAGGGCCAAGCATTAGCAATTGCACATTCCATCAGGCATACCCAGATGGGATTTGGAATTCAAGCATCCATTAGTCTTAAACCTGAAGATGAAAGAAATTGTACAAAAATGGGGGGGGGGGGTGGAGAAAAGAAAATGGGTTTGAGTGCAAGAGCATCTCAGAGGAGAAATACACATATCTTTGGAGATTCCTTTTCAAATGGAGAATGCAGTTGCAAGCTCCAGGTATAAAAGACTTGTTACACACTTAGCAACTCTCCTGGGTTTGCTATTTACCATTACTTATGCATCCATTTCCATTATGCTATGAAGCATTATTATACTTTCCTAGATGGTACTGATGGTACTCCAAGAGCCAATAATGGATGTTCACTCAATTGCTTTCATTACACATACACAGCTAACATTGACCATATCCTGGTAGTTCCCAAGGAAGATTAGAGGGATCTTGCAATTTCAAATTGAGAGCTGAGCCAAAATTAACCTGTTCACACTACAACTTCATTTATTTCATTGCTGTGCTGCCTCTGTTAGGGGCGGGGGTGAAGTTCACCCATTGTACTGTTTGTCTGAACCACTGTTGAGCTAAACGTTCTAGGCTTGCAATCTCGAGCTTCATCAGATGAGCATTTTATTGCATGCCCATTACTGGGCATTCACGGATTTTCGTGGGTCCTTCTCATGTCGTCGTCTGCCTCCCATCCCTTCTAGCCTTCTTCGCACCACAAAAAAAACACCCCAATAAGTCTGACTTATTTTTAAAGACAGAATTTGCCACTATCTCTTGCTGTGTGCAGGAGAAGCAGCACGATCAAAACGGCTGACAGAATGGGCCACGACAACATTGTTTACTTCCTCTTTCAAAAGAGGAAGTAATGAGGGACAAACACGTGGGAGGAGAAGTGACGGTAAGCAAATGCGATTTCCCCCCATGCGATGACACTCCTGGTGTGGGGTTAGGAAGTGATTCTGGGAGCAAAATCACTTCAATTTCTTCACCACTTTTACTAATACTTCTGCTGGTAACACCTCCCCCCCCTTTCACTTGAATGTCATCCATCCCTCTGAAAAATTGTGTGTATGTATGTGCATGTGTTGTGCAGGTTTTGGCTTGGTCCAACCCCCTCCCCAATTTACCGCCAACATCCCCCTGTGGCTGTTCACAGCCAAGATGGTCACTACCATTTTGTTCCTCCAGTACTGTGTTACAGAAGACCACCAGAAGATTAAGAGAACTGCCAATCCCCTAGGCATTAAGAACATAAGAAGAGCCATGCTGGATCAGACTGAGGGTCCATCGAGTCCAGCACTCTGTTCAAACAGTGGCCAACCAGCTGTCGACCAGGAACCAATAATGTTATTTATTTATTTATTTATTGCATTTTTATTCCACCCAATAGCCGAAGCTCACTGGGCAGTTTACATAAATTCAGGACATGGCATAAGAGCACCTCCCCACCAATGTCCCCAGCAACTGGTTGCTTGGGATGCTTCCTTGTCTTCCTGTATCATCCAGCAGAGCACAGTGCTGGGAGATAGGAAAATGCCCCCATGTTGTTTGTGCAACTGGGCAATTCCCATGATCTTCTGGAAAATCACGGCTGTGAACATTTTCATAATAAATGAGTTTTTAGTGAATTAGTATTGAGGCTGAGGGAGTTCAAATCCCATAAACCCCAATATTTCTCTGGATTGGCTCAACCTTAAATATAATTTCTTGCAATTGGTGATGAGAAGTGTTTTGTTCTCTCTTTCACCACTTCTTCCTGTAGTGACCAGAGTCAGATGGTTTATGCTTGGAAGTAATTAACTTGCCTTGATTTTCCATGCAGTTGAGCAGAAGCTATCGTGATAAAAGAACACCATTATTTAAGATGTAATTAGGATGCCATTTTAGTTTTGACAGCCAAAGGTAAATGTAATCACATAGCAATTAGCAAGTGATTATAACATAACTAGCTGGATCCATGTTCAGGTTCTTTCTATCTAGTAAGTCACCTGAACCTAAATCTTTTACGATAAAACCCAGTTGCTTAATGTAATGAATGACTATTGATGCAATTAAATTAGACATAGTACAAGATTACCCATTCATTAAAAAAAAAAAATCACTGTGTTGCATTGAGGCCATAATTTCAAACCATTAAAAAGTAGAATGGCAGGAATAGTAGTAATACTACTACTAGTAGTAGTAATAAGTGCAGAAGGAAGTAGTAATAATTGAAAATCGGTAGTAATCGAAGGTCCCCTCTACAAGATTTTGCTTTGAAGCCCATTTGCCCGATTATGTGCATTTACGGATAAGTGCATTTACTTCTAATACCTATTCACGAGAGGCGGTGAAGCGCATTACGGGCTGTATGAAACACGCTTTAAAGTTGTTGACATGCGGAGAATCACATGTTTACATGGCCATAAGGCGCTTTAACTCCCATGGTAAATTTTAAGTCACTATTTAACGCGCATTTGATAATGCACATAAGTGGAGATAAAAAGCGCCTCAACCCCCGATTTGCACTCCGCTCTTGTAGAGGTAAAATCTGTAATGCATCTTGAAAGAGCTTTAAATCGCTCTTGTAGAGGCACCCAGAATTAAAAGAGCACATAGTTTGGTTGTAAGAATAATGACTTCACTGAGCTCAAAGGAAAATCTATTCTGAGTCAACAGGACTCAGCATACTTTATTTTAATTGGATCCTGCCTATATATTTTGTACTGGTTGAAAATGATTATGGGGCACCTGGGATGTGGAATGCCCTTCTCAGAGAGGTTCAACTGGTGTCTTCATTGTGGTCTTCTTGGCACCACGTGACTATTCCCCTCCCCCATAGGCTTTTCAGTCCTCTAGTTTTGCTTTGATATGTCTATGCTGGTTTTTACTCTGAGTTTTATTTTGGTTTTATCCTGCTTTAAACTTTTAAACATTTTATATTATTCTAATCATTTTAAATATAATATAATCATTTTAATTATTCTATTATATTATTACTATTTTTGCAAACTACCCAGAGAGGTTTGGCTAGATGGCACTATAGAAATTTAATAAATTAATAAATGAGCAAACATATGGACAAACCCAATATTTCTGTAGCAACCAGCACAGTTTTTTTGGCTTCCAGTGATGCACACATATGTCGTAGCAGACAGAATTGTAGAAAAGGCCTTTGTCTACTCTTTATCTCCCATGAGAGAGAAAAGGGGGATGTGGCTTTTACAAAGTTGCTTGCCATCTGCAGTTTTTTTTTAAGCACTTGTAAGAAAAATAATAACTTCATTATTTAAAATTATCTGCTTCTTGATTCATATTGGCACGGCTATATTATTTAGACCTTGCCTTTCCCCTCAAAAATATAAAAAAAGAAAGTTGCTCATACTTACAAGGTATGAAAAGCATAAAAAAAATAACTAATCAATAAAACACATTACAAGAAGCTAAGAGATAAAAGCAGCAGCAAAGTAATAGAACCACAGAGATCCAAAACTAACCATCAGTAAATAAAACTGAACAGCAACACAGTTGATGAACAGTTTTAAAATGCTGCAGGCCTAGTTAGATGGTCTTTGGATCCAACCCTAAATTGTGTGAGTGGATAACAGAAGAGGTAAAGGGATTGGAACTTTTGAGATGGTAAAACACACACAAAAACAACACACACACACACACACACACACACACTTCAATCTATAATCTCAGATCTTTTCTAAGTGTAGAGCCTGTGTTTCCTGTCAAGATCATCTTTAATTAAGCAATCCGACTTAGGCTATAGCAATGTGTCGTGACCTCCTCCCCCAGCCCCAGGTGTTCATTAATCAACATGACTGCGCAATCTGAAACAGCCTTTTGCAATTATAAAACAGATATTCAAAACAGCCTCAACCTTTCTAATGTCAAAACAAGTAGCTTTAAAATAGCCCCACGCCAATTAGCACTGACAGAATTTGTATGTAAATATGCCTATTAATTACAAATATTTTTGTGTGTGATTAAAGACAACTCTTTGTAAAGCATGATTCTGGAAGAATGTCTTCATCATGTTTACATCAAAGTATCCGTGGTCCGTGTCCTATTCCTTTTCCTAGAGTCCTGCCTGTAAACAAAGATATGAACTTGAAGTGATTCCATTTACTTTGACTAATCAGATTCTCTCTTTCATTTCTATCAGAAGATGCACTTAGTTTTGCTTACCATTCCAAAGAAAAAAAGAAAGAAAGAAAGAAAGAGAGATTTAAGAAGTGAAAACCTGGTGGATAACGTTAGTTCCATTCGGCATCTTAGTTCAGGAGATGTGATTAAAGTTGACTGTTTCTGTGATTAAAGTCGACTACTTTTAAACCATAAGTCTGGGAGAATTACTTCATGAGGTTTACATCAAAGTGGCCATTGCCTGAATACTATTCCTCCACTGTCCTCTTCCCTAGAGTTCCACCTCTAAACAAAGATACGATCTTGAAGTGATTCTGTTTCACTAATCAGCTTCTCTTTTCAATTTGCATCAGAAGATGTACTGAGTTTTACTTATCATTCCAAGAAAGAAAGAAAGAAAGAAAGATAAAAAGATTTGAGAAGTTCAAAAACCTGGTGGATAACTTAATTTCCACTTGACTTATTAGTCTGGGAGGTGCCAATTCACACCACAAATGTCCTTCTTCCATATCCGGCTTGCCTGGCCATGGGGAGGCTTGCGGATGGGCGGGGGGAGAGAAAGAGACGTGCCAGGTCACTGTTGGAGCCATCAGGTCACACCATTGGCCAGGGACTATTGAAGCCAGCCGTCAACTCCTCAGCTTTTCCCTCCCTCCCTGTATGCAGTGTGGGTTTACCTGGCCATCCTATTGGTGGTCGAGTAGGAATTTTTGGCTCATAGCTGGATTGGCCGGGGCTATGTGTCTTTTTGCCTACTTCACACTGTAAGTAGGGAGAGAGTGTCTTAAGAATTGTCATATGTTTTAATTCAGTTTAATTTGGTCACATTTGGCTGGCACGCTTAGAGGAGAGGGATGGTGATCATTCTGTGGCACTGTTGTCTGGAGACAGGTGAGGCCTGAGGCCTTCCGCTGAGGGTTGTGCAGCCCCAGTGGGGGGATAAGGCCACCTGTTAGACTGACTTTCATCACTCCAACCAGTGTTGTGTGGCCTGGGGGGTGAGTGTCATGGGTCGGTCTACCCTCCCCAAAAGGGGTATGTCCTGGGTGTGGGGAACGTCTGACGCCACTCTCCAGGCATAGAATGCTTCGCCCAATATAAAACGCTTAGCTAGTTGCTGACATAGTTTAGGGCCCGCCCAGTTTCCCTTTGCAGATCTTCAACAAATGTGGCCCGAATTCGATACTATACATACTTGTCTCTTCTCTTTATTTCTTCCCTTTCACCTGCAATTTAGAAAGCCTGGATTCCTCAAAATGCTTTAGCGAGACATGCAATTGAGCTGCCAGATCTTAGCCTCTGTGCCAAAGACAAGCTGAGGAGCAAAGATAAGTCTGCCTTCCAGATTCCAAGATGAAGTAAGTAACTGAGATGAAGGGTGGTAATAGGTCCAAAATGGCTTTTTATGATGTTCATAACTGGAACCTCTTCTAGGACAGTATTGTATGGTTAATGTCATAGTGCTACAAGAACAGGATAAGAATTATATGAGACTAAATGTCCCCGCAGCAGCATCCTATATATGCCTTACTGAGAGTTCACAGCTGTTTTAAATGTATCCTGTTTTTATATGTTGTGTGTTTTTAGGTTTTTAAATTTTGTATATCGATTTTTAATGTCCAAAGTTTTAAGTTTTGTAAACCACTCAGAGAGTTTCGGCTATGGGGCGGTATATAAATGTAATTAATAATAATAATAATAATAATAATAATAATAATAATATGTGTGTGTGTGTGTGTTATTTAAAACACGTGGGTGAATGAAAAGGTATTCATGGCATAAAATGACCATAGAGATGGTGCTAGGTAAACCTGCCTGGGAAGGCTGGACCTTAACATAGGTGCCACCCCTCCCCCCCGAAGCCCCTCTCCCTAATGTTCATCAGCCTCAAGTCATTTGGCAGAGACACTAAGAGCAGGACTTCTGAGTAAGATTTTAAGGTTCAGAAAGGTACATATAAGAAAAGGTGGTCTTTCAGGTGACCTGGTCCACAAGCAGGGCATAAAGGCAAAAGCTCTTTCATGCTTACGCCCATCACACACACACAAACACACCTCTGGCATTTCTGTAATTAAGTCCAGTTACTATTCATGCAGCTATCCTTCAAGAATTTGTCTACCCCCCCCCCCCAATTAAAGCCATAACCACATATTTTGGCAGTGTATACTATAAATATTTTTTTTAAAAAAATGTATTGTGTGAAGTTTTTGTCTTATTTTGATTTTGTCCATCAATCAATAACACTAATCAATTCTACTAGATGATTCGAAGTATTAGAATTACAAAAGAAGGAGATAAACTTCATCCTGTCCATTTTCTACAGGCCTGACATGGCATCAAGGATAGACATGATGATACACCTGCCAAGTGCCCACACCCCAACAGGGGGCTCTTAGAGATACTTCTTCTCTTCTCGCTCTGGCCCAGACAACAATAGTGGTGAGAAGGACGAGTAGCTGATGCCACTGGCTACTTACTCACTGGCTGGTTTTGGACGACACATTAGGCAATGGTGGGGGAAATAGCATACTGACCATGCGTTAGGCAGGCGGAGCTCCCCACACGACATGCTGCAACGCCTGTGTTTGTACAGCTGAAAGTTCCGGTGGCCATCTTGGTTGCTACATCTGCTCCCTCCCCCTCCCTCAGTCCTCCAGCCATATCCCAGCATGCACCATGAGTTCTGCTGGCTGTATAGAGCAGCCGGGGGGTTTCGGCTGCTCCAGCTGGCAGAAGTTTATTCCCAAACGGAATAGTCCACGGAGAGAGGGAGGGTTGGTTTCGAATGATACTTTAAACAACGGGGCTTCGGGCTAAACAACGTGCAAGCCCGTTGTTTCTCTCCATTGCTTAATTAGGTGGAATAGTGTACTGTCAGTTGTGTGTACATGGTGTGCTACACATATGTGCCAAATTTGAGATCGATTCCTCCAACTCTCAATTTTATATGAATTTTTTAAAGATCATTTCCGTTCTGACAGATCAGAATGACAGCTCGCCAGACCTGTCAGAACGGAAATGATATTTTAAAAATTCATATAAAATCGAGGGTTGGAGGGATCAATCTCAAATTTCATACACATACATAGGCATACCCCATAAGTACTGTGACCAAGTTTCAAGCCTCTAGCTTTTAAAATACAGAAGTTATAGGCATTTTTGTCTTTCTGCCAAAAATATCATTTTTTAACGATAATTATTGTGAAGACGATACGAATCACCTACGATATGAATGAAGACGATAATTTTTTTGGTCCGAAATGATGATAATGATAAAAGATGATATTTTTTGGTGTGCACACCCCTAGTATGAAGCTCAAATTGGTAGATTTATATATAATGCTGTGAGGCAGGGTTGTAGGGTGGGGGGAAGATGTGGATAGATAGATTAGATAGATAGATAGATAGATAGATAGATAGATAGATAGATAGATAGATAGATGATACAGATACATAGTCAGAGGGAACTGTAATACATAAAGTGCATATGCTTATAATGATATCTGACAATTCTCTATGTTTTGTACTGCATTTTCTTAAGATATGTCAATAAAGCCTTTCACTGTTATTCCTGACTGCTTCAGTATTCCCAGACATCATTTAAGGAGAGAAGAGAAGGCTATCAAAGGCTACTAGTCCAGATGGGTATGTGCTACTTCCAATATCAGAGGCAGGAAACCTATATAGATCAGTTGCTTGGGAACATGGGTGGGAGGGTGCTGTTGCACCCATGTCCTGCTTGTGGGTTCCTGGTCAACAGCTGGTTGGCCATTGTGTGAACAGAATGCTGGACTTGATGGAACCTTGGTCTGATCCAGAATCACTCTTCTTACATTCTTATTATTATCAAATCTATATCAATTAGGGCATGGGTTACAGGTTCAGTTCCTCTTTGAATAAATCCATACTCTGTGGAGGGAAGTTGTATGAAATCAATCATTGCAGTATTTATGTATGCTTTGCTTTGCTTTTCCTCATATTTGTGTATGATGGATTGCACAATGGGGTTCTATACCACACAGTAATGGAAGCAATTCCCCATGCTGATTTGAATTCACTCAAGGGAATGAGAAACAGACAAAAAAATAAAATCACATGTATTTGAAAGATCCATCAGGCTGCTGTGGGTTTAAACAATGCTTACAACTAGTACAAACAGCTACTCTCTGTGAAATTTCTCTCTAAATTGAAAAGCATATTCCTTCAGACTTGGTTGTAGAATTTCTTTCTAAATTACTGGGTAATTTTCTCCACTCTCAGTGAGCTATATAATCATATATGGTCAAAACATGGTGCTAGGAAGCATAATGGAAACACATTCAGAAGAGCTACAACTCTGTGAGCCTCAAGCTGTTCCACCAGATCAGGAATTAAAATGGCATATTTATAGACTGAAGTTTAGCTGCTTTAATAGGTAGTGCAAGGGACCCTCCGTCCCCTTTCTCAATGGATACAGATGGTCTGTGTCAAAATAATTTGCACAAATCGCAATCCACAAAGCAATCATAGCAGAGTAGCCACATTTAAACAGATTTGCATTCCAATTCATTTGCAACATAATCCAGTGTTCTTCTGCACAGTAGTCTTTAAGCTTTCACCACCATTTTGCCTGGCACAAAGATCCTGTTCAAAGATTTGCCTCAAAGTTAGATAATAGGAAGGCATGATAATTTCATTTCAGTTTGCAAATCATTTGAAGCTGCCCAGTAGTTGAGTCTTTTTGCGGGGAGGTTATTACATAGAAGAGAGAGAGAGAAAGAGAATGAGGGAGAGAGAGAGAGTGTGTGTACTGGAACAGTCTTTAATATTCACTGATGTGCATGTTCTTTTAAATTATTTACCTTCTTCCAATGCATGGTCAGCACATCTTCATGTCCTTCTGACATCTAAAAGATGGATGTTATAACACAGGAAGGATAAGCACTCACCTCCTATAATGCAATGTTTTCAGCATTTGAATGGGTGGTGTATAGACACCAATTGCAAATGGATACTTATATGGACATTTGGTCTGCTTTTGTATAGCCCTTAGAAACCTGTATTTTATATGTACTGTGATGTATGTATGTATGTATGTATGTATGTATAAATAGACTAACAACAGAGTAATTTAAAATATATATGTAGAGCTAAACGTTTTAGAACTTAAGAACAGTAGAAGAGCCATGCTGGATCAGATCAAGGATTCATCTAGTCCAGTACCCTGTTTACACAGTGGCCAACCAGCTTCTGAACAGGTTCCCAAAAGCAAGACCCAGGTGCAACAGCCCCTCCTGGCCATGTTCCCCAGCAACTGGTGATTAAAGGCTTCCTGCCTCTGATACTGGAGGTGGGATATAAACAAAGGAAGGAAGGAAGGAAGGAAGGAAGGAAGGAAGGAAGGAAGGAAGGAGACACCTCAGTATGACACACACTGATCTACAGCAGTAGCTTTTGCTGTTAAATCAAGGAAGTTGTGGTCTTCTTTATCCAACCTTCCGTGTCTTGTAGCTTTATTTCAAGGTATGGTTGAAAACAAAGGTGGCATAGCATTGTGTTCTCTCACCCACAATTTTTTCACACAATTGTAAACAAATGCATATCCCCAGAGAACATGCCTCTCATGTTTTCCACAAGACCCAGAAGTGTGGGGAGAAGTTACATTGCTCTTCTCACCAATTCTTCAGACACTGCAAAGACTATGCTAGGCTGACCATCTGAAAAGGAGGACAGGGCTCAAGTAACTTTAACAGTTGTAGAGAAAAGGGAATTTCAGCCAGGGTCATTTGTATGCAATTAGTTCCTGGTGAAATTCCCTCTTCATCACAACAGTTAAAGGTGCAGGCACTATACTAGAGTGACCATATACAAAAGAAGGCAGGGCCCCTGCAACTTTAACTCTTGTGATGAAGAGGGAATTTCACCAGGAACTAATTGCATACAAATGACACCGGTTGAAATTCCCTTTTCTCTACAACTGTTAAAGTTACATGAGCCCTGTCCTCCTTTTCAGATGGTCAGCCTAGACTATGCTAGGAAATGGAACCCAATCTAAGGTGCTCTTTCAAGAACCATGCATATCCCCGTGCCTAGTTTCTAAACCTCTAGCAAATTCAGAGCATACAAGGACCCTTAATGAGAACCGAGGAGTTTCCCAATATATTTTTGACTATCTCTCCGGTGCAGAAATGCACAAGTGTCCAGCTGATAAAGGGTAAATGCTTATTCAACCAAAACTCTCACATAATTCTCCCACTAGGAGGAAGGCCTGCAGGAATAGACCCAAAGAAGCGGCACTGTGCCTAGGATAGCTTTAATCATTTTCTCATTTAAATGAGAGAGAGAGACACTTCGTTTCTCTTGCCACAGGTGATCTCGGGGGAAGAGAACTAGGACCCTGGAAACCAGCAGATAATGCTTAATATGCATACCCCCTATTTCTACAAGCATTTTTTTTCTTTTGGCAGGGGGAGGAATTGAGGGCAAAAGGGAAACACTATGGAAGTTAATAGTACTATTGCCTAACCCCCCCCCTGCAGAGCTAGAAGTTAACTTTTCGATTCAGGAACATAGACTGGGCCTTGTTTTTCTAAGGGTAAAGTTTTCCTTGTATGTTGCTATAAGTTTTGATAATACTTTCTCTGTGGCAGTTCCTGTATTTCATATATATATATATATATATATATATATCCATTCCCATAGTGAAAGCGGAGTAGCGCTATTGCAGATAAGTGTCTTGATCAGGCATTCAATTTGAGAATGCTATTGTTTACATCTTGGGGGGTGGGTGGGTTATTTATTTATTTATTTATTTAAAACATTTCTTGGTTGCCTTTCAGGGCAGAAACCTTCACAAGGCAGCATGCAATAATAAAAACACATCAAAACAGTTAAATGATGCACCAACAGGATGTCATTCTTCATATTCATGCATTTCTCCTCCACTGGAAACAACAACAACAATTATTTGCAGTTCAGTGTCTGGAACTCATGACACATTTGAGATTTGCCACATTTGCAATGGTCAAGTGGGGTGGAGGAAGATGTACGAGTTGGATGAGCAATCTGCAAATGGATTGTGCTTACTTTGCAAAATAGAGGTACAATTCTTCATTGGCTGCCACATCTGTAAATCTTCAGCTGTGGCCAGATTATCAACAACTTCACTCCACACTCTGCTTCCTACTAGTTTAGGATTGCTCCATAAACTACCCTGGATTAAGTTTCCATGTTGATTTCATTGGGCATTAAGCGCAACCTAGTTAGACTGGATCTAACCCAGTACAATTAAGCCGGTGAAGACAAACACAATTTATTAGAAGCAGGTCTAAGACAGCATCATCAAATGGACTGCTTAATAAATAAATCATACAAAGCAGATAAGTAAGGACCATACCAAAGACTTTACAACCCAACTGAGAACACAGATGTCAAAGAACTGGCAGAACAATCCAGAACACAGACTGGTATCCAATTGTGCCTGTGCATACATGGGAGCAACTGCTCATGAAATGGTAGGGATGTGCACTGGATCGGACCCGATCCACGATCTGAGTCCGGTCCAGTGGGAAATCAGATAAATTATCCGATTTCCGATCCCGCAGCTGGATCGGCCGACCCAATCCGAACCGGTCCGAAAAGGCTCCGAACCGGTTCGGCGGATCGGCGGATCGGCGGGCGGCCACTGGCGCCCACCGCCGCTTCCATTGGCGGGCGCCAGCGGGCGCCCGCCGATGAAAGTGGACAGCGGGGGGGAGGAGGGGGGCGCTTACCTTCTCGGCCCGTCCGCTCCCGTCCGGCACTAGCAGCTACTACCAGCGGGCTCCGCGGCCTGCTCCAGGGTGGCGCGCCGGGTGATGTCATCACCCGGCGCGCTACTCTAGAGCAGGCCGCGGAGCCTGCTGGTAGTAGCCGCCGGCGCCGGACGGGAGCGGACGGGCCGAGAAGGTAAGCAGGGGGTGCGTGGAGGGGAGGAGGGGGCGCGCGGAGGGGGGGAGGGGGGCCCTTACCTTCCCGGGCCGGCCGCTCCCGTCCGGCGCCGGCGACTACAACTACCAGCAGGCTCCGCGGCCTGCTCTAGGGTGGCGCGCCGGGTGATGTCATCACCCGGCGCGCTACTCTAGAGCAGGCCGCGGAGCCCGCTGGTAGTAGCCGCCGGCCCCGGACGGGAGCGGACGGGCCGAGAAGGTAAGCAGGGGGTGCGTGGAGGGGAGGAGGGGGCGCGCGGAGGGGGGGAGGGGGCCCTTACCTTGCCGGCCCGGCCGCTCCCGTCCGGCGCCGGCGACTACTACCAGCAGGCTCCGCGGCCTACTCCAGGGTGGTGTGCCGGGTGATGTCATCACCCGCCGCGCTACTCGAGAGTAGGCCGCGGAGCCCGCTGGTAGTAGCCGCCGGCGCCGGACGGGAGCGGACGGGCCGAGAAGGTAAGCAGTGGCGGGGAAGGGGGCTTACCCCCCCCCGGAGCCGTCCGCTTCTATCCGCTGGCGCCCGCGGGCGCCAGCGGATGGAAGCGGACGGCCCCGGGGGGGTAGGGAGCGCGGGGGAGGGGGCTTACCTGCCGGGGCCGTCCACAGCGGACGGCCCCGGGGGGGGAGGGAGTTAGGCCCCCCCTTACCCACCCGCTGCCATTTTTTCCTCATAGACTTGCATTGCAATGCAAGTCTATGGGGAAAAAAATGGCGGGCGATCCAAAAATTTACGATTTTTGGGTCGGGATCGGACTCGATCCGGTCCGGGGGGCCTCCGATTTTGTCCGAACCGGTCCGTGACAAAATTGGAGGTCCCGATCCGGGTCCCAATCCGATCCGGGGGGTCCGTGCACACCCCTATGAAATGGGGCTTTCACATCTCTAAAAACAATCCAAAGTGAGAAGGCTTCTTCATTCCATGGGGCAGGGATGTGTCCCAGTCTGGAAATGAACACTTTTTCTTGTTTCCAAGGCTGTTTTTAGAAGCATGAGAAGTCCTTTTGGGTGAGCAGTCACTCTCATTGAGTGGAATGGGACCAGTGGAGGCAGAGTAGCACTGCTGGATACTTCCCAAAATCATGAATGACACTGGCTATATCCAATCCAGACATGGAATAGGATGTAGTGAACTCAGTTGTTGGAGGTGAAGGCTAAACTGCAGCAGGCAGAGCAGATCCTGTTCTGTAGATGTGGCGAGGGTGGGAGCCCAAACTCCTAATCTGTATATTTGGATGCTCAATTCATAGGTAACTTCCTAGTTGCCTGTTGGAAGGGACTGATGTTGTGTAATCATACACAATTCTGGATTTGAAGAAGGCTTTGAGGCCTACATATGACACACTGTCCATGACAGTCCAATAGGCCAAGTCCCTGCCTTAGACAGTGAGTTTTCTGATTCATGTCTAAGATTATAAACCTTCCATTGTGGTTATGATACTTGAAGACAAGAAGTTGGAAATATATCTGAGACACATTTTCATCATAGGTTCTTGTATTCCTTGTTCATTCATTAAGTTGCATATAATTCCAGGGAATTGTAGTTTCTAACAAATAGCCCTTCTTGTCTCAAATCGGTCACTCATCTTCAAGAAATTATGTTAGTACTCTACGTATCAGCTGCCTACTCTTTCAAAGGGTTCTTTTTAATTATGTTAATACTAGCTAATATTATTTAATGAAGATTCTATCCCTGAACGGATTTCAAAAGGCTTTAGTTCTGTACTAAGGAATGTATTACCATTTTTCATCAGATAAGATTGCAACGATAGGAATACATTGCCCAAATACTATTCAGTTCTTGAAGGTTTGAATTTTGATTGCTAATGCATATCCCTAAGACTCTAAAATAATTTGCAAGTACTTTCCATTTAAATTTAGGTTTTTTTTAATCACACACACACACACACAACTTTGCTTCCCTTCATTAGTACTTGAATAGATTTCACAAGATATAATATTGTATGCCTAGGCCATCTGATTCCAGTTAGTTCTGATCTCGCTCGGAATACTTTTTTTCTCTGTTTTTTCTCTCTTGTTTAAATACATAGTTGTAAGAAGGCATGAAAATGACAAGTATAAAATCAAAGTTGATGAAACAAGTTAGGCACAAGTGTTTGGCACAGGAGTTTTTCAACATTTTGAGATTGGGTGAGGGAGCCCTGCTCCTAAAGATAAAGCCATATTTAGCACCACAAACATGGCTGAATAACAGGGATTCCAACCCAGACTTTTAAGAACTAAGCACTCAAATTTCTCTTCCTATACCAAATAATCTGTCCATTTTCTCCCACAATTTCTGTTTTGTTGTTGTTGTTGTTTGTTTGTTTGTTTTGGTCTCAGGTTCTGTCCATCATTTGTGAATTTTGGTAAGTTCTTATAAAAAATAATAATGAACCAAACAAAAAAATCACCCATTCGTACTGAGGTCTGGTAGAGCTTTTAACAGTGCTTCATTGGGTGGGGCACGGGTAGGTATCCTTGATATGAGACTCCCTCTCCATTTCATGATTTTAGCACTATAAATTAAGCAACAGAAAACCCGCTTCTTCTGAAATAAGTCGGGGTTTTCCTGCTGTGTGCAGGCAAAGTTGTGCTATAAAATGCCCACTAGAGGGTGCTATTCCCATTGAATTGTATGGGGCACGTGGTTGCTGCTCTCTTCCTCATGTAATTTAAGCTCCTTGCAAATGCGGAAGAGAAGCAGGAAGCAGAGCCACAATAAGGGAATGTCATTTCCCCCCGTCTGAAGCAGCCCCTTGTCTGAGATTCACCCAACACCTAGAGCCGGCATTGATTCTACATGACCCTTAAAATTTCACCAACTTGATCTTCTATCACCACCAAGCTGAACAGGCAACAATGCAGGTTCTACATTCATCCCCATGTATACTGTACATGGGCAGCTGCCATGTTCAGTCTCACAGGCTGATGTCTGTGGACCAAAGGAGTCAGCTAAACAAGTTCTTCAGCATTTCTCTTAGCCAATATCTCTTTATTTTGAACAAGATATATTTCTTTTAGAATATTCTGCTCCAAGGCTTTACATTCAGTCATATTTCTCTGTGCACTCCCAATAAAAAATCAAGAATGCATCAAAAGTACTTTCTTTGCCACATCCTTCACTTACAAAATACAGATCAATCCAAGCTAACAGCAAGGGCAATTAGATAATTGATTCTGAAATGTAGGCTTTTAAGCCATTTGTGAATCAAAGCCATGGCAGAATAATGAACCAGATCCCAAGTTACTTAGAATCAATGGGGTTGAATGCAAAGTGAGAGTTTGCAGCAAAGCGGAAAGATTTTCTTAACAGTTTAATAAATTAAGTGACTTGATATAAATGCATAAGTGCCTTGTGTCAAGACAGGATACCTTTTTAATTGACTTAATAATATGTCCAAAAAATAACTGCTAAGTACTCAGTGTCAAATCAGTAGAAAAAACAACCTTTTAGTCCAATTTTCCCTTCCCCCCTTTTTTATTTTGAAGATTTTAATTAGAAACCTTCCTTTTCCTGATCTTTACCTTGCATGTGGCACAGACTGCATACCACAACCACCATCACAGGGAACCTAAGGATTCCCAACATTTTTATTAATGATTTGGATGAGGAGGTGCAGGGAATGCTTATCAAATTTGCAGACAACACAAAATTGGGTGGGATCGCTAATACCCTGGAAGACAGAAACAAACTCCAATGTGATCTTGATAGACTGGAGTGCTGGGCTGAAAACAACAGAATGAAATTTAATAGGGATAAATGCCAAGTTCTACACCTAGGAAAAAGAAACCAAATGCACAGTTACAAGATGGGGATACTTGGTTAATCAATAGGACAAGCGAGAAGGATCTTAGAATTGTTGTAGATCACAAGCTGAATATGAGCCAACTGTGTGATGTGGCTGCAAAAAAAGCAAATGCTATTTTGGGCTGCATTAATAGAAGTATAACTTCCAAATCGTGCAAGGTACAGGTTCCCCTCTATTCGGCACTGGTTAGGCCCCATCTTGAGTTTTGCATCCAGTTCTGAGCACCACTCTTCAGCTGGGAGGTGGGTGGGTGGTGTCGCCAGCCAAAGTGCCTTTGTATGGAGAGGAGGGGTCATGATTACTTAGCTAGGAGGAAACTGGATGCCAAACAGTTTTTTTTTCCTGGACAGAGCCACCCACTGTCCCTCATTTTCAAAACTGGCCATCTTGTCACTGGGATTTGGAGAAATGGATTCAGTAGTAATAAAATACTTTAGCAAAACAAAACTGGCAGAATCAATACTGGCAACATTGATCAGAAAGTGATTAGTCCATGCTGGGAATGATTCAAGATTCATATAATTGGGATCTTTGAGGCTAGACATTTGGTTCCCTCCCTCCTTCCCCCCTCCCATTTCTTTTAGCTTTAGGTGGGGACAATACTAATTTGGTCTTCTCTCACCTATCAAGCAATCAATATATCTTCCCTAATCAGCTATCGGGTGTTTACATAGTACAGTTTCTTTTCTAGATTTCCATAATGGATCCCAGTCACCTACCATTTTTGGACTTGCAGGTGCTTATTTGCGTGATATATTCTAACACATTCGTCATTATAATTCAATGAGTGCTTCCAAGCATGTAGAATATACAAAGCCTATAGCTTTACCAACTCCCTGTGAATATTTTGACACAAACTAAGCAACAACAGCCTTGCTCTCAGCAAATCCGACTAAATACAACACTGAGTTTGATGAACTGCAAGTTTGGAAACAATCCAAGTAATTGGTGGCTGGTTGGTTGATTTGTTTATTTATTTAAAAGTGTTTCATTATATTCAGGCTAGGAACATGTTGAATACATTGATCAAGAAGTCTGGAACTATTAGGGGTGGGGGAATGGAAGCCCAATGTCTGTTGATGTTCCCAGATATAAAGAATCTGGTAGGGAAGTAGTGCTGATTTCTCCAGAGAGATAAACGGATGAGCTTTAGCTTTCAGCATTAAATGGAAGTTACATGTTGGTGAACATGGTTACATAGGAATGTATCTCTGACCATAGGATCATAGACATATAGCATTCCAGACTCACAATCTAATCTAATCCCTTCAATGTAAGGAATCCAGAGTTAGAATATTCCCAACTGATTTATGTCCAGCCTCTAATTGGAGACAACTAGCAATTATTCTTCAGGAGAACTATAACAATTTACACCATCTCACACTGGAAATGGACACAATTTAAACATTAAAAACTGACAGTCTTTATGTGTATATTACTTGCATATAGTTTGGTAGTGCCCAGTTACTGAGATCTTCTGGGATGCTTTGGGGAAAATGAAGGAAATGCACCTGCCAGTAAGGCAGATTTCCCCTGCCCAGGCTTCTGATCCTACAAACACCCATTCCAACAAGCCATGACAGGTACTGGGTGATGTTGCTTAATGATACCATATGGGGAAGATGGTATAAATGTGAAAAATGGCACAGGCCTCATTGTGGCATGATGTCTACTTAGAAAAAAACCCAAAAACAAACACAAATTGCAAATAGATATTGTTATTAATGTATCCTGAAATCTATTCTAATGCATTACCACTGTCACAGAGATATTATTTGGTTTCTTCTTTTTTGATCCATTAAAAGAATCACCACTCTTCTCTGTCTGCTGATGTTTTCAGCTGCAGAATTGATTTGATTTCCACATATTGGGTTTAGCATTGTGCCGAACACTAAAGCGTATTTAGCAGGAGGCAAGAGCTGAAAACTTCATTATAAGATCCGCCAAACACTGCACCACAACACGAATGGAACTAATGAAATATGTTGAGGTTTTGAAGGCAAATCTCAGAAATGTGTCAGGCTATTACCTTTTAATTCCAATTTTCTTTTCAGTTAAGTAGCATAGATAATGAAGCCAGCTTTGCTGGTATATTCCCAAATGCATAGCATATGAGTAAAATATCTAGAGTGTTGTTGTTGTTTATGTCACCACTGGTAAATGAACTAATGCATGAATAATTTAAATGATAAAATATATACTGCTCAGGAATTAAGGCTGTGGACAACAAGTCTCTGGAGTACAACAGAAATTAACTCGGAGGCCTGCCTATTCTATACTTCACATATTGCAGAATGAGTGTTAAGAATTCTAAGGTGGTGGAATTGACTGTACCAATTCTGAGTACAGTCAGAGTCAGGAGGGACACTTTTTTGAATGCTCACCTGCATTAAATAAATAAATAAATAAATAAATAAATAATTTGTACAGTACTAATGCAACAAAGCTAAGACTAAGCTTGGCAATAACTTTTCTCCCAAATGTTCCTGTTCTTTTACTGTTTGGGAGATTTTTTTTCTTTTTTTAAAAAACATTTGTGAGCATTAAAAAATGGCATCTCCCATCAGCATTTTGGAGTGGTTCAGTCAATTTCAACCCCCTTCTGATGATTGACTGGTCTTCATGTTAAAACTGTAGGGAAATTTACCTGAAATAAGTTCCATTGAACTCAATAGGATTTCCATCAGAGTAAATATGTTTAAGATTGGCCTGTAGGATAGGGTGACCAGATGAAATCCAGGGCCCATGTAACTTTAAGAGTTGTAGAGAAAAGGGAATTTCAGCCACTGTCATTTGTATGCAATTAGTTCCTGATGAAATCCCCTCTTCATCACAACAGTTAAAGTTGCAGGGGCCTGCCTTCTTTTGTATATGGTCACTGTAGTATAGTGCCTGCACCTTTAACTGTTGTGATGAAGAGGGAATTTCACCAGGAACTAATTGCATACAAAAGACACTGGCTGAAATTCCCGTTTCTCTACAACTGTTAAAGTTACATGAGCCCTGACCTGGATTTTATCTGGTCAGCCTACTGTAGGATTTCCAAGGCAAGCTGCGATTCTGAGTGTGATTTTCTGGTCGCTCATTTTAATGCTACAATCTGATTCACACTTACTTAGCAGTATAATGCTTTTGCAAACAATGAGGACTGCTTCTGAGTAAACAATATTGGACTGTGATTATTGTTATGCCACCTTCCAATATATATCCAAAGAGGAAAGGGAAGCAGATTTTTTCTTCATTTTCTTTTAATGAAATTTCTGCTCTAAAATGAAAGGCTGATGGATAGCAGAAGCAAAAACATTTTGCCTTCATTTCTGGTGGTGTGCAGTGGAGGCTGTGAATTAGGCTAACCAAATAAAATCCAGGTCAGGGCTCATGTAACTTTAACAGTTGTAGAGCAAAGGGAATTTCAGCCGGTGTCATTTGTATGCAATTAGTTCCTGGTGAAATTCCCTTTTCATCACAACAGTTAAAGGTGCATGCACTATACTAGAGTGACCATATACAAAAGAAGGCAGGGCCCCTGCAACTTTAACTGTTGTGATGAAGAGGGAATTTCACCAGGAACTAACTGCATACAAATGACACCGGCTGAAATTCCCTTTTATCTACAACTGTTAAAGTTACATGAGCCCTGACCTGAATTTTATCTGGTCACCCTACTGTGAATCCAATCTGTATACAGGCCTGTTCAAAGGGCAGTTTTATTGTTTCTAGAGTAGACCCCAGATATGTTGGGCAACTCTGTAGGCTTCTTACACAGTGGATTAATCAGGCACCAATATAGTTGCTAGCTATCTGACACTCCCAAGGGTGTAATCCTAATATCAACAATGCATCTGCCTAATTTCCTCTCTTTGCTTTACTGGGTTTCTCTCCCACTCCATGTTGAGATTTTGGGATCTGTTAAGTGAAGGACCCTGCCTGTGATGAATGCACTATCAGAAAAGGGTATAAAATATTGATCTGGGGCATAACCAATTTGGCATCACTCCAGGGGGAATGTACAGACTAACCTGGAGAACTTTGGGTTCTAGTAACAATCTCTATTTTTCTGTTGATTGGAGCCCCAGCACATGCCAGCTCTTTGGGGGTTGCCCGCTCCATGGGCTGAAGAGATGTGTGAGCTTTCTTTGAATTTTTATTCTGCATCCATTTTCTATCAATAAACTGTAATTCCTTTCCCATCAGTCTAGTTTCAATTTGGTAATCCAAAGAATCTGCTTTGACTAGGTCCTGAATAGATCAGGCCTTCAGAATAACACAGTGGCTATCCAAGGTGTCGAAGCCTTTCCCCAAAATAGGTGTGAGAATAAATACAGCTCAAGGATTATAAGGTGAGGGACTTCAGTGTTCGGCATCATTGGGCACCTGCTAAGGCCCACAACCCAGAGGAGGCACATGGGTGGTATTGACCTCCAGAACCCTCCTCCTCCTCCTTGTCTTTTCTACCTGTACACCAGACATCTCCATGATAAGAGCAGAGAAAAGTAGTCATCTCCTACTGCAGATTATATCCAGAGGGAAAGGGCAAGTGAATGGACATTGAGGGCATGTTGTCCAAAGGATCTCCAAAATCCAGAGCCAAAACTTGCAAGGGGATTTGGTCATCATTGCCTCCCTCACATCCTCCAGCTTTTCACAGACAGAAATAGATATATGCTTGTTACACTCGTGGTATCATAGAGTGGTGCACAAATTGCCTCTCAAATTGTTCCACTCTATTTCTGGCCAAATACATTAGTGGGAGAGGAGAACATTTTGGCAAATTTCTCCAGGGGGATGAGAACATCTCCACCAGTTCCTTGGGGATCGGGCACTCCATTAGTGTAGACTAACCATATGAAAAGGAGGACAGGGCTCTTATATCTTTAACAGTTGTATTGGAAAGGGGATTTCAGCAGGTGTCATTTGTATGCAATTAATTCCTGGTGAAATTCCCTCTTCATCACAACAGTTAGAGCTGTAGGAGCTATACTAGGGTGACCTGATACAAAAGAGGGCAGGACTCCTGCAGCTTTAACTGTTGTGATGAAGAGGGGATTTCACCAGGTGCTGCATGTATAACAATGATACTTGCCGAAATTCCCTTTTCCATACAACTGTTAAAGATACAGAAGCCTTGTCCTCATTTTCATATGGTCAGCCTACATTAGTGGCGACAGTAACATAGCCCCTCCTGGAAGTGGTAATAACTGTATTGACAGCCTGGCCATCATTCTGCATTCTCCACATTTTTAGGGCATTGTGGGGAGGAAATGGCAGCCACAAAAGAGAAAGGGAGAGAGAAATGAAAAAAAGAAATTCAATATTTATAGTGCTCTTCTTTTTCTAATGGGGAGGGTGTGAAAAAGAAAGAAAGAACTCATGTTGTGGGGGTGGGGTTCCCCAGAGAACAATGTCTTATGAAATATTTCGGTTTAGCTCTAGAAATAGTGCACATCATGGATTATGCTGGGATTAGGGATGCTTGAGGAATTCAATCTTTGTGGATTCCAGTACAAACTGACTTGAACCACACCTTCCAGTCTGGCATGCTATTAAAATCTTAGCTATCCATCAGCTTTCACAATTCCTATAGGTTCAGCACAACTCTTAGATTAAAAAAGAAAAGGAAGTATAATATGTTTGAAACTGTGTGTTTTGAGGCAAAGCTGGTATTTAAATATGAATTTAAATGTGGTGTGTGTGTGTATCTTGTTTTTAATGCAGATTGAGGAGGAAACACCTGTGAAACTGACCTAGATTGACCAAAGACTGACTTGCCTCATTATTATTTATTTATTTATTTATTACATTTATATACCGCTCCATAGCTGAAGCTCTCTGGGTGGTTTGCAAAAATTTAAAGATTGAACAATAAAAAGACAATATACAAAATGTAAAACCATAAACATAAAAAGCTGATATTTAAAACATTTTAAACTGTTAAGCCTGGCCACAAAGTCAGTTAAAACCTCAAATTAAGCTGTTAAAATGTTATAACAGAGATAAATATTTAGTGCAGATGTCCTCAACCTTTTTGAACCGTGAACACATTTGGGACTTTGAGAAACTGTATGAGCACCACCACAAAATGGCTCCCACAGAAGATGTGGCTGGCTAGTCAAACATGAGGTAAATAGGTGTGGGAGAGAGAAATAGCAAAGCTAGAGGCTGGAAGGGAGGGGAAACAGCAAACCAAAGGAGTGGAGAGTAGAGAGAGAACAAGGGCTAGAGGCTAGAAAGAAGGCAGAGGTCAATCTTCACAGGTGATTTAGTGCAGAGGTGAAGCGCTTTGAGGACTTTGCAACACAAGGCAATGTTGCAAATGCACAGCAATGCCACTGCTTCCCTCTGGAAAGTGAAATCCCCAGCCCAGTTGGGCGGGGGATGATATTTGCGGGTGGGGTGGGGGAAGAGACGAGGTGGATGCTCCTGATTGGAGCATACATATGGTGCCACTGGGCAGGGCAGAGCCGAGGGGCTTAAATAGCCAGCTAATGGGCCTGCCTGCCCTCTTCATCCATGTGCAGCTTGGTTCCACTCCAGTCGTGGAGCAGAGCGAGCAGATCAGCTTGCAGCGCGGCACAGCCTTGGCAGCGGGATGCGCGCAATCGGCTGTGGGGCAGCAGCATCGAGCAGGAGGAAGACGGACATCCGGGGCTGTGAGCCCCCAGGTTTGAAGGGCGGGCCGGTTGCCCCCCTCCCCCCACCGCCTTTGGAGGATTAGCGCGGACGCGCCTGTCACCGGCAGCCGGCCGCCCGGGTATTAGCCCGGTCGCATCGGCTTAGCGCAGGGAAGCTTCCCTCCCCAGGGCTAGAGGGCGGGCCAGCTGCCCCCCCCCCCCGCCTTCAGAGAATAGGCGCGGATGCGCCAGTCACCGGCAGCTGGCTGCCCAGGTATTTCGCCCGGTAGCGGCAGCTCTGCCACAAGCAGGGTTTCTTCAGGGGTCGGGGCGGTGTGGGCCCTCGCCTGGCACGTCATCCCTCTGGCGCTGGTTGGCGCGGGCGGTGCAGCTGTGGGGCCTGGGGCTTCCAGCCGCCAATCACCCCTTCTCCTGTGGGGCAGCGGCAGGCGGCGCGCATATACATGGGCCTGCTGCGGCTTTCATTCAGCCATTTCGTGGGGGGCCGTATGGCCTTAGCTAAACCCGCTCGGTCCGCGGGGGTGGGTGGGGGCGAGCATGAGGCCTCCAGCCGGGGCTTGCCCCGCCGACTCGCTCAGAGCGCTGGTGTCTGGCAGCCTCTAGGGAAGACAGCGCATGGTAGGGGTCCGGTCACAGTTATACAGCCCTGTCAGGACACTGTGGGCTGTAGGCGCCACAGGCAGCGAGGCCTAGAATTTTCTAGCACGTGTTGGCGCCCCCTATTGGGGTGAGGTAGCACCTGTCAAACAATACAAGTAATTCCCTAGTTTAGATGCTGGGTGGTGCCATTGCACTGCTTTATTGTTTCATGCACAAGTAATTTTCTAGTTTAGTCACTGGGTGGCGTAGTCACACTGCTACATCGCTGCATTCACAAGCAGGCTGTGAGCATCGATTCAGGCTCGTGGGCCCGCGCCCTTTATTTTGGTGGTCGAGAGCAGGATTAAGACGGCGGGACAGCTACAGCGTATTATTGGTATAATGTCACCAAGGAAGGGCCTTGGGGGAAAGAAAGGGAAAGGGAAAGCCACGCGGCCACTTGCGAAACGACCTAGTGTTCGGAGCGATTCTTCCTCCGACGAGGAAGTTAACCCCGAATTGGCGGTAATTCTGGCATGGCTGCAATCGCTGGAGGAGGGGGTGGCATACCCTCAAGCATGTCAACTCAGGCTCAGACGGTTTCCTTGTTTACATCGCAGCGGTAGACCAGGAACCAAAAGTTAGACAGCATGTTGTCATCCATCAATTCGAAGCTTCCTCCAGCCAGCTGATGGACAGGCAGGTTCATTCCGCAGTGGTCTCACAGGACGCTCAGGCGACGACTGGACAGCTAGCACGACCTTGGGTGCTACCTCCTTCTGCAGTCCCGAGTCTTCCATCGCAGGGACCAGGTGAGCAGCTAGTGAATGCTGTTAATTCCCCGGTGCAGGCTATGGGTGCCTTCCCCCCTTGGGGATGGTACCCATGGATGCCTGGGATGGCATATTCGACACCTCACTTGGGCGGTCCTTTACTGGGGACACCACAGGTGAACGTTCCGCCTCCATCCTCTACGGGGGAGGGCGGACTGACGCTGGGCGGAAGTGACAGGGGTAGCTCTGACATGGCACCAGACCAGCTACACAACCTGGGATCGTCAGCTGTAAGTCACAGTAGTATGGTAAGTGACACTAGGGCGACATTGGGGGCTACGATAGACCCTTCTGTTCAAACACAGGTTAATCCAGTTTCTGAAACGGGGGCTGTCCCGGTTGGGGGGAGCCTCAGCTTTGCAGGTGCCAGCTGTTGTAGCGGCTTGTGCGGAGGTGTGGCAGGGTCCTGTCAGTTCAGCTGCCACGACAATCATGGCAGACAGGGACCCCTTGGCAGGCGCAGAGAGGGCGGCCATTCCCACTGGGAGCACGTCAGCTCCTCTGGGCTATTACCTCCTACCGGCTATGAGGGATAAGATTTTGAAAGGGGAATTTATAGACATCTTTTCCTTATTATTCGAGAACCAGAGAACGTCGACAAAGATAGAACGGCAGAGAGAGAAGCGGAGAAGCTACGAAAGATACGGGCGGCCAGGACCTGGACCAATTGGTTGCCGGGTTTATTGGTATATATGGGCGTTGTTCAACAACGCTTCCCTTCCAAAGGGTACATCCTCACAAAGTACCTCGATATAATTTATCGGGCGTATAGGGAATACGAGGGTGGGGCCTGGTTGGCCTATGATGCATCCTTCCGTAGAAGGGCCACCTTCGACTGCACCCTACAGTGGGATGTTAAAGATAACGACCTGTGGCTGCAATTTATGACGCCAGCCAAACCTGGTCTGGGAGACCGGGTGGACAGCGATCACCTTCTGGAAAAGCCTCAACCCGCCAGCACCCTGAGTGGATCGGCGGGGCAGGGGGTTCAACTCTGCCCACCCTGTTGGGAATTTAGCTCCCGTGGCTTCTGCACAAGATCCCCCTGCAGATACAGGCATGTGTGCCTTGCTTGTGGGGGCGTCCACCCCGCGCATAGCTGCCAATCCAATAAGAGGGGAAGGGGCACCTTCCAAGGTGGATCCAACTTCAAGAAACCTGTGGGCCCTGGGGGACAACAGCCGGCTCCCAAAGGGCCCCAGTCCAATTAGGCTTGAATCCCTTAGGCAATGACTGGCACAATACCCGGTTAAGGAGGATGCAGGGTACTTAGATGCTGGTTTTACTGATGGTTTTAGGATTCCGTATAGAGGACTGAGGTTGGCTTCCATAGCCAAAAATCAGAATTCTATACAGGCAATGGAAGCCGTGGTGCCGAAAAAATTGCTAAAGAAGTCAGTTCCGGGAGGGTACCTGTGAGTATCTCCTCTGGGCATAGCCAAAGAAGACACCTGGGGAGTACAGGTTAATGCATAACCCATCCTTCCCAAGGGAGCGTCAGTGAATGATGCCATACCAGAGCATGTATGCTCAGTAAGATATGCTTCATGTGATTCGACAGTGGCATTGGTCCGCAAGAGCGGAGCGAGGGCGTTGATGGGCAAATACGTCATAAAACCCGAGTTTCGCATATTGCCCATCAATCTCTGAGACTTCAATCTGTTAGGATTTTGTTCCAGGACCAATTTTACGTTGTTAGGGCATTACCCATGGGATGCTCCATTTCGTGTGCCATGTTTGAGAGGTTCGGTTCATTCTTAGAATGGGCAGGGCGGCAGATCGCCTCAGGACAAGCTGCAGACACTTCTCAATAAGCTTCAGGGTTTGATTGGCTCACACAAAGTGACACTGTCCCAATTACAAGAGATAGTGGGGCATTTAAACTTTGCCTGCCATGTCATCACACCGGGGAGAGCTTTCATCCGGTGCTTGTGCGCAGCCATGCAGGGCCTTCACTCACCACAACATAGGGTCCGTGAGTCGACCCAGTTGCGTCAAGACCTGAATAGGTGGGTTACATTCCTACATAAGTATAATGGTGTGTCCTTTTGGCAACACAACCTGCTTCTCGGGGCTGAGAAGCAGGTCCATTCTGACGCTTCCGGCACTCTGGGATTTGAAGTAATTTGCCAGGATCGATGGTGTGCTGAGAGATGGCCCTCGGATTGGTTGGCTAAAGGCATTTGCAGAGATTTGACATTCTTAGAATTTTTTCCCCAATTTTGTGGCAACGCACATCGGGGCGGCACAAATAGCTACATCGGTGGTCCACTTCTGGTGCGACAACCAAGCCATGGTGCAGGTCATCAACACGCTGACCTCGCATAGCCCCAGGGTGATGGGGCTTGTCAGGGCATTCACCTTGCATTGTTTGTCACATAACATTTGGTTCAAGGCACGGCATGTGCCGGGAATCAAGAATGATATTGCTGATGCTTTATCGCGTCAGCAGGTTCAGAGGTTCCGGGAACTGGCTCCTGGGGCACGGCCACTACCATAAATGATGCCAGCAACGCTGGGGGAAATTGGAGGGACGACATAGTGCAAGCCATGTGGCAGTCTGTGGCGTCTGGCACCAGGGCAGTCTATAGCAAGACAGGTAGGCAGCTTCAGGAATTCCTGACCACCTACAATTTACGGGAGCACTGGCCAATTCCGGTCGACCATATACTGCAATTTTGCATGATGTTGCGCAGGACTGGGTTAGCGGCACGCACCATAGGAGGCAAACAAGCTGCTCTGTCCATTTTGGCTAAAATCCGCGGTGTAGCGGATTCTACCACAGATGAGAGAGTTAAGCGTACTTTCAAGGGCTGGTCTAGAGTGTCACCAAGAGCCCTGGATGCGAGGATCCCAGTATCCCTGACGTTCTGATGGGACTAAGGACGGCCTAGGTCGAGCTATGCTTTTCAAATTATGTAGCTCTGCTTTTCATGCGGCCGCCTTGACGGCATTCTTTGGAGCCTTTAGGATTTCTGTACTGGTAGCAGCATCAAAAACTGATACCACAGGCAGAGCGCTACAGTGTAGGGAGGTAACCTTCTCAGACTCAGGAGTCACTATTAGGTTACAACATTCTAAAACAGATCAAAGGGGAAAATGGGTGGACATTGCCAATTTTCCCGCACCACTGGCGGAACTATGCCCAGTAAAAGCATTGAGGACATACCTCGGGAAAAGGGGGAGTGACTCGAGATTCCTCTTTTGTCACTTTGTCAGTGGACGGATCGCCACTGACCAAGTATCAATTCTGGTCAGTGACAAAGCGGGCTCTGATGCACTTGGGTCTCCCAGCAGATCTGTTTGTGACCCGTTCCTTTTGAAGAGGTGCCACATCAACGGCGGTCAGCGCGGGTTTCTCTCCCACACAGATACAAGCCGTGGGGAGATGGCATTCCTCTGCCTTCAAGACGTACAGTCAGAAAGTTCCCTGGGATGTAGTGAGTTGTTTGTGTTGCTGACATGCCCATGTTTGATTATAGATACCCGGAGAAGGCAGACCCCAGTGAGCGTGATCATATGCGGACACAGCATGGTCTTTTGGGCCGGCCAGCGAGCGTCCTCATCCAGCTTTGGAACTCAGCTGGGGCTGAATCAATACACGTCCATCCTATGGCTGGGCAGACGTGGCATGCGGTGGGAGCGTCTTCTTCCCACCTTATTCCATCAGCATGCCTGTGGTTCCCCCCCGTGAATCCTGTTGATCCATCTGGGGGGAACGATTTGGGCTTGCTAAAAGGCAAGGCCCTGATTCTGCATGCGATGGCTGCTTTGGAAATCATTCGGCAGCGTTGGCCCGGCGTGCTGATCATGTGGTCATGTCTGTTGCCCAGGCTTGCCTGGAGAGAGGGTGCGACCCTCTGGCGTTGGAGCGTGCTCGCAGGAAGGTGAACTCGCAGGAGGATGAACTGCAAGCCATGGCCGATTTTGAGATCATTCGGCAGCGTTGGCCCGGCATGATCATTATGTGGTCCTGCTTGTTGCCCAGGCGTGTCTGGAAGAGAGGGTGCAACCCTCTGGCATTGGAGCGTGCACGCAGGAGGGCGAACTCCGACATGTTTAAGGAGTTGTCTAAATATGGGGATGTCAGTATACAACTTCCTGACATCGTGTATTCCCGGAGGGAGCTATACCGTCCGGATGGTGTACATCTTTCGGACTGCAGCAATGACTTGTTTTTGGCAGATCTGCAGAGGGGTTTAAAGGAAGCGATAGAGGCCAGAAAGGGGGGGGGATGACTAATCAAGTGGCTTGTCAATCCCTGTGGCGGTAGGTGCGGGCATCCTTAGGGGCGTTTTCAAATGGTGAACATTCTCAGGAACCGTTGAGGTAAAGGGTAATACCTGAGGCCCACATCTGGGAGCCCCACGGCACCAGATCATGGGAATAAGGTTTACCTTTGAGGCCAACTCTACTCACACATTCGGAGCCCTGCGGCATGGGTGTTGTGACAAAATAAGGCCTCCCAACCCCATATGGGGGAAGACCAAGGGGTGGTGAATGTGTGCTGCCACCTCGAGGTCAGAGAATTGTTCGCCCATTCCTAAGATTTGGCCTGGAAGAGGCCAAGAGAGGATGCCCGCATAGGTTTTACCCCCTTCTGCAGATCTTGAATAAAAGTGGCCCATTTTATACCCAACTTTCTTGTCTTGACTCTTTATTTGCACCCTACACCTCACAAATGCACAGTTTCTGAAAGTCCTTTTACTCAATTTTGTCTTTCTTTCTTAAATGTGTCTCCGGAGCGGTTCCATGACATGGTGCCCTGTCCCACAACATAAAACCCCGGGCCTCACGTCAGATCGGCACCTCACGTCACATTGATATGATTCCATCTTGATGATGCTATAGCCCTCTTGCACAATGACAACAGTTGTGGCATTTTGGGTAATTTGGAAGTAAGTGTGGGAAATAATGCTAGAAAAGTGTTATACAGAATGTGTAATGTGCCACAACAGTCATTAGCACAATTCAATACCAATAAGAAACACTAATGTAGATCTAGAATGTCTCTACACAGGGGCTCTGCTTCTGTATTCTTAAAATCACCTTCCCCACTTTATTCCCCTTTGGAGTTCCTTTATCTGTTTCAATATAAAGCCACTAGTTGGCGCTGTGTTATGCTGTCACTTCCTCTTTTAATGAAGAAATTAAACTCAATCTATTTAAATAGCTCATTATCCACATTTTATTTTAAAAAAGGGACAAAGGAGAGAAAGCACGGGAGAGGCCCTGGATCTTGACAATGTCATGTAAAGGACCTGCAAATCTCCATGATTAAACAATCTTGATCACAGGTTAACAGCCCCATTTGGAGAAGTCCCTAGCTTGAATGGAGAGAGAGAGAGAGAGAGAGAGAGAGAGAGAGAGAGCAAAAGGGAAAGGTCTGTGTGGGTAGAATATTGGGTGTTTGTCTTCAATACATATTGAATACATTTCCAGTTCAACATGGTCTACTCTGGATGGCAGTAGCTCCCCAGGGACTTGGACATAGATCTTCCCCAACACCTACCATTTATTCCCTATAATTGGAGATGTCAGGGAGTGAACCAAGAATCTTCTGTCTGCAAAACTTTTATTCTATCACTGAAATGTACTCCTTCAACAATGGGGGAATTTCCCTTTTATAGTGTCCAATTCTTTACATTACATTGACTTAAAAAAGATTTTGTTTTAGTTAATTCAGACACATTTAGCATGTATGTGCGGGCATCTTTTGTGGGAACAGGGTTGGTGAGCATTCAGAGTCACTATTGTGGTGACTGGTAATGCCTGGGGCTTCCAGGTAAGGATTTTGTGGCCCCAGCTGGGAGATAGCAGTTACCCTTGAGGCCAACTGACCTCCCCACTCAGAGTTTAGCAGCACCAGAGGGCAATGAAAGGGAAAGGCCTCCTTTCTACAAATGGGGGAAGCTTGGGGGCATGACCTCACAGGCACCACTCAACTGGCATTGGATATCTCACATGGTTTATGGCATGACAGGATGCCAGCTTAGACAGAATGGCCTATTAGGTTCTTCCCTCTTTGCAGTTCCTTCTATAAATGTGGCCCCAATTTAAACCCCATACCTGTATCTCGTCTCGTTATTTCCTCCCTCCACTTCCCTGCAAAGTACACTGCTCTAGGTTCAGAAACAGTGTACATCTGAATGTCATCTGCTGAGAAAAAACAGCAGGTGGGGGCATTAAGAATTATGGGTGGACTTCCTGAAGTCATTTGGTTAGCCAGAGTGAGAAACGTGATGCTGGATGAGTTTGGATTTTTTGTTCTCAATCCAGCATGGCTCTTATTTCATTTTTTTCTTCTCTTCCCCCCCCCCCCCCCGTGCTCTGTTGAGTAACAGAATTTTAGCTGCTCTCTGTCCAAACGTTCAAGGACATCCAACCAGAAGACAATATCTTGTAACTGTTTAGGAAGCCTGTAGTACTAGTCAGCATCCGAAACTCCTGTCAACACCCTTTTGATTTATATTACTGGCTTTACAAAGAGTTTTAACTCATTAAAGATCAGTCAGATCACAAGATGATTATCAATTGCCCTTATCTTCTAGTGCTAAGCAGTTTTTGGACTGAACACCAACAGGCTGACATAATGGGATTGAAATTTGCAATGATGATCGCATCTGCCTCTTCAAATAAAATGAAGCTTTGATGGAGGATTATGTGAATAATAATAAAAAAAAGCCCATTGAAATGGGGCCTCAGGGGAGGCTTAAGTAGCGAGAGATTATTATCTTCAAACAACACTCCTTTAAGAAAATAATGAAAGCCAAGAGCGGGGGGGGGGGGGGGGAGGTGTGACTAGTTTCAGTATTCATGGGAGAGTTATGGACAGCCACTATGTGAGGCTGCCATGGCCAGAGACAGTACTAGTTACACACTGCATTATTAAGTTAAGACATCTCCAAGAAATTAAAAGATTACAAGAATATCTTTCCGACTCAATTCTGGAGATTACACTGCTAATAAAGATGGATTATAGTTTGTAAATTAATGATCATGTTTGGTTGCACAGATATATATATATTTATCCACACTAGACCTTGAGAAGGAACAATAAGCTGAATTCGTTATTATGGGGGTTTTTTAGAATGTTTTTAGGGTGTTTTTAGGATGTTTTTAGGATGTTTTAGGATGTTTTAATGCAGTTTTAAAAATGTGTGTCATGTTTTAATCAGTTTTATGTATTTTATAATATTGTTGTTCCCCGCCTCAATCCAAATGGAAAGGCGGGTAAGAAATAAATTATTATTATTATTATTATTATTATTATTATTATTATTATTTTACCCCTGGACTGTCTTTTTTCCCTTGAGAAAGACCTTGGTATGAAATGAAATTTCTAGAGTGCTGTTCGAATGGCATCTTGAATCCCCCTTGCCTGCTACTTGAGGGCAGAGAATGTGAGGCCATCTAACCAAATTTTTCAAGGAGACCAGATATTTCTTCAACATTTTCTCAGGGGAAGGGCTCAACTTTAGCAGTGTGAGTAGCACAGCTACTTTCTTCCCCCCTCTGATTTGTCTCTCTGTGCATGTGTATGATTACATTTCTATCCCACAGGTTCCCCCCTCCTTTGCAAGGAACCTACAGTGGCTGGCATGATTCTCTTCCTCTCCGTTTTATCCAAATGATAACCTTGTGAGGTAGGTTAAATTGAGAGTCAGAGACTGGCCCAAAGTGTCATGCCTCCCAGTAAGCATTATGCCTTTGAAGTTTCAGTCCACTTTGGTGCAACAATTGAAAGGAAAAGTGACACTAAGGTTGGACTGGCATGTGGCTACATGGGTGGGAGGAGGGCTGTATGAACTGCCCAGCACCTGGCACACTTGCTACTTTGCCAGTACTCACCCAATGGGTTGACTTAGTATGAAGATTGTTGCCTTGAGGCTCAGTAGGAATCCTTTGCCACATATCCAGATTGGCTGGTGGTATGTACCCCACTCCCTTTGCTACTTTACCTCAGGATGATGTTGACTCAACAAACTAACAACATTTCATTTTAAAAGAATATATATATATATATATATATATATATATATATATATATATACACTGTTTCACATTAAGCCAGGATTAGAAATGTTGAAATAAAAGGCCTAGAATAGTCAACAAATTCAGAACTTCAATTTTGAACATTTGAATTCTGTACTAAATGTTGCATATTGAACTCTTAAATTCTACAAACATTTCAGTTCAAGGCAAGCAATTTTGGTCGAATTTGATTTGAAATAGAATACATTTCAGTCATAGCAACGAAGGAACACCCACTAACCTAGGTGTTTTTTTTTAATGCCATGAAAGAAGGGGCAGTAATGTATTAATGTTATTATGCATTTATAATAATGATCAGGCATAACAATACATGTCTAAGCAGAGGTAAGTCCCATTGAGTTCAATGAGACTTACTCCCAGCCATGTGTGTGTATAGGATTGCAGATTAAAAGTGTTCTCTCTCTCTCAATCTCACACACATATACACAAACACACACACACAGTGGCCGCACAAGTTTCTAGTGTTAGTATCTAGGTGACCACAGTGGTGATTCCATGTCTGTAGCACTCTACCTCTTCAGGTGTCCACCTACCAATCTGCTAATCAGGTTGCCCGCTGGGCTAGTGAAAGCATCACCAATCTGGCAGTACCATCATACTGGTGGGGAGGTATATGCCAAGTTCCCAATCTAGCAGGAAACGTGTGAATAAGCATCTTGGTATCCTAAAACAGGGCAACTATTTCAATGTAATCCCCAAAGCCTCCTTCTTCGAAGTAAGGAAGTGTGTAACAGTGCTTTTTGAACTCACATAAATTCTACGAAAACAAAACACATTGAAGCTTGTTTCAACTCACTCCTAGTTTAATTTTTGACCTTTTTTTCAGTCCGTTTGAATGGGGAAAGTGCACATTCCAAGAGAGAAAGTGTGCATTTCTGCACATTTCCCCCCAAAAGTGCACACTTTCCACCATTGACTAAAATATGGAAATGCATAAGTTATGTGTGTGTGTGTGTGTATATATGTTTGAATGTGGTTACAAATTCAGGCACTGCGAACTTTTCTCGAAAGAAAGTACTCCAGCTCAGGTTCACATTCGGGATTGCGAATGGGACAAGTCCATACGATTTGCAAACAGAAACAAAATTCTCATACACCCCTTGTTTGAAGGACTGAACAAGGTAGCCCTGGGAAATCTATTCTTGGTGTGGGGGCAGCAGGGAAGGCGGTGTGGTAGCGGTGACTGCTGATGTTGGAGTGAGCCTCATGAGCCTACCCTTGATGCCAACACTGGGAGGGGTGAATCCAGTAGGCAGGAGGAAATCTAAAGCATTTCACCCCTTTTTTGTTTTGTAAACAGTGAAATGTTTTCTAAACCATTTTTTTAACCTGTGAAATTTGGTTTTCAACATCAGAAGCAACACATTTCCAAATTTTGACACAATTTCTCTTTCTAGCCATGCATATTCCCTGTTTATTTATGAAAAAATGGCATTCAACAATCCCTCTGAAGCGATGTTGTTAACTTTATTACATATAGTGCCGTATTTCTGACGTTGTTTATTGCCCAACTGATGATGCAACATATTGTCCCTCTTTCTAACATCCCTGCCTAAATCCCTCCTTCCTAATTATTCTTAATTGCTTGAAAAGGAAATTACTAGGGGTGTGCACGGACCCCCCGGATCGGATCGGGACCCGGATCGGGACCTCCAATTTTGTCCCGGACCGGTTCGGACAAAATCGGAGGCCCCCTGGACCGGATCGAGTCCGATCCCGACCCAAAAATCGTAAATTTTTGGATCGGCCGCCATTTTTTTCCCCATAGACTTGCATTGCAATGCAAGTCTATGAGGAAAAAATGGCGGCGGGTGGGTAAGGGGGGGCCTAACTCCCTCCCCCCCCCCGGGGCCGTCCGCTGTGGACGGCCCCGGCAGGTAAACCCCCTCCCCCGCGCTCCCTACCCCCCCTGGGGCTGCCCGCTTCCATCCGCTGGCGCCCGCGGGCGCCAGCGGATAGAAGCGGACGGCTCCGGGGGGGGGTAAGCCCCCTTCCCCGCCACTTACCTTCTCGGCCCGTCCGGCGCCGGCGGCTACTACCAGCGGGCTCCGCGGCCTACTCTCGAGTAGCGCGCCGGGTGATGACATCACCCGGCACGCCATCCTAGAGCAGGCCGCGGAGCCTGCTGGGAGTAGTAGGCGCCGGCGCCGGACGGGAGCTGCCGGGCCGGAAAGGTAAGGGCCCCCCTCCCCCCTCCGCGCGCCCCCTCCTCCCCTCCACGCACCCCCTCCTTACCTTTCCGGCCCGGCAGCTCCCGTCCGGCGCCGGCGCCTACTACTTCCAGCAGGCTCCGCGGCCTGCTCTAGAGTAGCGCGCCGGGTGATGACATCACCCGGCGCGCCATCCTAGAGCAGGCCGCGGAGCCTGCTGGGAGTAGTAGGCGCCGGCGCCGGACGGGAGCCGCCGGGCCGGGCAGGTAAGGGCCCCCCTCCCCCCTCCGCGCGCCCCCTCCTCCCCTCCACGCACCCCCTCCTTACCTTTCCGGCCCGGCGGCTCCCGTCCGGCGCTGGCGCCTACTACTTCCAGCAGGCTCCGCGGCCTGCTCTAGAGTAGCGCGCCGGGTGATGACATCACCCGGCGCGCCATCCTAGAGCAGGCCGCGGAGCCTGCTGGGAGTAGTAGGCGCCGGCGCCGGACGGGAGCCGCCGGGCCGGGCAGGTAAGGGCCCCCCTCCCCCCTCCGCGCGCCCCCTCCTCCCCTCCACGCACCCCCTCCTTACCTTTCCGGCCCGGCGGCTCCCGTCCGGCGCCGGCGCCTACTACTTCCAGCAGGCTCCGCGGCCTGCTCTAGAGTAGCGCGCCGGGTGATGACATCACCCGGCGCGCCATCCTAGAGCAGGCCGCGGAGCCTGCTGGGAGTAGTAGGCGCCGGCGCCGGACGGGAGCCGCCGGGCCAGAAAGGTAAGGGCCCCCCTCCCCCCTCCGCGCGCCCCCTCCTCCCCTCCACGCACCCCCTCCTTACCTTCCCGGCCCGGTGGCTCCCGTCCGGCGCCGGCGCCTACTACTACCAGCAGGCTCCGCGGCCTGCTCTAGAGTAGCGCGCCGGGTGATGACATCACCCGGCGCGCCACCCTAGAGCAGGCCGCGGAGCCTGCTAGTAGTAGTAGGCGCCGGCGCCGGACGGGAGCCACCGGGCCGAGAAGGTAAGTGCCCCCCTCCTCCCCCCCCCGCTGTCCACTTTCATCGGCGGGCGCCCGCTGGCGCCCGCCAATGGAAGCGGCGGTGGGCGCCAGTGGGCGCCCGCCGATCCGCCGATCCGCCGAACCGGTTCGGAGCTTTTTCGGACCGGTTCGGATTGGATCGGCCGATCCAGCTGCGGGATCGGAAATCGGATAATTTATCCGATTTCCCACTGGACCGGACTCGGATCGTGGATCGGGTCCGATCCAGTGCACATCCCTAGAAATTACTGGGGAGCAATCATTGAGAATGTTTCGAGGATTTAGAAGATGTAAAGGCTGCTGTAAATACTGTGGAGTGTGACAGCTGTTAAACTGGATTAAAGTCTGTATCTAAAGACATGCTGTAAAATATTAACAAAGGTTCAGAAGTGGTAATGCAAGGCAATGATTTCATCGTGAAAGGTAATTGCTACAGTGTTTCTGGTGTTCCTTTTAGGATATGTAAGGAAGATATCTGGAAGGTCAGGAGATTGGAACCAGGACCTACCATATGTTGATAGAAATTGTCTCTACCACCAACTCAGTTGCACACACTAAATTCCTGGAGAAAGCTATCAATGGTTACTAGTTGTGATGGCTATGTGCTCCCTCCAGTATCAGAGGCAGTAAGACTATATACACCAGTTGCTGGGGAACCACCACCATTTTTGCACCCAGAGCGAGAGACAGGTAAATAGGAAGTTTGTAATGGTGAACCCTGGGCAGGTGCCCAACTATGCCTACCCTTGATGCCAATACTTGGGGGGGGGGATCCAGGAGGTTCGAGGTTATCTAAAGCATTTCACCCCATGTTTGTTCAGAAATCCACTTCTCCTCCTTACCACACACATAGAGGGGCTTTAAAAACGTATGTGTTGACGAGACTCCCATGACTCCAATGGAAAGTTGTTTCCCCTTCCTTTTTAACACCTTCCCCATAGTGGAGAGATTTAAAGAAACAGGATAAAAATAACCGATTGCAACATTAAATAATAAAAAATAAAAATGAAACAGTATAGTATAAATAGAAAGCTTTGTCACACACATTCAAGCAACAGCGAAGTAAAACTGATTATGAAGTCTTGGCACACAACAAATGAATTAACAACTGGCAACAAGTGAAAAGTGAAATGGTTTCCTAGGCTTCCTTGAGGAGGCTGTTCCATAAAATGGGTGCCACCATTGAAAAAGGCTCTCCTTTGTGCTCTAATGTTAGAATACAGGGAACAGAAAGCAGAACCTGACATTAATATCTCTCTGCATTTTGTATGTATTTTTACAAATGTTTGTACGATTTGTGTACATAATTTGTGCATTCTTCTCTCGTTGATTAAGGTGTATTTGTGCAATTTTTCTCCAAAGGTATACTTTTTTATGCACATTTTCCAATTGCATACCTGTTATTGAACACACTGGGGGCAGGGGGGGGTCCATAAATCACATTGTAAGCTTGGAAATGTACAGACATTGACCACAGATTGCATCCAGGGCAGGATCTACACTACTACTTTAAAACGGTTTATAATACTAATGACAACCATTGGGGCCCAGGACATACTCCATATACAGTTTCCAAACCATTTTCAAAGTGTCATATCCTGCTTGGTGTAGACCTGGCCCGTCTTCAGTCCAGAAGGTGTGAACTGGTGAATTCCTGATCAAAACTGAACCAAAATGAATTTCTCATGCACCCCTATTAGTACATGATGCATTGTCCCATCTGCGTAAGCCGTACAATACTACATGTAAGAAGACTATCCCAGAATTGGCAAGCGTTGTAAATCCTAAGTGGAGAATTCATGTGCACCATTGTCCCTAAAGTAGCATTCAGTATTGCTATTATTCAAGCTACAGAGAAACCAGGAGAACTCCCCCTTCTTTAATTTAAATAGATTGCTGCGGATAAGCAAGTTGCTAGAGCACCATTAACGTTAATTCAAAATGCATTAGCACGTTGCACTGGGTAATATCAACTTAAGACGAACCACTAAAGCATTGTACCTCCCATGGCTTGCATGCTGCTAATTTCAATTGTTATTATTATTCTTACATCTTTTAGCAACATGTTCACTTTTGAATGACCTTGACGTTCCCTTTAAAGAGCAGTAAATAAAATGAAAATAACTTAATGTGCTGTTAAGGTGAAACAGCTGCAGACACCTAACACATTATGCACTCACCTACCCACAGATGAACAACTGTGACGTGTTTAAAATACACAAATTGTTACGGTAACATTAAATGATTCCCCCTTCCCCCCAATGGCCTAGTGGACATCCAAAACATCTGGCATCTCCAAATTGTACACAGAGGAAAATCCTATTTATACTTTTGGCATGGGGCAAAATCTGGTTCTCTGATCATAATTACTATGGCCAGATCTACACCAAGCAGGATATAACACTTTGAAAGCAGTTTGAAAATGGTATGTGGAATGTGTCATGGGCCTCAACAGTTGTCAATACGCACATAAACTGTTATAAAGCAATAGTATAGGCTGACCAGATAAAATCCAGGTCAGGGCTCATGTAACTTTAACAGTTGTAGAGAAAAGGGAATTTCAGCCAGTGTCATTTGTATGCAATTAGTTCCTGGTGAAATTCCCTCTTCATCACAACTGTTAAAGTTGCAGGGGCCCTGCCTTCTTTTGTATATGGTCACTCTAGTATAGTGCCTGGATCGAGGCGGGGAACAACAACAAATACAAAACACAAAAACCACAAAATAGTTGAGACATTAAAAAGAAATAATGACCGGCAGGTCATTCCAGACTGTGGAATGACCTGCCGGAGGAGACTCGTCAACTTAACAGTCTTTTAGAATTTAAGAAAGCTATAAAGACTGTTCTCTTCCGGCAGGCATATCCAGTGTAATTTTTAGAATGTTTTTAGGATGTTTTAGGATGTTTTAATGATGTTTTAGGATGTTTTAATGCAGTTTTAATAATATTTGTCATGTTTTAATTAGTTTTATGTATTTTATCATGCTGTTGTTCCCCGCCTCGATCTAGACGGAGAGGCGGGTAAGAAATAAATCGTTATTATTATTATTATTATTATTATTATTATTATTATAAAAACCAATACATCATTAAAAACATCTTAAAATTCAACCAGGAACTAATTGCATACAAATGACACTGGCTGAAATTCCCTTTTCTCTACAGCTGTTAAAGCTGTATGAGCCCTGACAGTAGTGTAGATCCTGCCCTGGTCTGAGATAAAAGTTGTGCCAGATTGCAATGCTCAATGCATTCTGAATGTTATCATTTCTAGAGAAGAATGAGATTTGGTACATGTACCTTCAAGGACAGGAAGCTTCCCCATGCTTGGTTGGACAAGCTTAGGAATTTCACAGCTGCCTTGTTTCCTATGCTGGGAATTTCCTTGGCTTATCTACAGTTCCCCTAAGCCTTAAAAATAATTTTTCAGGCCTCCCAAAAATGTTTTTTGAAAAAATTTTTTGGCTGAAACGTGCCATTCCCGGGCCCTGGTCACGTGGCCACAGGAAGGTTGTTGGCAGCGGGAAGCAGAGAAGGAGATGTGCCTTCTCCCCATTGGAGGGGGCAGTCTGGCACCACAGCTGGAGGCGGAGCAGTAGCGCCAATATTAGACGGCTGCCCCCAACCTCTGGCCTCTTTCGTTTGCGGTTCCCTCCCTCCCTCCCGGTATGCAGTGTGGGTCCTCTGATTGCCCGACTGGGAGCCAAGTAGGAATTTTTCATGTCGCCTGATTGGCCTTGGCTGCGTGTTTTTTCGCCTACTTCACACTGTAAGTCTGGGGAGAGTGTCTTAGGATTCCCTGTGTAAATAGTTGGTCACATTTGGCTTAGGCATTAGGGCCGGGCACGTTTAGCAAAGAGGGATGGTGATCATTCTGTGGCACTGTTAGATGGTGACAGGTGAGGTCTGAGGGCCTTCCGCTAAGGGCTTTGCAGCCTCGGTGGAGGGATAGGACTCACCTGAGAGGCCAACACACCTCACTCCACCCAGGTTATGTGGCCCGGGGGGGAGCGACACAGGAAGGCCTCCCCTCCCCAAAAGGGGCATGCCTGGGGGTGGTGAGCAAAGTACCGCCACTCGCCAAAATGTTTCACCCATTAATCGCCTGTTAGTTTTATGGCGAAGTTAGAGCCCACCCAGTGCTTCCTTTGCAGATTTTAATAAATGTGGCCTAGATTTGAATCCATATATCATGTGTCGTCTCTTTATTTCTGCACTCTCCACCGGCAAATAGGTTCAGTTGGAGGGCAAAAAGTGTCCGTCTTCCCATTTGTAACATATTTTACCAGTAGTCATGTTTCACCACTGCTTCCTCTTTCATAACAGTGGTATCAATCTATAGTTCTACTGTAGTTTTTGTTTTAATAATAATAATAATAATAATAATAATAATAATAATAGCTGCATCCTCTTTTGACATTATTTCCTGGACACTCTGGTGGATTTCTCCGTGCTTTCTGTTTCGATGGCTGTAATACCAAGGTAACTTTAATGTTTGACAAGCTTTGAACAATTCTATTAGGACCAGATCCCTAATAGTGGCAAACTTATCTGTACTCACATTCTGAACATGCTTTCTTTTTCTGTTTTCTGTATTGTGGCTGATTGTTTAATACAGCCGACGATGGTGATGGCGGTTCAGGAGAGAACAAACTTACAATTTCAAGAGAAACCAAACTGACGGATCTGCCAATCTTTGGATTCACCTGCTCTCCTAAAAATCCAGTACCTGCCCAGCCGGGAGAGCTTGGGTGGGAAAACAGCTGTTGTGGATGGGAAGGAGCAGAATGAGAAATGACAGGTGCCACATGTAGGCCATGTGAGGCAAGGGCAGGCCGAGCCTATAAAATCAGCCCTATCAAGCATCGGCCTCCTTTGTTTTTTGGCTCCCACCATCCCTTCCTTTATCTAGTATGGGATTAGCCATTCACTCCCTTTGGAGGAGGGTGGGAGTAGGAATATTTCCTCCCACTAAATGGTGGATAGGTTTTTGCCTACTCCATACTGGAAGTTATAATGAGGAGGGGAATAAATAGGTTGATTGTCAACGGGATGTGCAGGAAGGTAAGCACTCTGGCACCTTCTGGTGATTGGCATGTCCAGAGGTCCTGCTCTTCATGGGCTTTATGGCTTTGGAGATTCTCATGCCTCATCTACTCAGAGTTTTACGGCTCCGAGTGAGGGTGACACAGGATAGTCTCCCCACACTTACAAAAGTATCATATGAGAGAGGTGCTGGGTTTACCCAACTTTTGGCTTAGGAGAGTGGCTCACCCACAATGCCAGGCAAGTAGGCAGAGGTAAGGACAGTGATTCCCACACTTTTACATGCGGACCCAGGATGGGGTCAATCTACCTTATAGTTGAAATAAAGAGGCCCTGGTTTATTCCCAAGCTCTGGTGTCTGTGTCTTTATTCTATGCTTCCTTCTCCACTTGCAAATGCATATTGCCCCTGTTGGTGTCCCTACTTTTTTTCTCATCCTGCCACTGTTATTCAGTGCTACTTATTATTGCCTCACTAACTACAAATATGTGTAAAATAGCAAATAAGAAGGCAGTTTTGGGACAAGAAAAGCCCTATGCAAAATCGGGTCATGGAAAGTCATTTCTTTCCCCTGGCCTCGTCCATCAAGGGAATTGAAACTCCGTGACTTTTTTCACTTTGCTTCCAGGTTTTTGACATCACTTTTTTTTTCTTTTCTTTCTTTTTTTTAATTACTTAGATGAAGAAGTCAGAGAGGATGTCCACCTGACTGCAGGCACTTTGGAGACCTGCTCTTTATACAGAGTGAATAAAGTCATTAACTGGAGAGCTATCTATAAATCACCTTTGGAAGCACAGCATCTGCTGCAGTCACTTTTCATAAGCTCCGTTCCCTGACCTGCTTAAGCTGTTTCTTCAGGGTCAATGGAAATGAAGGCCTCGTTCACTTTTTTTCCCTACACACAAGTGTTTCAATGTTTTACAGTTTTCTTTTTCAAATATTCCAGAGACTAATGAGGTTTCAGGTTTTGCTTTCCTCATCATTCCAGAGTCCCGTCACCCCACTACATTTGGCCTGGCTTGTGGCAGCCTCTGATGATTTTGGGGTGCATGAATGGGATTTCAAAGCTTGAGTCAGTATAATTGCTGTAATATTATTAGCTATGAATGTATATAGATAGGTAGCTATAGATATAGATATAGATAGAAATACCAAAGCAACATGGTTTGCCATGATCCAATCTCTAGGTTAATGGTGAGCAACTAGCAGGTGTCTAATGACCAATTCTCCCCTGGACCCCAGATGGGAGCTGCCCCTGGCCCTTCCTGCCCTCCCCATCCCAGTGTACTATGAAATTTGCCACCAAAACTTGACAGTATGGCAATGCAGCAGCAAAAAAGAGTAAGGTATATCATTTTTGCTGCTATGCTACAGCAAACCCTTTATTTTTACTTTTAAAGGGTGTGTGTTTGTGTGTGTGTATCAGTCCTTTTTGGTTGGTGTGCCACTGAATTTTGGCAGTGTTTTTTTTGGGGGGGAGGGGGTCAAAAGTATCCTGTAGGTTGTGGATCAGTTAAATAAGATATTTAGGTTTTAACGCACCTACAGTTGAAATGAATTGTTGATATATTAACCATTGTTATAGCAATGATATATCATTGGATTCATACCATGCTGAGGGTATTCATTACATTTCACTTGCATTGTATCAGCAGTCTTCATGATGTCTTTGTAAAATAGGTCAGCAAGATGACCACCCTTATATTGCAGATGGGAAGTTGAGGTTGAGAGACAGCGGTTTGCATGAGGCCACCTGGAGATTTCATGACAAAAGTGACAGCTGGATGTGAGAATTGGGCCTACACACAGGGATAGTTCACTCATAATGCTAAGCCACCCTGATTAGTTTTCAGAAGGGAACCACAGTGGCTTAGCATGTCATGGGGGGGGGGGAAGAAAATCCTGGCAACAATAGCTAATAAGGTGGGGTGGCTTACCATAATGACTGTCAAGCTCCCCATTGTTAAAAATGGTTGTTCTACAGGAAAACATAGCTACCGTAGGGTCGGCTGTTTAGAGCATCCACCACTTCCGACAATGCTCAAGGCCGTGCGCCAGACTCCATGGTCACTAGTACATAATGACAGATAGAGTTGCTAGCACATGCATTTCCCTGGCATGATGGCTGCTTTTGACAAAGTGCCCCATGACATTCTGATTCACGAACTAGCTAAAAGTGGGCTAGATGGAACAACTATTAGGTGGATCCACAGTTGGCTTCAGAATCGGACTCAAAGAGTGCTTATCAACAGTACCTTCTCAAGCTGGGGTACCACAAGGCTCAGTGTTGGCCCAGTGCTCTTCAACATTTTTATTAATGACTTGGATGAGGAGGTGCAGGGAATGCTTATCAGATTTGCAGATGACACAAAATTGGGTGGGACAGCTAATACCCTGGACAACAGAAACACACTTCAAAGTGATCTTGATAGGTTGGAGCGCTGGGCTGAAAACAACAGAATGAAATTTAATAGGGATAAATTAGGCTGACCATCTGAAAAGGAGGACAGGGCTCATGTAACTTTAACAGTTGTAGAGAAAAGGGAATTTCAGCCAGTGTCATTTGTATGCAATTAGTCCCTGGTGAAATTCCCTCTTCATCACAACAGTTAAAGTTGCAGGCACTATACTGGAGTGACCATATACAAAAGAAGGCAGGGCCCCTGCAACTTTAACTGGTGTGATGAAGAGGGAATTTCACCAGGAACTAATTGCATACAAATGACACTGGCTGAAATTCCCTTTTCTCTACAACTGTTAAAGTTACATGAGCCCTGTCCTCCTTTTCAAATGGTCAGCCTAGATAAATGTCAAGTTCTACACCTAGGGGAAAAAAATCAAATGCACAGTTACAAGATGGGGGATATTTGGCTCAGCAATACTACAAGCAAGAAGGATCTTGGAATCATTGTAGATCACAAGGGTTTTGTGTTGTTGTTGTGCTTTGACCCATAATTGTTGTTTTAAAGGATATTGTAATTATAACTTGTTTTTATGCTTTATGGTTTTAAATTTTGTATATCGGTGTTTTTAATGTTCGATGTTTTTAATTTTTGTAAACTGCCCAGAGAGCTTTGGCTATGGGGCGATATATAAATGGAATAAAATAAATAAATAAATAAATAAACATGAGGAGCTTGTCAGGAAAATACAAGTAAAAATGGAAGCAACCCTAATCCAGTACTAATATGGTTGAACATACAAGATTTCAAGCCCAGACTTTTAAAAGCTAAGCGTTCAAAGCCCTCTGCCTGGATGCTGCATCTTTCTGTCCCAAATATGAAGATATTTGCAAATTTTTGGCATTATTATTGAAGAAAAGGAGAAACTCTTCACTCACCTTTTTTATTAGCATGTGAATAGAATTTTTTTCAAATTGCAAATGAGCCTATTTAAGGATTTCCATGTGTGTTGGAGGTTAGTAATTGGTTGCTTTGGTTCAGAAGGAATGGAGTTGCCTCAAGTACACCCAGGTGAGTTTTGACAGCTTCATCTTGAAGGATGGCTAGTGGCCAGTGAAAAGCTATGTCATGGACTATGCTCATCCCGCCTGCAGGTTGAGCAGAAGCAATGGATCATTGTCATTTCCCTTATCTTTCAAATTGTTGACTAAACCTATGGTTCAGCTATGTGATTTCCCAAGCTGCTTTCCTATGTAGATTTCAAGTCTCTACCAACAACACACATGCATATTATGGCAATAACTAGCTGGCTTACATAGCCCATTCTTGTGTTTGCCAAGTGTTCCTTTAAGAAAGTATTTCTTTGCAATTTTAGTTCTAGGTTTGCATATAGAGACAGAAATAGAGGGATGTCAGAGAAATTTCAGCAGGTGTCATTTTAATGCATGCAGCATGTGGTGAAATCCCCTTTTCATCACAGCAGTTAAAGCTGCGGGAGCCCTGCCCTCTTTTGTATCTGGTCACGCTAGGCAGGGCCTGTGCAGCTTTAACTGTTGTGATGAAGAGGGAATTTCTCCAAGTGCTGCATGCATGCAAATGACACCTGCTGAAATTTCCTTTTCTATGCAACTGTTAAAGAAAGATACAGGAGCCTGGTCCTCCTTGTCATATGGTCTCCCTAATCATGCATGTTAGTCTATCCCCATACCTTATCCCACTGGTTTATGGAACCCTTTTCTTTTATAGTTGTGTTTAATTGATTTGATTTTATGGTATGTTTTAATTGAGATTTTGGTTGAAATCTAGATGATGATGATGATGATGATGATGATGATTTTAGCCACTTTTTCAGTGAAAAGGCAGGACATAAATAAATCAATGTCTACATTCATTTTATTGCTGAAGGAGCTCTGTAAACTCTAAGTTCATTCTGTAAAGTTCATATCCCACCATTTTTTTCTGCACTGTGGGAGAGTTAAGTGGGTGGCAAGGACACAGTCTGTAGTGTGCCATCATGTGGGCTGTTCTCTTCAATTAGGCTGACCATATGAAAAGGAGGACAGGGCTCCTGTATCTTTAACATCCTCAAAGAAAAGGGAATTTCAGCAGGTGTCATTTGTATGCATGCAGCACCTGGTGAAATTCTCTCTTCATCACAACAGTTAAAGCTGCAGGAGCTACGCTAGAGTGACCAGCTAAAAAAGAGCGCAAGGCTCCTGCAGCTTTAACTGTTGTGATGAAGAGGGGATTTCATCAGGTGCTGCAGGCATACAAATGGCACCTGCTGAAATTCCCTTTTCTATACAACTGTTAAGATACAGGAGCCCTGTCCTCCTTTTCATATGGCCACCCTACTTCAACCATTTTAGTAAGGAGGGAAAGGGAGCCCAAAATGAGATGATACAGAGAATAAAAGAGGCCGTGACGAGAAACAAAGTGTAAAATTGGAAGGGCTATTTCAGGGGCCATAAAAAGTGAAACAGGTCCCTGGAAAATGCCATTAAACATTTTTAACCTCCTATTTTGAACCTAAAGTCTCAGTTTATTGATCACTGATTGCTCACACAGTGTACTCATACCGAAATGCAGCCCCAGGTAGCACCCAGACACACTCATTACTGAGCAACACTAATTACTGAGCTAGAGATCAGATATCCACAGCAGCAAGATAAACAGCACTCATCAAGCAGGTAGGATTTGTTTTGTTCCTCTATCTTCATTTATCTTGAAAATTGAAGAAGAAAACACGAAGTCTCTTGGCAGCTAAATCACAAGTTAAAACTAAGGGGACACCAGAAGGTTCTGGATTGCTGAGCCAAACACCCAGAACATTATGGGAATTATGGGTTGGACACAGTATTGACAGACCACCTGTGCCTTTTGCAGCTGTGTTGTAAGAAGCCCGATCCCCACCCAGCTGGAATGGCTTAGGAGGGGTCGGATTTTGCGGGCGGGAGGAAGAGACGAAAGAAGACTATACACATGCTTGCCATGTGTATAGCCTAGCATGGGGGCGGAGCCAAGCCTATATAGCCTCACCCTGCACAGCTGTTCAGCCTCTTTTTCTTCTGGCCCCTCCCTCCCTCCCTATCAACTAGTATGGGATTAGCCAGTCATCCTCTTTGGGGAGGAGGCTAAGTAGGAATTTTCCCTGGCATTAGTATGCAAAGGTTTCGCCTACTCCATACTGGATTTAATCTTTAGATGGAGGATAAATAGGTGAATTTAAATGATAGGCGGATGGTGCGGGAACGGTGAGCAATCTGGTACCTTTATGGTGGGGGCAAGTCAGAGGCCCTGCTCCTCGGGGGCTTTGCAGCTTCCATGTCAGGATATGACTTGCCTTTGGGGACCTAGTTGTCTCATCTACCCAGAGCTGTGCAGCCCTGGGTGTGGATGATGCGGTAGGTCTCACCAAACACTCAAGTGTTGTGGGAATAGGGCCCCCCGGTTCAACTGACCCCTGTGTTCAACGAGTGGCTCGCCCTGATTGGCAGGCTAGTTGCCTGAGATTAATCAGCGAGATTCCCGCACATTCATGCTCAGATCCATGGAGAGGAGAATCTCCATGTTAAATAAAGAGGCCCTAGTTTATCCCAGGCTCAGGTGTCCATGTCTTATTTCGTGTGATTTCTTCTCCGCTCGCAAGATGTTTCTCCAGTATTCAGATGCAGGTTTCTCAGGAACAAAGAACGATTTTGCACTAACATATGTTTCCTTATATCTGGTTAAAATATCATCATCATCATCATCATCATGGGTGAAATGAACATGCAACGAAGGTTCCCGTATATCCCATTAATTTGACATGATGGCTTGAAGACCACTGCTGTTAGAGCGTTTGATTAAAAAAGTCATCTATCTTTTCGACGATCAGGAAAGTGACCTACCCGTTGATTTTAGGGGGCTCACCCAATTCCGCCTAGGTGCTGGCAATCCCTAGGCTCATATGTGAGAAAGTTGGCCCCACTGAGTTCAGTGAGTTGAGTTGAATAAGGCACGGTATACACATGCAGCGGAAATAAAACAAGACACAACCTCATATAATGAGGAGAAAGGTTCTACACTGCTGCACCTTCCCTGTCTTGCTGCTTTTCTATTTGAAATAGTTTTTTTTCCAAGTAGAGGAGCATCATCCACCTGCAATATGCAATAGTATATCCCATTGAAAACTGCCCCAGAGTGATGTTCAATCTTGATGTTCCAGAACACAGTGGTCCATGTTGCCTAAGGTTAGTGGACAAAGATGGTTGTAACCATCTGGTTTTTCAACCACTGACCTTCAAGGCAGTGGATTTCAGAGTCAAAGAGGGAGTTCCAAGAATTCCCTGTGGATGAGCTGGAGTGCTTCTTTGGCTGAGGACTGTACATTGGGACAAATAACACACCTGAGTGGGAGAGGAGGATGAAACCCCTCCACCTACTACAATATGTTTTACCACCCTGGGAGCTCTGGTTTGAAGGGGGTGGGAGTAATCATGACTAATGTCTTGCAGTTTTAAGCTTTTATATTATATTTTATGCTGTATTCTGTGGTTTTAATTTCTGTGAACCACCCAGAGAGCTTCAGCTATTGAGCAGTATAGAAATGCAATAAATAAATAAATAAATAAATAATAAACAAGTCCCATTCATTCCAATGGATCTGCTCTAAAAATTACTAAGTCTGTATCCAATCAAATATACCAAACCTTTCTTGTGATGATATCCAATGTACTCAAATGTACTATGCCATCTAATGACAACATCTGTGCTGTGGAAGGTGGGTTTTGATATTATGTTTAGCCCTGGATTGCCTCTCTGTGGCCTTCATTAGCAACAAGAGCCTAAATCTTTCAAGCCAACTGCTTTGGATATGTCAATCTAAAACCATACATTGCATATACAGGTCACACAGAAAGTATTTCACTCATTTCAAGATTAAAACAAAACAAAGAAAGAAAAACCAACAATGGATTCTTGAGCAATCTAGAAAGGAAGTTGTTTCCAAAAATTACAAGGTGTTTTAGATAAATGGACATTTGGAGGGAAATATTAATGCAGGGCAGAGATAAAAGTTTTGCTATCACAACCTGGTTAATGTGAATTTTATCTGAAAAACCAAATCAAGATTTAATGGTTAAAATATTGATTTGTTGTAAAAGGCCAATAATTTAGAAAACAATAGATAAAATGGAGATTACCTTGGTTGCTTTGAGATTACCGTTGATTTATCCCTCCTAATAAAATAAGTTTTGCTGAAGGATGATCATATAAGTGACCTTCCTTTCCTTTTTCAATTTTTGCGTAGAGGATTGTGCCACTGGCTCCATTAAAAAATTATGCATTAGGTGCATCTTTTCAGGCCTTCATCTCTACATGAAAGTTCAGGTAGTGTTGTCTTCCACCTCATACCTGCTTGAACCATAGGGCCTCACCTCAAATTCTCCAGATGGGTGTTCATATAAGCCACAGATGCATAACCTCAGGCCTGATACCCAACACTGGGCATCTAGAGTTTCCTTTCCATAGCCCCACCCTTCCCCCTTAACCACCAGTAGTTTCCCAGCATTTCTGAAGTTTTTCCCCCACTCTGAAAGGTTGAAATGCCAGTCCTTGGAGATAGAGCTTGAAGCTGAAATAGGATGTGGCTTTTGGCCACCGATTTGGATGGCTTTTAAGGGGGGGGTGTTTCACAAATTCCTGGAGAAGTCTATCAATGCTTACTACTTCTGATGGTTATGTGTTACCTCCAGTATCAGAGGCAGTAAGCCTATACACACCAGTTGCTGGGGAACATGGGTGGGAGGTTGCTGTAGCACCATGTCCTGCTTGTGGGTCTCTGATCGACAGCTCGTTGGCCACTCTGTGAACAGAGTAATGGACTAGATGGATCCAGCATGGCTCTTCTTATGTTCTAATTTTTGGCCCCACCACCTTTGCCTTCAGCCCTGCCCACCACTAGAATTTGAGAGCGTCTCTGAAATTGATTTCACTCTTGGGCTGAAAGAGGTTCTTCAACCCTTATATAAACCTTTAATGTTCAGTGAATATGCCAAGGAGAAGAGGGGCCATGCCTGATTGTCATCCCCCCCCCCCCGTGACACAAGGCACCTGCAAGCTGTGCTCCTGGCAATTTATTGTGTAGCAGTAGTGAGAAAGGAGCCCTAGTTGCAGACAGCTATATATATGTATTGGGCTTCTACACTTCCAGCAACCAAAATGGCCATGTAAGGCCTGAAACTGTTTCACCCCCATTTAGGACTGTCTCAGATGATCCATCTGGCAGTGAGCTTATAAACACCAGTTCCTAGGAAATATGGGTGGGAGGGTGCTGTTGTACCAGGTCCCTGGTCAACAACTGATCAGCCACTGTGTGAATGGAGTGCTGGACTAGATGGACCCTTGGTCCAATCCAGCATGGCTGTTCTTATGTTCTTATGACCAACACATGGAGGACATTGCCTACGCATGTACAAATGCTGATATATGCACATGCAGGTGCCGCTGGATGAACTGTGTACAGACTTCAATGGCAGATGTTGGGACAGTGTGCCCGGTGGGCAGAGAGAATCTGTATACATTTGCTTTTCTCACTGTACTGGGCCATATCAGGGGAGAAGTATTGCCTGATCCATCCCTTTAAACATACCTGAATCTCTAAGAGTTTCTACAACTTCTACACCTGCCCTGTACAATGTATGGAAGAAGCGTGCCAAGGCAGGAAGTCAATCAATATTTAGTAAAATAATTTAGAAAACAATAGATAAATTGTTGTACTTGGAGATTACCTTTGTTGCTTGTCTCTTCTGATAAAATTAGTTTTGCTGAAGGACCATCATATAGTACATGCCTTGGGGAAATAAAGCAGTGCATTTTTTATTGTCTCCAAATCTATTTTATGCTCTGTTGGAGTCAGCACTAAATTTGAAGCAGAAACCTCATACAATGAGAGTAGTCAATGATCTTGGGACAAATATTCAAATGAAACTTGTGTGATTATATATGGAGAGACATCGTTTTGCTTAAATACAGGGCCTTAGGCAAACAGCGCAGAAGAATATTCCCATAGTACAAAAAGCTCAGGTCTCTGAAATTCTTGTTTCCAATGTTTATTGGGGTGCGGGAATGATGTATGGTGCAATCCTATACATGTCTACTCAGAATTAAACCCCATTGAGTTGATTTAGGACTTACTTTCAGGTAAGTGGACATAGGTTCTATATTTGAATCCTTACCAAATGATCAGAAGTGGGCAATGATTAAAAAAATGCAAAAGAAACTAATAATATAAATATGTTGCAAATGTTAAAATATCTAGCTTTGGTACTCTATGTTTAACTAACATAAGATGTCTGCTAGATAAAAATGCTTTAAAGATGATTAAACAATTCACCAAAAATAGTTTGTCAACACCTATTAACTATGAGCTTCCATATAGAAATGAAAGGTTTTAAAACACTCCACCAAGGGATCTGGCTAATCTTACATAGCATTGAATATTTTTGGTCCCAATTACAGTGCTCAAATTATTGGAGGGGGGGAGAGATTAGGGGGTCTCTTAATTTAATCCACCCCCTAACGTATCCAAATTTTAGGCAAATTTTGCCCTCCATTTAGTATATCTTTGAAGCCTATTTTGAGAACTTTCAAAAATATTAGCCATAGAGGCCAACCCCCCTCCCCTCATAAGCAGGTGGCTTATCCATCTGCAATTTGGACATTGCCACTACAATTCCAATAGATCAGTGCCCCAAATTTCTCCCACGAAAATTCAACCATTCTCATTCAATTTGATAGAAAGGGCATTGCTTTCGAAAAGTAATTCAAGAAGAGAAAATTTCAGAGAAATTCCCATGGGTTTCCTTGCCTTACTTATGAGGTGGCTGACGAGTGTGTATGAGCTTCCGGTTTTTCATTGCAGAATCGGAGCGCAGTAAATAACGAGACGACACAATAATTGGGTTTTAAAATGGGCCACACTTTATTGATGAATTCGCAGAAGGGGAAACTAGCGGGCATCCTTCATATTTGATGGTCAACGCCATCCTTAAGGATAGGGCGAGTCAAATCCAGGCCAGGGCATGGCGTGGAACTTACGCCACCCCCTGGCCCCCCTTATGGGTAGGGAGGCTTTCCGTGTCACCCCAGCACGTGCCTCATGACTCCGAGTGGGTGAGGAAGGTCCGCCCCAAAGGTAACCCTTATCTCACCACCTGGGCCTCGAGACACACAGGTGATGAGCCTCAGGCATTACCAGTCACCACTAGGTGCCTGTGAATGCTCACCTATCCCTTCCCAGGTGAAGATGCCCACGCTTAACTGCCAAAATGTGACCACATTAACTCCAACCAATCAACCTATTTAATACTCCCTTGCTGTCTCACAGTATGAAGTAGGCGAAAAAACTCACAACCAATGACAGATTATGAGCAAAAAATTCCTACTTGGTTTCCTAATGACAACCGGAGTTTCATTCCCATACTGCCTACAGGGAAGGGAGGGAAGGAGCCACGCAATCAAAGAGGCAGGAGGGGAGGAGTTCCAGCCTTATAAAGGCTCCCCGTCCTCCTCCCCCTCCTTTGGTGCCAAACCCAGGAGGCCGCCAATAGCGCGCCTCCGCGTCCCGCTTCCCTGCGCCCGCCGCAACCGCCCCACCACCCCCAAGCTGCGCTGGGTGTGGGGTAGGGCCCTTGTACAATCACAGCCTGTAGCCTCCTTGGCATCGTACACTTCCTGCCCCAGGTAAGACATCATGAATTTTATTTGTCCCGTAGGTCTTTTTCAGATCAGGAAGTGCAAGCAGACTGGGAGACTGCAGACCAATGGTGAGATGAGTAATAGAAAGAAAAATACAGAAAATACCTTCAGTAACCTCAGTTATTAGTTTGGGTTGAAAATACCACACACACACACACACTGAAAATGAATTATAAAATGTCCCGAATATAGTCAGGAAAGTGGAAGCCTCTTTTGGGGTGGGGGAGAAAACTTCCAGCAAATTGCAGGAGATTTTGGCACACCGTGAGTTTCACCATTTCCGTGGAGCTGGATGCAACATCCCCCCCCCCCCCCCCACAGACACACATCTCATATCTGCTACAGGGCTTTCAGGGAAGGAGTGGCATTGTCAGCACTTGCATTATCCACAATCATCCCTGAATATCCACAATCACCCGTGAGAAATATAATATTTGGAAGACCCTAAAGAAGGATTGTTTACAGCGGCAGTACAAAAAAAGCAAGAACTCATAGTAAAAAAGAGAGCAGCTGTTCTGTTCCACAACCCTTGCCAATGGGGATGCTTACCTGTGAGAAATTGTTGGAGGATTTCTCCTCCCACTAGATAAATTTGATGGAAACCCACTCCCATTCTCTACCGATAAATAGGGTGGAGAATTGCAAGAGGCCCCTTATGTACAGCTCTGGAACAGATAACTCATTCTAAGGTGAAATTTTGTAGCAGCTTTTACATGTTTAATTGTTTTAGATTAATTCTATCAAGGGCCATGGGGAGATGTGATTGTTCATAGGATGTAGGATTTTGTTTTTTAAACTACTATTTCCTTACAATACTTTTTTTTTTAGAAATTTGTACATGGATATAAATAAATAGCACCTGGATACTTTTTTAATATTCTACGAACAACATGTCCGAGATTTCGAAAAGATGTGCTATTTAAGGTGGTTGTAAAAAGTACTCTAAAGAAAACACACAGGCGAACACCATCTGATTAGAAAACTCCAGGGACCTGATAGCAGAGATAACTGTTAATAAGATATTGAATCTTTCCTCTCAACAATGCCAGTGAAATCCAGCCCAGACAGGCACCGCCAAAAGATTCTGTTGTCTGTCAGTTGTTGCTTCTCATATATGCATGCAAAATTTATTCACATCAACAACCTGGTTCTAAATTCAAAACATGTCTACTTTTTAGACTGCCAGGCTTTGCAAGGATATTTGAAATATTGTTGCCCAATGCATGTTATAGGCCTAAAGTTGGAGAAGGGACATGGCCTCGGGGCCGATGAATCTGTCAGTTTTGCTTGATCTCCACTTCTCATTATTCTAATATTTTTTTTAGATTGGCTCATCCCAAAACTTTGAGGTCTTTTGTTTGCCTGTTTAAACTTTGCCTGAAAATGCATACACTTCGTTGTGTGCATTTATTCTAATTCTCAGGCCCGGCCCAAGGCAGGTTGCCAACTGAAGTTGAAACCCACTGGACTTCTCTCCCCTCTCTTCCCCGTGTGGTCTCCCCCTCCCTCCTCCTCCCATGTGCCATCAGTGCGCCTGCTCACCGCTAGGCAGCTTACTTTCCCTAGTAGAGACATGTGCCCCCACATCACCAGCACACTGCTTCTAAGGTCTGTGTGGTGGCTGCACATCCGTCCAGCGTGGACCCTGAAGGCGGAACTTACAGAGGAAGCTGTCGAGGCATACGGGCAGCTGCTGCTGCAGCGGGCGTTGCAATAAAAAGAAGTCATGGGCTCTCCTGGGCAGGGGCAAGGTGAGCAACAGAATTGGTTGCTGTTTTTTCCTCCTCCACCTGATGTGAATGCTTTCCCCCGCTTCAGGTGGGCCAGCTGTGCTAATGTATACATTTTTTCCATGCAATATTGCCTAATATACATATTTTTGAAAACAATTTTCCTAATATAATGCATCAAATAATTTATTTGTGTGTGTGTGTGTGTGTGTGTGTGTGTGTTTTGGACAACTCCATTTCAATATTCAGAGAAGTGTGAATTTGGAAGAATAATTGTTTTGGTTCATTTATTGGTTCAGAAGTGCAAACTTAGATAAATCACAGGCAGCCTAGCCGTCGTGATCCATGCACTGGTAACTTTATGATTACACCATGGTAATGTGCTCTATGTGGGATCGCCCTTGTGCCTGGTTCATAAGCTAAAACAAATGTGGAATAGGGTAGCTAGGATGTTCAGTGGCGCACTTAGCGATGCCGATGTTGTGCTGGCATTAAAAGAACTACACTGGCTACCGAGCCATGGTCATGGTTTTCTTGCTAATATTCAAAGCCCTAAATAACATGGGACTTATGCCTCTTCAGACGTAAGCCTCATTCTGTTCAACAGAACTTACTCCCAAATAAATGTGCTGCAGAATCATTGAAACAATGCAGAGGAACAAAGCTGGTGGAGGAACCATTTCATGACACCATTTCTCCTCAAATTATTGGGACAATTTTTTGCATTTTTTGATTGAATCTTTGTTTCTCCTACCCAAAAAACATCTTAATAGGAGGGTTATGGAGCATGGCCATCTGAACAGGAGCTCTACAGTATTATATATGGGGACCATTATAATGGCTTTCGTATGAGGCATTCACATGGTTATGATCTAGAATAATGGGAGATGGGAGAGAGAGAGAGAGAGAGAGAGAGAGAGGGCTCTTGGGAGTTATATATTTGGTTAACTACAATCAGTAATTATCTTGCATGTGATGTAATGCCAATTGTGTGCTATTCTGTAATATTTTGAGACAGATAAAGAAGCAATTGCATGGTCCCTGGGTGTGTTTCCCAGTGACCACAGAATTCTTCAGATTCCCCCTTCTGAGGTCAGAGACAGTGCTCTGATTTCAGAAGTGGGTTTGAGACATCCCTCCACCACACCCTCGCAACCAGTTTGAAAAGAATCATGCTAGCTACCCTCTGAGATAGAAATAGCAACCAATGGGGAAAGGGGGCATTCTCATGGGTGAGCAGGGGAGGAGACTGCAGAGGTCAGGATACAGGTTATCATGAGCTTCTTTCAGCCTCCTTCCTTCTCTCTCTGAAATGCCCTTGCTAGATGGGCTAAAACAGCCTATCTAGCAAAAGCTGCAAGGTAGAAGGACAAGAAGGTAAAGATCACCTCCACCACTCCTCCTGCCCTGTATTGGATATTTGGATGCTTCCACTTTCCAGGGCTTCTGATAACCAAGGGATCAATCAATAGGGCTTGTCCTTAATGTGTGAACTGATCCTGTGTGTGCACACAGTCAAGTATACCTACTCATATAATTGTATGTCGGAGAAGGTAACAGACAGAAATAAAATATGACCTTTTTACATCCAAGGCAGCCTAGAATTTTTATTGTCAATAAAACACTATGCAATAACGTTGTAACATCAGCAGGTCCCTGAGACATATGTACAGTACACTGTCATAATAAAACTGGAATATTGCTCAGAGCACGGCAACAGCATTTTTGATTCATCTTCTCACCCTTGTCCTTGCGCTAGAGTTTAATTAACTTTCAGAGCCTCATTATATTTCCATCTCCAGAACGAAGAGCAGGGACCATGTAAGGTAGAAGTGAATGTGCTTGTCATACTCAGAGCCTTCCAATCAAATCAGAGTCATGCTAAAACTGATGAAACCGTAGCCCATTTCCTTCTCTATCTTAACCGCTTGCTGGCTACGAACTGATAAAAGGATTTACAGGTCAGCATTGACATATCTTTTCTGCTGATTCAGGGGACCTGGAATGTGAGGGTTACTAGCAGAATTTACCATCCTTGAAACCTTTAAAATGTTCCAGTTAAAGGTAGATAAAAGTGTCTTAAAAAAAAAAAAAGGCCAGAACTCACTGGATAAAATGGCCCTTTCTGATGTTATGTTTAGGACATAGTGACTGCTGTAGCATTGTCTGCTCCCTAGGGATGTCAGAGGAATCCATTTTGGGGGTGGAGACCAGCCTGTTTTTGCCAGCTAGGCTGCCCAGAATGCAGCTTGCAGATTCCTGAGCTGCTTAAGTCAGTGTGTGCCAAGTCAGACAAACTTGTGGTTTCCTGCATTATTATTATTATCATTATCATTATTATTTGAAGTTTGCGTCAGGGAACATTTACTGTAAATGATATTTGTGCAAACTCACAGCCAGAAATGGCCCTTTATGCCTGCATTTTTACACAATTTTATGGCCGTGAATTTGCACAAATCCCAATTCCCGTAAATATTCACAGCCACTGATTTGTGCAAATTGCAGCTTGTGGATGACGACGACTACTATTACTATGAAGAAGAAGAAGAAGAAGAAGAAGAAGAAGAAGAAGAAGAAGAAGAAGCCTCTTGCTGGGCACCCGCAGTCCATCTGCAGCTTGGGCTGCATCCATGCCTGAGTGCTGGAATATTTCTCATGGCCCAATGTAACCCAAGTGTGGAAAGAAGCTATGCTACAGTTGTTTCCACAACACAAATGTAATGTGGTTCACAAAGGCAATTGACTATGCTACTTCAGACTGCGAGTAGGATGTTTATAAAACAAACAAACAAAAAACACATGTCTCCTTTTGACCGTGTTTGCCAGCTAAGAGTGGAGATTTATGGCTGTCCTTATCAAGTGTGGAGGCTGAGCCAGAGAAACAGCAGCTGAGATTCTTTCATTGGCTGGGATGCCGGCAGAGTCGAATAATGTAGTACTGGCATCGCAGTACTAGATGCAGGAAGAATTGGGGTTACAGTCCAAGGGTCTTGGGTCTCCAGGGTGACCAAATACATGGAGAGCTGGATGGGCCAAACATTGGGGAGTACCTATTGTTTCCAGCGTCATCCCTAGGCTGCTCAGGACCTTTTAACCCTTAAAACCTGACACCAGGTGCTAGCAATTCGCCCTGTAGTTTCTGAGCTCTAGCAGCCTGCCAGTGCTGATCCCTCATTCTCATGAGCCTGTGCTCAGCTGGGATTGGAGAAGCCTCGTGATTCCCTTCATCTCTGTCAGATGCAACAACAGGAATTGCATAATTTCTGGAGCCCCCATAAATTGCACACTCCGCCACATGCCAATGGTCACCTTAAAGGTCCCATTGATGCAAGGATAATGGGACAAACACCTTTCCAGGGCAACCTGTGCAAATTCCTGAGCAATTTGTGCAAATTACAGCTGAATTTATGCAAAGCTCAAAAATGTGTGCAAATCGTGAAGACATTCAGCCAAATGGCAGAACCCATGAAAAAAATCCACAAAAGACTCAGAAAATCTGCAAATTGGCCTGACTCACTGCCGGCCGAGTTGGGCACCACAGCAGGAACTAGAATTAAATTTGGAGACCTTCACCTTCCCTACCACAGATTCCTCCAACATCCCTATCTGAAACTTCACACATTCCTTAACTAGGGGCACATTTAGGATGCCTGTCATTTTTCAGAAAAATGCTCCACAAGGAACAAGCATGCTCTTTTGGACAGGTTCAAAATATCAAGGCTGCTGTTGCACAGAAGAAGGTGAACAGGGTAAATCCAGACCGAAAATGAACTTCAATGAATTTCATATGGGTCCCTAGCTTTAATCCCTTTCAAAGAGGCTACTATGCCTGCAAGTATCATCCCATTCTGAAGGGGAGTGGGGAAGTTTTTGAATTTCCCATGATAGTCATTGGGAACAACAAAGTCTTAGATTTATGAACTCAATTGATGCTTGGTATGGAGTCCAAGTGGATAAATTCTGAATTGGTGTGAGCCAAATCAGGCCATTTTCTGAAGCACTGATTCAGGCTCTGAGTTGAATCTGGGGGTCTGTTCACATCCTTAATTGAAACTGCTGATAATGAATTACGTTGCAACCTTTCCAGCATGTTTAGCTGTTTATGTGCATTGGAATAAACACTAATAGCAATCATGCTGAGAACATTGTGAAGGCAACAATAAAAGAGAATGGCTTTTGTCAAGCAAGAGAATAAACATACTGCAAGGCATGCTGTTACAGCACAGCTAAGAATCAGTGCAGTGTGCCAGCATGTCACAAAATACCCAGTCTATCTAAGAAGGAAAAAAAAGTCCCTCCAGTTGAGAGGAATATACACCTTTTAGCAAATGAAGATTGTAACGGAATGCAAACTTACTAAATTCCATTTCATTGGAGATCAATAACGCCTGGGAAGTCAACAGGAGGAAATGCAGACATTCAAAAAGTGGCTCAAGTAGGTGGCTGTTAGGCTGACCATCTGAAAAGGAGGACAGGGCTCATGTAACTTTAACAGTTGTAGAGAAAAGGGAATTTTAGCCAGTGTCATTTGTATGCAATTAGTCCCTGGTGATATTCCCTCTTCATCACAACAGTTAAAGTTGCAGGGGCCCTGCCTTCTTTTGTATAGGGTCACTCTGCAGGAGAGGGAGTCCTGCTGCGAGGGGAGGAGAGGAGTGTGCCTGCCTGCCTGCCTCCTGGTCTTTGCTGCTGCCACCACCACCACCACCACCACCACCCTCCAGAGGATTTCAGCCTGGCAGACTGCCACTCCCTGCAGGACCAGGCTTCCAGGTACTGAGCCAGCTGATGTGGACAATTACATCTGTCCCCCTCCCTTCCTGGGAGGGATATTTAAGCTGCTGGCTGAGGGGGCCTGGGAAAGCCATCAACCTGCAGGAGAGGGAGATCTGCTGCCAGGCGAGGAGAGGAGTGTGCCTGCCTGCCTGCTGGCTTTTTGTTTTTGTCTTTGGGTTTTTTGTTTGTTTGTTTGTTTTTTCCCCTTTCCCCAGGCTTGAGCTATGTGCCTGGGAGGGAGGATACAGGGCCAGGTGGGGAGATCTGAGGGGAGCACAATCAGGGTAGTGACGGGTAGAGGGACATATGGCGTTGTGAGGAGGACTTGCCAGGTTAGGGGAACAAGGCCCAGACAGTTAATGGCTGTGCCTTGTTCCGGTCCCCCTCACACCCATAGGCTTGTTGGTTGCCTTATCAGCCAGCCCTCAGGCCTCCGGGTGCTGCTTTTAAATGCCAGATCAGTGCATAATAAGATCTCCCTCATTGTGGATGAGGCAGCCGATCTGGCATGTATAACCAAGACCTGGGTGGGAGAGCAGGGAGGAGTTAGTCTCTCCCAGTTATGCCCACCGGGGTACTTGGTTCAGCATCAGGGTAGACTTGAGGGCCAGGGAGGGGGGGTTGCTGTGGTCTATAGGAATTCCACCCCCCTCTGCAGGCTCCCTGTCCATGTGACTACTGGTCTGGAGTGTTTGCACCTTGTGTTGGGCCAACGGGACAGATTAGGGATTCTGTTGGTGTACCGCCAACACTCTAGACCTGGTTTTTTCAACTGGACATGGAGATGGTGATCTGAAAGTGGGGGACTTTACATCAACCCCTCTGTCATGGTCAGATCACCACCTGCTGAGGTTTAGACTTACAGCAGCTTTTCCCCTCTGCAAGGGTGGAGGACCCATTAAGATGGTCCGCCCCCGGAGGCTAATGGATCCAGATGGTTTCCAGAGGGCTCTGGGGAGTTTTCCGGCTGATAGGGCTGGCTCTCCTGTCGAAACCCTGGTTGATCTGTGGAATGCAGAAATGACCCGGGCAGTTGACACGTTTGCTCCTGAGCGCCCTCTCCTGTGTAGAGCTCGTACGGCTCCCTGGTATACCCCAGAGCTGAGAGTGATGAAACAAAACAGGAGATGGCTTGAGGGCAGATGGAGACGAACTCCTGATGAATGCAATCAAACACTGGTAAGTGCTTATGGTAAGCTGTATTCAGGGGCAGTGAGGGCAGCAAAAAAACAATACTTTGCTGCCATTATTCAATCATCAACCTGCCGCCCAGCAGAGCTTTTCAGAGTTGTCCGGGGGCTTTTACATGCTGGCCCCAAGGACATGGTAGAACCATCTGAGGCCTGCTGTAATATATTTGCTGGGCACTTCCAGAATAAAATCTCTGGCATCTGTCAGGACTTAGACTCCAGTGTTATAGCAGGTGAATCTAGTGAGGTATCCAGAGCACAGGCTTGTCTTGTTTTTTTGGATGAGTTTCAGTTGGTACAGCTCGAGGATGTTGACAAGGTGCTTGGACAGGTTCGTGCAACCACTTCCATATTGGATCCTTGCCCCTCTTGGCTAATAAAAGCTAGCAGGGATGGAACAACTGGCTGGGCCAGGGAAGTGATTAATGCCTCTTTGCAAGAGGGAGTGGCCCCAGGCCTCCTGAAAGAGGCGGCAGTGAGACCACTCCTAAAAAAATCTTCCCTGGACCCTGAAAATCTTAATAACTACAGGCCAGTAGCAAATGTTCCATTCCTGGGCAAGGTCCTGGAGCGGGTGGTTGCGAGCCAGCTCCAGGCACTCTTGGATGAGACTGATTATCTAGATCCAATTCAGTCGGGTTGCAGGCCTGGTTTTGGTACGGAAACAGCCTTGGTCGCCCTGTATGATGACCTATGTTGGGAGAAAGACAGGGGGAGTGTGACTCTGTTGATTCTCCTTGATCTCTCAGCGGCTTTTGATACCATCGACCATGGTATCCTTCTGGGACGACTGGCTGAGTTGGGAGTGGGAGGCACTGCATTGCAGTGGTTCCGCTCCTACTTGGTGGGTCGTCTCCAGAAGGTGGTGCTTGGGGAACATTGCTTGGCCCCGTGGATTCTCCAGTATGGGGTTCCGCAGGGGTCAGTTTTGTCCCCCATGCTGTTCAACATCTACATGAAACCGTTGAGTGCAGTCATCTGGAGTTTTAGAGTGCATTGTCATCAGTACGCTGATGACACGCAGCTCTCTTTCTCCTTTTCATCTTCATCAGGTGAGGCTGTGGATGTGCTGAACCAGTGCCTGGCTGCGACAATGGACTGGATGAGGGCTAATAAACTGAAACTCAATCCAGACAAGACTGAGACGCTGTTAGTGGGTGGTTCCGCTGACCAGATGGAGGGTGTTCAACCTGTTCTGGATGGGGTTGCACTCCCCTTGAAGGAGCGGGTTCATAGCTTGGGGGTTCTCCTAGAACCATCTCTGTCACTTGAGGTGCAGGTGGCCTCAGTGGCACGGAGTGCCTTCTACCAACTTCGGTTGGTGGCCCAGCTACATCCCTATCTGGACAGGGATAACCTGGCTTCAGTTGTCCATGCTCTGGTAACCTCCAAGTTAGATTACTGCAATGTACTCTACATGGGGCTGCCTTTGAAGGTGGTTCGGAAGCTGCAGCTTGTGCAAAATGCAGCAGCCAGATTGATAACTGGAACCAGTAGGTTCGAACATATAAGACCTACTCTGGCCCGCTTGCATTGGCTGCCTGTATGTTTCCGAGCCCGGTTCAAGGTGCTGGTTTTAACCTATAAAGCCTTGCACGGCTTGGGACCACAATACCTGATGGAACGCCTTTCCCGACATGAACCTACCCGAACACTACGTTCAACATCTAAGGCCCTCCTCCGAGTGCCTCCTCCGAGGGAAGCTCGGAGGTCGGCAACAAGAGAGAGGGCCTTCTCTGTGGTGGCTCCCCAATTGTGGAACAATCTCCCCGACGAGGCCCGCCTGGTGCCAACATTGTTATCTTTTCGGCGCCAGGTCAAGACTTTCCTCTTCTCCCAGGCATTTGGCAATATCTGAGGAGCCTGGGTTTGTTTTGTTTTGTTTTTGTAGTTTTTTGAAGTGTTGTAGTGGTTTTTAAATGTACAGATTGTGTGTACGTTGTAAGTTTTTGCTGTTTTAATTTTTGTATATTGTTTTTAATTGTTTTTAATCCTATGTAAACCGCCCAGAGAGCTTTGGCTATGGGGCGGTATAGAAATGTAATAAATAAATAAATAAATAAATAAATGACACTGGCTGAAATTCCCTTTTCTCTACAACTGTTAAAGTTACATGAGCCCTGACCTGGATTTTATCTGGTCACCCTAGTTCAGGATCCCATCGTGTTCAGGCCCATCACCAGAATTATGCTGGTGAGGGAATCTGAGGAGGTGATGAACCATTGAAGCACATTCAGAACATAAATATAGCAAGAGAAACATATTTACAGCAGGGGTCTATGCATATTTACCCTGAGTTGAGAGGTAGGTCCAATTATGTTCAATTCAGTTTAATCCCAAATAAGAGTACATGGAACTGCAGGCATCTATCTATCATCTATCTATCTATCATCTATCTATCTATCTATCTATCTATCTATCTATCTATCATCTATCTATCTATCTATCTATCTATCATCTATCTATCATCTATCTATCTATCTGTCTCATCTCTTATTTTTCAGTCACCTTTAGGGGTGGAACCCTTTCACAATGGAACATGTCCCTAAGTAAACATACCAATAATTGAACTGTTAATCATATCCAATATTTGGAGAATACAGTTTAAGATATAGAAAATTAACAGTATGGGGCTAGTACTTGTCAAATACCTCAACACCTCTGCATTTAATGGTCAGAATATTGGAAAGCAATATTGTTTTGCAGTGTGCACTTTGGCAGGATATATTACCTACACATTTTTCATTATAACTCCAAACATTAAAGAAAAATACACATTTTTAGAAGAAAGCTGAATTTTTATAGAGGTGCCTCCTCATGGCTCTGGCCCTGACTACAACCTGAAAGTAGAGTAGACAGAAATGTGTTTATGGTTGAATTTTTTTAAAAAAGTCAGATTCTGGAACTCTAAGGAGCCTTCTCCTGAATTTTAAATGGGGCACCATTCATGGGGAAACACTTTCAACATAGAGCTATGCAGTGTTTCAGATTCAGGCTTTTAGGGGAGCCCAGCCATGGCAAATCCAATAGGCTGCCTCAAATTGCAAGAGATGGAGTACTCAAGTCTCAAATCTTCTCAAGCTTCATGTGCAAGCCTTTGGTTCTAAACACATTCACTACCCTTGCTCAATTACAGCAAGACCTTCAGGAATGAGTATAACTTTGAACACCACAAGTGCACCATAGGAGCTCAAAATGACAGTTTATATAGGAGCTGTAGTCTCTGCCTTTTCCTGACTCTCAAAAAGGCCAGTGCCTACACAAGCTTTCAATTTCCTCCAAATAGACCCATGTGCCACTAACCGGACACTTTGCCATCAGCTCTAAATCTTTTGCCTGGCTTGCCATCTCCTCTTCTTTGGCCTTCGGGGTAATAGATGGAGGCTCCAACAGCCAGCAAGAAAACAAGCAACCAATGGGAAGATGTCTGGGTGCAAAAGTTCCTCAGAGCCACTGCTGGTGTAGAGGTCTACCAGGGTGTTCCTCTTCCAAGGACTTAAAAATGGGGATGGCGTTTTGGTTGCGTGTACTCGGGGTGCAAGCACAGAATCCATTCTGATATTCAAAAATCCAAGCAATCTCCCAGAATTCAACCACAGCAGAAACCCCATTGGTCTGCTTGCAGTAACTGTTACCATTAAGCTTTGGAAATGGATGTGGAGCCATTTAGGAATGGAGTTCAAGGACACTTTACGTCTGCTGAGAACCGAACTCTTTGCGTTTGCTACCTGTCTCAGTCTCCATTTAGAATTAGCACCTTTCTTACTGTTTTAAAGTATCCACTTCCACAAATCTCTACAGATCCTGATAAGAAGCTAGCAGAATGGCATTTTCTAAAAGAGTTCAGATGCTTGCAAATCAAAAGAGGCAGACTTAGCAGAAAAGACGTGATGTTGAAAGAAATCAACTTGAGAGAAAGAGATGGGGGGGGGGAAATCTTTACAATTCTGCCTGGAACATTTCCCAGAAAACAGGTATGCATAAATTACAGCACCTTATGGACCATTGAAGTTGTCTTCTCAATGACCTTTCAGAAAGCACTGTGAAGCTATGGGTAATAAAAAGCAACAAGAACCAAATAATACCTGCCATTTATTTTAATTATGGTTGTTGTTGTTTAAAATTAAAAACAACAACAACAATGCACAGTGCACCCTTGGCCAATTTCAATTGAAGCAATAGACAGGATCTGTCTCTGATGGATAGGAAAGCTATAAAACTCTGGATTTCAAGTTTAACATGAAAGGAACATGAATTACAGTGGCTATGCTGTTCCATTTGTCCAAAAATTAAAGACAGTGGGGAAAGTTCCCTCTTTTCTTGACTTTTTAGATTGCCATAGATTTATTAATGATACACATCCTATTGCTTTGTTACAGACAGCTTTCATATTTTTGTTTTTAAATAGCAAACCTGTGCTCATTAGTATTTGCAAAATGACCCGAAATACTATCTCACATGAAGTTTAAAGAACATATTCATCAGTTCTCAAAACAGATCATATGGCTAACATAAATGCTGTATGCAGGTAAATGCTATATATTCCAGGTTTGGATCTGCCTAAGGAAATCAATTTTAAGAGGGAAGGCTGCATTCATTTGAACATGGTCTATCTGCAAAAGTTTAATCCTGTTCCTATTCATGCGATTGGACCCTGGATTTGCAATTTTATTCTTCAGTGCCTTTCATTACTCGTTCACATTTATTGATTGCTGGAAACATTTAGTATTATGAAAGGATTTTCCAAAATGCAGAATCTCATCGCGCAGATATGAACCTTGTGGAGAAATATATAGGGTGCATGGATCATTTGCAAACAGTTGAATTCCAATAGCTGAATAGGGCATGCTATTATGAAAATGTAATTAACCTTGAAGGTTCTGAAATGTAATAACAAGAGTTAGTGTTGAGACAACGTTGTTCCAAATCCTGTGAAATGCAACTTCTTTTAGTGATCTGCATGTGACATTTTAACTAGTCATTGGTGTCAGGGCAGGGAGGGCTGTGAGCACCTTTATCTGAATGAAGATCTGAAATATGTGTTCTCCTTAGAGAATCTGAGGTCAGATGCTTGGAATAGAAAAAAAATGCAATTAGGGGACTTGAGATACTTGGCTGTGTTGGCTAAGAAGGGGAAAAAAGCCACGCTCCCAAGACTTATACCAAGCCATGTCAAGTGAGAGGCTTCATCCTGTTTTCAAATTGCAGGCCAATATTACATGTCCATGTTCCCTTCTGTGTCTGAAAAGACTTAAGAACACACCACCATTTTGCTTTATATGCCATGTGTAAAGGTTACTTCTATGTCCTGGACCCCCTGAGCAACTCCTTCAGGAACCTTGCCTCCTTAAGAGTCTCACCTTCCTTTTTTTTACCTTTCCCTTCCAGTATTTTTTAATATTGTTGGAGCAATACATATATATATATATATATATATATATATATATATATATATATTTCTGGTATTACTGTGTATTATTGGGCTTGAAAGGCATTTAAGGAACCACAGCCCATACTACTTACTTCTTGAAGCCCAGAACATTCAGCTTGGGTATATAAATCTGTTGCTGAATGGGGTCTGTCCACTGTTTTCTCTCTGAGTCATGGACACCCCCATTCAAATAAGAGGAAAAAAGCTAATCAGATGGAGTGGGAAATCTCAGCCCATCAGATAACTCCAGAAAGCTTACTCGCATCCTTTTTTCCCAGTGTTGAACCTGAGTAACTGGTATCCAGTGGCATAGTATCTTTGAACATGGATTCACAACATTACGGAAATGCAAATCCTCTTCAAGTGCTTTCTATATGGATTTTCCAACATGTGACAGGAAAAAAATCATTATTAATCTCATGATACTTATATTTTACATGAAAATTACCATTATGAATCTCATGATACCTACCTTTTAGTGGGTGCTGAATACATACTGTACGTGTGTATGTGTGTTCATTCCATGAACACGTGAGATTACATAGATACTAGATTTCTTGATGGATCTAAGTGAAATTCCCCCCTCCCTCACCTCCATATATACTCACTGCATTATAGTCTTTTTCCCCCCACTAGCTCCTTTAAAATGACCTGATCTGTAATAAAATAAGTCATACCCCAAAGGTAACAATATTGAATACAATAAATTCAGATTTCATATTGTCGGTTTTAACAGAAACGCAATACCCATATAAAATATTAATATCAAAAGAATTGCCAAAAGAAAAAAAAAAAAGAAGCTCTTAAAAGATGGATAATGATAGACATTTTTTTCTGCACTAAATGGAGGGGAGGTCCAAAAGGAAATGAACACTTATTGAACCACATTGAAATAGTAATTGGACAGGAGAGGGAGAGGGGAAAATATGAATAATGTATAGCGGTAATAGAAGCAACAACTGCTAAAATCCCATTTCAGAAAGGAAAAAAAAAAAAAAAGCTCGTTGGAAGGATATTGGAAAGGATTTCCTTTCAGAAAGATGTAATCTAACAAGCTGGCTGTTCGTTAGGCAACTACATTGATTTACCGTAAACCTTCATGTTTCTAAGGGCTGCTGTCATTACCCTTAAGGTCCAAGGAACAGGGGTGGGGGCAGAGTCCGCCATGGTGGGGGCACCTGCCCAATGGCCTCAGGACATAGAAGGGCCTGTGGATGCCTGTCAATTCCACTGACAATCCTGCTCACTTGCTCTGCATGTAGTCTGTCGGTGTGATCAATTCCCTTTGGCTTTGCAGCAAAAAGCTTGCTCTTAATCCTTGCTCTAAACATTCAGCTTCCGACAGGCATCAGTGCTGTGGTGAATCCTGCTCCTTATTTTGGGGTTTTTTCCCCCTCTCACCCTGTAACGCATTGAGTTTTCTGCCTCTTTTGCAGGAGGGGAGGAACTTCAGAAAATGTTATCCTTGGGAAGGGGGATGGGGATTTATCTATCCAACCCAGAACTATAAATAAAAGACCTCCTATAAGTATTATTAATATATTATTATTATTATTATTATTATTATTATTATTATTATTTATTTATTTCTTACCTGCCTCTCCCTCTGGATCGAGGTGGGGAACAACAATAAATATAAATACAAAGACTATAAAATAGATAGAACGTTAAAAACAAATAAAACTAATACATTATTTAAAACATCTTAAAATTCAACTAGGTAAGCCTGCCGGAAGAGATCAGTCTTCATGGCTCTCTTAAATTCAAGAAGACTGCTAAGTTGTCGAATCTCTCCCGGCAGGTGACTCCACAGTCTGGGAGTGACAGAAGAGAAGGTCCTCTGGGTAACACTCGTCATCCTAGTTCTGGCTGATTGAAGTAAATTCTTCCCAGAGGACCTTAGTGTGCGGGGCGGAGTATACAGGAGAAGGCGATCCCACAGGTAACCTGGACCCAAACCATGTAGGGCTTTAAAGGTAATAACCAACACTTTTTTTTTTTTGCATGTGTCACTCCAAATGTGTGGATGTTGGGTATGGAACCTGTGAAGTCAGGTTGAAGCTACCAGTCATAGCTCCATGGCATCTCCTACACGTAGAATAAGACATGCGGAGGAAATATCAGCACAAGACTATAGTGCACAGCGACAATTTCAGAACATGTAGTGCTGTCCTTTGATCTGGAGAGTTCACAGTATAACGTGTAACATAAACTTAATTTATACATTAAAAATTGAACCTTCTGAAGTTAGCAAACACCTACTTGTTATATTTATACCATCAACAGAATTAGGATGTATATGTGTTTGATGCATAGTTTTTTAGCTTATTGAACATATGCTATTCTTCATCAAGAATATCCTTACACAGCAAACGGCACCTTTATAACTGCATCATTTGCTAAGTATCTGTCATTTCTCAATATTTGTGCCAGATGCGTTCTAGACATTTGCAAAACTTCATTACTTAATTAAAATAAAACTGTAGCAAGAAACTGGTAACAACTTACCCTTTCTTATAGTAGATGAGAAATCCATCTGCCTTGCAGGTCAGAGGTAGCACACTTACTACATGCTATTTTCAGGCAACTTAGATATGTTGAGAGATGCAGATCAGGTAGATAGGTCATTTTTTTAGCCAGGGTTCAAATTTGTTTCACTTATCAAAGCTACGGTTGTTTATTTTCTTAATTATTTATTAAAGCATTTTAAACCACTTTCATCCTTGCAGATACTAGAACACTGTACAAATATATATTTTATATAAAGATACAGTAGTGTTAGCCTTATTACTAGAGATCTACCAGACCAATTTTGTTCATCTTTGTTTTAAACTGAAGCTTGAGCAATGTAGATATTCAGAAAATTTTGAAAGTTATAAAAAGTTCAAAGCTTGAGGTTAAATAGTCAAACAGAATGTTTCCATGCCCTCCCATGTAACTCTATGCCATGTGGTTGCTCAGGTAGAAAAACACAAAGCTATGGGCTTTGCCAGTCGATAGGCAAGTTAGACTATATCCCCCTACCTTGCCAGACAGGCACCAGGGAGGGTGGAGGAGAAAGACAGTTTTCTCTTCCTTCTTGTCACAGCAGCCAGATAATTTGGTTTTGTAGATATGAATGAAAGGAGTTCAGGAGCTATAATATTAGTGGGTGGGGGTGTTTGATGTGTGTTTGGCCTTATTGATGATGATGATGTTGTTGATGATGATAATGATGATGATGATATCTATTTGGCACTGGTTAGGCCTCATCTTGAATATTGTGGCCAGTTCTGGGCAGCACACTTCAAGAAGGATGCAGACAATCTGGAGCGTGTTCAGAGGAGGGCAGCGAGAATGATCAGGGGTCTGGAAACAAAGCCCTATGAGGAGAGACTGAAAGAACTGGCCATGTTTAACCTGGAGAAGAGAAGATTGAGGGGAGACATGATAGAACTCTTCAAATACTTGAAAGGTTGTCACACAGAGGAGGGACAAGATCTCTTTTCTATCATCCCAGAGTGCAGGATGTGGAATAATGGGCTCAAGTTACAGGAAGCCAGATACCGACTGGACATCAGGAAAAACTTCCTGACTGTTGAGCAGTACGACAATGGAATCAATGACCTAGGGAGGTCATGGACTCTCCCACACTAGAGGCCTTCAAGATGTAGCAGGACAACCATATGTCAGGGATGCTTTAAGGTGGAAGCCCACATTGACCAGGGGGTTGGACTCGATGGTTTATAGGCCCCTTCCAACTCTACTATTCTATGATTCTATGATCACAGGGGTTCTGATTCTGTGCCAAGGAATTATGAATTTCACCAACATCACTAATTGTGGCCATAACCTGAAATAAAGGAGTGGCACCCACTGAGTTGGGTTAAATAATTAAATAAAGTTCTGCAATGGCAAAAAGTTTGGAGCCTTTACCTAGGTTCATGTGACAGAGGGAGGGGTTTTGCTCACTCCCAGCAGTGTAGGAAAGGAGAAATGATTGCCAACGTAGGTTGCCACCATTCCTTATAGCCAAGTGGCTATACATACCCTCTGGCTACATCTTTCAGAGCACATTTGAAAAGTGTGCACAGTTCCCTGTGTGATTGTGCACTTCTCCCGTTTCGATGGACTGAAAAACAGGTCAGACATGAAAAAGGAGTGAGCCGAACTGAGTTTCAAAATGAAGTTTGGAGAATTTATGTGAGTTCGAACATTTCTGTGAGCCTCTTCCACTGACGGTTAAAAATACTCTTCATGAATACATAAATGTCTCCCAGACAAAAAATTGATAATTGTCCTTTCTTAATGTTGTATGGCCTCTAGTGAGTGTTGGGCTGGATCCAAACAGTTTCCTCTGCAAAGCAAGACAGCTTTTCTTCTCAGTGGGAGGCCCTTGCATCGGTAATCATGTAAAGAGAACACATATTTATCTGGCTACTTACCACCTGGATCAAAACCATTGACTGACTTTGTAGGCTCCAGAGAGGACACGGGAAAACAGTTGTTTGTTTTGTTTGTTTATCTGGAAGCTGTAGTTTGAAATTCAAAAGGTGCCCACTTACAGATTACAGCAGGAGAAGCATCTGTCAATGGCACTCTGCACACTTTCTACACTTACCGCACAACTCATTGGGATATCTGGCATGCAGTGATGAGCTCTGGGTCAGTGCACACCTGAAGTCAGAGCATAAATTCCCAAGGTGTCTGTGTCGGGGGGTTATCTGCCAGATAGTCTGCAATAGGTACAGAGGCTATTAAGAGAAAACGTGAAGAACATGATCTTTTACTTTATATTCATGCCCCTATTCAGTCATTCTCCTCCACCTCCACACATACACACACGTGATGACCTCTGTTACTGCAGCCTTCCATGATTTGGGGGCTGAACTCTTACAGAAGGGAGCCAACATGTGGGAGATTGCAGGATGTGGAGTGGGATTGGGTGGGGGGTGGGCACGACCAACACACTGATCACTGCTCTTCCCCTTGTGCAATGTTATATCATGGGAACAGGGGGCAAATATTGCTATAGATTCCCCTGAAACTGGGAACTGCAAATTCAGATCGTTACAATGCACCATCTAGGAGAACATCCTTGTGTACATTTCTGGAATTACTAGAGAATCACCCCCGCTACTATAGCAATGACCCTCTTTAACTAGCACTTTAAAATGTGAAGGGGAGTTGGGATTTGAGTATAATTAGGGGGAATCAGAGTGTGGGACTTTCATTGAGAGCCATCTACTTTTGCCTCCGTAGTTTGAGAAAGGCTGGTGCTGGTGTCCTGATTTCCCCACCTCCAGTTGATATCATTGATTAGAAGAAGTGGTGTTGATGAGGAATGCTGAATATCATGTTCTAAACTACCGGACTGATTCCAATTGGGTCACACTTTGAGTAAAGTAAGTTATATCAGCAGCACCATTTCAATTTGGGGAGGGGGTCATCTCCATTTTTGCAAAAGAAGGAAAGTGAAGTTGAGTAGGAAGAAAAGTGGGTGGGGGGACAATTGACACGTCTCCCTTAGGTAAAAGAAGTCAAATAATTTGAGTTCAGTCTGGTTGTCTGTCAGTTTTGAGTCTGTATTTATGTGTGTGTTTCTTATTATCATTTTGCCTGTGATGTTTGCATCTGCAATAGCCCATTCAGGTATACAATTCATCACTTGATGTTGTAGTCATTGTATTTATGCTCTTTATTCTGTAGAACTCCTACTCAGCACTATTTCTGCCCAGGGCCAGTAAGGGATGTTGATGAAATTTGCAATGGAATCCAAATTTCTATTAATCACTCCCACGGATTCCATAGTGGATCAGCTTTTTCCGAGGTGCACCGATTCTATGGACTCTTACTTTCTGGAATTTTATGCAAATATTATAGTAAAAAAAAAATCATAACAAACACACATGGGCCAAATATGTGCATTTCCCCACAGGCTAAAGCTTAAAAATGCACCAGGGAGGATTTGCACATTTTTGTGAGGATTTGCACATTGGTGGGGAGGTGCATTTTCGCAAGTCTGAAATGCAAATTTTCACAAATTCAGAAAATGGGTGTGGGGGAGGATACGATTCCACCAATGAGCCGACAACAGAATGAAAGGCATCTGGAAATCCATGAAGTACAGATGAAATGGATTTCACAAAATCCATATTTCCCTAGGGCCACTCTAGGTTTTCCAAGGAGCTCAGGGTGGCTTGCCCATTGCAGAGGTTGGGAAGTGCCTGAGGTCTTCTTTCCTGCACCTTCCATGCCATAAATATCTGCTTTCATGTGTCTGCAATGGCACAGACACAGGTGTGGAGGCAAAAACAGAAGTGACAGTATGGGAAGGGATGAGGTGGTACCATACGACAAGAGATTGCACCTGCATGGTGTTGCCAGTTGTACTGCTAGGCCTGTCTCTGTCTCTTCCATCTAATCCTACCTCCCAATCAACTTCACTGGCTGCCAATTAGGTTTCGGACAAAGTACAAAGTGTTGGTCATTACCTTTAAAGCCGTACGTGGTTTGGGTCCAGGTTACCTTTTGGGATTGCCTTCCCCCGTTCAATCTGCCCCGCACACTCAGGTCCTCTGGGAAAAAATTATTCCAGTCAGCCAAAACTAGGCTGACAACCATAACCCAGAGGACCTTCTCTTCTGTCACTCCCAGACTGTGGAATGGCCTGCCAGGAGAGATTCATCAACTTAACAATCTTTTTGACTTTAAGAAAGCCATAAAGACTGATCTCTCCCAGCAGGCCAACATAGCTGAATTTTAAGAGTTTTATTATTATTTTAATAATGTATTAGTTTTATATCTTTTTAATCAGTTTTATGTATTTTATATTTGTATTTAAGGTTGTTTCCCACCTCAATCCAGAAGGAGAGGCGGGTAAGAAATAAGTATATTATTATTATTATTATTAATAATAATTATTATTACTATTATTATTATTACAAGATTACAACTGCATGGTGTTGCCAGTTGTACTGCTGGGCCTGTCTCTTCCATCTAATCCTGCCTCCAGACCAACATTTATTGTATCATCTTTAGCTTCGCCTCTCAGTTTTCACCCACATATTCATCCTCTTACTTCTGGTGGAACTGTGCCTCCTTTCCTTATTGGAATATAGATCATATGCTTTTCTGGGTCTCATAGCTTCTCCATCTTTCCTTAGATCAATCAACTATTATAAAGATGTCCAATATATTCCATTTAGATGAGCTGAAGAATAATGTATCACATCTGTATCAGCATATTAATGCTGCTGCATACCCAGCAATATGAGTGACAGAAGAACATGGCTATCAGAGGCTCAATCAAAGTTGGTTAGATATTTGAAGAAAATTATTCTAAAGAAGGGAAAACATGTGTTTCATTAAAGTTTCCTTCCCTTTATCTTCGGAGTATAATCTTACTGTGAAAATGTGATTGAAGCTACAGCAGGGAGAATGATATGTAGTCATTTCTTTCAAATCTACTTTTCTTGACTGAATAAAATACTGAATTTCATCTATAGCAGGGTTTTTGGAAGTATGTAGTTTTAATTAAATGGTTCTCTTATTAGAGCAGGTATTATTTTCACAACATGGAATGCCCATGCAAAAATGTCTAATTTGTGCCTCCTGGACTAATGTGTGAATAGTAAAGTAATAATCTTCAGATTTTTCACTTCTCAGAATTTTGAAGTGCAGTGAAAATGAATAAAAATAGACTAAGTCACTAGTTATCAATTTTAGCATAAAGATGTTAAGAAATGCACTATTTGAGATAAACTGTGTTCATAAATATGTAGTTTGAAAGAAAGCACATTCAAAATACATATTTATGTAGGTATTTAAATATGATTTTTGCAGACAGACAGACAGATTTAGAAACTGGATGGAACCATTTTAAGAACGAACACATACAGAATTGACATGGGCTGGACTAGAGTGATCTAATCATTCTTAGCAACAGCTACAGCTAGTGTCCCCAAATTTAGATAGATTCCTTACTGCCACAGCTAATCCACTTCCCACAATCTGAATCTGGGTCAAGAATATGAAAGGGGACATTCAAAATGTCTTAATTCCACAGTGTTTACTGCCATTAGAAGGCTGGCCTCAGTTTTGATTGTCAGAGGTACAATTTGAAATATTTTTTTCCTGTGGCTTAGACCTCATTCCAACAAATAACAACCTCTCTTACCCATGGGCAGATGGGCAGGGCTCCTTCCAGCCCCGCACCTCTTCCAGCACACTTGCAATTTTGCCAGGGCAGGATTCAGTATGGACGATGGTTGCTTATGCAGCGGAGAAGGAATTTTTGGCCAAGCTGCCAGATTGGCTTGGGTTGTTTGTCTAATTTTGCCCACTCCATGTAGATTCAATGGAAGGTAATTGACTTTTAGCAGGAGGGCTGTACTTTCAAACAGATTGATTGGCCACAGCATTGTAGGGTGTGTGTAGAAAGACCATATTGGACCTGAATTATCGGTGAGCAGCTGAAGGTGCTTTTAAGGCAAAGCATGGTTTCCAGAACCTGCCAGCCAGGGGCTTGAAGTGAGGAAGGGAGCCTGAATAGACAATCACATCGATTCTGGGGACCTTGGCACTGAAAGGTGAGGCCAGAGGGTGGGTCCAATCACTTGTTCCCAGCCTATGACTAGGCTTGGGTTTGCTCTTTTTAGGTAACCTAAGTAAGGTCTGTACAGCTTTCACCATTGTAGATCTTTGTTTAATTCTTTTACACAACCCAATGAGTGCCGCCCCTTTATTTCATGGTCACAATTAGTGATGTTGGGGAAAGTCATAATTCCTTGGCACAGAATATGAACTCTCCATTACAGAAGAAGAAGAAAAAGAAGAAGAAGAAGAAGAAGAAGAAGAAGAAGAAGAAGAAGAAGAAGAAGAAGAAGGTTCCAGAAATTCTTTGTCTGAATCCTACAAAACCAAATTACTTAACTGCTGCAGCAGAGGAAAATGGAAAGAGGCCTTTCTCCTCCACTCTCCCTGTAATTCCGCCATGGCATTGCCAATGTAGGGTGATACAGACTGGCCTGCCTATCTAATGCCACTGAGAAAGAGGGGAAAAGAGGAGATGAGAGAAAACGATAGAGCAACCATCAATGAAGGAGAAAGAGAGAAATGCCTTCACAATGGGCCTGGCGTGCCTGGGTACGTGGAGGCCATTGTGGGTGGGGGTGGGGTGCCAAGGTGGCGTGGGTGGGTTTTAAAACTGAGTGAGTTTTAAAAGCAGGCTCACCCCTCCCTGCTTCTTCCTTTTTGCAGCTCCCTCCCTTCTGCCCTGTAGGTAGTATGGGCTTGCCAATCGTCCTTAGGGGGGCCAAGTAGGAATTTTTGGCTCATAATCACTTTTGGTTATGGGTTTTTTCACCTACTTCACACAGCAAGACAGCCAGGGAGTATTAAATAGGTGATATTTATTAATGTTTTGGTCACTTTTATGTTTGGCAGGTAGGTGCGGGCATCAGGGGCGTCAGAGGGTTGGCGAACATTCACAGGCACTGTTTCGGTGATTGGTAATGCCTGAGGGCCCCCAGCTGTGAGTTTTATGGCCTCAGCTGGCGGGATAAGGGTTACCTTTAAGGCAAACCTTCCTCACCTACTCGGAGCTGTAGGGCATGAGGGGAGGTCGACATTGGAAGGCCTTCTTACCCCATAAGGGGCAGTCTGGGTTGTGGCGAACTGGGAAGCGCCACTTCACAGATGGTGAATGCCTCACCCTGAAATATTTAGGATGTCCACATAGGTTAACCCACTCAGCAGATCTTTAATAAAATGGTCCTGTTTAAAATCCACTTCTGTGTGTTGCCTCGTTATTTCTCCACCCTCCATTACCATCAAATGCTATTACAGATGCCATAGCAACCATCAGAGTGACTGTGGAGGGGAAAATGTAGAACCTACAGAAGATTAAAGGTTCTTCCACCTTCGCTCATAATTGCTAATTCCAAATCAAGCCTAGAAGAATTTGCCTATCACTAAATACCGATGAGGATGAGGAGATGAGGATGAGGATGATGATAAAATACCCATAGAATGAGAATATATATATATATATATATATATATTACAAATGTACATTCCAAAGAACAGTTTAACTGTTTTCCTACAAACAAAACAAAAGCTAATTGCAATATTCTTTTTTATTAAAAGATGTTAACTGAGTGGAATTAATTTAGTGTGCTTATATTGGACAATTAATCATGCAGTCAGTTTAAAGATCATGGTGTGCGACAGTTTAATTGTGGTATGGCCCTGCTCTTGCTTTGCTGCTCCTTCAGGCTCCAAAAGTGCCTTTAGCGAGTTAAGAAGCAATTTAGAACAGTTATTTGTTGAATCTTAAGAAAATCCTCTTATCAGCAAAATAACATTTTAGGTATACACTGTGTTAAGTACAGACCACTCTGGCAAGAAGTCATAGGTTGATGCGATATTATTTTACTGTTCTTTTTATTGGTTTTTTTTTAAAACCTTGGGATGTTGGAGGAGTCTGCTTTGGGGGTGGAGCTTGGTAAATTATCACTAACTCAACCCCCCCAGACGCCAATCCACAGACTCCGGAGCAGGGGTATGTGTGTGCCAAATGAAGCAAGCTCATCGTTTTCTGGCTCCACCTTTTCCCACGCACCTGCCATTTTGCACAAAAAAATGCAGGTATGCTATGGTCTGGAAATTTCAATTGGTACAAAACAGGGCAGCCAGACTGTTAATGGGGACAGGCCAACAATACCATATTACACCAGTCCTTTTCCAGCATCACTGGCTGCCAGTCCAGGTCTGGGCCCAATTCAAAGTGCTAGTATTAACATTCAAAGCCCTAAACGGCTTGGGACCAGATTATCTGAAGGAACGCCTCCTCCCATATGTACCTGCCCAGACCCTAAGGTCATCCTCGGGGTCCTTTTCCGTGAGCCCCTGCCAAAGGAAGAGAGGCAGGTGGCTACCAGAAGGAGGGCCTTCTGTGCTGTGGCACCCCGGCTGTGAAATGAGCTCCCTAGAGAGGTTCGCCTGGCACCTACATTATACTCTTTTAGACACCAGGGGAAGACCTTTTTATTTTCTCAATATTTTAACAGTTTATCAGTCTAATTTTTAACTTTGCTGTTTTAACTTCGTATTATAAATCTGTATTAACTTCTGCAGGGCTGCTTGTGCTCTTATCATGTATTTTTATGCTACATTTTTATACTGTTGTTTTATATTTTGAATAGTTCTCCAATAGCTTCAGCTATTGAGCGGCATAAAAATGCAATAAATAAATAAATAAATCACATTATGATTTGCATAAAAACAGTGTCGTTTACTCAAAACTACAGGACGATTTGGGAGAAATAAGGTTTGAAGATGAGTGAAGAGCATTGCAGTGCAGTCCTAAACTCAAGAGCCACTGGCTGGAGGGGTTAGGATATTTCAGAGTTTCTCCTCCACTGGCAAAGAGGAGTTCTGATGGTGGTGGTGGAAGCATTTGCTTCAAGGCCCCATTTAGGCCTGCAGAAAGCTCTGCAGGTGAAAAGCTGCTGCCGACGGTTTCCACTGGCAGAAACCAGCAGTCGGCCCCAAAGGGGACATTCCGTGGCTAAGGCAGGGCGGCTTTACTTTTGCTGTATTCAAAGACTTCATTTCCCAGTGAGGCCCCAAGACCAGGCCCCTCGCTCGTGTAGGTGTTTTCAGTGGAGGCTGGTGGCTCTGATGTCAGTGGGGCTGTGAAGCCACTCTGGGTTTCAGTGAGAACCAGTCAGAAGTGTAAGGGAGCTATGCAAGGCGAATAACCCAATCCCCCCAAGTAGGTTTAGCACCCTGGATAGCTCCTTTCGAGTTCTGACTGGATTCACAGCCTGACTGACATCTGAGCCACCAGCCTCTACTGGGTGTTTTCCTTCCCATTTATTTTTAATGGAGTGGAACAAAAAAGAGAAGTATTGGAAGAAAAATGTCTTCGTCCGCCCAAGCCACTTCTGTTTCTTTCAGCTGGGCTTTGGATGCCGTGGTGGCTCTATGGTGAATGTCCCCATTGGTCCAGGTTAAAAACGTTGTGTTCACTTTTGGCTCCATGTTTAATTCATGATGCTCTATGCAATTTCACATTTGGGATCTAAACTTTAAGGGCACTCATTCAAGATTCTCCCCACTCCCCTGAAAGAAACTAGTAGACATGCCTTTTAAGGTTAAATAGGACCAACGTGGCTTTCTGATCCTTTGATAATGAGGGATATATTATACTTATCACAAAGCTGAATGTAGCTCCACCACTTTAGAGTAATTGAACCATTGTTTAACTGCATTTTGCTCGCTGTAATGTGATTTCTGTTGCTACACTAGACAGCAAATCTTTGTATTTCATAAAATCAACTGCACAAAAGTGAGAAGAATATGATGCAATGGCAAGCCATCAAAAATGGTATAATAATAATTATTTCGATCTCTGCCAGTTAGTAAACCACATTTATAATGCTGGAAGTATTAATAGCATTATAAGCACCGGGTAAGTTGGAGGCAAACAAAATATATCAAAGAGGATATGGCTTCTGGTTCTGTTGTGCACTGGATGATTGAGAGATACGGATACTTTAATGACAAATCCTATACCCAGTTTCGTATAGGTTCATAGGTCAGATCTGGTGGCATTTTTTTCACCAGATCTAGGACCCATTTACACTTTAAGATTAAGGATGCCTGAAGGATTTGATCTTTGTGAATTCTCATTCAGAACTCCTGGACTAATGTTCGATTGGATTATCACATGGTACAATATTAACATATGCTAACATGCTCAGTTAGCCCATAAGTAGATTAGACATTGAGTGGCACTTTATGACATAGTTTTGATGTGGTCCTAACTATTACAAATTCTTTTTACAGCTTTGAGACCTTAGCACTCATTTATTTTACTTTTTCAGTTTTTCACGATACAGCTTTATTATTGTTATTAGCTACTGGTTTTATCTTGGCTTTATTAGGTGCTGGGTTTTTTAAAATTGTTTCATCATTTGTATTTTATGTTTTAAAGGATTGTACACCACCCAAAGAATGTTGGTTATTGGGTAGTTTAAAATTGCAATTAAAAAATATCCCAATTAACAAGGTAAATGAACTGGCATTGTTATTTTGGAATAGTTTTAGTCGGGGGGGGGAATAAGGATGTTGGAGGAGTTCCTTCTTTGAAAAATCTGGTGCAAACTAACCTAATCCACATCTCCTGGGCCAGTGTGTGGATCAGGCTGTCATTATTCTTTTCTGCAGGACGCCAAATCTTGTGATGCCTTTCTTGGCTTTGAAATGTACCAAAATGCATGCATATTTTGTGAGGAAATGTGTTCAAAAATACATGTCTAAATATGAGGATGTTTTTTAGGGTGGGGAGATATTTTTAAAATGCAGATGGACTTATAAATGGACACATGCCAAACTGAGATGGATCACATTGATCCATCCATTTCCAGCTATCAAAATTCTGAAAAGGAAAAGGACTTTCATTCAGCACTGAAGCCCACTGTTGTTGGGTGTTTTTTTTCCCCCTGAAGGCATGCATAGGTCTCTGATCTCCCCCACACCCACACTCCAAGTAAGAAACAAGTAGATACTACAGTTTCCACTTTCCTCAGTGGAAATAAGTATGCAGTCTTCTTGTTGTTTTAATCTTGGGACAGAAGCTGAGACGCGGCCTGTCTGGGTCCTATCCCCATCCTATGAGGTTCCCCAGATGGGCAAACACACTTTTCCTAAACCCACATCCTTTCCTCCAGCTACCAACCCCAGTTTTTGTGTTGTGTTTTCCCATTCTAAAAGGCTGAAATACCTCCCCTAAGGCTTAAATACTGTCAGTAAACTCTCTCAGTTAGAATGCAGCCCTGAGAGCTTTGCTGAATTTGATCTTTGGACTGAAAACCAGTTCTGCATCCCTCTTTTAATCCTTTGTGAAGCAAAGAAGAGCAAAATGCAATAACAGAAAATGCATTAAGAGAATTATGCTATTTACTTTGCTTTTATTGCTAACCACACAATGTTTGTATTATTATTATTATTACTATTATTATTAGAGTGGCTTTCAAGAATTATACCAAAGTGGTTTGCTCCAAGTCCGACAGCAATGGGAAAGAAAGCTGACTGAGAGAATTTGGCCACATATTTCTCTTCATCTTTTGGAAAACTGATCTGTCTTGTGTAAGGGGAAGTCAGCATGTTATGGGTGCTGCTGAGTTGCTTGAGTGAATTAATGGACTGCCTTGGATATTAAAGCAAATGTCTATAAGTGACAATAGTTCAGCATGGGAGGAAGCGCCTACTAGAGTAGCATGCAGATCAATACAAAGACAATTTTGCTTGTTTTACTTAATCAATGGCCCGAAAATAAAAGCAAAAGCAAAAAGTGAGGTGAATTGTGCTGAATGGGGAGAAATGGCCACAAATGATGGGAGATGTTCTCAGGTAGAAAGTCAATAGAAATATAAAATCGCTCAATATAAAATGAGAAGAAATATTAATTCCTGAAGGGTGCCATGAAAAAGTGTTGACCATCTGACTGAATATAGAAATAAGTGACCCTGTGGAGTAAGAACAGTGTGATGTGGAAATCTAGGCTGCATAATTTATCAAATGCTGAATAGGTTTGCGTTATGGAGATCCCGATGGAAAGACAGGTAAAATATGAAAGCTTTGTCTTTAAATTGTGTTTTGTGTGTGTGTTTTCCTTTTAAAATTTGACTGGAGAATCTAATTCCTAAAATCTATCCCCAGGATATGTGTTATGCACATAATAAAACAGTTTTATGGCTGGGTTTTTTAGTGTGCGTCCCATCTAGATAACATTAGAAGTTCCTTGCTGGATCAGTCCACAGGTCCATCTGAGCCTTCTACAACTTGGAGTCCTCTAAGCATTTTGGACTATGACTATCCAAGTTTTTTCCATCACATTCATGAAGGAACCAACGATTTTGGTAGCTTCTTATCAAGGAATGAACTGAATGAAATTCTCTGCCAACTATGCATGCCAAATTCAATTAGTGCAGCTTGTCTCACTATGGAGAGGAGCATATTGTACTTACATAGGAAGATAGGAAGCCCCTTATATTGAGCAAAACCATTGGTCCATCTAGCCCAGAATTGTCAACACTGACTGGCAGTGGTTCTCCAGGGTTTCAGGTGGGATTCCTTTCCTCAACCAAACCTGGAGAAGCTTGGGATTGAACCTGTGGTCTTCTGCATGCAAAGCATTTGCTCGGTCACACTGAGCTATGGCTCCTCCCCACTTGCCTGTCATTTAGCTGTTAAAGATGAGGAACCTGTCAGACAAACAAGACAGGAACCATAATTTAGTACTAACATGGATGAATACATAGACATTCACACCCAGTCAAAGCCTGGATGGACAACTATCTCCACTTTGGTTTCTTCCACTTTCAATATTTTTTTTTGTGGGGGGGGTGGATCTTTTTTTTAAGGTTGTCCTATGCTATAGGCCTCCATCAAGGTTTAGGTTTTACCTCACAAACTTCAATCTGTAAATTGATTTCCTAGAACCTCACTCAAGGGAACAAAACTGTGTCGCCACTTAAGCTTTTGCTAGTATACCCTCCTTGCAAAAATGACAAATCTCATTGGGCTGCGTGAGCTTCAGCTATCACAAAACAGTTCTTATTGGCAATTTTAGTGTCACGTAATTTCATTTGTCACCTCCATTATTTGGTGTATATTTTCTGTTAGCTATGCCCGGGGGTTTTGCACATAACAATAAGATTTCCCTGAATGAAGAAATGACTCTGATCTATTTATATTTCATGTGGAACAGTATGAATGCAGAATCTCAAAATCTTGTGTGCGTGGCCAAAAAAGAAAGAAAGAAAAATGTTTACCATTTCGTTTTAGTGTTGTTAGTTCCAAAGTTCTTATGGGTGGGTGGGGAGGTTAATTTAACCCCCTCAATTGATCTATATATTGCATTTAAGAGGAGTTTATAGCACTACTATTTACAACATAATCTTGTGAGAAGAAAGCTTCTTAAAATTTCTGTTAAATACAGTTATAGCCTAGTTCAAGCTTTTACTGCCTTCTAGTACAGTTTAGATGGTGTCTTAGCCCTTGGGTCATAAGAAGCTATCTTAGATAGAGTGAGCGCATTGGTCTATTTAGTTCAGTATTTTGTACCATGGCCCTATTAGCCACAGAGCTAAGGGCTGTAGCTTTTCACCCAACATCTCAGGGGACCCAGTAGCTTTTCCAGAATTCAAATAAAAGAAAACAAACTTCAATGGGATTATATGCACAACTGTATCATGATAGTTCCCCTTTTTTTGCTACTGGGTTTTTATCAATGCACATGTATACCTCAATAAAACACTTTGGGATGAGTGAGAATTTCATTGGGTTTACAGTTTGTTGAGAGCTCACTCAACTGGCTCACCCCAAACTGAATCACTAATCAATATGCAGTCATAGGTGTGCACTTTCCAACAATACACTCAAATTCCAATAATTAAAACAACGGTGAACATGTTAAAAATGAGTACCAAAATGTGCAGATTGGGAAAAATAAACACAACATCACTTTATCCTATGGGAAACAAATCTGTACATTTCAGAAATGTGCACTGATGGGAAAATAGTAGATGTACAACTTTTTTGGGAAGATTCATTTTTGAATCATCCGCAGAACAGTATGTCAATGGAACAAAATGAGTTTAGGTGCAGCAGTCCAACCACCTGGTCAGAAATTGACTTGTTACATCCCTCAAAACACATTAAAAAAGGGGCTTCATGCAACCATACAAATTATTAGGGAACATGCATAGATGTCTTCTGTCAGGGAAATTGCTTGCAAACATGTATATAGCAAGATAAATGCACACACAAATGCATACAAAGTTTTGTGCAGATTTTTTTTAAAAAAATCCAAACTGAAAAGATGAAGAAATGGAATGTCTGGGTCTTTGGACACTTGGGTTTTCTCCTCCCTCAGCCATGAAGCTAATTTGAGGTCAGTCACTGGCTCAATTCGGACGACACAATAAACAACTGGTGTGGGGGAAACAATCGTCAGTTGTTTTGACTATTGTGTCATCCGAATGCTGCCATAGTCAACTCAGCGCTGATCCGCATCCACACCACAGTTGATTATTTATTACCATGTTGTGTGGGGAGTACCCCCTAGGGTTAGGGTTAGTCAACCCACCATTGACTATCATGTCGTCCGAATTGAGCCATTGTCTCTTAGCTTAACCAACAAAACAGGGCTGTTTTGAAGATATAAAGGAGAGGAGGACCCTATAACCTGCCTTCGGTTCCTTGCAAAAGAAAAAACCCAGGTGGGATGTAAATGTAATAATAAATCTAATTAAATTAATAAATAAATCCCCTTCAGGATTGGGGGCCTCAGGCCAACTGTAGTAGGGCTGAAGCCCGTGGTGGTTGGGCCAAATGAGAGAGGAGATACCCCTTCTCTCTTTCTCATGCAGTAATCACTTCTCTTTCTATCTGTCACACCTCTTTCTTGTCTTTCTTTCATCCCTTCTTCTTCCCAACCTATCCTGCTGCTGGGAGAAGGACCAATCAGTCTTGCCAGAGGTCTGAAATGATAACTTACATGGGTTTTTTGAAATGTGTCCATAGACTTCATGCAGTTCCAGGGCTGTGGATTGCCTACCCCCTGCTTTAATTGGTAAATGGTATGATCCTGATGTGTTCAGATCTTCATTTGCTTATGGGACTAATGCAGCAGCAAGGGTAGTAGAGCCAGCATCAGAGGTAAGCATCATCAGGCAAATGTCAAAGGCCACACCCCAGCATGGCCATTGTTGACCGTCCTCCTTGCTGTTGTGGCCTGTTCACCTTCCCCTTTCAGGTGTGCAAACAGTTACAAGAAGACACCTCCATTTGCCCAGGCCTCTCCTTCTGGGGACTGGTGGAGTTGGGCCCAGCTGGAGAGGGATGAATGGGCAGTGATGACAGTGTCAAGAAGGTGTTCCCAAGAAGGTGTTCCCAGTATTCAGCAGGACACATGAGGGCATCTTGCACCAGGACCTCCCAAAAGCTGTAGTCGACACGAGAGTAAATGGTTAAGCTACTCTCTCATTTTTTTCTTAAGCAAATTGTAGAGAAATTAATGGACAAAACCAAGTTTGGATGTCTCACATGCCTTCAAGCAAATACATTAAATGCTGTTCCAGTGCTAGCATTCAGTTGCAGCCTGTCCTGATCTGTGCCCCTGAGGGTTTCCTAATGGATAGCATGGTTTCCTGCGAAATAGCCATCTTCAATAGAAGCTGGCCATTTGTGTTCTCGCTCCAAAGATCTGTGCTACATCAGAGTCCCTTTGCCTTTGGCACCTCGTGTATACCTTGTCAGGGATGTACAAGATGTATTGTGTAATTATCCTCCCTGTTACATTAGTCCTGAAGCATCAGGTAATGTAGTCTAGTTATTTTTTTTATTTCTAGAGTTGCTTTATACTGAAACTCAAAGCAGGCATCACATGCTGTTCAGGAAGAGAATAGGTATGGAGGCATGTTTGAGTGAATTTATGGTATTACACACAGTACCAAAATACACACTAAATCCAGATGTGGACATGGCAATATCCCTAGCATTGACAACATGCTGTAATCACACCATACATCAAAGGTATTGTGATCAGTGTTGCTGTTGTTTTTTAAGTGCCGATGACCATCTGCTAGTAGATATTCAAAACTGTTTTATCGTTTCAAGAAATCCAAACAAGATCTGTCTACCACATATGGAAATGATGGCACCTTTTCCAGAGGATGCATCTAATATAAAAATCTGACACCAGTTCCTTAGTGTGTGCTTTTTCCAGCCATGTATCTATGCTGCACCTTATTCACACGTTAGCAACCATGAGATGGAATAATATGTACATGGATTTGACTATAGCAGTGGGGGAGGAACCTCAGTGAAGGCTCCAATGTCAGAGGAGGGGTTTCAGTCAACAAGTCAGAACAGCAAAGGAGCTCTTGAAGGTGCAAAGATGTATTAAGCATATTATAAATGTTCATGCACTTTTGAAAACAGTATATTGTCAGGGATGTAATGTGAGAATGGGATGGAATGAACTAAGGAACATACACAAAGGGGACATACAGCCAAGATCATCTTGTCCAAAACCTGGAACATGTACTGGTTAGGCTTGAGACTTGTTCGTCTAGTTACAAGAGCCAAAGCAGGATTTTCTGTGATGCCTCTCCCAGGCCTCATGTACTCCAAGCAGGATATTGCACTATGAAAGTGGTATGAAAGTGGTAGGAGCCACACGACTGCTTTATAGCGGTATTGAAGTGCACTGACAACGGTTGGGGCCCATTGACACATACCACATACCACTATATCCTGCTTGGTGTGGCTCCTGCCTTTTATATACTGCTTTCATACTACTTTCATAGTGTAATATCCTGCTTGGTTAGATGAGGCCCCTTCTACCAATGGACTTACATGCTCTGACTCAGCATGCTCCAACTCTTTTGTCCTATTCCAATGCTTTGCACAAGGGTTTTCCATTCCATTCATCCATGTTTTGTCATTTCAATATTTCTCTCCCACATTCCAGCCCAGGATGGAGAAGGCTGATGGAGTGGGGAACCATGGTGTATATATAGTCACTTCCCCATCCAGCCAGCACGGATTGGGTGGGAAACGTTGGCTGTGGGCAGTTAGAAACAGTGGGAAGAAATACTCACATGTATGAGAATGCGCACAGGAAGAGCCGCTTAGGCGAAGGGGTGGAGCCTAAAGCTATATAGCCTTGGCTCGCCCAGGACTTGGCCTCTGTTGTGTCTAATTCCTCTCCCCTTGCTCAAGGCGAAGGAATGTTAGACGTTAATTCAGAATCAGATTCTGAACTCAAACAGACATTCCAGTCCATACCAGAAGGGGAAGATATCATTCCCATAGCTTCGCCTTTACTGGGTGTTTGTCCTGATGTAAATAACCCTCCAGCTGATAAGCAGCCTTTGACTTCAGAGGGCAAGGGGGAGAGTGAGCTTAAAAATCCCATTTTCCGTAGGAGAGAAAAACAAACACAGATCAAAGAGGTCAGGAGGCGGCGCTTGGAAAGATTACTGGCTCAGAAAAAGCTAGATGTGGATTTTTCTCAGAAGTGACTCTCACTTTCCCTTGAATGGATCAACTGTCTCGTTTGCTTGGCTAAATTATGCCTTGGGGCAAAACACTTTCTAAGTTTTAACTCCTTTCGACTGGAAGGAAGGGGTCATTTGCTAAATAAAAGATCGATTGCTTTCCTAAGAGGCCTCCTTATTGACTTCAATGCATACAAGGAGTTAGAGAGTCACGACAGCCTCTTTCATTTTCGGCCCCCTCCCTCCCTCCCTTCTACTATGAGATTAGCTAGTCATCTCCTTTGGAGGAGGGGCTGAGTCGGAATTTTCCCTGGCAGATAGAGCTGTGCAGGTTTTTGCCTACTCCATACTGGACATTTGAATTTAGCTATGGAGAATAAATAGGTTGATTTGTGGTAGGAGGTGTGGGAATTTGAAAGGTAAGAATAGGGTTGGTGAGCACTTTTGGCATCATTGATGATGAAGGGCAACCCGGAGGGCCTGATCATCAAAGGCTTTGCAGCTCCGGGTCAAGATATGAGTTGCCTTCGGGGACCACTTACCTCACTTACACAGGACTGTGCAGCCCTGCGTGGGAGGTGACACAGATTGGTCTCCCCAAACACTTAAGTGTAGTTGTAAAAGAGATGCGGGTTTTAACCCGGCCACTATGACCAACTGAGTGGCTCGCCCTTTATTATTTTTGCAGGCTAGTTGCCTGAAGGTAGAGTTGTGCTGATTCCTGCACAGATCCAGGAAGGATGCTATACCCGTTGTTAAATAAAGAGGCCCTAGTTAACCCAACCTCTGGTGTCCGTGTATTTATTTCTGATTCGTTTGTCCACTCGCATATATATATATATATATATATATATAATATTTCATAACTTTAACCTGTTAGACTACCTTTTATAGACTGCTTTTATATCACTATATATTGCTTGGTGTAGAACTGGCCAAACACTTAACTGCCCAAGAGAGGGGGAATTGCCATTTTCTCAAGGAAAGGTACCAGGGAGAAACGCCAGTGAAGGTTTTAGCCACAGTGGACGCTATTTCTCCTTGTACACTTGGCACCAACAAACTGGGGGAGGGGGATTATTTACCTGCCTGACTTCAGTCCATGCTGTGGGTGAAGGTGGAGAGAATTCTCCTAATGAATGAGCTATTCCATAGTTGGTTTATATTCTGTTGGGAGGCTACCAGTGTTCTAACTAGGAGAGTCTTTCTTATTAAACGCCTGAGTTAAAGCCTATTTCTAGCTATCTGCTTTGTGCCTGATGGACCTAGGAGGTTTGATGTGCCTTTGCCCTAAGACCTGCTCACATCTGCATAGATGCCAATTTAGAAATAATTACTGCAGATGTGAATGCAATGCATCTTACCATTGTGACCAGGTGGTCTGTGTACCTGCTCAGTCTGCTATTCAGGTGCTAACTCTTGATAAGCAAGTCCAATGTCTCTTGTCTCTTTTCTGATGCTTATCTATTTTTAAACTTGGACTGGGCAACCCTTCAAGTGCAGGGCTGTCCTCTTTAAATTAGCCTAAAATTCAAACTTCCCGTAGCAGAAGTCTAAACAACCCCAATCTGAGTTCCTGTTTATCTTCACTGCTCAGCATCCCTGCTAGCAATTGCCTCCTCCAAATTAGTCAACTGAGAAAGCTCTCATTCATTCTTCTAGGGAACTACTGAGGGCACTATATGTTAATAGATACAACCCCACAAATAGTTCTAGGATCCCTAAGGCAGGTCTCAGTACAGATTTACAGCCTGAGTACTTTACCACATGTTTTTTAAAAATATAGCCTTATGACCTGGAAGCAAAGTAACTTGCCAGAAATGTACATGCTGCCCTAAGCCACCGTTAATTTTGGCAAGCACACTTTCTGCTAACAGCCAGTAATGAAAGGTATTTGTATAAAGAGGGCAGCAGCTGAGAACATCTTTACAAATAGAATTGAGCATTGTGGATCTCATCCAACTAAAATAAAAGGAAACTTACTTACTGACTTCTTGATTCTCCTATTTATTTTTTAAACACACACACTCCAAAATTAACATAAAATTAAAATGATCAGTCAATATACACAAACAAATACTTATAAGGGCTGTACATAGTGTATCCACATATATTATCAACTTCTATAATGTTAAATAACAAATAATGTTGTTGTGAGTATTTAAGTCCCCAAAACTACATCCTCATAGCCTTTGTCTTACTTTAAGAATAGCAGCTAATTTTGAAATGATCCCAGATTTTCTTGAAGAGGTTGCCAATCTTAACTGAAATTTATTTTTGCAGCTCTGAATGGGTATCCATTCAATTTATTCAAAAAATGCATAAGAAGAAGAGATGACATCCAACTTCCATTCATGAAAATGAATCTGGAGAATTTCTCTTTAGGATGAACATTTGAGGAATTGAAAGGAAAGCAAGAAAAGAAATCAATTGGCAATTCATAATTAACTTAGGTGATTCACTATTGCAAGTGGTAGCAGCCATTTTCAGTGCCAGGTTTAGGAACAAGCCAAGCAAGTCACAGCTTAGGACATCATGTTATGAGGGGCTTCAACATATGTTGGAGATAAACACAAATATTTGATATCTTCAGTTTCATACATGCTAATTAAGAAAGTAGAATGAATTTGATAATGCAAATAAAGTTTTTTGCAAGACCCTTGTTTCACTCAATTGTTGTTTTTTTCATTGCATATTTGCCTATATATATATATATATATATATATGTAGGCAAATATAATGCATTACCATTTATTTTTTTCATTACCTTTTCTATAATGTAATGCACTTTTTCTTTGTTATGGTACAGGGCTTCTGAATCTTGGCATGGCTTAGGGCTTCAGAATGTCTTAATTTGGCACCGGTTGTTGTGTAGACTGCATTTCTATACCGCCCAATAGCTGAAGCTCTCTGGGTGATTTACAAAAATTTAAAACATAAAAAAACAATCAAAAGATAAATATAAAAAACAGCAGTATAAAAATAATTTAAAATACAGTATGAAAGCACAACCAGGATAAGGTTTGTCTATGGCCATGATCCATGACAGCTAAATTGACCCTCTTTGTACATTAGCAGTATACCCCAAAAACAGATATTTGGAAGACAAAGGGAAAGGCCACTGTCTTTATGTCCTGCTTGAACACTTTCTGGAAGCCTCTGGCAGGCTAACCATTGCTACAAATCAGTGGTATGGTACAGGGGCATATGCATTTATTTGTTTATTTGTTTATTTATTTATTTCCTTTTAAGAGAGATGACATCATCGGTTGGAGTGCCAATGTAATTGACAGGCTCTGCACAAGTGAATAAAGTGATAATGAGACTTTCAGGTTTTACTGTTTCTAGCCACAGATTAGCAGAGAGAAGTCAGACAATGAGGAAAATAATCAAGCAGAGCCTGGAGATGTTCCCCACACATTTTCTTTGACAGTGTTCTCCTGTTTCATGCTAGCAGTTTAAGTGGGAACACTTCTTTGCAAGATTGCTTGCATTTTTAATTAAAACCTAACAGTTGCATTTAAGCTGGCTAAAAATTTATTTATTTATTTATTTTAAAAAGCTCAGTGTATTTTACATGTTGAACCTATGTATTAAGCATCACTGAGTTAAATGCAGCTTAGTCCTAGTTAACTCTGAATAGGTTTGCAATCATAATGACCATAATGTCTTGGCTATTATGATATGTAAAGCTGCACTTTGGTGTGTGTGTGTGTTCTCTCTCTCTCTCTCTCTCTTTCTCTCTCTCTCACACACACACACACACTGTCATAAGAACATAAGAAGAACCATGCCGGATCAGACCATGGGTCTATCTAGTCCAGCACTCTGTTTACACAGTGGCCAACCAGCTGTCGACTAGCAGGACACAACCTGCAACTTGCACATTTTTTAAAAAATGGATCTTCAAATATGCACAAATGTTGTAGTATTATCTATCAATCTATCAATCTATCATCTATCTATTTCAATCAGTGGGTAATTTATGCATGCTTTGACACTGTCAGGGTGGGGAAAAGGAACCAGGGCAGGATCTGCACTACTGCTTTATAACAATATTGACGTGCACTGACAACTGTTGAGGCCCATGACACATTCCATATACTGTTTTCAAACCACTTTCATAGTGGTATATCCTGCTTGGTGTAGATCTGGACTGGATTGACCACTTAAACACTCTGATGCTCAGAGTTTGAAGTATTGAACCGATACTTGGGGGGTTCCCCACTTTCACTGTACACTTGCCTTAGTTTTAACACAGATGTAGACTCTACCCCCTTTTCATGGTTCCATTTCCAGTAACCATGACAGAAGCCCCTAACTGAGGGGGTGATTTATAAGTTGTTTAACAAGTACAGGTCATGTCTCTACTGGGATAAACAAAACAATGTGTGGAGAGGATGAAACTGACAAGGATATTGACAAGAGTGGAATATGCTTCTGTAGGGCTACTGCTACACAGTTACGCAAGAGCCACTTTTTGTTGTTGTTAAAATGCATGACAACATTTGTGCACATTTCAAGATCCCCCCCAAATTGTACAAATTATAATTTGTACAAATGGCATACCCTGGAGGGTTGGGATGTGCAAATTGCATCCATTAAAAATAAAATCTGTATATTGGCTTGACTTAACTATAGAACAAGGTGATACCAGCAGAGTGAAATGTAATCCTCAGGGTCGAACCAATATATATATATATATATATATATATATATGAGGGCCTTCTCTGTTGTGGCACCCTGGCTGTGCACCTACATTATACTCTTTTAGATGCCAGGTGAAGACCTTTTTTACTTTCTCAGTATTCTAACAGCATATCAGCTTAATTGTTAACTTTGCTATTTTAAATCTGTATTTTAAAACTGTATAGATTTCTGCACTGCTGATCGGTTTTACCCTGGTTGTGCTTTTATACTTAATTTTATAATATGTTTTTACACTGTTGTTTGTTTTATAGCTTAAATGGTTTTCATGGCTTTAATTTTTGTAAAGTGCCCAGACAGCTTCTGCTATTGGGTGGTATAGAAATGCAAATAATAATAATAATAATAATAATAATAATAATAATTCCATCGAGCTTCACTGCCCATGAACAGAATCTTCTGACATCCCCAAGACAGACCCTTTTCCACATCCAGTAGGCTATTCTTGTGGCCTTGCATACTTTAGTCTAGGGGCAGTTTAGTTTGTTAAAAGCTGGTGTCTATCATAGTTCTCTGCATGAAAAATTTCAGGAGTATTAGTTCTGTAATAGGTCATGTATAGCAACTGGAAGTCTTCATTTGAGCTGCTCATGTAGCAGATAAAATCCAGGTTGAGTTAAAAGCACAGAGTAGAATTACAAAATTACCATTAGAAAACATTTAAGGGGGATGTAACCATTCTGACAGTTCTAACAAATATGGAGCATATCCAGTTAGCACCTCTGTTATTGAATATGATTCATTTGAAAACTCTGCCTCCTAACCTCAACTCAAGAAAATGCTACTTTTTAAAAGGTTTTGTAAATTGGTGGCTAAGACGCCACACAATGTCGGAGTTCAAAAGAACAAAAAGAAGAGCCCATAAGTTCGCACGTTTGATGAGATAGAGCATTAAACATCCACTTCTGTTGCTCTCATTTGTTCTGTCCAATGAATATGGATTAGCAATTAACCACAGCTACACTTGAAGTTAAGATATATTACAGGAATGAATGCAATGTGGATTATGTGATGAGAACATCTTATCGATCATTTTGCAGGAGAGAGAGAGAGAGAGAGAGAGAGAGAGATGACCTCAAAACCCCTGCCAGCTTCCTATGATGGGATTCATGGATTGTTTTACTATTGTTGCATCCAGTTATGTCAGTTATTCCATTATAAATGGCCTAGTTTTGCTAGGAAGCAATTAATACTGGAATCATTTCAAAATGATTCCCTCCACATGGACATCTCAGTGGTTACTCACTCATGTCATGTTGGAATGAATCTACCCTCCCATTTCATTTCTGATGTCGCCCATTTCTTTTCTATATCTATAAGCCACAAAATATGTACTCTAGCATAGTTACTTTGCACTCGTAACTCACAGATGACTTCAGGAAGATCATGGAAGGAAAGTTTCTCATGTCCTTCACACACTCCTGCAGCATTCTGTACCTCCAGAAAAGCTTCTCAAGAAAGTCAGGGAGCCCTCCTATGCAATGTCGATGAGGCATGAGGAATTTCTGGGGGAAGGAGAGGTAAGAAACATTCCTTTTGTGAACTTCTGTAGGTTACTTTTTCTTAGGTTCCAAGCCTAATTTTTGAACAAATTAGGGACAGGCCTATCCATTTTTCTGCCCTAAGGTGAAGAACAACATGGTGCTTTCCTCCCATTCCATGTCAAAAAGCCAACTGGATAGGCAGTTGAATCTTCAACATCAACTATTGCTAAGTATCCTCCACCACATCTGAATGCAAACAGCTAAATAGGGGGTGCATGACAAGCCACGTGGCACATTGCTCTCTTCTCCAATGCATAACTGCCACTTCAGAGTTGTCTGATGTCTAATGGTAGGGTCGGCTCTTCCTTATCCACAATGCTCCACAGAGACTTGGTGTATAGGTGCTTGCAGGGGCAACTTGCCTTCCATGAATTTCCTTAAGTTAACTTGTCTTAGGATCCAACTCTATGTTTTAAACTCCTTTCATCGTAAGATGAGTAACACTAATTAAAATGAATGGACATTGAATATCATGGACCTGCAATCTTTTCTCAATGTTCATCTGCAGTTCCTTTGTGGTCATGCTAATCTAGCAGTTAAATTGAGATGTGTGAATCAGCATAACTCGAGTTTATTAAGTTTCTCCAAAGCCCACTTTGAAGCTCATTCTGACTTATGTCTGTATCAGATTGCAAGCCTTGGTCCCCCCCCCCTTTTTTTTTGTACAAACATTTGTGTGCAGCTTTGTGTGTATTTTCCCCAAATGCATGCACTAATTGTATGCATTTTTGAAATGTATACATTTTTCCCCAGTGATTAAAGCATGTTTGTGGTGGGGTGGGGGTATCCTGAAAAATATGGATTTGTCATATGCATTTTTCAAATGTTCTCGTTTTTGAACACATCTTTTTTTTGTTGTTGTTCCATGAATCCCATATCAGTCTTAGAAATGTATGGACTTTGTCCACAATTTGTATTTTGGTCCAGGCTCAGTTCTGGGAGTTGTGAACTGTGTAAATTCTAGTCAAAAATAACTTGAAATGAACTGAATTAAATTTATCATTAGTTTAAATGTTCCAGATAATCTACATGTCCCTGGCCAGATCTACACCATGCAGGATATAACACTTTGAAAATGGTTTAAAAACTGTATATGTATTATGGGCTCCAACAGTTGTCAAAACTGTTATAAACCGTTTTCAAGCAGTAGGGTAGATCCTTTCCCTGTATTAAGTCTGACTAACTTTTATTACATTTTAGGATGGATTCTGATTGTATATAATTCTTCACTGACAACAACTTGTACTATGGAACCCTATGCACACTAATCTAGGAGTAAGCCAACTGAGCTCAATTCAGCTAACTTCTAAGTAGACATGTACAGGATAAGGGTACATCTGAAGAGTCCATCATTCCATAAAACAATTTCATATAATAGATCACTGGTCTAAAACTTGAAACAATAATCAAAATAACATTTTATAACTGATTGAACATCAATGTATTCATGTTGAAAATATATATTTCAACCCCCCTCCCCAATATTGTGTTTCCTTAACTTTGTTGATTAAAATACACTAAATACTTTGAGACCGCTTGATGTTCCTGCTAAATGTTTTATATGCTGCAGATTAAACAGTTGGATACTGTGTCAAAATCTGTTCTGAGGTGATTATGTAAAACTACTGCCATATGGTTAGGTTAGCATGTTCAGAATAGTTGAAAGGTTAGATTCTTTTAACAGTTCAGGTAAGTCAAATTTGCCAGATTCTTTGAAAACTTCGGCTCAGGCTAATTTGCAAGAATAATGCTATTTCATTTGCAATTGCTTTTAGGTTTATAAATGGAAATATAAATAAAGTTAACATAATTGTTTCTTTTTCAAATAAAGAGCAAAAAAGAGGAAGTTTTATTGGTAAGGTTAATTATGCTAGATGTCTCATTGTATTACTTTGATTCTTGGGAAAACCTGAAATATACTTTTTCATAGGACTTGCCTAAAAGCTAAAATATGCCAGATTTAATTCTCTCTGAACAGGCAATTTTTTGTGTCGTTTTTTAATTTATTTACCCTAACCCTATCATGGCCAGACAAAGCCAGAAAGTAGCTTTCTGTACTTTTTTGCAAGACCTTTTCATTGAAGAACATTTTATTTAATTACCATGTTATAATGTTCCAGCTCTTTGAAGAAATAGAGCATCATCAGATGAGTGTTTTGTCCCATACTCGCGACTGGCCAGTCATGGACCTTCGTGGGTCATTTGGAAGAAACAGTGATCCTGCTGCCCATCTCCAGCTCCATTTCCCGGTTTTCATGTTTTCAAATAAGTCACACAAAAAATGACTTTTTGAAAAATAACTCAGGATTTGTCAGGATTTCTTTCCATGTGCGGGGAAGTTCCGCTATAAAGGATGCTGCTTTCATTGTTCTGTAGGGGCCATGTGGTCTCTGCACACTCCCCCATGTAATTTGAGCTCATCCCCAATGTGGAAGTGAAGTGTGGAGCGAAGCAACAGTACGTAATGATAAGGAAACATGATTTCCCCCTGGTCTGATGATCCTTATAGAGACAATCACTGTACCACACATCTGCACTCAATATGTGTTACATTTCTTCTTACCACTTGGCAGGATGGCTTTATTTGTTTATTAAATTTATATCCCCCCTTTCATCCAAGAATGCCAGCATGGTGAACATATTGCTCCTGAACCTCATTTTTGTCTCCTCAAAACACCCCTGTAAGGTTCATTATGTTGAGCTGTTCACCTGCTCATGTGTAGAGCTATAACAGGTAGACCAAGATTATCCAGTGAGCTTTATAGCTGAGTGGAGATCTGAACTTGGAGTTCCCCAGAAAACTGGTTACAATGGATATATGTCTAGGCTGACCATATGAAAAGGAGGACAGGGTTCATATAACTTTAACAGTTGTAGAGAAAAGGGAATTTCAGCCAGTGTCATTTGTATGCAATTTGTACCTGATGAAATTCCCTCTTCATTACAACACTTAAAGCTGCAGGGGCCCTGCCCTCTTTTGTATCTGGTCACTCTAGTATAGTGCATACATGTAATTATTAGGGGTGTGCATGGACCCCCCGGATCGGGACCTCCAATTTTGTCATGGATCGGTTTGGACAAAATCGGAGGCCCCCCGGACCGGATCGAGTCCGATCCCGATCCAAAAATCGTAAATTTTTGGATCGGCTGCCATTTTTTCCCCCATAAACTTGCATTGCAATGCAAGTCTATGAGGAAAAAATGGCGGCGAGTGGGTGAGGGGGGGCCTAACTCCCTCCCCCCCGGGGCCGTCCGCTGTGGACGGCCCCGGCAGGTAAGCCCCCTCCCCCGTGCTCCCTACCCCCCCTGGGGCCGTCCGCTTCCATCTGCTGGAGCCCGTGGGTGCCCGCGGATAGAAGCGGACGGCTCCGGGGGGGTGGTAAGCCCCCTTCCCCACCACTGCTTACCTTTTAGGGCCGTTCGCTCCTGTCCGGCGCCGGCGGCTACCGCCAGCTGGCTTTGCGGCTTGCTCTAGAGTAAGCAGGCCACGGAGCCCGCTGGTAGTAGCCGCCGGTGCCGGACGGGCATCCCTAAAAGGTAAGCACCCCCCTCCCCTCCGCGTGCCCCCTCCTCACCTTCCCGGCCCGTCCGCTTCCGTCCGGCGCCGGCGGCTACTACCAGCGGGCTCCGCGGCCTGCTCTCGAGTAGCACGCCGGGTGATGACATCACCCGGCGCACCACCCTGGAGCAGGCCGCAGAGCCCGCTGGTAGTAGCCGCCGGCGCCGGATGGGAGCGGATGGGCCGGAAAGGTAAGCGCCCCCTCCTCCCCCCCGCTATCCACTTTCATCGGCGGGCGCCCACTGGCGCCCGCCAATAGAAGCGGTGGTGGGCACCAGTGGGCGCCCGCCGATCCGCCGAACCGGTTCGGAGCCTTTTCGGATTGGTTCGGACTGGATCGGCGGAGCCAGCTGTTGGATCGGAAATCGGATAATTTATCCGATTTCCCACTGGACCGGACTCAGATCGTGGATCGGGTCCGATCCAGTGCACATCCCTAGTAATTATATGCCCATCCCAGACACTCCTACTTATACTAGATGGCAGACTTTGAGATCTAGCCAAGAGTTATCTAAAGGTTAATAACAGCCTCTCTAGTCATACCATCTCGGTCAGATAGCTGACTCTTGGAAATCATGAGAAGAGAATCATAGCTACCTACTTAAAACAAAAGGCCCACTAACTCCTTGAAATGGCAATGCTCTTCTGCATTTACACCACAGTGTGTAGATGCTGAAAAGGGTGTGATAGAAAGAAGGGTAGAAGAGGCTGGTCTTAAACAGTCAACACCCCCAACCTCTCCCAACCACATGCCACACCCACCATCATCTCACATGCCTTGCTTGAGCGAAGGTGCCCATCTGCCCACCAAACAGCAGAGTCAAGTCTCATCTTATTTTGGGATATGGATGCAATGAACTTTGTTCACACAACCTGGTATACATAATGACTACAATGTGATATTGTATCTTATGCTGTGTTGGCATGATTATTAGTTTTATATTGTTGATTTGATTGCAATTCTATTTGTACTTTCATCCTTATTGTAAAACACCTAGATAAATCTATTTAGTGAGGCATTTAATAAAATAGATAGATAAATAGATAGATAGATAGATAGATAGGGCGGGGGATGGACAGACACACAAATCAGTCCCTGATTGTGAAGTGCACTGTTCATTCCTATGTATGCTTACTCAAAAGTAAGTCTCACAGTATCTGTTACTTACATCCAAATAAGTGTACTTTCTATTTTGACCCTCCATAAATGCAGCATTAAGGGCATTAGCAATATGTCACATTAAAGAAGGAGCAAGGTGAGTGTTACTACATATCTCAGATGAACCTGCTTGTAAATGGCAGCCTTTCTTTCGCATGTCTTCCCTAGCACAGGAAAAGTTATACAGCTCTGAATTGTAGTAGACTTTTTGAGTAAACTCTCTTCCCAGAATTAGACTTTCTAATGCCTCTGGTGATGCTCTTTGCTCAGCAGGGGAAAAGTTTTAAGTACAGCATGTTTGAAATTCAGATTCCTTGCTGAATTTGGCTTTATTTGCATGCCTTTTCTCAGTGATAGTTTACCAGGAGAAAGTCTAGAAGTGAGCTATGGAATGCTTTACATTTTCGATAATGAAAGAACATGAGCTTCAGCCCATTGAGCCAATAGAAAGACAATCTAATAGACTTTCCTGGGGTTTGGGGAAAGGCTCTAAAAGCCTGTTATGAAAGGATTCCGGTAGTGTTTGCTAAGAGAGAACTGTCAAGCAGAAAAGGGTGGTTGAACATTATGTTAGACTGTAGGTGATTCATTAAAATAGCAGCTCAATGCAGAGGTAGCATTTTAAACCCATTTTTTTGTATGTCAGTGAAGAAAGTGGGACCTCACTGAATGGCTTAAAGACCATGTCATCATTGTTTCTTAAGAACAGAAGACTGATCAGGAATTAATTTAAAAGATCTAAATTAGATGTAATAACAACCATTGAGATAGTATAATAGAAGCGAACCATGAACAGCAACTGTAACACAGAATATACCCAGGTCTTAATTAAACCTGCACAATATATGGCATTATTAATCTCCGCTACCAAACCATCTTTGATGAGCTTGGATTAAAATGATTTTTGAAATGCGATCCAATTGACGTGCGAAATGGTTGAGGCCACTGATGACTGGAACCCATTGCTACTTCTATACATTTTGTGAACAGCCCAGAGAGCTTCGGCTATTTGGCAGTATAGAAATGCAATAAATAAACAAATAAATAGCATGGATAAAGGTTATGGTAGACATACGTGTCTTCATTTACAGATGTTCCGATGGGAGGTCAGAACTACGTCTATCCCTTGGAATAATTACAGTATAAAATGGCTCCTGTTCAGACAGACAAGTCAGTCAAAACATTAACTTAAGTCCCTTTAATTTCAAAGGCACTTAAGAATCATCATCATTCTCGAGATCGGTGGGGGGCAGCCTGTAACTTAGGGTGACCATACGGAAAGGAGGACTGGGCTCCTGTATCTTTAACAGTTGTATTAAAAAGGGAACTTCGGCAAGCACCTGGTGAAATTTCCTCTTCATCACAACAGTTAAAGCTGCAGAAGCCATGCCCTCTTGACCAGATACAAAAGTTAACCCTTATATTATGCAGTGAGGAGGTAGTGCCATGGGTATCCCTCTCCTCACTGTCCCACACGTTCCTGGAGATCTTCTATAAAATGTGTCTCCCTAGTTCACTCAAATTTTGGATGGGGCTACACTCCCCCTGAAAGACTGCATTCGCAGATTGGGAGTGCTCCTGGAACTGTTGCTCCAAATGACAGCCCAGATAGATGCAATGGCCAAGAGTGCCTACTATCAGCTTTGGCTGTTGCACCAACTGCGACATTTCCTAAAGATGGTAGTGTACGTGCTGGTAACCTTGAGGCTCGACTTCTGCAATGTACTGTACATAGGGATACCATTGTACCTAGTTTGGAAACTTCAATTAGTTCAAAATATGGCAGCCAGGTTGGTCACTGGTACAGCCAGAGGTGAGCATATTACCCCAACAGTAAAATCACTCCACTGGTTGCCAACTAGTTTCTGGGCAAAGTACAAAGTGTTGGTTATTACCTTTAAAGCCCTACATGGTTTGGGTCCAGGTTACCTGTGAGATCGCCTTCTCCTGTACAATCCGCCCCACACACTCAAGTCTTCTGGGGAGAACTTACTTCAGACAGCCAAAATTAGGCTGACAACTGTCACCCAGAGGACCTTTTCTCCCACCGCTCCCAGACTCTGGAAAGGCCTGCCAGAAGAGATTTGTCAACTTAACTCTCTCTCCAAGTTTAAGGCAGCTATAAAGACTAGCCTCTTCTGGCAGGCCTACCCAGATGAATATTAACCCAAGAATCTTAAGATGTCTTGATTGTTTTGTATGCTCTTTTAATTAATTTCATGTATTTGATCTATATTGTATTGTACTAATGTTGTTTCCTGCCTCGATCAAAAGGGAGAGGTGGGTAAGAAATAATAATAATAATAATAATAATAATAATAATAATAATAAAAATAAGCACAGATGCACCAAAAACAAGCACATAAACATCCATAAAAGAAACAGCAACCCTGGATACCACAACCCCACCAGAGGATTCCAAGACAACACCACAATCCAAAACACACAACAACACAACAAACATGAACATAGAGCAGCAACTGATGGAAGAAATTGAGACAAATCTAACAAAATTGAGAAAAAACGACCCAACAAACAGAAACCCATTACCTAGATTAAAGTTTAACACGGACACACAGAAACTCATAAACAGAATGAATAATAAACTCACGACATATATTAATAACAATAGCAACCTAGAAGAAATCCACACAGTCAGCTATGCAGCAGCCACAGCAGTCCTCACCTGTAACAAACAGGAACTCCCCACAAACATGCAGAAAATTACAAACCAAACCAAAATGTCAAATCAGAATTGAAAACAAACTTGAAAAGCTACAAAAAGATATAGGAAGAATGACACAATACATATATGGAAATCGCTCAAACAATACCCTCAAAAATACCCAACACATCATAGCAAACAGTAAAGAAACAGCAATAGTAGCTCTCAACATGTTGAAACAAAAACTTGCAGTCCAGACCACCAGGCTAAGAAGATAAAAGAATAAAATGAAAGAAAAGCCCCAAACTCTCTCTTTTTTTAAAAAAATGAGAAATTATACCAAAGAATAAGCAAGAAAAAAGAAAACAACATTACACCCCAACTAAAGTAGAAATAACCACATTCTGGAAAAATATCTGGTCAGAACTGGTACAACACAAAGAAAGCACAAGCTGGATAAGACAACAAGAAAGACAGAGACAACTACCACAGCAAACAAAGTATAAAATAACCTGGAGGAAGTGAAAGAAACAATAAAAGGGACACACAACTGGAAAGCACCCGGCCCGGACCAAATTCAAAATTTCTGGTAGAAACACCTCACATCAACACACAAATACCTCTCTCAACATATCAACAGTCCTAAAACACCCACACCTATTCGCCCTATTCCTTACCGAAAGCAAAACCTACATTAAACCAAAAACTCCAGATACCCAAAACCCAGCTAACTACAGACCCATAACATGCCTTCCAACACTCTACAAAATTATAACTGCCACAATCACACAGAAAATTGAAGCACATCTCACCCAACATAATATACTTACAGAAGAACAAAAATGATGTAAAAAGAACAGCAGAGGATGCAAAGAACAGTTAATAATAGACAGTATCATCATGAACCAAAAGGAAACCTGCCAACTTCAACACAGATAAAAGGCCTCCTGTGAATAACTGAAGAACTGACGACAGACATGAAAATGGAATTTGGGATAGGAAAATGCAAGATGCTACATATAGAAAAAGGAAAATAATAATAATTATTATTTATTATTATTATTATTATTATTATTTATAACCCGCTTCTCCCTCCAGATCGAGGCAGGGAACAACAATAAATATAAAATACAAAGACCACAATGAATGAAATATTAAAAACAAATAAAAACCAATACATGGAAAGAAGAAGCAACATCAGAAACACTAAATAAGGAAATATTAGATAACATGGAAGAAAACGAAACATACAGATACTTAGGATTCCAACAAAACACAAAAATCAATCATTCCACAGTAAAAACTCAACTAAGAATGTAATATAAAACTCACCTATCACAAATCCTAAAATCTAAACTCAACTTGAAAAACATTTTCAAAGCCATCAACACTTACACAATACCCATCCTCACATACTCATTCAGAATCATACTCTGGTCACACACTGAATTTGAAGAAATAAACAGATTCAATCGCACCGAACTCACAAAACACTGCATGCTCCATCCCAAATCATGCATTGAAAGAATAACAATCAGCAGGAAAGAAGGAGGAAGAGGTCTGCTGGACATTAACAGAATTCATTCTAAACAGATAAAATCACTCAGAGAATTCTTCCATACCCAAAACACCCCCATTCCTAAAGCTATAGTAAATGCAGATAAAAACTACACCCCACTCAACCTAGCACTACAAAATGAAGATCAAACACAACCACTTACACTTGCAGAGAAAAAAGAAAAATGGACCCCAAAAGCACTCCGTGGGAAGTACTACAGAACCCACAAATAAACAAAGAACAATCGTACGAATGGTTCAGGAAGGGTGAGTTATTTCCAGAAACCAAAGTATTCCTAATAGCTATACAGGATCAAGTTATAGCAACCAAGAACTACCAAAAATACATAATAAAAGATAACAGTGTAACAACAGACCTATGCAGGAAATGCCATCAGTTCCAAGAAACAATAAACCATATAACAGGAGGATGTAAAATTCTGGCAGGAATGAACTATACAGACAGACACAATACACCTGCCAAAATAATTCACCAACAGCTGGCCATCAAATTCAGCCTTATCAAACAATCTACACTATACTATACATATCACCCAAAACAATCTTGGAAAATACAGATAATAAAATATACTGGGACAGAACAATTCATACAGACAAGACAATACCTTGCAACCGACCAGACATAACGTTCATAGACAAAAAAGAAAAACACACATACCTCATTGACATAGCAATACAGAATGACAAAAATGTTGTTGAAAAGGAAGAAGAGAGACAAATATACACCACTGAACATGGAAGTCAAAGAACCATGGCAACAGGAAAAGTTCACAATTATCCCATTAGTCACATCAAAAAACTATACAGAAAACCTACAGAAACTGGGCCTACCAGAATACATCCACACCACCATCCAGAAAGCAGTCATAATTAAAACATGCTCAATCATCAGGGAATTCCTGAATCAATAAAATACAGCATGACTTGGCAAAGCACGTCATGTCCATCTAGAAAAACTGCCACGAGCAAGTAAGAAATAAATAATAAAATACATGTCTCACAAATGCCGTAGCTCATGTTTGGCTTGCCTGACCATGGGGGGCATTGTGGGTGTGGGGAAGAATGAGGAGTTGCTCCTCAATCCCCAGCATTGTTGGGGCTTAATGCTGCCACCAGCTGGAGAAGGGGCTTTCAGGGAGACATTAGCCCTTGGGGCTCTCCTCTCAGCCTCCTTGAAGCTTGTCTCCCTCCCTGTATGCAGTGTGTGGGGTTTCAAGTGGTTGCTCTTTTGAAGGCCGAGCAGGAATTTTGATACACAGTCCAATTGCTTGGCTGTGTGTCTTTTTGCCTGGGGTGGGAGTGCCTTAGGTTGATTTGGCAGGTTTCCTTTTGGTTCAATTGGTCACATTCCCCTTGGTAGGCTGGTTTGGGCAGGCTATCTTTGTCTGGATAGGTACTGTGATCATTCTGAGGCATCATTGATGGTGAAAGCTGATGCCTGAGGCCTCCTACTGAGGGTTTTGCAGCCCCACTGAGAGAATAAGTATTGCCTGTGGGGCCAACTTCCTTTGCCCACCCGATATTTCGCCCCCTGGAGGGATGTGAAAGGAGATGTATCCCATTCCCCAAATGGGGAAATCCTGAGGCATGCCAATTCTATAATCAACATCTAACAGGTAAATAATATTTTGCCCTATTCCATTTTCCAGCTGGTGCCATCACACTGGAATAGCTACCCAGAGATCCCCATTTTCAGATCAAATTTAATAGATGTGGTCCAAATTTCAATCCATACAGTTGTGTTGTCTCTTTATTGTCTCACTTCCTTCACTCACAACTTTCTTCCAGGTTCTAGGCACAATGAAAATAATGGAGCGCAATGGTAATGTTGTATGCATTCATTTAGTTGCACACACACAAAAATATGAAATTATTTAAATAGTTTTATATAGCACCATCTACATCACACCACCACATTCTGGTTTTTATTTATTTCTTTCATAATCTATGACAGTGCCCATTTATTGAGGAGATTAAAACAATTACTTTAGGATTATACTGATAGCAGTATTTCATATTCCTAACTGTTTTATTAGAAAGGGTTTGCATTTTAAGATGAGCGGTCCTACCACTTAACTCCTAAAACAACATGATCATGCTGCAATCTGAGCTGCATGTGTTCAGCAAAGGTCCCACAATTGACAGGCTTTTATTTGGCATTTCCACTAATACTAGAGGATTTGGGGGTAGTGAATTTAAGCTTCAACCTTTTGGTAAAGGATTCTGTTAAAATATTCCTAAAGCTTGCAAAGCTGAACAGAAGCTAACGTGTGCGGGTTTCAAATACAGAAGTGAAACCCTAAAAAGAATGTTCACACACTGATGCTTCCAACATGAAATTTCTTTCCAGTTTAACATCGAAAGGTGTATTCAGCAATACAAGACCTGGGGGTGTCTATACGTGGGGAAAGCCCCGCGATTGCTGTGGATCTGCGCTGCGTCGGTTAGATGATACGGGCACAGCTTCGCAGCCACTGCAGGGCCTCCCTGTGATGCTGCAGTTTGAAAAAGTCGGGGATTTACCCTGACTTTTTCAAATGGAATGATGTCAATAAGGCAATTCCGCCATCTGACATTGCTCCGGGGCCAATCCGGGTCAAATTGGTGATTGGTCACCTTTCACCAGGAAGAGGGCGGGGTGGCTTTGGTATCGGGATGGCCGCTCAGAAACCCCACGCTCTCACCTCGGCATCGGGATTACCTGACACCACCCCAAGAGAGGGAAAGCGTGAGCTTTGAGAGGGAGGCAGTGCCAACCTGGAACCATGAAGAGAGCCCTGTAGTTTTAAGTAACACCAAGAGCACAAACATAGAGCGGTTCAAACTCTACTTTCTTTCCAGCATGGATGCATGTTTCCCACTGGGAAATGGGAGGCTGTTGGCAAAATCTCTCCACGTTCATAACAAAAATTGGTTGAGGTAAACCATTGCTTTGCTAATTCTTTTTTCCAAATTCCATGTCTTCTAATTCTCTTCACTTCCCCTCTAACTGACTTTATATTTTGTTATTGTCTGGTCTCTTATGCAAAACATCTAAACTAGAAATATCTGGAAGGAGTTTTTTCCCTTGTAACTCTATGCATCTTTAAAAGGTGTAGATCCCCCTCAGAACTGCTTTCATGGCACCCCAAGGTTATGGGCTGAGACATCCCCTGAAAAGTGCCTAATTTACCTCAAAATATAATTTTATATTATTCCTAAACTTGCATAAGGCACACTGTTTCTGAAGAAGGAATGGACTGAGCCCTAGGATACACAATATTGCCAAAACTGGAGAATGTCCCAAGTTATTACAAGCTATAACCAAAGAGTAAAGATTAGGACATAGACTTTACAAGAATACATTTTAAATCACATTTTAGTACAAACTTGACTGATTTTGCACTTGTGAACAAGATGCATATATTAGTGAAAATAACATTAAAAATACCTGATATTAGGAAAAATTCTTGCAAAGATGTGTAAATGGTATACAAAGAAATGAATTAGTACTACTATCCACAAACATGCATATGCCTTTATGCAAATGTATTTTAAAAATTCTCCAAGTTTGGTCTGAACCAAACCTAAGATTGGGGGTTAAAAATGAGAAACTGATAGAAACTGAAATGGATATGCCCTTTTGTCTAAATAAGTTATTTAATCCTATTGTCCTGTTGATTTTCACTGGTTAAATGATCTTTTTATAGTTTTAGGGTTTCATTAGTTTCAAATGATTTTATGATGGTTAGTACTCCCCCCCTCTTGCAAAGGCATTTTCCCCTTAAAGGTGGGATTTACATATTTTCTATAAATAATTGATTGAGTCTAAAGAAGGATCACACATGTAATTGAGGTTACCGCCCACTATCACCTCCCCTTCCTTAAAAATGTTTGGAGGTGGTAATGGGCTGGATGAGGAAAAACAAACTGAAGCTGAATCCAGACAAGACAGAGGTGCTTGCTGTCAAAGGCCACAACCTGGGTTTGGAGGTATGTCAACCAGTTCTGGATGGGGTTACACCCCCCCCCCCCGAAAGACTGTGTTCGCAGCTTGGGGGTACTCCTGGATCCGTCGCTCCAAATGACAGCCCAGATAGATGCGACGGCCAGGAGTGCCTACTATCAGCTTCGGCTGATACGCCAGCTGCGCCCCTTCCTAGAGTTGGAAGACCTAAAGATGGTAGTGCACTCACTGGTAACTTCGAGGCTCGACTTCTGCAATGCGCTGTACATAGTATTACCTTTGTGCCTAGTCCGGAAACTTCAATTAGTTCAAAATATGGCAGCCAGGTTGGTCACTGGTACACCTAGGGGTGACCACATAACACAAATCTTAAAATCACTCCACTGGCTGCCCATTAGTTTCCGGGCGATGTATAAAGTGTTGGTTATTACCTTTAAAGCCCTACATGGTTTGGGTCCAGGTTACCTGCGGGATCGCCTTCTCCCGTATAATCTGCCCCGCACACTCAGGTCCTCTGGAAAGAATTTACTCCAGTCAGCCAGAACTAGGCTGACGAGTGTTACCCAGAGGACCTTCTCTTCTGCCGCTCCCAGGCTGTGGAATGGCCTGCCGGAGGACATTCGACAAATTAGCAGTCTTCTGGAATTTAAGAAAGCCGTGAAGACTGCTCTCTTCCGGCAGGCCTACCCAGTTTAATTTTAAGATGTTTTTAATAATGTATTTGTTTTTATCTGTTTTAATGGTTTATCTATTTTATTGTTTTTATATTTATATTTATTGTTGTTCCCCGCCTCGATCTGGATGGAGAGGCGGGTCAGAAATGAAATAAATAAATAAATAAAATAATTCTATTACATGTAAAAAAAAATGTGGCTACCACTTATTAGGACTAGATATAGAACACAATGTAATTGCCTGTCCTTAGTGATCCCTTTAATAGGTCTCTAGAACATTATTTTACTGTGAAATTCCATCTCTTTGCTAAGGCTGCTGCTGCTCCTCTTGATTCTGAAGTTCCAGGAGCAATAACATTTCCTCCAAACTATTTATGTTTGAGTAACTTATCCTCTCTCTCTCCCTCTGTGTGTGTGTGTGTGTGTGAGAGAGAGAGAGAGAGGGAGGGAGGGAGGGAGGGAGAGAGAGAGAGATGATGCATTTCTTGGATGAACTTTATTTAGGGATAGTTTTTTGGAAACTCTATGAGTATCGCCAGACTAGCATTTTATAGTACACTCATTACTGGCCACTTATGGATGTTTGTGGTCTTTTTGACGATGTCATTCACCTCCCATGCATCTCCCATTTCTTCTGGGTTTTTTTCCATGACAAAAAAAGACCAAGAAAATCCAAAGTGAAACGTGGCACCATTTTCTGCTGTGTGCAGGAAAAGTAGTGTGATAAATACATCCACTGAATGGGCCATGTGATCATTGTTTACTTCCTCTTTCTTCCCCCTGCAAAGAAAGAGCAAGTATTGTGGGACAGAAGTGTGTGTGTGGGGGGGGAGGGGAAGCGATGGTAGGGAAACACGATTTCCCCCATCTGATAATGATCTATGTCTCTTAATGAAGTTCCCCAAACCCTTCATATATAATGAATATATCTGTCATGGCTTCATTTGTATCTATGATCACAAAAAAATACCTAAATGAAAGGAATGAAAACCATTCTTATTAACATAGATGGCCTGTGCCCAGAATCAAATAACGACCAGACAACCCAAAAATAATTCTAAACAATTAATAAAATGTGCAGATTAAATTGTTCACGATGTACACAATATTGACCCTTCAACTGTGCATCACTCTCCTTGGTAATCACCTGACTATCTTTGCTACAGGAGATGGGACCTGCCCCTAGTAAAAGAGAACAAAATAGAACAGAAACAGGTGAATGAGAAAGGAACAACATGTTCCACCATTTCCCCCCACCAACAAAACCTTTTCTTTTTAAAACTTTGTCAGGATCCACATTTATGAACCCACTTAGTCCATAGACCTGGGCTGGTTCAATCCTGTGAAGATTTAAGTTCGCCAAGAAATTTAGAATGGCCAACTAAGCCAAGCCTCCTTCATCTTCAGGAAGAAAGCCTTAAGCAAGGAGACCTTCTGCTGGTTGAACTTCTCATTGCTTTTCTATGCTCCTTGTTCCATACTCCTTCAATTTCAACTCTGTCATTGCTCCTTTCACATCACATTTTTGGGGGGTGTTTTCCTGGGAGCCATCTAGCATCTGCCAGCTTCCACCTCTGAACCAGCAGACTCAGTGTCCGAGTCCTTCTCTAGTGGTGGTTCAGAGAGGTACAACTTTAATTTTCAGTCACTGAAGTTTCCTGTAAAGGTGTCATCAACCATGCCTCCCCCTTTAGTAATTAAACTGAAAGGGAAATTCCAAGGGAGTCTGACAGCTGCCTTTCCCAAAGATTATACATTGAGCTTCAACTTTGTTCTCTTTTTTAGAGTCTCAACTATCAAGTTCTGAAATATAAGGACCTTGGTGCCATTATATGTAATATTAGTATCATTCCAAGCCTTCCACTAAATCAGATCTCTGATTTTCGGAAAATACAAAGTATGGTCTCAAAGCTTGGGGGATTGTCCCTTTCGCCTCTTCTCAAACTAGGGTGACCATATTTTGGAAACCAAAAAGGAGGACAATATGGCCACCCTGCAGGGGGCGTGCCCACCAACATGTCCGGCCCCCCAGGCTAACCCTGTCAACCCCTGCCAGCATATTCAGAGCATGGAGGCGAGAGGGGGGCGCCATAGCTTCTCGTTACATGCAATCAGACTGAGAATCTCTTGTGTTTGATTTTATTGTGTTTTATTGATTGTACCTTAATTTGGGATTATTTTATAATACAAAGAAGGTAATAAATAAATAAATAAATATACCCCCATAATACATGCCTGATGAAATTTATCAGTTTTACCCCACTTGTATTCTTAGATTCCTCGCTTTCATTCATTAATTTTAACTTTTGTACCCTGTGCTTTCCACTTTAACAAAGTACTACAAAGTGCCTAAAGCAGCAGTATTGAAACACAATCAAACAATATAAAAATTAAACACCAGCAAACAATAAAAAGCACCTGCCAGCCCTTCCTGGGGCAAGTGGAGGGACCCCAACATCTAGAGGGAAGCCCCAAAATATAAAAGTCAAACAATAGCCAGGCCACAAGCCGGCTGAAACAAAATGTCTTATATTTCCATGGGTCTAAGCACAATTTTGTTGTAGAAAAGGGTAATATAGTTTGAAAGTACATGTGCTTTCTGTGCATCTGTAATCATCCACATGGCTGCCCCCTGGCCATAAGATGTTTGGTTTTGTTTTAATAAGAAAAAAATAAAAGATTCTGTGGAAACCATCTTCAGCCCTGATCTGCCCCCCTGCATTCTCCTGCCAGCACTGTGCTGAAACCTGTTTGACACTTCCCCATTATCTGCTCCTTTCTGTGGGCCCCTGAACTTTGGCTGCAAGGTCCTGCCCTACTCCACCACTGGTAAGGTAGCCAAGGGCTCTCCTAATTTCCCCCCTCCCCTTTCTTTAACAGTTTAAAGCTCCTTGCTGCAACAAGAAAGAGTGGGACTTACTGCACAAGATAAAAATTCTCTCTTGTTCCCAGAAAGAGGCAGTAGCTGTAGGATATCATAATGTATTGTTGTTTTCTAGGTAATTGTATTGTAGGGGGAGAAACCATCTCCCCTCCCATGTACATATGGAGGCAGCCATACAGTGAGGGAGAGCTTTATAGAAATTTACAGTGCAATTCTATACATGGCTACTTTCAAGTAAAACCCAGTGAATTCAATGGGACTTACTCCCAGGAAGGTGTATAGGATTGTAGCCTTAGAACTATGTATGCACTGCAAAGTAACAAAGAAAAAGGGGCTAAAGCAGGAGATTGATCCCTCACACACACCCCATTTCACATTAAACTCTTTTGATCACCAGGCAGCTGGCAACCTTCCCATGTCCAGCACATAATTACAGGTAGTAAAGGCTGTGAGCTTCTCCAAACAGTTCCTGCCAATTATGTGGACTGGTAAGCACAATTGTAGCTTCGAGACCTCAAGGCACTATGGTGAACTCACTGGGTGCACTCTCAGACCCCAAGTTACTGGTATCCTTCTGTAGGTTTTCCATCCCTAGTAGGTTAATTAAGTGCTATGCTCCCCCACATCCACCTGCCCTTCCTCTCCTTTTAAAATTTATTTTTATTTTAAATTATTTTTAGGCTACTTTTAAGGATAGAACCCTTTGGAATTGTTGAGCAATTAATTTCATGCATGCATAGGGTGGAGTGGGAAGAAATGGCCCAAATAGAATTATGCAGAAGAACATAAGAGGTGTCATGCTGGATCAGACCAAGGGTCCATCTAGTCCAGCATTCTGTTCACACGGTCGCCAACCAGCTGCATATTGGAAGCCCATAAACAGGACATGAGTGCAACAAAACCTTCCTGCCCATGTTCCCCAGTAATAGGAGAACATAGGCTTAGTGCCTCTGATACTGGAGGTAGCACATTAAAGAATAGATGCCAGTATTTCCTCTCTGCTAATTCCCTGAGCATTTTAAGGACAACGGGTAACACTCAACATAAACCCAACTGAGATTAAAGCCACTGAAATGAATGAAATTTAGGAAAACTTAAGTCCCATTCATTTTAATTGCTCTACACTAAATAGGGCTTATTTTGGATGTTACCCACTTACTTTAGAAGAAATACTGGGATAGGAAGATGTTTAAATGCTGCATTTTATCGTATTGTATTTTTATTGCATTGCTCTTGCTTTTTACTAGTTATTTTTATTTTGTTAACTATCTAAAGCACATTTTGTTCTAGTGCAGCCTATGTATAATGTAGATAGCTGATAACAGGGTCACCCCAAATGGGAGTGTTTTCTACATACTTGGGGAGGGGGCTCCTTATGTAAGCAGAAATGTAAACATTTGAAAATGTATATTAAAAATTTTTAAAAAACCAGCCTCTGACCACAATGGTCTAACAAGAAGGGATTTCACTGTGTCAAGTTGGGTGTGGGGAGAAAAATGGACGAGATGGAGAGAAGAGGGAATTTGCCTGATCAAGTTCTTAACACAGAGGTGAGCAATATGGGACCCGTCTGCACCTCCCTGGCCTTTTTGCATCAACACAAACCTAATGGAACATAAAAAGTGTTGAATACAAGCAAATGCAAACTGGTGGTAAAGAAACTCATCTGAAGGCAGCAGGGAAGGGAACTGGACTTTTGTATGCAACTCAGTTTGTTAAACTAGAGAGGAAAAGCAACAAACCAAAGGTAATCATTTTAATGTATTTTGCCAATAAATTACACAATTTACTGCATTTATTTTTGTATTGCCAGGATTTTAAAATTGGAGGGGGGGGGAGAGAGGGGGGTATTTTTGATCATTTTAAAAACGCAGGCTGCGAGTGTCTGAAAGTGGCAAAAAAAATCCTTAAACCTGTCTAGTATTTTGAAAGGCAATTAAATTTTTACAACTTTTGAGAAATAGTTTTGGCTAATGTCTGTTCTGACTAGAATGTCATTTTAAGCTGCAGGACACCTGTTTTAGCCACTGATCCTGAACAAGTTTGGTTTGAAGCTCCACTGAAATTGATGAGCTTACATTTAAGTATGCATGCTTAATACTGCAGACTTAAAACATGCTAACAGAAGGAATAGTATAAGTTCTGCTTGTTAGATACATTTATTTACAATATTTTTACCTTGGTCTTCAGCCGAAAAAGTCTCCCAGAGCAGCTTACAAAGATTAATAATAAAACAGTCCCTGCTCTTAGGCTTTCTATCTAAACGACATAACACAAAAGGAAAAGGGATTGAGAGGGAAGAGGGGAAAAACAAAATGCAGGCACCAGATCTTAGTTTCAAAATTTTTATAGGTATTTTTTTTCTGGCAGAGAAGTCAACTCCCTGCACCTGTTCCCTCTCTACCTGATATATGGGACCAGGTGTGTCTCTCTGTTGCCATGATGTTTATTTTGGGAAGTATATGAAGCTTTGGTGAGGCAGTAATTTCTTATAAATCTACAGGGAAAGTGGGGGGAATCCTGATGTCAAAAAACATTAAGTAATCGATCAAAGCAAGTATGAAGCATTTAGTCTAAAAGGGGGAGGAAAAACCATAAGGCAATTTTCAAGAAGACCATGAACAAGGGGGAATAAAAATAGAGGAACATACTGTGTTTCCATCACCGTGCTAAAAAAGACTACTCCCAGACTGCCTGCGATCGCTTCCAGGAAATGCAGGCCTCCATCATTTCAGCCTCTTCATGGGCCAATGTGGGGCTTTTATTGGCTGGCAGGGTCGCACCAACCAAGAGCAAGGCCCAGATGGCGTGAGGGAGGAGCTGGCCGCTAACAACCCTGATCTGGCTTCAGTAGGCCTCAGAAGGCCAAAATCAGAAGTGGGTGAAATGGGCTTTCTGAGGCCTGCTGAAGCCAGGTCGGGGTTGCTAGAGAGTGATCGCTGTGGCGACCACCCTATAAGACCCCAGAGCTGGCTTCAGCAGGCCTCGGAAGGCCGAAGCCAGAAGTGGGCAAAACAGCCTGCAGGCCTGCTGAAGCCAGCTCTGGGGTCTTAGAGGGCGGTCGCCATGGCGACCACCCTCTAGCAACCAGGACCTGGCTTCAGCAGGCCTCGGAAGGCCGAAACCGGAAGTGGGCGAAACGAGCCTGCTGAAGCCAGGTCCGGGTGGCTAGAGAGCGGTCGCCATAGCGACCACCCTCTAAGACCCCAGAGCTGGCTTCAGCAGGCCTCGGAAGGCTGAAACTGGAAGTGGGTGAAATGGGCCTTTCCTGGGGGGGCTAATTTTCTGAATTTTGAGCCCAAACAAAGGGTTTCCCCCCGGATTCAGATTTCTCCCCATTTTTCCAGACTTGTCCGGGCAAAACCGGACCGATGGTCACCCTACAAAGCACACATTCCACATGCTCCCTGAAAGAGTAGCATGTTTTTTGGCAGATATCTGGAAACTAGTCAATTTTGTAAAACTCTTTCAGTGTCATTTTCCTCAAAAACCTCTGGGAAACAGCAAAAGTGCAGATTGCTCCTGTGAAACCTGTTCTCGTGATAATCCATCTCGCTCCATATCACCCTCTCTCTCGACTTCAAAACCTTCCATTTGCTTTTCAAATCAGAAACCATTTTATGTGCCTTTGCGCAGCTGCATGCTCCACCTCAGCTACTCAAATTGTCTCCGAGGTGAGCAGGTCATTCATTACTTTGAGCTGTGCTGTTCACATCTCCCCTTACAGACTTTATTTGGAGTCAAAATTCACCCAGCTTATCCATCTGAGGGCCGAGACAAAGACCATTGCTGTATGGGGGATGGAAACTCCCTGCACCCCTTTCACTAATTGCAAATGCTGGCAATTCCCCCCACCCCCCAGCCCAATTAGCTAACATCTGTCCATAGCAAATTGATGAGCTCAGCGCTAAATTGCCTCTGTTTCTGAGTTCAAACGTGTTGTTTGCCCCAGTGCAAACACGGAGGAAATGTTAGATCAGGTACATGACATGGTCTTAAACTGCATGCCTGCTTCCCAAAATAAAATTTAAAAAGTAGGAATTGCTTCAATGAGCAAAACGGAAAATGAAAAAAAAATTGTCTTATGATGCATAGCTTCTAAAAGCAGAGTATTTTAAACTAAACCTTTAATTATAGGCTTCAGATACTAGCTTGTTGAGACTTAAAATGTGTTCCAGACCAAAGGGTTTAAAATCTTTAAGTAGGAGTATGTGATCAGTCATTCGTATCAAAGGACTTTCCCTCTTCTTAAGCAGAGAAAGCAAGGGCAATGCTTTAAGCTAAAACCTTTCTAGGTAATGGAGCAAATGTATCAGTGTTCAGCAGTCAACGTGACTACTTACTGTAAAGGTCAGGAGAAAAAGAGTCCGCATTATCCCTTATCAAGGTGGGGGGTGTTGGGGGAGAGTTGGCAGAGAAGAAAGAGATCCCCATAGCTTGCTGTTTGGCTAGATGTATGTTCTTTAAAGAAAGAAATGAAAGCCATGTGCAGTTTCAGAGTATTCAGTACACATGCCACAGAATCACTGATACTTTATCAGGTTGCTCCCATAATCCTGTCCATTTAATGCAAAGACACATGGATATAAATACTGATGAACTCATCATGTAAAAGAGTTTAATTGATATTGCCTCAACAGTGTAGTTAGACCACTCAAAAATAGACCGATCTAACCCTGAAGAGTTGTTATCTCATTTTACATGATACCAAAGTTAAATGGCAAAACTCAGTTTGAACAAAACAAAAAAGACAAGGTTCCCTATGAAATCAAATCCTAGCGTTGGATTGTTTCACGCCAGTCCTCAGAGTCCTTTGGATCATCTGCCTCTTTCTTTCTTTCTTTCTTTCTTTCTTTCTTTCTTTCTTTCTTTCTTTCTTGGGGCTGGTGAAACCTCTTTCATTGTCTATGTCTTGTACCACTGTGTCCACCTCACAGGGCCTGTTTGTTTGCTTTCTGCCAGCTTCTCTGTGTCAGCCCACCTCTCTGCCCTCCTGGGGCCTGGGGGATGTAGCTGCCTGGGCTTGGTGGGTCAACCCCATGAGCCTATGGCATACTTTCTCCCAGTGCTTCATGGCCATAGCCGCCTGCTGCCCTTTCTCCTCTGTGCCTGCCTCACAGGGCCAGTTTGTGCATTTCTTGCTTTGAATTAAGGCAATCCTTGGGTCACTTATGTCACTGGTTGCTTTGCTTCCTCTGTGCCAGCCTGCATAGCTGCCTGCTGCCTCCCTGCCAGCCTGCCTGCCTGTCTCTGGAGATCTCCATGATGTCAAGGCCTGAAACTGCTCAAGGTACAAGACCGCAATGAGGAGGTTTGACAACCTGAGTTTGAAGGGTATGGCTCCAGCAGGTTTTTGGTTATTTTAAAAGAAAAACCTCAAACTTTTTAAAAATCCTAAAAATCAAGGGATGAACGGATCTGCTTCCAAGTCCGCACAGCTAAATCTCTACGTAAGAGCTATCATGGTGCCAAGGTTCATCTCTTTATCTTTAGAAAAGACAAAGCTGTAAGCATTTTTGTTAGTTTCCATGGACTACAATGGAGCGCTTATCCAAAAACGGATCACAGCCCTGACGGAGCTTCGACAAAACAGGGTGATAGGGCTGCTTCAATATTTGGAGTGGAGCAACCCTTCATCAGAGCTCTGCTTCAAATTTCAAAGCAGAGCAGAGCTGCTCTGCACAGCCCTACTATATAGGCCATAATATAGGTCATAACCAGAACTTTAAATTCTGTCTGGAAACAAATTGGCAGCCAGTGAAGTTATTCTAACAAGAGTGTCACCTGTGTCCTGCAACTGGCTCTGGTCAACAGTCATTTATTTATTTATTTATTTATTTATTTATTTATTTAGAAAAGTGCGAGGGTAGACCACCTTGGCAATTGCCCCCAAAAAGTGTCTGGGGCCCACTGGCATCCCGTTGGCACCATGTGTAGAGACACTGTAAGTCAACAGGGATTCTGAGTAGCAAAGTAAGGAAGTCAAGAAGATTTTCTATGGAATGAAAGGGGGCAATTTCATGTTTGGGTACAATGTACTGGGAGATTTTCCAAGGCAAGCACCTCAGGACATTGAGCTGAATCACTGATCTGAACTATTTGGTCAGATGTCCATTGCACATCTCTCCTGATTTCTTGTTTGAGCTAATGAAGTGCATGTCGGTTGTTGGACCTGTCAAACTCAAATCCCGTTTGGATTTGCTCATGATGCCAACACCAAAAATAATCCACAAGCTTGATCTAGCTATCTTAAATTCAGGATTAAACTGGACCCTGTTCAGAAGACACACTAAGCAATGGTGGTTAAGCATTTAAGCTTAATATTATGGCTTAGTATGCCATATGAACCATGACGTAGTGTGTTGTGTGTACCATTCCTAACCACAGTGGCTACATAACCATGGTTTAAACATTATTATTATTATTATTATTATTATTATTATTATTTACATTTATATACAGCGCCATAGCCAAAGCTCTCTGGGCAGTTTACAAACATGCTCACTAACCATTTGCTGCAAAATGGTTAGCGGCCTAACCATTGCTTAGAGTGTTGTCTGAACAGAGTCTTGACATCCTAGTCTAATCTGAAATTGACCAGGCTGTAGCAAGTGTATGAAGGAGTGAAGAAACTTTTCAGCCATCACTGCATAAGATACGGGGCAAATTCCACTGCATACCCTTGCCTGAAAAGAGAGAGAGAGAGAGAGAGAGAGAGAGAGAGAGAGAGATGTTCCCTCCCCTACTCAGTTTGTGATTTTCAAATGGGGGCACAATATTCAGGGGCTATTTCAGTGCATCCTTATAATAAAATAGATAATATCTGGAAGAATTTGCATTCAGATGCTGGATCATAGTATGAATTATAACAATTTTGGGATTGCTACTTCCCATCAAGGTTGAGAACATTTATGGTATTAAGATGAGATTGATTTTTTTTGTTAAGAGTACAATGCCTGCTAAATGTCTAACTCAGTATAATTTAGTCGATTTAAAAATGATGTAAAATATAACATAAAAGATTCCCCTTGACATTTTAATGAGTAATTTCTAAATTATGGTGATTTTATAGAAATTTTTAATGCCCTCACAGAGAGACTTATAGTGAGGTTTTTTTCTTAAGAAAAGAAAATTGTTTCAAGACTTTCCTTGTGGATTATTTAAATAATAATAATAATAATAATAATAAAAATAAGCAAAAGGACCCAAAGTTTCGCATGTGAATATATTCAAAATATCAAAAGTAACAATGCTGTCAAAATACATTTCTATCAACACAGTAGGGGAGGCGTTACTAATTTGAAAGAAAAGTTCTGAATTATACTTGGCTCACATTTTACTTTGCCAGTTTGGTAGATTAAGGACTGAATTTCTGCCCTATCTGGGCATTCTTGTGTGTAGGACCAATACAAGAGGGGGAAGTTGCTGTTCCCTCCCGTGTTGTGTAATATTGCATAAAGGGGCTCTTTACGGTTGCCATTTGTGCAAAAGGACCCCGTACATATAAGGATGAGCTGCCATTTTGAGGTAAATGGTGACTCAGTAGAGGAACAGGATTCTGCATACTGCTCGCCAGGTGTCCATGGACTTCATGGTAAACAGTAGCAGGCAGTTGTTGGGGGTCCATTAAGCAGCACATGGTGCAGGCCAGGGTGAGTTCATTCATCCCTACTTCCTATGCTCCTAACATCTAACCATTTGCTACATTTTAACAAATGGGGGGGGTTCAGTTTACCATGTTCATGCTGCTTATAAGCAATGTCAACCAAATGGAATAGCCAGAAGATTCATGGAGCTCCATCAGACAAGCATTTTATTGCACACTCTTTACTGGGCATTCACAGATTTTTGCGGATCCCTCTCACGACATTGGACCAATCTACACCAAGCAGGATACAACACTTTGAAAATGTTTTGAAAACTGTATATGGAGTGTGTCCTGGACCCCAACAGTTGTCACTACTGTTATAAACCGTTTTAAACCGTTTTAAACCATTTTAAAGCAGTAGTGTAGATAGGCTCACTGTCTGACTCCCCCGTCTAGCCTTCTTCACACCACAAAAAAAACACCCCAGTAAGTCCTACTTATTTTTAAAGATGGAAGTTGTCACTATCTCCTGCTGTGTGCAGAAGAAGCAGCAGATTCAACATGGCCCACTGAATGGGCCATGACAACATTGTTTACTTCCTCTTTCAAAAGAGGAAGTAATGAGGGACAAATGCATGGGCGGAGAAGCAACAGTAAGCAAACACGATTCCCCCTGCATGTGTGATGATGCTCATGTTTTTCAGCCACACATTTCTTCCTTCTTTCATTGTTAATAGAATGCATTTGGAGGAGCCATGCAGTTCTTAATGAATGTCTGTTGGAGACCATGTGACCTCTCCCTCTCCAATAAGCACTCAGGAAAACTCCTGGGCTCCTAAAAATGCCTGAGGTGTTTTGAAAAAAAACTTTTTCATCCCCACACTGAAATGGCAAATGTTCTAAATGTTCTAAATGAATGGTCTGAATGGTCTAAATGAATGGTCTAAATGTTCAGCCCAGCACTATTTTTTGTGATTTCCCCCCTAACAGACCACCAACATTCTACGTCCATTGCTATCACTGAACTATGGCTGCTCTCCAGGCTTTGGCTGGGTTCTTCTCTGGACTGCCCCCCTCCCATATTTGTTTATTTTTTTACAAAATTTAAGTCTTTACAAACCTGCTTATCCCTCCCTCTTGTGAGGATTTCAGCTACCAGGAGTTTTGCGATCCCCAAATAAAATTCCAATAAATCTAAAACCTGGCCACATTGAGAAAAATAGGGATAGTGGTATGACTACTTTAAAACTTAAGGTGAGGTCATTCTCGAAAGAGTTACTACTACTTTATTGTTAAAAGTCCACAGACCGTACAACTGCAATTTAAACAGAACATAAGGGGGAACTTATAAGTTAAAATGCAGGCTAAGTAAGTTTTGAATATTCAGCAAACTCTATAGAATAAGTAATACTTTCCCTCGAGTCCTAAGCATGTTGTAAGCGTGTTCGAGCTTTTCTTACTATCAATGCACCATGTGTCTCGTTAATTAATACTTAAAAATTCCAATTTCCTGTAGCTCATCACTTACTCAGCTGGATTCTATTCCTCATCGCAGCACAGAGGAATTTTGCTACTTGCAGGGTTATGTACTTATTTGAGCCCTGGAGAAGGTTAGCCAATAGGGTTTCCCTGGTACATCCCGAAAAACGCTGCATAATGGGGCATAACAGATCATCCCTAGCCTTGTTATAAAAGTTGCAGGAAAACAGTACATGTTCCACATGCTCCACCTCATAACGATCATTCCTTGGATAACGTCTTTGCTATCAGTAGATCGGATTATACATGTTTACCTCTAACTCTGTTTTCATTCCACCCTAATGATAGTAGAACATATGGGCCTCATAAAGTCACATGAATAATATTAGCTGGATTATTTATTTATTTTAGTATGCACCGTTTGAAAGGAAATAAATAAATTGGTATCGAGGCTCGTGAGCAATTTACAGGTGGAAGGGCTGGTTCCCAATTTCTCTCAGCCTGGGAAAGTATAATTTAGCATCAAATCAAATCATTCAAGCATGCCTAATTGAAGAACAACCTTTAGATTATGCATGTGAATAGCTGAGAAGCTCAGTGCCCTTCATATCGGTATCAGATTTATAAATATTACTGTACCTAGCAAAGACGTTGTTTAAAATACAGACAAGAGGCTGCCACTGAGTTTCATCAGCACCAAACTTTGAAGTGGTTTCTGGGTGTTTAAGGGGGGACTTGTAATAAATTATGTCAGAAGAAGAAAAAAGTTTGGATAAACCTAGTGAAGATGTTCAAGGGTGTCCACACACATTCCTAAACTGCCCCTTATTTCTGCCTAACATGCCAGTCCAGATTTGAGATTCCTGGTGAGGAAATCTTCTGAAGTCTGAAAGGTCACACAATGACTCCATATAGATATCCTTGTTTTTAAAACCCAACACTTAAAATGCATCCTCCTATACTTTATTTTCCTACTTCACATAGATCTTTGTCATTGAGTGATAGAATTTACAGTGAAAGACCTTGAAGGATGGGGTGGGAACATTACTATTATTACTATTATTGCTATGTTGGAGTAAGCCTGCATACACCTATTACTGGGGAATATGGGTGAGAGGGTGCTGTTGCACCCATGTTCTGCTGGTGGGTCCCTGGTTGACAGCTGGTTGGCCACTATGTGAATAGAGTTCTGGACTAGATGTTCTCTTGGTCTGATCCAGTATGGTCCTTCTTATGTTCATCTGCCAAGTATTTATTTTAAGCCTTGAACATTACCAAATGGGGAAGATATCCCATGCCAAAGAAAATACAAGTTGTGCAGCTTATTTTTCCCCCCTTCTGGAGCCAGTTTTAGCTTCCCTCCTCTTCCAAGTCCAAGGTAATCACTGGATGGAAAAAGCAGGTGGAGGGAGATACTTTGGGTAGGTACCAACGTGTATGGAACTGAGACAGAGGGCTAATCCCTCCCCAACACTGCATTATCAGTTCTAAATCTGATTGCTATGAGCCATGGGGTGTGTGTGTGTGTGAGGTTTTGAGTCTCACTGTGCCGCAAGGTGCATAGATAACCACCCAATCTGTATGGGGTGGTGGGGGTGGAGTGCTAGGCCAAATCTACACCAAGCATGGTATAGCGGTTTGAAAGTGGTATATAGTATGTGTCAACGGCCCACAACAGTTGTCAGTGCACTTCAATACCTCTTTAAAGTAGTAGTGTGGCTCCTGCTGACATACTGCTTGGTGTAGATCTGACCCTAGTCTCTCCACTGAGCACTACCTGGGAGAGTGTACTTTGCTGAAGGATGGGTTGATTTTGTCCCCCTGCAGCCAATCTTGGCCACGATTATATTTGCTGAATGTGGGTTGGTGAATTGGCCCCTTTGATGCTTGCTTTTCACCCTCTTCCTTTTCCTACTGTCAGGGATTCGAATGTTGCATTACTATAAGAGGGCTTACTGCACGTGCAGCTGTCATCAGGATGATGATGTGAAAGGTCTCTCTCTCTCTCTCTCTTCTGAATGCATGCTCAGGAAGTTCCTGGGTATCTTTTTTGCATCTTGCCCCAATCACTGTCCTATTAGTTCACACTGGACTATCAAGTTTGATAAGAGAGGGAATTATGTTATATGCCTAGTCCACACACTGCTAATGCAGGGGAGGCACAAATAGCTGATTAGCATTATAGTTTCATTTCATAGGAACATTAAACACTGAGACTCCCATTACAAGATGTTCAAAAGTTATTAGCTAAATAGGAGTAAACTCCCCATGCTATGATCTCACCAATGGCTACCTGATGTGCAAGAGGAGGAATCAATAGCAATAGATTTCACAGAATCATAGAATAGTAGAGTTGGAAGGGGCCTATAAGGCCATTGAGCCCAACCCTCTGCTCAATGCAGGAATCTACCTGCATCCTTGACAGATGGCTGTTCAGCTGCCTCTTGAATGCCTCTAATGTGGGAGAGCCCATGGCTTCCCTAGGTGATTGGTTCCATTGTCTAACAGTCAGGAAGTTTTTCCTGATGTCCTACCAGAATCTGGCTTCCTGTAACTTGAGCCCATTATTCCATGTCTTGCATTTTGGGATGATCGAGAAGAGATCCTGGCCCTCCTCTATGTGACAACCTTTCAAGTATTTGAAGAGTGCTATCATGTCTCCAATCAGTCTTCTCTTCTCTTTTGGGGAGTTGGGGAAATGTAGTCTTGCTTCAGCAATTGTGCCTATTGCCTCATCAGTTCTACAATCCTTTCCTGCTATCCCACTTACTACAATCAGTGAGGGAGGGTAGGAGAGTCCCCAAGGTCCTCAAATTCTAGGTCCTTAAAAACCCTTCGTTGTTTCCAATGAGATTTTATTTCAACACTTGCTTTAACTAATGCAGTATGATCAGTTTCCTTCACCCTTTCTTCCAAAACAGTACTATATATATATATATATATATACACACACACACAAACAAACAACAAAAACCTTATTTTCTTCAACATTCATTTCTAGCAAGAAATTTTGAGGTTTTAACTAGAGTTATATTGTAAGAAACTGGTGATAGTTTAGATCAAAGACAGATTTAATTGATGGAGCAAGTGCAAGATTTAAAGGCCTACTCCTGAAAAATTGACATGTGAATTAGCATTACCAGGACACTGTTGTGTCTGGGACCCTTGGAAGTAGGAATCTGGTTCCACACAAAACTTAGGTGGTAGATATTTATTGTAGTGCTCCTTCTTTGCAGGCAGCTACAGGCAGACTGGCCTTTGCATTGCCAGCCTGCTACAAAACCTGGAATGGATTATCTCTGCTTAATTGCAGGTCATTCATAAATCCTGGCCTGGCTCAAAGAATGGGCCTACCACAAACACTACATCCCTCCTTTCCTTCAAATATGAAAAACAGCAACACAGCTATAACGTTAGAGTATCTGAACAACAACAAAACTGCAACTGTATAAGGAAAATATACAACTAATGCACATATTAAAAATGCACATGCAAATCAAATTAGGTAAACAAGAACAATTAGCTCGATAGTTCACAAACCAGTATTTCATGTAATATAGTCCTGCAAATAGCTTGGAGCACGGCGGCTGGTCCTTGTTGGGTAACGTTGCAAGTTCAAATCTGAAACACCAAGAGTTGCTGGATCTGGTGCTGCAGGAGTGGTGGATGGGATGGGATGTTCACTCTGTGTGAACTGATCATCATCACAGTCAGGTCTTTGGGTCAGATGGGTGTTGTGAAGTGGTTTAATGTGTGAAACATTCCTTGTGATTTTATGGGTACCCCTCTGTGCAGTAACCATCGTGCCATTTATCATTGTGATTTGATATGGTGCAGGACAGAAAGGCATTGAAAGTTTGTTTCGAGGTTGGAGATTCTTAACAAGCACCATGTCCCCCTCTTTGAATAGTACTACTCTGGCTCGCCGACGCTGATCAGTGTACTGTTTCATTGCAAGTTTTGCCTTATTATCATGTTGGTGCAGATGTGCATCCTTGAGTGGGACATCTATTTGAGGTAGCTTTGTCCGCACCTGTCTGCCAAACATTATGGTAGCTGGTGCCACACCAGTGGAACAATGGGGGGTGGATCGGTAGCTGCGGAGAAATTGAAATAATTCTTGTTTCAGATTTGTTCCCTTTGCTGTAGCAATCTGTAAGGCTTTTTTCAGGGTCCTCATAAATCTCTCAACCTCCCCATTTGCTTGTGGCCAATGAGGAGTAATTTTCCAATGTTTGAAACCAAGATAGTCTGAACATTGAGCAAACTGCAGGCTTTGAAAAGGTGGTCCATTGTCACTTTTGACAACAGCAGGTATGCCATAAGAGGAGAAAATTTTGTCTAATTTAGGAATGACAGCATTTGCTGAAGTGGTAGTGACTGTTTCTACTTCTGGATAACGGCTGTAATCATCAATAACGTCCAAAAGATGTCCTCCAGCAGGGAGATCACAGAAATCAACACTGACTTCCATCCATGGTGTTGAAGGAAGAGGAGAAACATGCAGTGGTGCAGAGTGGTTCTGTGGGATTGCTGCTTGGCACAGTGTACAAGATTTTGCACGCTGTTCATTAAGGTTATCAATTCCAGGGAACCAGACCTTTTCTCTGAGCAGTGCTTTGGTTTTAACTACCCCCTGGTGACCTTCATGGGCCAAATCAATTGCACGGTTCCATAGAGAACGTGGAATAACCAAACGAGTACCTCGAAGGAGGAGGCAATTCTCTGTGACGGTAAGTTCACCCTTTATATTAGCAAATGATTGGATGATTGTTCGTGCTTCACAAGTCAGATGTGCTAGATTATTCAGAAGATCTTTCCACCAACCATTGTGGACAGTCTGGATGATTGTCTGTATACACGTGTCAGCTTGTGTAGCAGTCTCTATTTCCTGTAGAGAAAGAGCTTTAGGAACAGCATGGGAGACAAGGAAATTGACATGTGCCTCTGCTTCATTTGTAGCTGTGTGGTTGGCAGCTGTTTTAAATATGGGATGCCTAGAAAAATAATCAGCTGGATTGTCTTTACCTGGTCGATACACAACTCTATAGTTATAGCCTTGCAATTTGAGCATCCATCGCTCAATATGAACTGGTGGTTGAAAGGATGGATTATTAAACATGGGCTCAAGAGGCTTGTGATCAGTTATAACTGTGAATGGGCACCCATATATGTATAAATGAAAATGAGAGCATGGCCAGGCTACTGCAAGAGCTTCCCTCTCTGTCTGAGAATATCGTTGTTCTGTAGGAGAAAGAGCTTTGCTGGCATATGCAATAGTAGAAATGTGACCATCTTGATCAACCTGTGTGAGAACAGCTCCTAGTCCAACAGGGCTGGCATCCACCACAAGTTCCGTCTTCTTGCTTGGATCAAAGTATGACATGACTACATCACTTGCAAGTGCATCCTTTAACTCAGTAAAAGCAATCTGGTGTTTTTCAGACCATTCCCATGTTTGATCTTTTTTAGTGAGATCCCGGAGAGGCTGTGAGATTGTGGCTAATCTTGGTATAAATCGGCCGCAATAGTTTGCAAGGCCTAGCAAACTGCGAACTTCAGTAGAATTAGTAGGTACAACAGCATTATGTATAGCCATTACTTTTTTTGGATCTGCCGAAATGCCATCTTTGGAGAAGACATATCCAAAGAATTCCAAAATAGGTTTTTTGAACTCACATTTACTTTGATTTAATGTTAGGTGTTCCTCATGCAGTCGTTTTAAAACGGCTTCAAGTCGAATATCATGTTCAGTTGATGTGGTACCAAAAACGAGGATATCATCACTTACATTAAGAACTCTGGGTAGTCCAGCTAGAACTTCGTGGATAACATTCTGAAATATCTCTGCAGCTGAAGAAATGCCAAAATTGAGGCGCTTGTAGCGTCGAAGGCCAACATGAGTTGAAAAGGTTGTGATATATCTGGACTCTGGATGGAGCTCCAACTGGTGGTAACCAGATGTAAGGTCAAGTTTGGAGAAGAATTTTGCCCCATTCAAATCTGCAATGATGTCATCCACAGTGGGAGTAATGTGTCTCTCTCTCTTGATGGCTTGATTGGGTAAGCGCATATCCACACAAATCCGGATTTTTCCTGGTTGCTTAGGCTTCTGGACAACTACGATTGGAGAAACCCAAGGAGTAGGACGTTCTACTCGCTCAATAATGTCAAGCTCTTCTAGATGTGTTAGTTCTTCTTCAACTAGTTTTCTGATGTGGAAAGGAATACGTCTATGTGGTAATGCCACTGGCTGAACAGTTTCATCAATGTGAAGTCTTACTTGCTTTCTTTTTAGCTTTCCAATCCCTTGAAACATTTTTTCATAGGTTTGGAGGCTTTGAGTTATTCTATCAAGACGTATTTCTTGTATTACTTGAATTAGTCCTAATGCACTAGCAGTCTTGTAACTAAACAGTGTATCGCTGCCATAGGCCACCACATACAGTGGGCTTGTAACAGTGATGCCCCTGAAAGCAAAAGTGGCTCGAAACATACCAGACACTGATAATGGTTTTGGGGTACCATAGGCATATATCTTTACTGCTGTGTTCTGAAGTGATGGCTTCTGAGGGAATGCATCATATACACACTGAGCCATCACATTCACAGATGCACCAGTGTCAATCAAAACTTCAGTCTTATGTCCTTGTATACAAATGTGGCAGCGTGGTAGACAGTTCTGTTTGGAAACACTTGTTTGTGTAGAGTACACTGTGTAAACATATGCATTGTCTTCCTCTGAAGGATCAACCTGAAGAGCATTTGCTTGGTCTTGGTTGTGAATGCTTGGTGTAAGCTGTGGTGATCTGCAGACTCTTGCATAGTGGTTTCTTTTTCCACAGTTGTGGCAAATTGTACCTCTGGCAGGGGTGAGGATAGGATTGCCTCTGTGAGGATAGGATCCTCCACAGTTGTAGCAGGTTGTCTGTGCTGTCTTCATGGACACTTGCTGGGCTTTAGGAGATTGATTGCCATTGCCACCTTGAGGATGTGTTCGCTGATTCCTGTTGAAATGCTTCTGGAGTGCATGTGCAGTTTCTATTTGTGCAGACTGACTCCCTTGTTCTATTAGCTGAGCATGTGTTTCTGACATTTCATTTGCTTGAGCAGTGTCCAGTATTTTGGTGAGAGTCATCTGGGGTTCTCGTAAAATTTGCCTTTGAAGTTTGGCTGAAGAGCATCCCTGTATTATTTGCGTCCTTATCTCGTGATCTGTGTTTGCTGGAAGGAAGATCGGAAGAAATACCTGGCTGTATGAAGAGCTCTTAGTTTCTGTCCTTTTTTGTTTGTTTGTTTTGTTTTCTTTCTTTATATTGGGTTTCTTTTCGACTCTCGTCGCCAGTGTTGTGTCTGGGACCCTTGGAAGTAGGAATCTGGTTCCACACAAAACTTAGGTGGTAGAAATTTATTGTAGTGCTCCTTCTTTGCAGGCAGCTACAGGCAGACTGGCCTTTGCATTGCCAGCCTGCTACAAAACCTGGAATGGATTATCTCTGCTTAATTGCAGGTCATTCATAAATCCTGGCCTGGCTCAAAGAATGGGCCTACCACAAACACTACAAACACTATACTCTAAAACAGGCCAGCAGAGCTGAAAGAAGATCTAGTCAAATAAATCAATTAGTACTTCTATTTTACTGATGAGGAGCACTCAGGCTGAGAGATAAGCAATTAGCACAAGGCCAGCCATCTCATAGCTATATATTTTTCTTTCAGTGTTACTTGCTCTTGTCCACGTATTGAGATTTGGAGATCTAAAACACCAGAGACCCACAAGTAGATCCCAATCTACCTTTGGCCACCCCTGCTTTATAGCTCTAGCACTATTATCAAAATAGGTGGTGCAATCACAGACACACCTTTTACAAGTCAAGGAAGGTGTGCCTTCAGCCTGCTAGGGATGGAGGGAGGATTCTTTCAGTTCACTTCTTTAATCTATAATTTGATCATGCTTAACATGACTGAACCTTTCAACTTATTCAGTTCACTTGAAATACTCTGTACCTATCCATCTTCACATTGTACCTCTCTTTCATCAATATTAGAAAAGGTCCCTGTCATGATTCAAAGAGTGCTATCCCCTGCCTATCCTCTCAAAATAGGATATATTCAATTAAGTGGGCCATTTGTGTGACTTTTATATGTTCAGTAGCCACTCCCTTAATGAAGGGGGTCTAGCCTCTCATGTCCCACTATCACCATATTGGTTGCCGTCAACAAGTAACTACCACACTACTTCATTTCCCCTTTGCTTTTACTTCCCCATCCATATAACCTTCTATCGGAGGTTAGCTATCATTACAGCTATTTTTGTTTTTGATGCCACTGCTCTAAATAATCGTATAGAAGTAATTAACCACACAGAATAGCTAAGGGGTAAAGAGGAATAGTATATTTAATCATGAGACTAATGAAGTATGTAATCCAGAATCCATCTGTCTCTGGGCAAGTCCACCATACATGTCTAAACTCTGCCCCTGATTGCTTACATCCTGACATCTATCCTAGGTATTACTATAGATTTTATTTAATTGATAAGGTGTCAAATTCCATCGATATAACATTTTATAAAAGTTTACACTTATAGTAACACACGGTGACCATGCAGCACCTTTAGTAGTGATGGATAACCATAAGTTACCCAAACATCCTTCCCCATCTCTTTCTGAGGATATCAGCCATTGAAACACTATTTGGTATTAAAATTGAATAAACTGGCAACAATGATTTTACTTCATTATCATATGTTCATCTTTCAAACTGAGATAATGTCAAGGCAAATGCTCACATTTTTGTTTTCTTATTGATAAAATCCCTTCTCTGCAAGAACTGAAACCAACAAGGTTCTCCCCTTATAATTATATAATTTCCAGTAATGACAAATACTTTTTTCTCTTATTGCTTCCATAAAGGTAATTAACTTATTATCAATCAATTTCTTATCATTGCCTCCTAGCCTAAGGATTAACTGGAATTGAAGGAGGGCAACGATGATATACCTGGACTGAATAACTTCATCCCAAATTGCTATCACTGCACATGAATTTGATATTTTAATGACTACAGTTCCATTTATCTGGTGTGTGTCTGTGTGTGTTGTTTCTTTAATGAAGCCATGGAAGGCATTCCAATGGAATATGTGTGAATTCTTGCTCTATCTTCATCCATGGAATTTCCCCCCCCCCCCATTTGTTCATCTATTAAGCAATTTATTTAACATGGTAGCATTATAGCACTTTCAAACCCCTATGCTAAGTGGGAGCTCAGTTATCTAGGGATGTTGTACGAATCCCCCCAGATTGGCCTCCTGGACTGAAGTCCACAGTTTGGTACCACTTATCCATTCCTTTTTTGGCTCCCTGGATCATTCATGCCTGCAATCTTACATAAATGGCTGCTTTATGGCCACAATATCTGTAAAAAAAAACCTTTTACATTGACAATGAGCCATATTTTTTTATGAAAAATGGTGACATGCTGATGAGTTGAGCAGCCGCTCACTGCTCACCAGGCACCTGTGGACTACCTGGCAACTCATCCAGGGAGCTAAAGAGGGGTGGGTAAGTGGCAGTGGTCCAGCCAGTGGCATGCAAGTTGGTCGGGGGGCTGTTCACCCATCCCTAAAGTTGTCCTTCAGAACTCACACTTCTCTGAATTTTGTAGTGGAGTTCTATAACAAAAACAAAAACTGCATAAATAAATGGCAGTGTAGTGTAATGGCTAAAGTGTTGGACTGGGAGTCAGGAGATCTCAGTTCTAGTCCCCACTCAGCCATGGAAACCCACAGGGTGCCTTTGGCCCAGTCACAGACTCTCAGCTCAACGTACCTCACATGGTTGTTGTTATGAGGATAAAATGGAGAGGAGGAGGATTATGTATGCTGCTTTGGGTTCCTTGGAGGAAAAATGGTGGGATATAAATGTAATAAATAAATAAATAAATACACAATGTGTATAGTAGGAAACACAGTGTTCAAAGCTGCAATATATTAAGAAATTTGCTTGTAAGTATTGTTTTTATTAGCTAAAAAAAACCAAGTAGGTTGAATGTAGAGGTAGGGAACAACTCTTTGAATATTAAAAACAATGAGCTGGATTGAGGTTTGAGGAAAATATGGTTTCGGAGCAATTAACCATACCTCCCCTCCCCTCACATGCTATATATTATCTTTGGGACAGCTAATGTACAATAAGAGGAACCAAATGACAGTCTCTGTGGGCGACATAGAGGGCTGTCAGAGAAATCTGCAACAGAACTAAATGAGTTTGGATTTTTATGAATTTAACCCATGGATTCTGAAGCAGATCGGCTTTTCCCGTGTTGGATGGATTCCTTGGACTTGCAGAACTGTTTTCTAATCGTCAAGAATTTTGCGCAAATTTTGTCATAGAAAAATATGCAAACAAAAACAAACAAAACAAAACAAAAAACAATCACAATATGCATTTCCCCATAGGCTAAGCATGAACATGCATGTGGGGGATTTGCACATGGGGGGTTTACACGTTTTTGCAAGTGCAAATTTGCACAAATTCAGAACCTTAAAAAATCCAATTCTGTTAATGGGCAGACAATGGAACAAAAGGTGCTTGACAATCTGCAAAACATAGACAGAACAAATTTTGCACATTCTGTTCATCCCTATCTAAATAGATTAAATTGCAGATAACAGCCCAATGTTAATTGTTTGTTCCTTTCCTACAGCACATCCTTAAAAGAAGAAATACAACATAGTCTGTGCCACAAATAGAGTTACTCCTTCATTTGGACTTGTTGAGGGAAATTTCATTAAAAGTTATAAATCACAAGGAGAATTCTTTCCCAGTATTGCTTTCAGCACTGATGAAATAATCCTACAAAGAATTATCAGTGAGAATTCAATGCATGTTAATGCTACACTGTTTTGGAATTGTACGTCAAAACTTTGGCTAAGACAGAAGTTGCTTGAAGCCACAATTAACTGAATTTTATCTCAGGAAGCATTTGGTAACCATTGAAGAGAACATCTTGTGATGATGATGTTACATGAAAACTGAATCAAGGGAAATGAATGTTATTCTGAAACCTTGTCAAGCAGACCAAGTAGGCGATTGAGGCTACAATCCCAGAAGTAAGCACAGCTTCCTGCTAGTAATTCCCATTGAACTCAACCACACTAAATTCTGAGTAGGCACACACAGAATAGCACCATGAAAAATGGAAGGTGTGTGAACAGAAATAATTGGATATGATTCAGAAGAACAAAGCTAGGGGTGTGGATGAGATCATTGAGGTTCTCAGAATTCCACCTCGATGTTTGTTCCATCTCAACTCTGTATCAGATTCTCTTCACAGGCATTCCATTCTCCACATGTGGATTTTGGCCTAAAAACCCAAAGAGACACATAGGTGTATAGAGGTTAAGTTGTGAGCAAGCACAGTTTGTGACATTGCACAGCATTATTACTGATCATGGGTCATGCCAATTAAAGCATCAGTGTTCATTTAGAGTTTCCTAGCTTTGTGGAGCTTGAACCAATACAAGATGGCTTTAACTGTAGTCTTAAACTGGGATTTTTTTACCATTAAATTTCCCTGTTTTTGAAAAGAAACATTATCATTACAGTGTTCTAAAAAACAAATGCAAAAACCATACTGGAAAAACAAAACAGAAACAAATAATTGCCTGGGTAGATGTTCATAAATAAATAGATGTATTCTTGTATGTTCAGAAAGCCTCACTCCCAAGGGATTCAAGCATTACTCCCCACTTTCCTCTCCCTCTTCATCAGTAATCTATCTATCAGCCAGAATGTCACCCTCAGCTCTTGAAATTACCTCACATTTATCTCAGTTGACAGTTTCATGCCACCCTCTCCTCCTCCTGACCAATGCACTGAGATAACTTAAAAAAAAAATAGCAGGAATTTTATATTTTAGTTCTTTATGAACTCTAGTATGGAAACCATCTGCGTGCCCCCTCATGCATTGCCATAATTCTCTATTGACTATCCTTCAATGTCAAAACACTTGCTGTTCTCAACATATTTCATTCCAATGTCAATGAAGAAGAAACCAACTGAAGTGGTCATTGGTTAAATTATTATTTGCCTACCCCGATGGAGGTGAAGGTACGTTATAGGGGCCATCATAGTGTGGAAAGATACCATCCAGTTGGCTGCCCCAAGGTAGAGGACATGGTACATTTTCTAACAGAATGTCTCCAGTATGCTGAGTTGAGGAATCAGTATCTTGAGCTCTTAATAATTGGGCTCCTTGATAATTCCTCCCTAAAAAATAACTCTATTATTACTGGCTGACAAAGACTACTGTAGGTCCTACAGGTCCACCGAGTTTGTTAAATAGGTTTTGCAGAAGCGGAAGCTTTCGATTGCTTTAGAAGATTAAGCTTGTCAATGTAACATGTTAATATATATTGCTTAGATTCTATGAAATAATGTTTCAATTTTAACTGAGGTCATTATAGTTCGCTTCCTTAACAATCTTCACATTGCTGTCATTTTTTGTAAAAGAGGGGTATTCTATTATGTCGTTGTATGTGAATGGCCTGATTGGTCTATAAGCCATAAAATGGATTGATTGGTTGACTGGTTATTATTTGCTTAGGGGAAAAAAAGTTTCACTTAGAGTTGTAAGGCATAGAGTGCACAGCATGTGCTGCTTAGAAACCTTAAGCAAAAATGTGTGAAATGCTGTTAAGGTAAAACTTTGGAAATTTAATAGAGAAAAGGGTTTGTGAGTAATTGACTCTCTCTTTTTTTCCTTCAACGTTCTTGCACCTGCCTACTCTTTTCTATTAGCATAACGTATTCCCATCTTGACAAATGTATTGTGACATTTCTGTTGTATTAAAAGGAGGGGAAAATAGGTGTGTCCATCTGCAAAGCATCTGCTGTGATTTCTTGTTAAGCAAATTCTAATTAGTATCTATTAATGGAACATTGCAATCAGTACTTTTAAGATATACAAACGAGAGGAAATTTATTTCAATCACGTTCCCCCCCCCAAAAAAAAAACTGGAAAACTATAATAAAGCCTTTATTAGGGCCAGCTAAAAATCCCAAGCCGTAAGCAAGTTTTCAGGACTTGTCTTCATGCTTCATGTTAAAAGAACAAAGGAAGCTGGTACTCAAGAAAAGCATCTCCAATATATCTCAACGGTCACAGCTTGGGGCCACAAGATCTGAAGGATACTGTGGTCCCAAGCAGCCACCATTAACACAATGGGGGAAAATGCACACTTTCTGGAGGCTCCAGACAGCATGTCCTCCCCTCGCTTCTCCAGTGAGGGCCTTAAAGACCCTCTTACTGCAAGGGTGAAGGTTTCCGGATCCTCTGAGATGAGCACTCAATGAGTTTGGATAACCCTACTTGGGAGTGGAGCTTTTCAGTAGTAGCCCACTAGTTGGAGAGGTCCATGTGATATCTGCTTTGTTATCTAAGCAAATACTTTGTTTTATTCCTTCAGGCCTTTCAATCCTGTGTCTCTCTGCTGTTATTCTGTATTTTCTCTTTGTATTTTGAATTCCCATTTGATACATCTTCCAAATACCTGCTGTTTTAAATTGATCATTTTAATGCTGCTTCTTTTTTAACATGGTTTCAGATTTTATCAACATTTTTTTAAAAAAGAGGAGGAATCTGCATCGCCTTAAGAGCTTTTAGTTATAATATGTCTAATATGTTTTAGAAACAATAAATAACTATGGTCTGAAATTAGACTTTACAAACTATGGCTGTACCCTAAATACACTTACTAGGGAGTGAACACAACAGGACATAGTAGAGTTTACTTCTGGGGATGGATGAAACTGATCAATTTTTCTTTCACCCTAGGGATATCTGGATTTTGTGAAATCTGCCCTGCCCTCTGTGTTTCATGGATTGTGTAGTGTCATTCATTCTGCTGTCTTTTTACAGATGAACTTGATTTCTTTTTCCTGTTATGTGGAAAAATACACAAATAATTCCATATGAAAGTTCAGAACAATTTACATAATTTATGTTAGTATGTAACATTTAGGGTATTGTTCCCCCATTGCAGACTGCTCTCTCTCTCTCTCTCTCTCTCTCTCACACACACACACACACACACACATACACACACGCACTTTCCCAAAATTTACACAAATTCATTTGCAAGAAAATATGCTTGTTTCGGCTGAGACTTATGCCCTGCTTGGAAATATACACGGGGAAAAGTCAAATGCAACACTGTGGCCCACGTGAAGACTGGCTGAGTCTTATTGGTGGCTTTTGACCAACCGTTTGAGAAACATCAATGAATGAGTTATCATGTAGGTCACTCATTTGTTGACCTACATCAACGAATGAGTGAGAATGTTTATCTTAGCCTTGAAAAGCTTGACCTGGTGCTTTCTGCATATCATGTTGCCATTAAAAAGAAAGGATACATTTTCCCCTGGTCATCTAGTAACCTGAACCAAGGCTTAGAGGAGCCAAAAGCCCCGGCATGTACTTCTGAATGGAATCATGTCTATATGATGCCCTGACGTTGCACAGACCTTTATTCACGGGAGCAGCTTCTGTTATATCCTATGCATACCATGAATTTGATTCATTTAAGACTGAAATGTTGTTGCCCCTAAGCTAATGCTATATGCACTCTGATACCCATTCAATGCATTGAATCATGCACCCTTTTCCCTTTTCCAATGCAAAAGAGACCTATGGAGGGCCAGGCACAGAACATCAGTAGAGGCAACAAGAAGGAGGTCTATCATTGGTCCATTCAAAGAGAAGGGCTCATGTAAATGAACCATTCACATATTTCTAAAATCGTCCTTGGTCTTTTTGAACATTCTGCAATATATTTGAATGGAAAGATTTTATTTTAGGGAAATCTATTTAAAATATAAATGTTATAGTGTGCTTTTAGGACCTCAAACAAAAGGTTGCAGTGTAGAATGCTCCTTTTTAGCATTCCAGCCAGCCAGGCTTCCAGTATTCGCAGGATCCTTCATTCCATTACTGACTCCTGGTTTAAGTTATGTGGCTAGCAGATATGTTCAGTGCCCCAAATTTGCTGGACTCTCTCTCTCTCTCTCTCTCTCTCTCTTGTGAATGGATGGTACCATTTTGGCTACACAAGAGACAGTACTTGGAGAATGAGTTCCCTATTAGTATATAGAAGTGGTTTTCTCCCTCATGGGTTTTAATGTAGACTAAGAAATACTCCATTTCATAGAGACAAAATTGGTCTAAGGATCAGCTAACTGATAACATGTGCATTAAATATCAATCTAAATTTAGATTGATATAATCTATGTTTTTTTTAAAAAAAACTGTAATTGCAACTTGTTTGATCACCTTCCTCCATTTGTTTATAGAAACAAGTCTTCCAAAGCATTTCATGATTTGGAGAAGGCAGATCTGAGTCAACCATGTGTTTTCCAATTAATTTGAGCCTTCAAATATCACCCCCACCCAAAAGAAAGAAAAAAGAAAGAAAAAGGCTGGCAATTCTTCACACTGTGAAGAAGTTATTTTTACTGAGATGAAAGATGGTACAACTAATTTACACTGTGGAAAAAAAGAAAAAAGAGGAAGGGATGAGTTCTGTGTGAAGCAATATCAAAATTCTCATACATGATAGGCCATTTGAAATACGGAAGTTAATAATAACGATAAGAATAACAACAACAACAACAACAACAACAATAATAATAGAACCTGTGTTTCATGAATTATTATTATTATTATTATTATTATAATCCTGAGATTACTAAATTTATAAGCAGAAGTTACTTCTCAGGAGACATGATTTAAGACAGCTCACAGAAGCAACGTAATTCCTGTACAAGCAGCCCCTGGATCTTGAATACCACAGACATAGAGGAGGAGGCAATGAACCCTTTAAAGGTTAAGAGGGTAACAGCATAAGACCAATGGCCTATCTAGTCCAGAATTCTGTTCCCATGGTAGCCAACTAGATGCCTATGGGAAGAATGCAAGCAGGACAATAGCAGCCTCCCACTCATGTTCCCAACAACAGACATATTGCACATAGGCATGCTGCCTCTGTCACTGGAGCTAACATACACCCACAGTAACTAGTAGACATTGATAGCCTTAACTTCCATGGCTCACCATTCAACTGTTTCACAGAAGTTAATCAAAGTCTAAAAGGTGGGGAAACCAAAGGCTTGCTAAGTGGAAGCTGCTCCATCTGAAATGTTTTTTATACCAAGAAGTCCCATTTCCTGACTCTACCCTCAGGTCCTACAGGTTGATCACATACAAAAGTAGGTGCTATGGACCGTTGTTTCTTCTATTCCATTTCTTGCTTTTTAGGGTTTTTTTTTATTATACACACACAAAATAACAAAACATTGACAACATCAACTACATATTAAAGAGGACCGTATACAAAGTTAAAGTGGTTCCAGGATTTCCCCCTAGCAAAGATATATAACCATCTTTGTTCTTCTCACTAAACAAACAACCAATTTCCCCTCCTTTATCTTAACCCTTCTCAGTCGTTGAATCCGCAGATAAACAGTTCATTTTTTTCCTTGTCCCTCCAGATATAAGAGGTTTCCATTCAGTCCTAAAACCAGATGTTGACTTTCCCTTATAATTGACATAAGTTTCGCCATCTCAGCCAGCTCCATAACTTTCAAAATCCATTCATCCATTGTGGGTAGCGCTGGACCTTTCCATTAATGTGAATATAACAATCTTGCAGTTGGCATCATATATAAAAATAAAGTCCCACAATTCCTTTTCATCAGACTGTCCATTAGTCCCAAAAGGAAGTATTCTGGCTTCATTTGTATATTAATCTTTAAGATTTTTTTGCATTAAAGAATGAATTTGTATCCAAAAGACTTTTGCTTTCTTACAAGTCCACCATAGATGATAAATAAATTCCTTCTCGTTCTTCACATTTCCAATACATTCCAGAAGCTCCCTTACACAGTTTAGCTAATTTCAAAGGGGACATATACCATCTATACATCATCTTATAAAAGTTCTCTTTAAGTCTGACACTTAAAGTAAACTTTAGATCTTTTGACCACATATTTTCCCATTGGTCCATTGATATATTATATCCAAAGTGTTGTACCCATGTTATCATACTTTCTTTCACTTCTTCTATTCCATTTCTTGATTGTTCACTGGGTTTGCTTTGCCCTGCTTTCTGCTTCTTCTGGATTCTAATAATAATAATAATAATAATAATAATAATAATAATAATAATAACAATTTATTTCTTACCCGCCTCTCTATCTGGATCGAGGCGGGGAACAACAACATGATAAAATTCATAAAACTGATTAAACCATGACACATTATTAAAACTGCATAAAAAATCCTAAAACATCCTAAAAACATTCTTAAAACATTCTAAAATTCCACTGGATATGCCTGCCGGAAGAGAACAGTCTTTATAGCTTTCTTAAATTCTAAAAGACTGTTAAGTTGACGAGTCTCCTCCGGCAGGTCATTCCACAGTCTGGGAGCGGCAGAAGAGAATTCTAGTTTTTATTAGGAGAATTTCACAAGTGAATTCCAGAATTGGAGCATACATACTTTGGTGCTTTGTTCTGTTCCTTTGTACCTTTCCACCTTCTGTATGTGCACATGTGAAATTGATAAAACACTGTAAAAACAAGAAGAAGGAGCAATGCACTTTCTATACATTTTTTTAAAAAAATTCCCACACCCTCAGTTCACAAATGCAAACTGAGTCGTGGGTGCAGCAGAAATCCAGTGAGCCTCAAAATGGTTTGATTTCTTGGTGGTGGACATCTGTATTGCTAATTTATTGCAGGATGTTGGAGAGCAAATGCAACAACAACACAAGTGTTTGAAAGCGGTATAAGTGCTTTAATTATCTAGCAGGCTACAGGTTACGATAACTCTACAGTAACTCTAATACATCATAAAGATAGTAGGCAAAGCTTAGCAAAATCTTACATTTCCAAAAGCAATCTGTCGGGAGCCCCACAGAACGACAGAGGAGCGACTCCCAATGACCAATCGGTTGTGCAGCACCTTCCGGACTGGTCTATGCTGAAGCTCAAAGCGAGTGAGCTTCTGGATAGGTTTGTATACAATTTAGTCCCCTGGACTACGTGCAGTTCAGGGCAACACCCTAAATGATCTACCTGTGGTGTGACAAATTAAGCTCCAATCTTAAGTTGTTTATACATCCCTGACCTTACTAGAAGTGACTGGACAGTAGCCATACTGCTTTCCCAGGCTGTACCATCCCAAGATAGATGTGGCCTTGAGGATCAGGAGATTTGGCTTCAATATTAAGAGCTTTTAACCCTTTGCAAGGCCTGAAGGTTCAGGCCTGAGAGGAGAAATAGGCATAAAAGAAGATATCATGTCACTATCTCCTCGAAATATAATGGCCTTCCGCATTTGAACTACAACATCCTTATGGCCAGTCAGTGTCAAAAATACTGTGCTAGACTGTCCAAACGGTCTGACTCGGTATAAGGCAGCTTCCTATGTTCCTAACTTATGCTCCTGATTTCTGAGAACTGAGTTAGAAAATAATGGTGCCTTTAAACTGCTATATCTATATCCCTGCACGCATCTTCTACCCTTGCAAAGCATGCAAAGTCTTCTTGCTGGCTGAACATGACACTAGAATGTTCTTTTCCCCCCCTTGCATTTGGAAAGATGAATTGTAGTGGCCTTTTGAATTAATTATGATTGATGTAAAAAAAAAAAAAGAGAAAAACACTTTGAAGTTAAGGCAAGGAGAATAGCAGTAATTAATATGAGTAAAATGATAATGTGCTCATTAACGCTGTTTCTGTGTCATTCCTCCTGCTCCCGCCTCAGTAAAGTGGTATGTGTGTGTGTGTGTTTGTGTGTATATTTGTGTGTGACAAAGATTTAAGGATGGCAGGAGGGGGAGAAGCCCCGTCTCATGCATTTTTAAAAAGTGTTAATTGAAATTCAATATTTTAAGTCCATTTAGCTCTTGAACAATTAGCTTAATATAGTAAAATATAGATTTAGCTAAAATTGAGGAGAGAAATGGTACGTAGTACCTGGAAGACAATCTTAGTTAGGGTCCATGGGCTGCCAATGGATTTCGTTCCTTGCCAGTATATATCTGCATAATGCAATCCTGCAGTAGTCCGAGGTTAAGTTACACTTTGCAGGATGGCTCTGTGGTGTGAGCATTTTATAAAAGTTTAATAAAATTATTAAGAGGTGTTTTTAATGGAGCTATTGAAGTCAGTACTGTCAAGTGTGATTACTTTGAAACAAAAGACATCATTTGATTGGCTATAGGCCCCAGGCAGTGAAGGTCATATTTTCAGTGGCTTTGTACTCATTACGTGACATAGTAACTTTGAAGCTACCTACATAGGCTTTGACATGAATATCTCTTATCTAGAGAATATTCAGAGAACACAAAGTTATAGCACTACCACTGCTATTTATTATGTAGACACATAGGCATGCACAGGGGATGTGCTTGGTGTGACCAAGCACACCCTAATGTCTCAAGCAATAAGCGCTGAGTTGAGGGGGCCATGGAGTAGGGATCCAGAGGGGGATCCAGATGCAGTGGGAATGGTCCTCCGGCTGCCCTCCGGCTGCTTTACTGATGCCGCTTCTGACAGTGCACATTGCCCCCAGCAGCAGGAATGAAAAGGAATCACTCTGTCAGGAGATTGTCTGCTGGGAACCACACTTTGAAGAGGCCAGGAGGAGCGGCCACGAAGGCTAAGATCACCTCATAAGCCCCTCTTCCGGCCAGTGTCACCACAAAGGCTCACCAATGCCCCATCTGTGATAGCCTTCCCATGGTCAGTAGGGTGACCAGATAAAATCCAGGTCAGGGCTCATGTAATTTTAACAGTTGTAGATAAAAGGGAATTCCAGCCAGTGTCATTTGTATGCAATTAGTTCCTGGTGAAATTCCCTCTTCATCATAACAGTTAAAGTTGCAGGCACGATACTAGAGTGACCATATACAAAAGAAGGCAGGGCCCCTGCAACTTTAACTGTTGTGATGAAGAGGGAATTTCACCAGGAACTAATTGCATACAAATGACACTGGCTGAAATTCCCTTTTCTCTACAACTGTTAAAGTTACATGAGCCCTGACCTGGATTTTATCTGGTCACCCTAATGGTCAGGTAAGCCGAAATGCGGAGTAGGGCATCAATGTCTACAGTACTTAATAAATAAATGAATAACAATAATGTCCTTTATGACTGAGTATTCAATAAATGTTCACATCTTGTTCTAAAAAAGCAAAAAATAAAATTCCCTGGGTGCACAGCCTAATGAAATGTGCTGTGAACTCCTACGTGTAGTCAGAGCCAGAAGGGCACGTTTGGAGAGGTCAGCTTGTGGAAACTAAGTAAAGGAAAAACACCCTGACTGGCCCGGAGGCATCGCCGGGCAACTTTCAGTGCTTCAGTAGCACCTCCTCCCCATGCTGACTCCTTACTCCCTGCACCCCATAGGTGGCCATTCCTATAGTGCTTAGAACGGGGGGGGGGGGGGAATGCATAGCCCTGTTGGACTTTGACACCATTCAGTCCTAGCCAGTATGGTTAGTGGTGAGGGATGATGGAGCTCCAGGCCATAAACATCTGGAGATTCACATGTCCCCTATCCTTGGTCCAGAGCAAAACTGCATTGGTCTTCTGGGTCATTGCAGAAAGTTTAAAACAGTAGCTGGAACAGAGCCATTATGAAACCCCCAAGTATGTACCTTTGGGAAAGTGCTGAAGAGAGCTCAGACTTTCAGTCATGTTGCTGTGGAGCTGCTGTTCTAGTTAAGGGTGAGGTGGCAACAGCAGTTCAGCTATATGTAATTGAGGTAGGTGGAGGATAAAACCTGTTCCCTTCCACAGGTTGGGTGGAATGAATCAGTAGACCTGCAGTAGGAAACACCTCCAGCAGACAGGAGGCTGAAGGTCTTCTCTGATATTTCCACTCTGGCCTTGATGGAACTTGACCTGTCCCAGTACGATGCAGACTGATGAGCTGGAGTAGACTATTAGGCTGGGAGTTGTGCCAGGGATATAAAATCAGCGACAGGAGAAAATAGACTGTCTTTGTTAAGTTAAAATGTATATTTCGTTCACCAGGAGAGCCTGTGATTGAACAAGGCTATAGGAACTTTAGAGACCCCACCCAACAATCTGGTTTTAAAAGCTTTGCACTGGCTGCCAATTCCTTTCTGGGAAAAAATATAAAGTGCTGGTTCTTAACTTTAAAGCCCTACATGATATAGTTCCAAGGTACTGAAGGAAGCGCCTCCTCCTCTATGCTCCAGCCTGTCACTTAAGGTCCTCGGAGGGTCATCTGCTGTGACTGCCTAATGTGAGATTGACAGTCACACACCAGAGGACCTTTTTCCTTTGCCACCCTTCAGCTGTGGAATGACCTGCCGGTTGAAATGTGCCTGCTGACTTCTTTGAATTCCCTTAAGCAGGCAATAAAGACCCTATTATTCTTTTTAGAACCTTACTGCTGACCATTATATATCATTTTCATGCTGTATGGTTTATTGATTGTTTTATCATTTTAAAACTGATTTAACTTTGCATGCCACCTAGGGTAATCTGTATATAGGCAGGATATAAACTGAATTATTGTTAATAATAATAATAATAATAATAATAATAATAGTGTTTTTGTTAGACTTAGTATGTTGAGGAGCTCCACATAGTTTTTCCAGTTCTTTCTCTTTCAAGTAAGAGAGATTTGTAGGTTTTTAACAGTGGATATCTACAACTGACCTACTGCCATAACATATACTTTGCCAATGGCTAAGGGCCACCCTCAAAGCTGGTATGGTTCTGCCCCATCCAATTGTGTGTGTGTGTGTGTGATCACTGAAAATCAGCCCTCAAACCTATTAATGGAACCTTTCAGACAACATACTAAGCCATTGTTAGGCTGCTAAGCCTTTTGCAGCAAATGGTTCATGAACATGTTTAAACCATGGCTATGTAGCCACCATGGTTAGGAATGGTTCACAGGACACATGATTAGCTCATAATGCTTAACCACTGTGGCTTAGCATGTTGTCTGAACAAGGTCAATATGATTTTCTTCCTAATCAAGAAAGACTTGAAATAATAATTCATTCCCAGGGATTGTAATCATTAGATGTATAAAGGTCCCATCACTACATGTGCACCAAATTTAAGCATTCACCCTAGTGTAGCTTGAGTAATATTCTTATTATATAATTACCAATCAATCAGGTTACTCATTGCAGACTGGGGTGGGGTGACAGTCTATTAATTAACTATTTTTTTTTGATTGACTAAAAAGCCACCCTCAATTAGTTTGGCAGCATATTTAAAAATCAAAGAATCAAACATTTAATTATTTTAATACAAATATTTATAAAACTTATAATGACAAGCACCATATTAGAAAAGGTGAGAGAAAATGTGTGAGCCACACAATCATCTCTCCCCTAATTTATTGCAACCTTGTGCTGCAAAAAATATTCATCTTTCTCATCACACTGAGCAGTTGTACCTCTCCTTCAATCCATACATTGGCTTCCTCTTCATTCTTAGATCTTGTCTGAGCTTCTCTTCCTTACTTTTGAAATGTTCCATGACCTTTCCCCCTCTGCTTACAACTTCACTCTTATATCCCAACCTGTGACCTTCTCCTAGTGATGTGAGAGAAATTCGTTTTGAGCACTTACACACTTTGCATCTCCAGGAACCAAACATGGACTCAACCGCAATCTGTGACTGAAAAAGCTTTTCTATGTGGAGCTGTTGATCCGCTATCTACTTTCAGTTTCATCACAAAATGGAGATCTGACTGCTAGACGAAGAGTGTTGCCTTTCCTAATTTTCTGCTACATCACATCTAGGTGGCACTGTGGTATAGCAGAACAGAGGAATGACACTGGTGGAACAAGTATTTCCTCTGTTCTAATCATATACCCCCTGCCAAAAGTGCTGTTTAAGAACATATGTAAAACTGGAGCACACTGGATGTCATTGTCTAAAGAAACCATTAAGCCTTGTGTAGAAAAGCTGGAAGTCTACAGGAAGCCAGATTCCAGCTGGACATCAGGAAGAACTTCCTGACTGTTAGAGCAGTACAACAATGGAACCAATGACCTAGGGAGGTCATGGGCTCTCCCACACTAGAGTAGAGTTGGAAGGGGCCTATAAGGCCATTGAGACCAACCGCCTGCTCAATGCAGGAATCCACCTTAAAACATCTCTGGCAGATGGCTGCCCAACTGTATCTTGAATGCCTCTATGTGCATGTTGGCATGTCTTCTACAAAATGCATCACAAATTGCCTTTGTGTCCATGTTTGGTTTTGGGAGGTGCAAATGGGTATTCTTGCATAAAAATGCAAGCCCAATGAATTTCTCACCCACCCCTCCTCCTAGGAGTGCAGCCTAGGTAAGTTGTGAGACTGGAAACTTCCATCACAGATAGTTAGTATTTGTTTGTGAGTGTAAGCAGGAGAGCAAATTATTGACACATCACTGCAAGAGAGAGAAAGAACCTACTGCATCCCTAAAGCATATGGGCTCCTTTTAGAGCTTGTTATTAGGGGTGTGCATCGGATCGGATCGGATCCACGATCCGAATCCGATCCGCCCCAAAATCGGGAAAATCCGATCCGATCCGATCCGATCCGATCAACCTCCGATCCGATCCGATCCGATCCGACGAGGTCCGATCCGGATCGGACGCCATTTTGAATGCTTTTTCCCATAGCCAAGTATTGTTTTACAAAAACGCCTATAACTTTTTCATTTTTAAAGATAGAAGGATGAAACTTGGGCACATTATACAATGGTTAGGGATAGTTATCTGTGAGAAATTTCAGAAAGATTGGTGCATGCGTTTTGTGGCAATTAATTGTTTAATAAATACCCAGAAATGCCTATAACTTTGTCATTTTTAAAGTTACAAACATGAAACTTTGCCACATTGTAGGTGGTACCTTGGGACCTATCTGTGAGAAATTTCAGAAACTTAGGTGCTTGCCTTGTGTGGCAATTAATTTTAGAAAAATGGGTAGTAGTGGGGTAAATACATTTACGCCTCCCATTTTTTTATTTTTGAAGATACAAACAGGAAACTTGGGCACATTACAGGTACCACTTGCCTTGATATGTGTGTGAAATTTCAGAAACATTGGAGCTTGCCTTGTGTGGCAATTAATTTTTGAAACAATGAGGAAAGAAACACCTATAACTTTGTCATTTTTAAAGTTACACACATGAAACTTTGCCACATTGTAGGTGGTACCTTGGGACCTATGTGTGTGAAATTTCAGAAACATAGGTGCTTGCCTTGTGTGGCAATTAATTTTTTAATAAATACCCAGGAATGCCTATAACTTTGTCATTTGTAAAGTTACACACATGAAACTTTGCCACATTGTAGGCGGTACCTTGGGACCCATGTGTGTAAAATTTCAGAAACGTAGGTGCTTGTATTGTGTGGCAATTAATTTTTGAAACAATGAGGGATTCATTGGACAGCACTTGCCCATAGGGATTCATTGGACAGTACTTGCCCATAGGGATTCATTGGACAGTACTTTCCTATAGGAAATCATTGGAAAGCACTTGCCCATAGAAAATCATTGGAAAGCACTTGCCCATTGAGAAATACAGTTATGCCTCCCACTTTTTTATTTTTGAAGATACAAACAGGAAACTTGGGCACATTGTAGACTGGTTAGGGATAGTTATCTGTCAGAAATTTCAGAAAGATTGGTGCATGCGTTTTGTGGCAATTAATTTTTTAATAAATACCCAGGAATGCCTATAACTTTGTCATTTTTAAAGTTACATACATGAAACTTTGCCACATTGTAGGTGGTACCTTGGGACCTATGTGTGTAAAATTTCAAAAACGTAGGTGCTTGCCTTGTATGGCAATTAATTTTAGAAAAATGGGTAGTAGTGGGGTAAATACATTTACGCCTCCCATTTTTTTATTTTTAAAGATACAAACAGGAAACATGGGCACATTACAGGGAACACTTCACTTGATATGTGTGTAAAATTTCAGAATGATAGGTCCAGGCATTTGGTGGCTACGAATTTTTTAGATTAAAAGTTATTAACCTTTTTTACACAGAGGCTGGGGCTGTCAATTGCACCCTCCCGCCTCCCGGGAAGAAGAAGGAAACACTTTCTCTCATCTCTTTGATCCTTGCACGCTTGGCTGCAACTGAGCTAGTATCCATTACAAAAGGAGAAACAAAGTAGCACTTGGCTCGTGTCTGCTTTGATACTTTCACTCAAGCAGAACGGCTGAGCCTAGGATCACTCTCTCTCGCTGGGATCGTTACAGGAGAAATTTTCTACAGTCTTCAAAGTGGTGTGTGCAGACACCTTGCCACCACATGCCTGGACCTATCATTCTGAAATTTTACACACATATCAAGTGAAGTGTTCCCTGTAATGTGCCCATGTTTCCTGTTTGTATCTTTAAAAATAAAAAAATGGGAGGCGTAAATGTATTTACCCCACTACTAACCATTTTTCTAAAATTAATTGCCATACAAGGCAAGCACCTACGTTTTTGAAATTTTACACACATAGATCCCAAGGTACCACCTACAATTTGGCAAAGTTTCATGTATGTAACTTTAAAAATGACAAAGTTATAGGCATTCCTGGGTATTTATTAAAAAATTAATTGCCACAAAACGCATGCACCAATCTTTCTGAAATTTCTCACAGATAACTATCCCTAACCAGTCTACAATGTGCCCAAGTTTCCTGTTTGTATCTTCAAAAATAAAAAAGTGGGAGGCATAACTGTATTTCTCAATGGGCAAGTGCTTTCCAATGATTTTCTATGGGCAAGTGCTTTCCAATGATTTCCTATAGGAAAGTACTGTCCAATGAATCCCTATGGGCAAGTACTGTCCAATGAATCCCTATGGGCAAGTGCTGTCCAATGAATCCCTCATTGTTTCAAAAATTAATTGCCACACAATACAAGCACCTACGTTTCTGAAATTTTACACACATGGGTCCCAAGGTACCGCCTACAATGTGGCAAAGTTTCATGTGTGTAACTTTACAAATGACAAAGTTATAGGCATTCCTGGGTATTTATTAAAAAATTAATTGCCACACAAGGCAAGCACCTATGTTTCTGAAATTTCACACACATAGGTCCCAAGGTACCACCTACAATGTGGCAAAGTTTCATGTGTGTAACTTTAAAAATGACAAAGTTATAGGTGTTTCTTTCCTCATTGTTTCAAAAATTAATTGCCACACAAGGCAAGCTCCAATGTTTCTGAAATTTCACACACATATCAAGGCAAGTGGTACCTGTAATGTGCCCAAGTTTCCTGTTTGTATCTTCAAAAATAAAAAAATGGGAGGCGTAAATGTATTTACCCCACTACTACCCATTTTTCTAAAATTAATTGCCACACAAGGCAAGCACCTAAGTTTCTGAAATTTCTCACAGATAGGTCCCAAGGTACCACCTACAATGTGGCAAAGTTTCATGTTTGTAACTTTAAAAATGACAAAGTTATAGGCATTTCTGGGTATTTATTAAACAATTAATTGCCACAAAACGCATGCACCAATCTTTCTGAAATTTCTCACAGATAACTATCCCTAACCATTGTATAATGTGCCCAAGTTTCATCCTTATATCTTTAAAAATGAAAAAGTTATAGGCGTTTTTGTAAAACAATACTTGGCTATGGGAAAAAGCATTCAAAATGGCGTCCGATCCGGATCGGACATCCGGTCCGATCCGATCCGACCATCCTCCGATCCGATCCGATCCGATCCGACCCCCCAGGTCCGATTCCGATCCGCTATCCGATCCGATCCGGGGGGTCAGTGCACATCCCTACTTGTTATCATATGCTGTCATTTCTCAGATTCTAAAAGAGAAGCAACTACTCTCCAATTATCTGACTGTTTTTAAAGGTTTTTTTTATTATTATTTCTTCCCTGCAATCTGTTCTTTGGTTTCACTAGCCTCTCATTCACCACAGTTCCCTGGGAAACCACACACACCCCTCCATGACCCCTCAATATGACAAGAGCCATTTACCCATCCCTTTCATGACTACCAAAGGTAGAATAGATGGGTTGCTACCATTTTGTTTTGACTGACCCTGTTCTTCTGTCTTGAGAAGAAGCCTGACACTCACAAAAAGATAACAGATGGTAGCAGATGGAGGTTTTTCCTCATATGAAGTTAAGGAAGAAGAAAGAGTCACCTGCTACATTTCTATGCAGTAGGCTCAGACTTCTGGTAAACAATCAAACAAACAAAGCCAGAATGACAGGGCCAGCTCTACCATTAGGTAGAATTTCTGTTTTGTTTTGTTATTTTAGAATGAAGCTTTCCATGTTGCTGCACTTCCTGGAATATCCAAAAAAGGACTTGAGGTCTTTTCATGAGCATTCCAGTAAGTTTGCTGGTTCTGAGATTGCTTGAGCATCTTTCAAAGACGGAGACTAAGGGCTCTTTCCTTCAAAGACACATCCAATCATGTGGCCAGGAATTTAACTGGAATTCCCATGAAAGGATTTCAATTCCATTTATAGATATTCCAGGAAGTACAGCAGCACAGAAGGCTTTATTCTAAAAACAACAACAACAACAAAAGAAACACCCTTACAATGCTCTCTAAGGCCTCTTCTACACCAAGCAGGATACTACACTACGAAAGCAGTATATAAAAAGCAGGAGCCACACTACTGCTTTATAGTGGTATTGATGTGCACTGACAACTATTGGGTCCCGTTGGCGCATACCATATACCGCTTTCATATTGCTATATCCTACTTGATGTGGCTCTTGCCTTTTATATACCACTTTCATGGTGCAATAATCCTGCTTGGTGTAGATGAGGCCTAAGTTACCAGTATGCATAATGCGCCACCCACTACTAAAATTCAGAAGTTGAAAATTGGGTTGCGGGGGGTGTATATCTGTGGAATGTGCTTGCTCCACGAGTGCCAGTCCAAAGTGAAAGCTGCTTACCAGATTGAAAGAAATCTGGACTCATTTGAGACAGTTGTGGATGTCTCCAACACCCCTAATCTTAAAACATGACGCCCATTTTGGTACAACCTGACTATGCTGCCCCTAACTTGGGCTCACCAGCCCAGCAAGTATAACGCACCCTCCCAGGGTCCTGGGCCAAGGATGCTGGTAAATATACTGAGGTTTGCAAACCTAGTCTAATCTCCTGCCTAAAGGTACCTACAAATCAATCACAACCTTCATTACATACTCAACCAAGTATCAGTTGTGTAGCAGCAAAATAAACAAATAAATCATGTCATGCTGCTTGCAGGTCAAGAATCATTGAGTTCTTATTCATTTGTTTTATTGAATTTATTTCCCACCTTATAATCCCCTTGAGACCCTCAAGGCCCTTCACAGAAAAACAAGATTAAAATCGTAATTTTAATTTAAAATAAAATAAAACCATCTCGTAAAATAAGCATGGTGTATCTCATAACTTGAATAAAAATGACAGCAATGAAATTGATAGCAAGTGTTCCTCAAAGTTTAACTTTTATATATAGTAAAAATGATAAGAACATAACGTTCTTCATTAGTTATTGAGTGAAAAATAGAAGCTACCCACTCATCTTTTTTTATTTTTTTAAATGTCATACAGCCCAGTTCTAAGAATGTTTACTCAGTACTTACAGTGCAGACTTATATGTGTCTACTCAGCCAGTTCCATTCTGTTTGATGAAAACAACAACCCTACAATTCCCAGCTTGCCCCTACCAGCCATTTTGGATAGGGAATGCTGAAAGTTGTAGGCCTTTTTTTCTGCATAAGATCGCACCCTTAATCACATTTGTGGCCTTCTCCAGCCCTCTACTTGATCAATGCAATGCCCATGTTCTATTACTAAACTGTAGCCATTTCCATGGATCTGATCAATTTCTCAAGGATATATACAGAGCCTCTTCCTGCATAAGCTTTCTGACTTCTAATCTCAAAATGTCAACATTTATTTCCTTCATTCATAAGCAAGCAACACAATTTGGGGCAACTAATTATGATGGGCAAATTGCTCTTTCCAACAGACTCCCTCTCTCCACTATATACTCAAACCACTCCCTGTTCTTTAAAGACTTTCACTTTTTAAAGTTCAGTTACTCACAATTATACTTAGATGCTCCCTAATTGACAATAACCACCAGCAACTACACCTCTGCTACTGCTCTGTGAACTATGACAACCCACTCTCATTCAACAATAATTGTACTCATAATTTGCCTGAATTTGGTTTCCCGTCAAAATCTCCTTGTTTCTTTGCATTGAAGACAAAATAATGGACCCAGCCATCTTTTTGCAGTTGCTGCTTCTATGTAGATCTACCAAGGCTCTCTCTCTGGCTGCATTCGGACAACACATTAAGCAACTGAAGGGGGGGAACAATAGTCAGTTGTGTTGCTTATTGTGTTGTGTGGAGGGTAACCCGCTGCTCACAAACTACTGACGGTATGCTATTCTGCCCAAATAAGCAACTGAGAGAAACAACTGGCTTGCAAGTTGTTTAGCTCGAAGCCAGTTGTTTAAAGTGTTGTTTAGAGATGTGAGTGTGTTAATGGCATGTGGTGAGTGGGTTAAAACACAAGCCCATAGAGGCAGGCAGTAAGAGCGATGAAAGTGGCTGCTGCCACTCTGCTACAACTGGCACAACTTGCAGACGCTGCTGGGATAGAACTGGGAGGACTGAGGGAGGAGGGAGGGTGGGGAAAGGGGTGGGGGCTATGTCAATCAAATGCTGGGTTGACTATTAGTCCACTCAACACCAGCCCCAACCACCTACAGTTGTGTAGGAATATGTTGTGTGGGGAGTACCCACAAAATAACCAACTGTGAATGAATACTTAACCCACCATTGACTAATGTGTTGTCTGAATGCAGCCTCTCTCTCTCTCTCTCTCTCTCTCTCTCTGTGTGTGTGTGTGTGTGTGTGTCTCTCTCACACACACATACACACAAATAAACTGAAACAGGCTCGGCCTGTTATATGTCTTTATGAGCAGCTTCATCCAGAGAAAACAGCATGTGATGCTTTGGAGTATGTGGACAAACACAAGTTGTTGTTAAATGGAACCTCACATAGAGGTTTAACTTACCCTAAGATAATCAATAAGGCATTCCCTCTAATAAAAAAAGGGAACACAATAATAACTACATATTACACTTAATGTGCAGCGATTGGTCACCTTCCACCAGGAAGAGGGTGGGGGTGGTTCCAGGACCTGTCCAGAAATCCTGAGCTCCCTCCTCAGTATCGGGATTACTTGATGCCACCTGGGGTGGGGAAAGTGTGTGGTTGAGAAGAGAGGCGGCACCAACCCAGTGCTATGAAGACCACACCTTGAATACTTTTCTTTAAAAAACACAAAGAAACAAACAACTCATTCAAAATGTACAATGTGAAAGGTTATCAAGTGTTTTGAGAATGATGTCATTTGATTAATGATGATCACCAGTGTGTGTGGCAGGAGTGGGGGAGGGGACCTTCCAGAAAAAGAGTAAGTGATCTCATATTTTATTTTTCTTAGACAAACAACCTGCCTTCCCCAGAGACCATTGTACCTATATTAATGTATTCAAATCAGTGATAAAGTATGAAAAAAATAGAAGCTATGGGCACTTGTGGGAAGCAATCCATTGTTTTTATACTTATCCAACTTTCAAATTTTGAAAGCTTAAAGTGGATATATTTGTTTCATTGTAGCCTCATTTTTAATAATCCACAAAAGTGCTCCCTTGCATGTTTTTCTCTCTCTCCCTTCAACAAGAATACAGGAAATGAATTTTAAAAGTATTAATAAAGCTTTAAATATGTGTAGCGCCCCAAGCTGTGACCTTTAGATGGTAGAGCATGTCAGTGGTTTCCTCCATCAAAAGTCTACAGCATGTCAGCGTTGCTAGTGAAGGAGAGAGATGAAAGGAAATAAGATTAAGATAACAAAATCAAATGATGGGCTGCTGAAGAAGCTTAATTTCACTTGGAAATCAATGTTAAGTCCTCTCCTTTTGCACACAGAAAATATTTTGCATGCACAGAGAAAGGAAATATGAACTTCACAATGGAACATGATTTAAAGATAATGTAATAGAAGATTTGGAAAGTATATCACTTTGGTACCAAATCCTGGATCAGCCATATTTGATTATTAATTCTCACTTACATTCTTGTCTTTGTTCTGTGTTGGAACCCACCTGGTTTCCAATCTGTAAAGTGACTAAACCTGATCAGTTTGCTAAATCATGTGCCTGAAGGGTCATGATAGAAGCAAAGTGATTTCAAGGAAGAGTATCTTTGTCCCATAGGCATGCCGCCGTCATCAGGAGCTGCCCCTGAACTTTTCAGCATGTAGCTCCCTTCTTTGCTGAGGGAACTGCACTGGCTGCCTATTCGCTACCAGGCCAGGTTTAAGGTTCTAGTACTAATATACAAGGCCCTAAACTACTTGGGACCTCGATATCTGAAAGAGTGTCTTCTTTCTCACCAATCTACCTGGCCACTGAGGTCATGTTCCTGGTGGTTCTACATGGACCTATGGTCCAATTGGAGTACACCAGGAGAAGAGACTTCAGTATGGTGGCCCCCTCCCTATGGAACACTCTGCCTTTGGAGGTCAGGCAGGCATCAATATTGTATTGTTTTTGGCGTCTCCTGAAAACATTATTGTTTCAAGAATGACTAGGCATGGTTCAATCTGTATCTTGTTCTTTTAAAATGATTTAATGTTGTTTTTATTTTGTTTTTATTATTTTATTCTATTTGTTCACCACTATGAAATCTTTGGATAGGGAGTGGTATATAAATATTGGAAATAAATAAGTAATCACTAAATAATTTAAAACATGCTCATCAGACCTGAGCAAAATATATCAGAAACATGATCTCTATAGTCCTTATGACACCCCTGATGTTTACTTAAAAAAACAAGAAAAGCCCTGCTAGATCAGGGATGCCTACAGTTGAGGGCCCAATAGGTTGGTTGTTGTTTTTTCTGAAGATGCAGCACGTTTGGAGGAGCCTAAGTTGGTTTAGGGCTGTTCAGTGTGTGGAAACTGTGTCTGATCAAAGAGCCCTGCTATTTCAGACCAAAGGTCCCTGCGGACCATCATACCCAATCCAAGAGTGGCCCAAGCAGATGCAATAAGAGGCACAATTGGAACTAGCCAGTCCTGTGAACCTGACTGTTTCATTCAGCTGAGTGTGTCCTATAAACAACACTGCGCCCCTGCGCAACCACGACGGGGTAACTAGGCCGTATAGACTAGGCTGACCAGATAAAATCCAGGTCAGGGCTCCTGTAACTTTAACAGTTGTAGAGAAAAGGGAATTTCAGCCAGTGTCATTTGCATGCAATTAGTTCCTGGTGAAATTCCCTCTTCATCACAACTGTTAAAGTTGCAGGAGCCCTGCCTTCTAGTATAGTGCATTCACCTTTAACTGTTGTGATGAAGAGGGAATTTCACCAGGAACTAATTGCATACAAATGACACTGGCTGAAATTCCCTTTTCTCTACAACTGTTAAAGTGACATGAGCCCTGACCTGGATTTTATCTGGTCACCCTAGTATAGACACTCCCAGGGCATGAGCTGAAGGGTCTGTTAAATTCATCAGCTCAGCTAGGTAGCAGTGTCCCACTTCCTCTTCACATATTCAATGGATTTATGAGATATTTTGCCTGCATAAGGCTATGGAAGACCCTGAATCTTCTTCAGATCCAGGAATCTTTATACAACTTCTATATGCAAAAACTGATCCTCTCACGAGGAAAACATTTTAGAGGTTATTTTCATTCCTATGTGTGCATCTTTGTGGGTATGGACTGGCTTTTTTCAAACATTCAGAAGATAAATTCCCCAATAAATATTTATTCCTTTTAAGTCTTTAAATAATCCTTTTTTTTCCTGGCATAGTGCTCTAATGAGGCAAAGCAAAGAGTACTGACCTTCTTTCTAAATGGGCTTCTAAAGCAGTTTGCAAATTTTACTTGAAATCTGTCTGGGATTATTTTTTTATTCAAAGCTCACAAATTTGTATATAGCAGCAACTACCAGGAGAAAGGAGTGTGTAAACTGATATAAAAACAAATAACTGTTGGTTTAAATATCATTTACTCTTTCTGTAAAGGATGTGTTCTAATGAACAGTACTGGTGGCATGCGCTCCGACCACACCTTGAAGGTTTTAGACAGCCAGATTCCAAAAATGCATATAGGAAGGAGGAAAGTTATTGCTACCAAGGCTTGTTCTACTGTGAAAAAGGGGTATAGTAAGTCCATCATGTGGGTTAGAGATTTTGACTTAAGAATCAATAGCTGGATAATATTTCCTCTGGAAATGCTGGGCTAAATTACATATTTATTTATTTATTTATTTATTTTATTCCATTTATATACCGCCCCATAGCCGAAGCTCTCTGGGCAGTTTACAAAAATTAAAAACATTGAACAATTAAAACACCAATATACAAAATTTTAAAGCATAAAGCATAAAAACAAGTTAAAATTACAATATCCTTCTGGGTATATATATACACATATATATCTCAGACTGACTGATAGAATGGAAGGCAGAGTTTCTCTTATTTGCTCAACTGAAATATGAATACCAGTTGCCTGCCAGGGCCCACAGTTACAGCGCCTCATCCACACTATGCAAGATATTGCACTATGAAAGTGGTATGGAAGCGGTATATAAAAGGTAGGAGCTTTATAGCGGATTGAAGTGCACTGACAACTTTTGGGGCCCATTTACACATAGCATATACCACTTTCATACCACTATATCCTGCTTGGTGTGGCTCCTGCTTTTTATATACCACTTTCATTCCATTTTCATAGTGCAATATCCTGCTTGGGGTAGAGGAGGCCATTATCTTCATGTAAAACTTCTGCTTATAGCAGTCTACACGTATGGCTCTTCAAACTAAAGTGCTCCAATTGGGGAGTTCTGATGCTTGAAAACCAGTTTAACCCCACCCCCACCCCATTACTAAAAGCTGATGGCATTGAAAGAATGTCCATCTCATGGTCCCATCCTTGCTCTCCTTCCAGGCACAGTAGTTGGAAAGATCTTGGTAAAATGTGCCCTACAACTAGAAGATGGACTTGTCAGCTACTGGAGCTCATTCTATCCCTCCCCCTTCCATCAGTGTTTAGAGAAATGAAAACAAAAGACCCTATTTTTTGAGACATACTTTCTGCTTTTTCAAAGCTGATTTCCAAACAAAGGCTTGTGCAGAGTCCAGTTTCAGTTCTGGATACTGTGGAGAAAATCCATTTTGCCTTGGGAAGCCAAAGAAACTGAGAAAAACTGAAATTGATAGATTCATCCATCTGTACCTCTACCTGGATCTTGAAGGAAAACTTTACAACTTGATGAGCTTGATTGCATAAATAGCCTTAATCCCCCTTCCTAGTAGAGTTGTGACAGCATTGATACACTCAGGGATCAAGCTGATAGTAAATGACTACTAGTGTTATGGTAAGTAATCAGTATTTATAGTAAATCAGGAGCAGAGGATGAGGTTTATTATCACAAGTTATCCCAGATCACTTTGTTATCATGTTTGGATTTACAAAAATAAAGCACTTATCACATCCATAGTATAAGTGCAATGAACAACATTCCTCTTAGTAAATTGCTTTTATTGTCCCAGTAGAACATTTATGTTAAGGTGTTTATGCTGTAACATGTTTTTATCATTCACTAGTTTTGCTGCTATTAGTTTTATTGTTTGGGTTTTTTCACTTTTTGTTTGCTGTAAACTGTAAAAATAATTTTCATTGGTGTTTTCGTGTTTTAAAAAATACAGCTGTGAACTACAATTTTATGATTGATTTACATAATTTGCATGCAATTTTAATACATCCATGGCCAACATTTTTAACATGGTTATGAGTCACGTAATATAACTTAGTCTGGAGAATTGTGTGTTATCAGCACAGGATCACCTTCTGTCAAAACACTGTTCTTTCCCTTTGTGTTTCTGAATCCATGAATACTCTTTCACTACTCAGTAGCTGCTCCAAAATGTTATATTCTTGTGTCTGAGAGAATGCAATGTAAATGTTCTAGAATTGTGCCTCCTTATGGGCCCATGCAGATAATTAATCAATTGTAGGGAACTGCATTAGCTTGAGGCAGCTTGGCTAGGCCAACATGTGTCAAAAAAAGTGTTCACTTTAAAAATATTGTGAGGAAGCCTTACACCAATTAGTGACATGAATACAATTTAAAAGAAGAAATATAGTATAGGGATGTGCATTTGCTTCATATCAAAACTGAAGGCAACAGGACATTTTCAGTTCAATTTTAATCCATTCTGAGTTAATGCATTGCAGAACGGATAGGTAAGAATGTCTTTGCTTTTCATTAGTATTGCCTAGCCTGATGAAGAGTTCTAAAGGATGTGGATGCTTGCACAATCTTTTGGTAGATCTTAATCAGGTATTGTCCAACTCTGGTTTTTTGGTGGGAAGTTCTTGCTGCTTTCTGTCTCATTAAAGTTTTCAGTAGTTGTCTCACCATTTGGGGAAAATGGAAACAAAATAATAATGTCTAGATGCTTCATTGATCACATTTATATTCTACCCTTCTGTCAAAGAGCTCGGAGGAGTATATCTGTCTCCCCCTTCTCATTCATTTTCATGAATCAGCAGTGGGGAGAGAGAGAGAGAGAGAGCAGAAGTCAACCATTGGGATCCAAACCAATTGAATCATTTCATTAGTGCAAATGATGACGCACTTGTGGAAACTAGGTTCTGAACTATGTGCAAGCGAAGAACCCAAGTAAAGTTAGATTTGCACAAGCATGGTTGCTCATCACTTTGTGCAAAGAATTGCACACAACTCTTGCGCAACCTGTTGTGAAGCCAGTTGCACATTCTGCTTGTGCAACCAGTTGTGCCACCGCTTGTGAAATGGAAAGATTCAGCAGACCTCCGCTAGCGTACTTTGTGTTTTGTGGAATGTCACTGTTGGATACTCTGTGTCCAACTTTCTATCTTAGGGTGGACAAATCTTTCAGTCTTGGGCCTCATCTACACCAAGCAGGATATTGCACTATGAAAGCAGTATGAAAGCAGTACATAACAGGCAGGAGCCACACTAAGCAGGATATAGCAGAATTGAAGTGCCCTGACAACTGCCGGGGCCCATTGACACATACCATATACCACTTTCATACTGATATATCCTGCTTGGTGTGGCTCCTGCCTTTTATGTACCACTTTCATACCACTTTCATAGTGCAATATCCTACTTGGTGTAGATGAGACCTTGGTCTTGCTGAGTTTGACAGATTTTTAAGGCCAAGCCCATTCCAGCCTTTTGCTGCATGAACTTGTGATATAAATAAATAAGGGAATGTTTATATATTTTTGTTCTCTGTTGTTTGCATTTCTGTGCATTTTTTTAAATGTAAGCATTTCTTCAAGTGTTTTACATTGCTGTAATGCGGTTTTGTGTATACCTTTCTCAAGCATATGCATTGTGTGCACACTTCTCCCTAATATAAGCCCTTCCCCCGCTTCCTGCATGCATGGCTGTGGGGAGGCAATTGTGGGAGGGGCCTGGAGGGGAGACATGCCCACAAGCCATTGGCTGCTGCACATTGGCATCACTGGCTGGAGGTGGAGTGAGACAGCCTTTATTAGGTGGCCCTGCCCACACCCCAGCCTCTTCAATTTTGCGGCTCCCTCCCTTTATGCAGTGCTGGTCATCCTTTCGGGGGCCAAGTAGGAATTTTTGGCACATAGTCCAATTGGCTGGGGATGGGTGTCTTTTTGCCTGCTCCACACTGTAATTCGGGAGAGAGTGTTTTAGGTAATGGATGATACAGGTGAATTTGGTCGCATTTGTTAGGCAGGTAGGGCGGCCACATTTAGAGGAAAGGGACAGTGAACATTGTGTGGCACTGTTCATGGTGACAGGTGATGCCTGAGGCCTTCCACTGAGGGTTATGTGGCTTTAGAGGGGAGATAAGGATTACCTGTTAGAGTGACCCATGCTGCTCCAACCGGTGTTTTGAGGCCCGGGGGGGTGGTATGGAGAAGGTCTACCCTCCCCTGAAGCAGTATGTCTCAGAGTGCAATCGGCTGACGCCACTCAGTAGACATAGAATGTTTTGCTCATTACCACGCCTTGCTAGTTGGGAGCGTAGCTTAGGGCCCGCCCAGTCTCCCTTTGCAGATCATTACTAAATGTGGCCCGAATTTGAAACCATATGCAATTGTCTCATCTCTTTATTTCATACCCTCTCACTGCAAGTGCATTTGGGGCTCATTTTTTCTTAAGATGAGCTGCAGCTAAAAGCTCGAGAAAATGCATATTATGGTACGCAACTGAGGACTGAGCCAAACTGCGCTTTGAAGTAATTTCAGTGAGGTGAATCATCCCTGGTTCTCCTATCCCCAGTATATACATCACAAAATCATAGTTTACAGCTGTTTTTTTAAAAAAAATCACAGTTAGGATCCAAGTTGAAATCATAGTTAAAAGTGGTCCTTTTTAAATATAAACCACCTTGAAAATTAGTTTAGCAATTTGCAGCAGACATAAAGTAAAAAAAATCCAATAAAATAGGGATGCAGGTATCCGGGAATGAGAACAGAGATGGATGAAACTGGGCAGTATGCTAACGAATTAAAGACTCAGGCAGTCTTTTCATTTAGTTGTGCTGAAGACCAGTCTCAGGTGAAGGATTAATTAAATATGAAAGGCTTGTCATGAATATTTCTTCAAAAAATTCTACAAGTTAGTGAATTTCCACCATATATCTTCAGTAAGCATATGAATATCCATTATCTAAGCATTATTATTAGGGAGGGGATGCGCCTCACCAAAAATCTGGGGGTCAGACAGACCTCCGAAATCACAATGCAGTTAGGGGGCAGTTTCAAAACTGTCAGAAACCCCCAGCGCAGTTAGAAGATCATTCAGAGCCCTGTATTCAGATCATTTAGAGCCTCTGAAGGGATCCAAAGTGTTTTTAGGTGACGTGAGGGCTCATTTTATATTGATGGACAACTAACTGAACACTTCCATATTTGGAAGACACTGTCGCTGAGGGGTGAAGGAGAGGGGTAACTTTGCAATTGACATCTGTAGCAAATCAATAGCCACAGTCTCCTCCCTGTCCCTCCTCCACTGCTGGAGGAGATTCGACAAATTAGCAGTCTTTTAGAATTTAAGAGAGCCCTGAGGACTGCTCTATTCTGGCAGGCCTACCCAGTTGAATTTTAAGATGTTTTTTTTAAAATAATGTAATTGTTTTTATCTGTTTTAATGGTTTATTTATGATTTTTATATTTATATTTATTGTTGTTCCCCGCCTCGACCTGAATGGAGCAGCAGGTTAGAAATAAAATGAATAAAAACATAAAATCAAATGTTACTTAGGGGGAGGGATTGCAATTATATAAAAGAAAGAGTCTATAGCACTGCTCTTTCACAATGCAGCTGAGGCTGACTGAACGCCTCAGAAATGGGAAAGTGCCATCTGCTTTCCCTAGCGCCTTACTACCAGGGGGCATTTTGAAGCCCCCTCTGCCCTTGCCCCACTGGTCCAGCATGGCCTGCCTCTGGGCATGGAGAGGGGACGTGAGCTTTGCCCACTGCACTGCCGCTGTGGCCAGCCTGACAATGATCACTGGCTTGAAGGGGGAGCAGCCTCTTAAGATCTAGCATACCTGGGATCCTTTACCACCAAAGAAAAATGATCCCAGGTGCTAGACTTGCAATTTGAAGGAGAGGGTTTGGGTGAAGCCTCAAGACCACCCACACCTGACCTCTTCTCCTGTACTTCAGGACCACCACCAGCAGCAGCAGCAGCAGAGAAAAGGTTGTGCCTAATTTTGGGTGGGGAGTAGGGTGACCAGATAAAATCCAGGTCAGGACTCATGTAACTTTAACAGTTGTAGAGAAAAGGGAATTCCAGCCAGTGTCATTTGTATGCAATTAGTTCCTGGTGAAATTCCCTCTTCATCATAACAGTTAAAGTTGCAGGGGCCCTGCCTTCTTTTGTATATGGTCACTCTAGTATAGTGCCTGGTATCTGGTCACCCTAGTGGGGAGGGGACTAGAAGAAACATTTCTCCCTCTCCCATCACGGCCAGAGCCAGCTAACTTTGCTGGGTTTTCTTTTCTCTGTGTCCACGCTCCCCTTTGTGTGTCATTGTGTGTGTGTTCTTGTTCCACACATGGAGATAGGGGACTTCGATATTTGTAGGAGGTTTCTAGTTTCTGAAACTTCTGCAAGCTCTCTTGAGAGAAGATAACATGCATCTGAAGTGTGTTGGGTGAGGGGATGGTTGGAGAGGTGAAAATTTTAAAATCAGGGGATGAAGGGATCTGCTTCAAACTTAGTATGGCTAAAGCATTACTGAAGAGCTATCAGGGTGCCAAGTTTCATCTCCATATATTTAGAAATGATGGAGATGTAAGCATTTTTGTTAATTCTCATTGACATTAGCGTGATTACCGGAAAACAGAGTGGTTTTCTGAAGGGGAAACTGACAATGCGAGGAGATGGACCCCCTCTGAAAATCGGAGAGAAGCACCTCATCGATGCTCTGCCCTGAAGTTCAGGGAGAAGCAGACCCAGTCTGCACACTGCTAAAGTTTATCTATTTCCTTTCCCCATTTGAGTTTGAAATTGCAAATCCAAGCTGGTGCATTTTTAACATTGGTGATCGGTGGACTTTGGTCAGTTAATAATAAAGACCTTTCCCCACCCTGCCCGCTGGGATGGGGAGAGGAGATTGCGGGCGAGGATGGGGAGAGGTGACGTGGGGGGCCACCATAGGCTGGCCCAGGGTGGTGCCACCGGAGATAGGAGGGGTCTGTGGCTATTTAAGGGGGACCAGGACCCCTCCAAATCTCCGCTGTGTGCTGCGCAGCTCGCAGCGAAGCAGAGCTGAACAGCACTGACGAGAAGCGGAGGAGGAAGAAGAGAGACTTACCAGAGAAGCGTCTCGAGGCTTCAAGAGGAGTCAGCTGGGCAACACAGTGAGCGGGAAGGAGCAGCTTGAAGAGGCTTCCCGCTGCGCTTCCGCGGCAGCTGGCCGCTCAGCAGCGGCCGCTCGAGGCGGCTAGAGAGACGGCGGTGCTGCTACGGCGCCAGCAGCACCACAGCATGTGTGCAGGGCCTTGGAAGCGGCCGAAGAGTCCGCAGAGAAGGAAGCCACCGGATATCCCGCCTCCACATACAGCGCGGCTGCAGCTAGAGGCAGGGAACTGCCGAAGATCAGCAGGAGGGCTGCCCTGAAAAGAAGCCGGCTGCAGAGGAGGACCCCGGCGGCGGCGAGATCAGCAACAAAGCGCTTGCCCTGCTGCTGGGAGCTGCACAAGGCAGCGCAATCCGGCTGGAGACAGGGGCAATCAGGCGGCAAGAAGGAAGGAGCAACTCCATAAGAGCCTTCTGCGACAGGACAGCGGCAACGGAAGGCGGCTGCTACGGATTACTTCCCCCCCAGGCTGTGCCTTTCAGGTTTTGGGTAGCTGGGGGGGGGGGGGGGCGTTAATAGGCTGTTCCTACCCAATTTAAACGTTGCTGGGGAACATCTGAAATACAGCAGGCGGGAAATTTTCCTTGGGGAGGGGGGTTTGGAGACCCCCCCCTTTGGTTCTTATTCATAATACCTAATTTACTCATACATACCTGTTTTCTAAGTGGGAATTTAGAGCAGTGTTAACTATACAGGGGAGTGGCTGAGACTCAGGGTTCTCTGCCTTGTTGTATAGCTCAGCAGGGTCAGCCCTGGTCAGGTTTTGGATGGGAGACTGCACTGGAAAAAGCAGCTTTATGGGCTATTTGTTTTAGCAGTTGATATTTGTTATTGGGACCCGGGCCTACGCCTCAAGGTGAGCTGCAGTCACATTATACCACACGGTGTCGCATGCAGCAGGGTTTGTTCCCGCTCAATGGGGCTTCTCACCATGGTTCACCAACATGGGAATGCAAACAGGTAACATAGCTCAGCCATTTTGGTCACCACACACACTCATTCCCCCAAGCATTCCTACTGCCAGCCTTTCGCATTATGCCCATTCACCCTGATGTTTTTAATTTATTAGGCTTTTTGCTTCCAAGGGCAATTCTATGTGGATCGTGCCCTACCCATGGGATGCTCTTTTCTTGCGCAATGTTTTAGGCATTCAGCTCCTTTTGGAGTGGGCCCTCAAATGGAGGGCAGGAGCGCGAGATGTCATTAATTATCTTGATGGCTTCCTGTTTTCTGCCCGGCAGGAAGTCCGCATTGCAAGTACATGATGTCAAAATTCCACACATTATGCGAGGAGTTTAGGGTACCTCTGGCTCATGGGAACACGGAGGGCCCATCTTCTGTGCTTAAGTTTTTTGGGCATCGATTTGGATCCTAACTCGCAATGCTGTCATTTGCCAATGGATAAACTAGGTATATTGTGCAGTAAACTTCTGAACATTTTAGGCAATAAAAGGTGTCGTAGAGGAAATTGTAAGAAGTACTGGGTCATCTTAATTTCGCCTGCAGGGTCATCGCCCCTGGAAGGGCCTTTTTACGACACCTTTGTTGGGCTATGTCAGGCTTGCGCAAGCCGCATCATCGCATTAGGGTTTCACAGGCCATGCGAGCCGATATTGCTGTATGGCTAGATTTTCTGGAACATTTCAACAGGGTATCATTTTGGAAGCAAGAACTTTTGGTAAAGGCAGACTTACAGGTACTTTTTGACGCATCAGGTTCATGGGGTTTTGGGGTTATCTGGGGAAAGAGATGGTGTGCAGAATAATGGCCCGGAAAATGGTGGTCCGACGGCACATGCCGGCACCTTACATTCCTTGAATTATTCCCTATAGTTGTGGCAGCACATGTGTGGGTGCATGATTTAGCCAACTCCACTGTATTGTTCTGGTGTGACAACCAGGCCACAGTATAGGTAATCAATTCCCTTTCCTCTCATAATCCCCGCGTCATGAACTTGGTAAGAGCCTTTACTCTTCACTGTCTTAAGTTTGACATTCTTTTTCGGGCAAAGCATATTCCGGGGCTGAATAACGATATAGGAGATGCTGTGTCCCGACATCAGGTGCAGAGGTTTCGGGAATTGGCTCCTGGGCCCTCCCAAGGCCGGAGAACATGCCTCCATCCCTTTGGCTCCTTGGAAGGAGGAGAGAGAGCAGGCTATTTGGGCTGTCCTTGGCGCCTAGCACCAGGGCTGCTTATCGAAACGCAGGTATGGAATTTCAGGCATTCCACGGCAAATCAGCTGCAACTTCTGTGGCCCATCCCGGTGGAGCAAGTGCTTCAATTTGTGTACATGCCACACGTAAAGGTTTGTCAACACGCACCATTTCTCATAAGTTGGCAGCTTTAGCTTTTATGGAAAGGCCCGTGGCATGGAGGATAGTACCTCGGATTTCCGGGTACGGAGGGCCCTTAGGGGCTGGGCAAAAACTTCACTTCGTACCCCTGATGCTAGGCTTCCATTATCCTCAGATATCTTACTCGGGCTACGGGCACAGTGGCCGCTACTTTGCCACTCCCGTTATGAATCAGGTTTATTCCACGCAGCAGCATTAACAACCTTTTTGGGGCATTTCGGATATTTGAGGTTTTGGCCTCATCTAAGCTGGATACGTCGTTACGGGCGTTGCAATTCTCTGATTTGCATTTCAAGGGCACAGAGGCCCGTTTGCTTCTGCGATACTCAAAAACTGATCAGAAGGTTTGGGTCGTTGGATTTCTTTATTTCCATCTACCAACGCTGACTTATGCCCTCTGCAGGCTTTATCAGATTTTGTAACTCTGCGTGGCCACAATGCGGCCACAATGCACGCCCCTCACAAAATACCAATTTTGGGCAATTGCTAGGAGGGCCCTTGATCAAATGGGTCTGCGCGCTGCTATGTTTGGTACCCATTCATTTCGCATCGGTGCGGCGTCCACAGCGGCAGCTTTGGGATTTTCTCCTCCACATATACAGGCGCTAGGCAGATGGCGATCCTCGGCGTTTAAAACTTACGTGGGACACGTAAACGCTTGCTATACGCAGCAGATGCTAATGCTTTCATGTTTATTCTAGATCTGCCAGTGGCTTCTGCACCCGTGCGGGTTTCCGTATGCAGCCACAGTATGGTCTTCTGAGCCAGCAAGCATGCAGCCAACTCCAGCTTTGGATCGCAGCTCGGCTTGAGTCAGCACGCAACCATTCGTTGGCTCGGGAAACGTGGTATGCGGTGGGATGAGCTCATCCCTACCTTGCTGCAGCGGCATTCTGCTCGGTTTCCCCCACAGGTCTTGCTTATTCATTTAGGGGGGAACGACTTGGGCTTAATGAAGGGCAAGGCCCTCATTTTGCAAGCTTTGGCTGATTTTCAGCATATATGACAGGCTGGCCCGGCATACGGATTATATGGTCATGCATCTTGCTTCGGATGAACTGGCGGGTGTCCAGTCATCCCCTTGCTATTTGCACCTTTCCTCGGGTGAACTGGCGGGTGTCCAGTCATCCCCTTGCTATTTGCACCTTGCCTCGGGTGAACTGGCGGGTGTCCAGTCATCCCCTTGCTATTTGCACCTTGCCTCGGATGAACTGGCGGGTGTCCAGTCATCCCCTTGCTATTTGCATCTTGCCTCGGATGAACTGGCGGGTGTCCGGTCATCCCCTTGCTATTTGCACCTTGCCTCGGATGAACTGGCGGGTGTCCGGTCATCCCCTTGCTATTTGCACCTTGCCTCGGATGAACTGGCGGGTGTCCGGTCATCCCCTTGCTATTTGCATCTTGCCTCGGATGAACTGGCGGGTGTCCAGTCATCCCCTTGCTATTGGAAAGGCAAGAAAGCGGGTTAATACTGAGAGGTTTAAGGCCCTAGCGCAGCATGGGGACTTTAGTATTCAACATCCTAACATTAGCCGTTTTCGGAGGGAGCTCTATAGGCGCGACGGGGTTCACCTGTCTCCGCCTGGTAACCAGTTATTTTTAGCAGATATTCAGGAAGGGCTACGTAATGTTCTGCTTCCGGGGGGAGGGGGGGGAGACTGTGTAATGGTTTTGTCTCCCCCTGTGGCGGTAGGAGCGGGCATTTGATATGTTTTTAATGGTGAGCATTCACGGGCACTATTCAAGTGATTGGTAACGCCTGAGGGCCAACCACTGAGAGCCCTGCGGCATCAGTTGGGGGGATAAGGCTTACCTTTGGGGCCAACCCATCTCGTCTACTCGGAGCCCTGCGGCACGAGTGGAGACGACACCGGAAGGCCACCCCCACCTCAGATTGGGGAAGCTCGGGGGGCGGCGAAAAAGCAGGCGCCACTTCCCGGGCTGTGAATGTCTCGCCCGACCTTTTCAATGGCCTGGCTGGCCATGCAAAATGCCCGCTTAGGTTACCTCCCCCCTTTATGCTTGCTTTTCTTGTAAATAAATAAAGTGGCCCTTGTTTAAATCCCAACTCTGTGTCGCCTCTTCATTTCTCATCCTTCGCTCCGCAAAGACCTTTCCCCACCCTGCCCGCTGGGATGGGGAGAGGAGATTGCGGGCGAGGATGGGGAGAGGTGACGTGGGGGGCCACCATAGGCTGGCCCAGGGTGGTGCCACCGGAGATAGGAGGGGTCTGTGGCTATTTAAGGGGGACCAGGACCCCTCCAAATCTCCGCTGTGTGCTGCGCAGCTCCCTCCCGCCCTCCCCTGTTGTCAGTGTGGGTTCGCCGGTCGTCTTTTTGAGGCCAAGTAGGAATTTTTTGCTCACAGTCTAACTTGAGTGTGAGTTTTTTCGCCTACTTCACACTGCAAAAGCAGGATGGGTGATAACTAGGTCAATCTGGCAATTTGGTCACTTTATTGGCGGTAGGAGCGGGCATTTGATATGTTTTTAATGGTGAGCATTCACGGGCACTATTCAAGTGATTGGTAACGCCTGAGGGCCAACCACTGAGAGCCCTGCGGCATCAGTTGGGGGGATAAGGCTTACCTTTGGGGCCAACCCATCTCGTCTACTCGGAGCCCTGCGGCACGAGTGGAGACGACACCGGAAGGCCACCCCCACCTCAGATTGGGGAAGCTCGGGGGCCGGCGAAAAAGCAGGCGCCACTTCCCGGGCTGTGAATGTCTCGCCCGACCCCTTCAATGGCCTGGCTGGCCATGTAAAATGCCCGCTTAGGTTACCTCCCCCCTTTATGCTTGCTTTTCTTGTAAATAAATAAAGTGGCCCTTGTTTAAATCCCAACTCTGTGTTGCCTCTTCATTTCTCATCCTTCGCTCCGCAATGGGAATTCACAGTGTGTGTGTGTACACACAAAAAAAATAGGCAGTGGAACATCAGTTCTCTCAGCAATAACTGAACACAAATGCAGTGTTTAATTCCCCAGATTAGCTGATCATTTAACACCACATATTATCAATTCTGCCTGTGTCACATCATAGACTTGAATGGTTTGATACAGTTTCTTCTGAAGGTTCCATTTATTTTGCTCTGGGTTTCACACAGTGATCATTGGCTGTTTCAGATTGTATCGCTGATCAATTTTCTTCTCACTCAATTTTTCTAGGGATGGAGTATTTGGTTTGCATTGCTGATTTCCAGCTATCTATTTGTACTGCAGCTTGACACACGGCTTTGCATGAAATATACCATGAAGCTCCACTAATATCAAACAATTGATACAACTCCATTGGGATTCGTGTTAGCCAGCATTTCATAATATTTCTTTTGTTCGAGAGAATATGACTCTTTCTTTTTTTTCTTTGCAATTGTCCCACCCCAAATGAAGATCACCTTGATGTGACGGTGCAATCAAGCCAATCATATGCATTCAAGCTTTCACCCTTACGTCACTGGGGCCCTTAAGGCTCCCATTTGTGCAGGGGGAGGAGGAACGCACAATTTATGGAGGCTCTCAAAAATGCACACCTCCCTCTGTTGCGTCAACGGCAGCCGCCGTTGATGCAGGAAGAGGGAAGTGCGCAAGTTTGACACATTGGCAGGAAGCTGTTGAGCACTTGCCAGGTCTCACGAGTGCTCGGGGGACATCCATGTTCACAAGAGGACTACCCGACTGGGTTTGGGGGCGGGTGGACACTGTGGTCCGATGGTCTCCCTGACCCAGTCAGGTCCTTGTGACAACCCCAGTTGTGTGCAGTTGATTGCACAATGGCTTGCAGAGGCATAATGCACAACTAGTTGCCAAGGTGCACATTGGCAAATACTGTTAAAATAACGAACAAAATGTCATGCCTGATTTTGTTCCCTTCAGTGGCAAACTTTAAATTGAGGGCAGCCATGGAGGACACTTCCTCCTTGCAACTCCACTTTGCTCCTCTCCCTAGAACAGTACCAAAATATATATTGTGAAAAAACGCAACATCTAGAGACGTTGTAATATAACTCTTCTTTTAACACTTTAGAGATTCTTATATGCACTTTGCTGTGTTAAAAACTTTCTAATTTGATCATGAGATTTATTTTTCCTTAAAGATCTAGCTGCTTTTACCAAGGGCTGTTTACTTTTTCTACACTCTGCATCAAACCAGGATTTTGTATTGCATTCTGTCTTCTGGTGCCCAGGTATTACCAAAAAGGGCCTTAAGTTTTCTAGCAGGGCCTGGTACAGATTAAGGGTGCTACCTGTCTTTTTTATGAATTCATCTCTTAGCTTCGTCATGGTCTGGTTCCCCAGAGTTTGCTTTATTTCATCTGCCACCATTAGTGTCCACGTAATACGCCTTTCCCCGATGCAGGTACCCTGCATAGAGTGTAGGATAGTGGGCCATTTATTGCTCTTTATGTGGCCTACCTGTGCCACCAATGAGAGATGGTCACTGTCTGCCCAATCCTCTACATGGAATGATTGAATTTTTGAATATAACTGTAGGCTGACCATATGAAAAGGAGGACAGGGCTCATGTAACTTTAACAGTTGTAGAGAAAAGGGAATTTCAGCCAGTGTCATTTGTATGCAATTAGTTCCTGATGAAATTCCCTCTTCATCACACCAGTTAAAGTTGCAGGGGCCCTGCCTTCTTTTGTATATGGTCACTCTAGTATAGTGCCTGCAACTTTAACTGTTGGGATGAAGAGGGAATTTCACCAGGAACTAATTGCATACAAATGACACTGGCTGAAATTTCCCTTTCTCTACAACTGTTCAAGTTACATGAGCCCTGTCCTCCTTTTCATATGGTCAGCCTATATAACTGTTCTGAAGAAATCTGGGACATCATGGCAAAAAAATAGCATGAAGAAGGTGTTTTGGGGTATGCATCATTGTGATGATGGCAAAAAAAAAAATCCTCATGTAGATCTGCCCCAGCTGTAAACAGAGCTGGGTTAATACAATGTTTGTACTTTCTGATTTGCGTCATGAATGCCAGAGGCTTTTCCATGTCTTTCTGTTAGTTGCTATTAACCGTGGCCATCAATTTCCTGCTGTCGCCATATTAAATCCACAGGACAGAAGTTTCAGTGTGACGTCTTGCCGAGAAGGTCACCACCTTATGCCCCATCAAGCTGTTTTCTATGTAATTAGATGAAAGCCATGTCAAGAAAAGCGGCTTTCGAAAAATTTCATGAACAGGAGACAGAAGCCATCTTAGTCTCAGAAATTGATCAGGGGGATGGAAAACTGTGAGGGGAAAGTTAAAACGGGTATTTTGCTCTCTCCTCTGATCAGATGGACAAATTAAATTCTACCATGTCACAGCAAACTATTTGCTGATATTGATTTTCTTGGCCTGACACTTGAGGGGAGAGAAAAGATTCATTTCAAAGGCTCGATTGGAAGAGGTGTAGGGAGCAACATTTGCTTTCCATGGGGTCTGTGAGAGTGCTGGGAGATAATTCTCAGCCCTATGGCTCTCATGTTATGGGGTCCCAGAAAGTTCCAACATATATAGAGATGTTTCATGTCGATGTCACTTTTGCACATCTTCACCGATAAGATATTCATAATTTTCATACAAATCTGTGATTTTTTATGAAGAACATCCAAGAAAATCAGCATATCAATATGCATTTAAGTACATTTAAAATGTACTTTCTCTCATAAAATGCATTTCCAAATGTACTTTGATACATTTTTGAGCCAAGAGCTGAATCAAAATGTTAATACAAGTGTAAAATCTAATGAATATCTAGGATCCAATCTGCATATTAGTCCAGGAGATGAGAAGTTCATATCAGAAATGGCAAAGATCAAATTCATCAGGCATCCCTACTATGGATATATGAGACATTCAGTTTATTTATGCCAGATTTTTTCCCTATTTGTACCTTCCAAACATGGAAGCAAAGTACAATCTGTGGTCAAAACTCAAATTCTTCTGAGCTTGTAATGCTGTTTGCTGGGCCAGGATGAGGAAATGTATACATTTGAAATGGGTACATGAGACTGCATACTTTTGAAAAACAAGAGAAGATTGCATGCTTCTAAATGCACACCCAAATATTTATCCATGTACTTCGTAATTTTCACATAAAAAAAGAGAAGGGGGAAGCATACAATCTGATATGGACATGAATCAGACCGAGCTTCAAGATGAAAGTTGGAGAACCTCAACGAATGTGAGTTTCTCCGATGTTCACATTCCTAACATTATGTCGGTATCTTTAAGAGGAGTGTAACTGTATCCAGAACAGGCTGAACATCTGTTCGGTCAGATGAACCATTATCAACAGCCAGCCCGAGACATTTGGCTATCTAAAGCAGAATCATAGCTAAGTGGCAGAGCACATGCCTTGCAAACAGAAGGTCCGAGGTCCAATCCCCTCCATCTCCAAGTAGGGCTGGGAAAGAATGCTGTGTCTAGCACTGAATAAGCTAATCCAGATTGAAGTAAGAATGTAAGAAATACAAGAAGACCCAGGCTGGATCAGACCAAGGGTCCATCGAGTCTAACATTCTGTTCACACAATGGGCAACCAGCTTCCCACAGGAAACCTACAAGCAGGACATGTGTGCAACAGCACCCTCCCACCTAAGCTCTCCAGCAACTGGCATACATAGTCATACTGCTTCTGATACTGCTGATAGCATATAGCCATCAGAACTAAAGTGAGGTACTATCAGTACTCTGATTAGACCGAATTCTACTCCTTTTTCATTTGACTTAGATGAATCAGTCAAGACCCATTATATGTAGAAGGGGGTGGAGTTGTGCCTGTCAACACACCCCAGCAATGAGGCATGTGGTGGCCATGCCCCCGTTCCTCTACATGTATGACATGCATCGCATCCCTTCTTAGATGCCTTGAATGGGTGGACAGTGGTGGTGAGGCTTCTGGGTCCATAAGTAGCACCACATGACCCTATAGGCCACTCATGTATTCTTTGAACCCATGAGGGGCTTTCTCCGAAGCCCGCTAGTGAAAATGCTGCATCAGTATCTGGATCAGGAATAGCCTAGATGAAAATTGATAACCTCAAGTCCAATCCTGACCAGCTGTGCCAGGTAGGATGGAGTGACTTGCTAGGAGTGGCACCATGACATGGCGGAGAGATAAAGGTATAAATTAGTATCTGAACTGTGCAGAAAGCCTTTTTAAAGTGTTTGTCATAGAAGGTGGTGGGCCTTTGGGTTAGGAACAGAGGAAGCTGCCTTATACTGAGCCAGGCCATTGGTCTATCTAGCCCAATATTGTCAACACTGGCTGGAGGCATCTCTTCAGGGTTTCGAACAGGATTCTTTTCCAACTCTACTTGGAGATGCTGGAGATTGAACCTGCAACTTTCTCCATGCAAACCAGGTCTTCTGCCACTGTGCTACAGTTCTGCTTTAGATATCAAAATGTCTTTAACTGGCTGTTGGTGGTTGTTCAACTTGTCCGGGATGGAGTTGCTCTCCTCCTAAAGGATCAAACTCTCAGCCTTGGAGCGATTACTGATGCAGCTGTCACTGAAAATTCAAGTAGCCTCCATTTCATCTTCCACAAGTTAAGACTGCTGTACCAAAGGGCAGAAATCACAACCAAAATAGTCAAAGAACTGGAGAAAAGGTTACGATGTTGGGGGCTTTTTAGCTTAGAAAAGAAGGCACGGCAAAGGTGTATAATGTTATTCATGGTATGGAGAAAGTGGATAGGGAGAAGTCCCCCCCTTTCTTCCACTCATAATAGTAGAAGTCAGGTCAGCAAATGAAGCTGCATGGTGGGATATTTAGGACAGATAATCAGAGTACTTCTTCACACAACACACAGTTCAACTTTGGAATTTGTTAACAGTGACATAGTGATGGTCAGTAACTTTGGCTGGATCTACACTGCTGCTTTATAGTGGTATTGAAGTGCACTGATAACTGTTGGGGGCCATGGTATATCTACACCAAGCAGGATATAACACTATGAAAGTGGTATGAATGCGGTATATGGAATGTGTCAAGGGCCCAAAGAGTTGTCAGTGCACTTCAAAATCAATACCACTATAAAGCAGTAGTGTAGATCCTGGCTTCATATACCGCTTTCATACCACTTTCATAGTGCTATATCCTGCTTGGTGTAGATCTGGCCAATGGTTTGAAAAAAACAATTAGACACATTCCTGGAGGATAAGGCTCTCAACCCTCTACTAGTGGGTTTTATTCTACCCACAAGTTGAAATGCAATATGCTTCTAAATAGAGATGTGTATCATATTGTTAAAATGTACGATGACAATACGATAAGGTCATTATCGTGCATGAGTTTAACAATAACGATACGATAGAAAAACCTACGATAATCATCAGAAACGATAATTTTCAGGTGATTTTATCATTTTAATGGACTGCTATATAAATGTACCTATACCTTCTGTATTTTAAAAGTTAGAGGCTTGAAACTTGGTCACAGTGCTTATGGGGTATGCTTAAGTATGTGTATGAAATTTGAGATCGATCCCTCCAACCCTTGATTTTATATAATTTTTTAAAAGATCGTTTCCGTTCTGACAGGTCTGAATGAACGCATGTGGTGAGTTGTCATTGTGATCTGTCAGAACTGAAACAATCTAATAAATTCATATAAAATCGAGGGTTGGAAGTATCGATCTCAAATTTCATACACATACTTAGGCATACGCCATAAGCACTGTGACCAAGTTTCAAGCCTCTAACTTTTAAAACAAAGAAGTTATAGGCATTTTTTTCTTTAAAAATAGGGCTGCAAAAAATATCATTTTTTCACAATAATTATCATGAAGACGATACGGTTCACCTACGATATGAATGAAGATGATATTTTTTTTGGTCTAAAATGATGATAACGATAAATAATGATATTTTTTGGTGTGCACACCCCTACTTCTAAATACCAGTTCCTGGGGAACACTTGTTAAAAAATGTCATTGACCTTGTGACCTACTCATGGGCGTCTTGTAGGTATTTGGTTGGCAACCCTAATTAACCCCTTCAGTTGTTTTGGTCTTCAACTCCCATCAATGCCAGCTGACATGGGCAATGATCAGGAATCCTGGGAACAGTAGTGCAAAAAACCTGGAAGGTACCAGGTTGAGTAAAGATGAGCTAAGCACTCCAAGGTCCCAGCCTGTCCCAGCCTGTCAAGTTCTTTCCATCCCATTTATGAATAACTGATTTTTTGCAAACGTTGTTGCAAATTCTTATTTTAAAAAATGAACAAAATTCTCACCCATTCCTACTATTTGGGGCCTGTACCAAGCAAAGGTATATATATATATATATATATATATATATATATATATATATATTCCTAGCCCCTTTTTGGACATTAATTGAATTTGTTTTTATTCCCGTTTTGTGACGTGTGCATGTGTGTGTTTCAACCTCTGCTATTTTCATTACGTTCCTACTGTTGTGTTATGTTTTTTTATTGTTTTTACTGTTTTACTGACTGTTGCCCTGGGAGTTTATTAATAAAGAATGGGCTACAGGTTTTTCAATAAACAAACATAAATAAAATAATTTCCAGTAACTTCATAATGTATAAGACATAACAGAACTGAAATGCAAGATGGATAGTAAAATGCTTTCCCTCTGAGGATTGTTAAGTAGTTTGCTCAGCACACCCTAAGCAATAGCTCTGGAGCTGTTTGAAGATGGCCTGTCCGTCATTTCCCCCCTCCCCATTTGAAATCTTATGCTTAGATATCACAAGTGCTCCCTCTGTTGGTGCCTTTCAATTCGTTGAGTAACACTGGCTGGAAATTTTAGAACTTTTAAATACAGGTTTATACAAGTTGACTTTTGCATTACAGAATATCATAGGAATAAGTAGGTTTTCCACATTCTATTATTTAATTGTTCCATGGGACATTCTGTTCTGTCTTCTGTTCTTCTCCTTAATATCCAAGTTAGACCATACAAAGTTTGCTGCAGCTTTCAATTTATTTGCTTCTCATTTACCAATGTATATGTATACTTTGAGAACACACTTTACTGTGATTCTATGCATGATTGCATCAATATTATGTATTGTGCAGCATTTTATTAATATATATATGCACTCCTGCACATGGGTAAAACAACACAAAAAAATAACCATAATGTTATACTTCAATCACACCAGGGTTGCTTTTTTCAGTGTTTTCTGAATGCACACCTATGATCCTGCACCAGAGATCTGCATTGTAGGGGCTACTCATGGGCCTACTGCTAAGATCTATCTGATTGTCTTTCAAAAAGAGACAGGGCCTTCTCAGTGATATCCCCTCAAGACTCAGAACTCCCTACCACATGAATTGTGCATCGACATTCCATTCAGGCTTTCAAATGGGTCTTAAAATTTATTTCTTTTATGTTCACTTGCGTGTTCATTCTTTTGCATGCACAGGTTGTGTCCCTCTATTGAAATGCGTGGAAACGTTCTTACAGGCAGGGGTCTCTCAAATATATCCTGTTTAAATTAATCAATCTGCACACTGGGGCACATTTGGGAATTTGTGAAACCATTTTATTTAGACCATTTACACCCAAATTTTGTGGAAATTGCACAGTTTACAGCCATAATTTTGACAAATCGCTATTTCCGTAAATAGTTATTCCCATGATTTTGCGCAAATTGTGGTTTGCGTGTATAAAAAACAAAAGTGGGAATATGGCCCTGGGTTTCGGGAACTGAACTGACCCACTGTTTGGCTTGCAAGTGCATGTCAAGTCAGGGGCACCATGGGGATCTGTTCAGCCAAAAGCAAACAGGATTCCCCAACCATGGCCATCCCTAGCATGCTTCTAATTTGGATGAAGACCATGTCAATTTGGAGGAGGGATCTAAGTTTTCTCCTCCCATTTTTGTGCCAAAATTATACCCCGAGGAGGATGGTAAAAAATAAAAATGTTCACGGAGAGATTTCCATCATGCTCTTTTTTTTTTTTAATCATCCCAAGCCAGATCTACACCAAGCAGGATATGACACTTTGAAAACGTTTTGGAAACTGTATATGGAATGTGGCCTGTGTCCCAATGGTTGTCACTATTGTTATAAACCGTTTTAAAGCAGTAGCGTAGATTCTGCCCTGCATGGCTGTGTATGGGATTTGGGCATGAAAGCTGAAGGGGAGGGAGTTTAGATCCCCCCCCCAAATTGCCATGGCCCTTCTCCAAATTGGGAAGTCAATCGCACATGGCTCTGCTTTGCATGGTTTAAAGAGCACATAGTTTCTCCCTAAGCCACTTGCAGGGAACCTAGAAGAGTTTCCATATGACTATGACTATTTCTCAGTAGTGGTTTTGTGCATCTCTAAGCTGTTGAGGGATTCCACCTCAGGTAACATTTGAGATGAATTTAGAGGTTCCTGTTGAAATGCAAAGAAACACCAAAAGTGGGGTGAGTGGGTGGAGGGGAACAACCAAGGAACTTGAAAGAAATCAGAACACAGTTTTCCTAAGGCTACCTACTGTTTTGCATATCCCTCTGTGCAACAGAAGCAGCAGAAGAAGACAATGGATCTCTGTAATGATGAGCAACTTGGAATGCTGTGTGCTCTCCTCTCCTCGCCTCATAATACACTGTCTGTACCCAGTGATTCCTGCAATGAGTTGTGACTTGCATGAAGGCAGTAGGAGCCACACAGAAATGTGCAAGCAATTGGATTTGGTAAACAACATGCATTTAGAGAGTTCACTTTTTCAAGGGTACATTTTAGTAGACATCTAACTGTGCTGCAGTATATTCCTTTGGGGCAAGGGGAAAAAAATCTGTAACAGCATTAGCGATTTGCTAGGAGCATGCTTCTCATCATCTTTCATTTTTCAAGGGTAATTTACTAGCAGCGAACAATGATAAACCGGCATTCCCTTTGCCAACAAAAAAGCCTAAATAAACTTATTTGCTTTGTGATACAGGTGATCTTCGGAAATTGCCTGTGTTGTTAGGTTATTTTTTTATTTTTGCCTGGGCTCTGTTTCTTTTTTGTCACTTCATAAAATGTGGAATGTCAATTTATATCTGTAGCGCCTCTCTATCTAGCACCGCTGCCTGTCTCTTTATATAAAGTGCTTTAACGCGTTGTTTGGATGATGTCAAGTACTGCAAACAGCAGATGCCTGCTTCTTTGAATTGCCCTAACACTCAATGGGAGAAGTTTATGCTATCAAAACAATACAGGGGGGAATCAGCAGAGGAGCCAATGGCAGGTAGAAGGAGCAAAATTCATGAAATGTATTTATGTATGTTCTGCATGAAACTCCCTGCAGAGGGAACCACACTGGCTGCTTATTTGCTACCGGTCTGGGTTTAAAGTTTTGGTACTAATGTCTCTTAACAATCTGGGACTAGGATTCCTGAGACAGTGCCTTCTACCTCATCAACATGCCCCATCACTGAAGTCATCAGATTACATGTTCCTGGTGGTTCTGCATGGACTTATGGCCTGACTGGACTCCACACAGAGAAGAGCCTTCAGTGTGGTGGGCCCCTTTCTATGGAACTTCCTGCCTTTGGAGGGCAGGCAGGCACCAACATTATGTTTGTTTTGGTACTTTCTACTTTTATATGGTGTTTTATTATTTTTTCTTTCATTGTTTCATAATCTATTTTTATTATGTGGAGTGGTAGTTAAACATAGTAGATAAATAATGCTTTTGAAGGGGCGGGGCCTCCATCTGTTGTTTTTTGGTTTGGCTAGGAATAAGCAGATCTCCCCCTTGAGTGTTCTCTGTGTTCACTTTAACTTAGGCTTAGCAATAGAGAAAGATGACGTTTACTGTGTTGGACCACCTATCCATCTAGCCCAGTGACTAGTTCTCCAGGGTTTCAGACAGAGTTTTTTTCCTGCCCTATCTGGAGATGCCAGAGACTGAATCTGAGATCTCCTGCATGCCTAGCATGTGTTCTATTACTGGGCTACAGTCCCTTCTGAAACATAGGCACATGTCCTCCTGCACATGGTAACATAGCATACAGTTACACCACAATTACTTTTTTGCAGTGTTTCATCGATGTGCTTATATGCATCAGTACTGTAAATGCATATAAGTTGTGTGTGAAAACAGGAATGAACTGAGTCTATTTGCCCTGAACCTACAACCTTTCCCAGCAATAAATGGCAATAAAGGAATCATTTCAGTTTAAAGCAGAAGGCATTCATCAACACCCTTTATGATGAAACAGCTTAAAAACAATGGCAATAACGTGATCAGTTAATCCGTAAAAGCTGTTGAACTGAATGGGTTTTCAACTTCTTGTTAAGAGTGCATTTTTTTTGTTCACTTTGTTTTAATTTATTTACAACGCTTAAACGCTGCACAATAACAAAGTTCCCTTGCAAGTCTATGGGAGAAAAGGACTCACCGCCTTCCCCCACTCTCCCTACTTACCTGCTGCGTCCTTGTCGCCACCGCTGTCTGCCACTGCAGCTGCTTCCTCTCTACCCAGCGTAACGTTGTTCTACTGAGAACCAGGCTATGAGGCCTGGTTCTCAGCATAGAGGAAGCAGCGCCAACGGTGGACGGTGGCGGCGACAAGGATGCAGCAGGTAAGCAGGGAGAGTGGGGAGAGGGCAGTGAGTCCAATGGACTTACCGCCAGCCTGTCATCCCTGGGTGCTGCCTCCACAGCCGGCACCCAGGGACTTGGAAGGGCAATGGGCCCCAGATCGCCGGATCAATCCGAAATGATCCGGAACGATCTGGTCTGGAACGATCCAGACCTCCCCCAATCCAGGAGGTCCAGATCACCCTGATCCACTTTGGATTCAGGATCCGGATCCGTGCACAACCCTAATAATCACACACACACATACACACACACAATCACACAAGAACATATTCTTAAAATACACTAGTTTTTTTATATATATATTAACTCTATTTTAATTGTTTTAAGCTTCAAACATAAAGTTACTTATTAGGGAATAAGGCCCGTGGAACACTGCAGGTCTCATTTCTGAGTAAACATGCATATAATTGTGCTGTTATTGTTCTTTTAACATGCCTTCCTATGCATGTCTTTTCAGAATTAAGTCCCGTTGAATTGAGTGGACTTTACTTTCTGGTATGTGTGTATAGTTATATGTTAATTTTGTATGTGTATATGTCTGTGTTAATTTTGTAAGACCCCTTATGTCCTTCAGACAAATAAAAGGAATAAAAAACACAATAACTATCAGCTAAAAAAAGTGAAATGTACTCAGCTGATACGCCAGCTGTGCCCCTTCCTAGAGTTGGAAGACCTAAAGATGGTAGTGCACTCACTGGTAACTTCGAGGCTCGACTTCTGCAATGCACTGTACATAGGGCTACCTTTGTGCCTAGTCCGGAAACTTCAACTTGTTCAAAATATGGCAGCCAGGTTGGTCACTGGTACACCTAGGGGTGACCACATAACACCAATCTTAAAATCACTCCACTGGCTGCCCATTGGTTTCCGGGCGATGTATAAAGTGTTGGTTATTACCTTTAAAGCCCTACATGGTTTGGGCCCAGGTTACCTGCGGGATCGCCTTCTCCTGTATAATCCGCCCCGCACACTCAGGTCCTCTGGGAAGAATTTATTCCAGTCAGCCAGAACTAGGCTGACGAGTGTTACCCAGAGGACCTTCTCTTCTGCTGCTCCCAGGCTGTGGAATGGCCTGCCGGAGGAGATTCAACAAATTAGCAGTCTTCTGGAATTTAAGAAAGCCGTGAAGACTGCTCTCTTCCGGCAGGCCTATCCAGTTTAATTTTAAGATGTTTTTAATAATGTATTTGTTTTTATCTGTTTTAATGGTTTATCTATTTTATTGTTTTTATATTTATATCTAGGGTTGTTCCCCGCCTCGATCTAGATGGAGAGGCGGGTTAGAAATGAAATAAATAAATAAAAATAAATAAATAAATAAATAAAATAAAATAAAATAAATATGCACTGGAAATTTGAGCCTAGGAGCAGATCTACACTTCTGTTTGAAACTTTCTAAAAACTATTTAGTTATGATGCAAATTGCTATGTTTTGAAACATGCCACACAAGTGGTCCTTACCATTGGTGACTATAGTTTCTTCCATTTTCAGGTCGGTTTGTAAGGGCACACTGACTGTTTGCTTCATTTCTTTCTGTATCGTAATTTCTTCTCCCCATTCTTGACACACCCACTTCCTCCTTTTTCAACCTTCCTGTGACTTCCTTTCAGTTTTGATTTAACTCTGTAAGTGCATGCATGGATTTTCAAATTGTTCTGGATACCAGAGGTTTGATTTGAGGTGCTGTGAAACGGTAAGTAAAGATACATTACTATTTTTAAAACGATTTATTGAAAGAAAAAAATGTTGTAAATCATAATGTTGGTACAAACCCCCCTAATATAAAACTTGCATCATGTGCCCCAAAGTGTCCTCGAAACCAAACCTAAACATTTCAAAGCTTATGTGTAGATCAGCTCTTAGATGGTTAGACAAGCATAAATGATCATAAAGTACTGTTATAAATACTTGTACTAGGGATGTGCACTGACCCCCCGGATCGGATCGGATAGCGGATCGGAATCGGACCTGGGGGGTCGGATCGGATCGGATCGGAGGATGGTCGGATCGGATCGGACCGGATGTCCGATCCGGATCGGACGCCATTTTGAATGCTTTTTCCCATAGCCAAGTATTGTTTTACAAAAACGCCTATAACTTTTTCATTTTTAAAGATAGAAGGATGAAACTTGGGCACATTATACACTGGTTAGGGATAGTTATCTGTGAGAAATTTCAGAAAGATTGGTGCATGAGTTTTGTGGCAATTAATTGTTTAATAAATACCCAGAAATGCCTATAACTTTGTCATTTTTAAAGTTACAAACATGAAACTTTGCCACATTGTAGGTGGTACCTTGGGACCTATCTGTGAGAAATTTCAGAAACTTAGGTGCTTGCCTTGTGTGGCAATTAATTTTAGAAAAATGGGTAGTAGTGGGGTAAATACATTTACGCCTCCCATTTTTTTATTTTTGAAGATACAAACAGGAAACTTGGGCACATTACAGGTACCACTTGCCTTGATATGTGTGTGAAATTTCAGAAACATTGGAGCTTGCCTTGTGTGGCAATTAATTTTTGAAACAATGAGGAAAGAAACACCTATAACTTTGTCATTTTTAAAGTTACACACATGAAACTTTGCCACATTGTAGGTGGTACCTTGGGACCTATGTGTGTGAAATTTCAGAAACATAGGTGCTTGCCTTGTGTGGCAATTAATTTTTTAATAAATACCCAGGAATGCCTATAACTTTGTCATTTGTAAAGTTACACACATGAAACTTTGCCACATTGTAGGCGGTACCTTGGGACCCATGTGTGTAAAATTTCAGAAACGTAGGTGCTTGTATTGTGTGGCAATTAATTTTTGAAACAATGAGGGATTCATTGGACAGCACTTGCCCATAGGGATTCATTGGACAGTACTTGCCCATAGGGATTCATTGGACAGTACTTTCCTATAGGAAATCATTGGAAAGCACTTGCCCATAGAAAATCATTGGAAAGCACTTGCCCATTGAGAAATACAGTTATGCCTCCCACTTTTTTATTTTTGAAGATACAAACAGGAAACTTGGGCACATTGTAGACTGGTTAGGGATAGTTATCTGTGAGAAATTTCAGAAAGATTGGTGCATGCGTTTTGTGGCAATTAATTTTTTAATAAATACCCAGGAATGCCTATAACTTTGTCATTTTTAAAGTTACATACATGAAACTTTGCCACATTGTAGGTGGTACCTTGGGATCTATGTGTGTAAAATTTCAAAAACGTAGGTGCTTGCCTTGTATGGCAATTAATTTTAGAAAAATGGGTAGTAGTGGGGTAAATACATTTACGCCTCCCATTTTTTTATTTTTAAAGATACAAACAGGAAACATGGGCACATTACAGGGAACACTTCACTTGATATGTGTGTAAAATTTCAGAATGATAGGTCCAGGCATGTGGTGGCAAGGTGTCTGCACACACCACTTTGAAGACTGTAGAAAATTTCTCCTGTAACGATCCCAGCGAGAGAGAGTGATCCTAGGCTCAGCCGTTCTGCTTGAGTGAAAGTATCAAAGCAGACACGAGCCAAGTGCTACTTTGTTTCTCCTTTTGTAATGGATACTAGCTCAGTTGCAGCCAAGCGTGCAAGGATCAAAGAGATGAGAGAAAGTGTTTCCTTCTTCTTCCCGGGAGGCGGGAGGGTGCAATTGACAGCCCCAGCCTCTGTGTAAAAAAGGTTAATAACTTTTAATCTAAAAAATTCGTAGCCACCAAATGCCTGGACCTATCATTCTGAAATTTTACACACATATCAAGTGAAGTGTTCCCTGTAATGTGCCCATGTTTCCTGTTTGTATCTTTAAAAATAAAAAAATGGGAGGCGTAAATGTATTTACCCCACTACTACCCATTTTTCTAAAATTAATTGCCATACAAGGCAAGCACCTACGTTTTTGAAATTTTACACACATAGATCCCAAGGTACCACCTACAATGTGGCAAAGTTTCATGTATGTAACTTTAAAAATGACAAAGTTATAGGCATTCCTGGGTATTTATTAAAAAATTAATTGCCACAAAACGCATGCACCAATCTTTCTGAAATTTCTCACAGATAACTATCCCTAACCAGTCTACAATGTGCCCAAGTTTCCTGTTTGTATCTTCAAAAATAAAAAAGTGGGAGGCATAACTGTATTTCTCAATGGGCAAGTGCTTTCCAATGATTTTCTATGGGCAAGTGCTTTCCAATGATTTCCTATAGGAAAGTACTGTCCAATGAATCCCTATGGGCAAGTACTGTCCAATGAATCCCTATGGGCAAGTGCTGTCCAATGAATCCCTCATTGTTTCAAAAATTAATTGCCACACAATACAAGCACCTACGTTTCTGAAATTTTACACACATAGGTCCCAAGGTACCGCCTACAATGTGGCAAAGTTTCATGTGTGTAACTTTACAAATGACAAAGTTATAGGCATTCCTGGGTATTTATTAAAAAATTAATTGCCACACAAGGCAAGCACCTATGTTTCTGAAATTTCACACACATAGGTCCCAAGGTACCACCTACAATGTGGCAAAGTTTCATGTGTGTAACGTTAAAAATGACAAAGTTATAGGTGTTTCTTTCCTCATTGTTTCAAAAATTAATTGCCACACAAGGCAAGCTCCAATGTTTCTGAAATTTCACACACATATCAAGGCAAGTGGTACCTGTAATGTGCCCAAGTTTCCTGTTTGTATCTTCAAAAATAAAAAAATGGGAGGCATAAATGTATTTACCCCACTACTACCCATTTTTCTAAAATTAATTGCCACACAAGGAAAGCACCTAAGTTTCTGAAATTTCTCACAGATAGGTCCCAAGGTACCACCTACAATATGGCAAAGTTTCATGTTTGTAACTTTAAAAATGACAAAGTTATAGGCATTTCTGGGTATTTATTAAACAATTAATTGCCACAAAACGCATGCACCAATCTTTCTGAAATTTCTCACAGATAACTATCCCTAACCAGTGTATAATGTGCCCAAGTTTTATCCTTCTATCTTTAAAAATGAAAAAGTTATAGGCGTTTTTGTAAAACAATACTTGGCTATGGGAAAAAGCATTCAAAATGGCGTCCGATCCGGATCGGACCTCGTCGGATCGGATCGGATCGGAGGTTGATCGGATCGGATCGGATCGGATCGGATTTTCCCAATTTTGGGGCGGATCGGATTCGGATCGTGGATCGGATCCGATCCGATGCACACCCCTAACTTGTACATCAGTGGAGCTCCACTTTTTTGCCCTTAGCTTCTGCAGACATCCATTTTACACCAAGGTTCACTGGTTTTAAAACAGAATTCATTGGCTAATAATGTGGCATACAGACACATTAATTACAGAAATCGTACAGCGGGTCTAAAGAGCTATTAATGCCCTCCCAATTCTATTAATCTGGAAGCAAAGGCTAAGAAAAATGGGTCAGTGCCAGTACTAAGTAAACTGTGATAGACAATGGAATTGGTCGACCCTGCCAATTTCTGCAACAGGGTAAAACATGAAAGGGATAAGACCAATTGTGTATTTCTGCCATTGGTTAACACAGATGAATGGAGCAGTATTCACATGAAGAAGACTTGAACACCAGATATGTTGTTTCAGGGTCCAAAAGTAGCTTCTTTAATTAGGGCCTGAACCCAAGTTGATCCTTTTCCAGAAATGGGCCTTTACAGCTGCCGTAGTTTGAGACCTTAAACCTAAGGAACTCCAAATCCCCTTCTTTGTTGAAAATGCCGGCTTTCATTGAGGATGGGCAGCTGCAGGACAGCTCAGGTAAGTCCTGTGGGCGGGTGGGCAGTGGCTCTGGGTTTTGGGGGGGTGAGCTGGGAGGGGGAGTCCAGTGGACTCCTGGTGGGACTTGCAGCTGCTTGCTGGCCACCAGGAACACACAACAGCCAACACACTTTGGGAGCCCAGATATCACTTTGGATCTAGAATAGGAGCAGGTCAGCCTGGGTCTGAAGCACTTCAAGTTGAATTGGGGCTGATTCAGAACATCCAAATTGGCCTCCAAAGTGATTGTGGGGAGGGGTCCACTCACATGACTAATTATCAGGGTCCTACATACACAAATTGATATAAATCTTATCAACTTTGCTACAATTGAGCTGCCACTGAAGAAGTGACACTGGTGTCCTGGTGCCAGGAGCAATGTTGTTATTCATAGTACACACCCCTGACCCAGACATACAGAACAACCCTTTCTCCTGCACTCTAAGAGAGGTAATATCTGTGTTCCTGTCTCCAATTTCTTCCTTTACCTTCATTCTCACCCCAGCCATTCCTCAGTACAACAGCCAGTATGATAGCCCAAGGACTGGAGCGAATTAGGGATGTATGAGAAATTTGTTTAATTTCATATATATCTCAGGATTTATCCAGTTCACACCTACCAGACTGAATATGTAACCAGATGCAATCTGGACATTTCTGAAGTTACAATGTGATTTGTAGACAGCCCCTCAAAAAGTGTGCTGTGTGTGCAAAGAGAGAGAGAGAGAGAGAGAGAGAGGATAGAGAGAGGATAGAGAGATGATAGATAGATAATAGATAGATAGATAGATAGATAGATAGATAGATAGATAGATACATACACTGGTCAGAATTAACTATTGAGATACAATGCATCCAAGCACATTCATGACACCCACTTTTAACCGCTGCATGATTAATCCATGATTCTTGCCTTTGTAGACTTATTTTAGTGTGTAGGGAGGGTGGGGTGGGGAGTAGCATCTGAATGTTACAGAATTGGCTTTTGAATAAATGTTTCAATCACTCTCTGTATGTGAAATCAATGAGAAATTAAATTAGGAACTAAATCTGGATATGTGGCTTCTCTAAGCAGCTTAAACCACTGCCTTTCAAAATCTTCCATTTGCTGAAAGTTAACTGCTCATGCAGAAACTCCTATAGTAGTATAATTAAAACCATGTTTTGCAAATTCTTAAATGACACTAAGTCAACAGAGTGGAACCCACTGGAGTTAGGGATAAGCAGGGGGAAATAGAACAATCACCATAGTGTGTTAAATCATTTGCTGCGCGGGACACTTGTACACATTGGATAGTCAGCACTTCATCATGACTGTTCATACGGTTCTCCAGAATGTAGCATCAAATCAGCTACTGGGAATAAGCCATCCAAATTGGTGGCCATCACCACATTGTGTGGTAGTGAGTTCTAGAGTTTAACTATGTGCTGTGTGAAGAAGAGCTTCCTTTTATGTGTCCTGATTCTTTCACCAATCAGCTTCATGAGATGACCCCAAGTTCTAGTATTATGAGAGGTGGACAAATGTCTCCCTATCCCCTTTCTCCACACCATGCATAATCATGTCTCCCCTCACTACCCTTTCCTCTAAGGTAAACAGTCCCAAACAATGTAACCCTACCTCATTGGGGAGATGCTTCAGCCCCTGGACCATTTTAGTTCCCCATTTCAGCACTTTTTCCAACTCTACAATATACTCTTTTAGGTACAGTGGTCAGAACGGTCCACAATGTTCTAAGTGTGGCTGCACCATACATTTGTATGAGGGAAATGTTGTCTTAGCAGTTTAATTTTCAACTCTTTTCCTTAATTATGCATAACATGACATTCACTTATTCATAAGAGTGGACGAACTCACCCACACCCGCCTCAACAGACACTTGCTCCATCATGGCCACTATCTGCCCTGCTCGACGGTCCATGCAAACCTCTTCTGAGGCTCAGCTTGGCCCAGTGAGTGTTCGGCAGCTGCCCACCCTCATAATGAAATGACACACTTCCCCCTTCTTTGTCAGTGGTGGCCACCATTGGCATTGGGGAGGGAAGTTCACAATTTCAGTGTGAGGGCAGGTGTTGTGTCTAATTCCTCCCCCCTTGCGCAGGGCGAAGAAATGTCAGACAGCAATTCTGAATCAGATTTTGAACTGGAACAGACTGGCCAGTTTGTGCCATGGGGAGACAAGGTTCCCATCGTTTCCCCTGTAGAAAATGTGTTGGCTGAGGGATGTAACCTTCTTGATAAGAAACAGTGTTCGTCTTCTGAAAGCAAAGACGGGAGCCAATTAAAAGATCCTATTTTTCATAGGAAAATGAAGAGAGCACAGTTCAAGGACCTCACCAGATGGCGCTCTGAGAGGCTCCTGGCTCGAAAGAGCTTAGATGTGGATTCCTCTTAAAGTGACTCTTATTTTCTTTCAGATGGATCAACTGCTTTGTTTGCCTAGCTAATTATGCCTTCGGGAAAGACGCTTTCTAAGTTTTTACCTCCTTGCAAAGGGAGAGAAGGGCTCATTTGCAAAATAAATATTGTTTTTTTCCTAAGAGGTTTCCTTATTTGTCTTCACTGGGCATTAGAGGTTAGAGAGTCATGACAGCAGGTGGCTGGGTCCTGGTGGGGGGGATGCTGGAGGGTCTGCCCGACTCTCAGACCCAATCAATCACACGCAACATCCTTAGCCACATACTGGGTTGGCATTTTCATGGATCTGTCCACCACAACCCCAAGATTTTTTTCTTGGACAGCCACCACTAGCTTAGATCCCATTACTTTACACTTGAACTTGGAATGTTTTGCTCCAACGTCCATCATTTTATATTTGTTTACATTGAACCTCATTTGCCATTTTGATGCCTGTTCTTCCTGTTTGGAAAGATCCTTTGGAATTGCTCACAATCACGTTTTGTTTTAACCACCTAAATAATTTGGTGTCATTAGGAAAAATCCAATGTAAGTCCTATGTAAAGGACCCGTCAAAATGAAGGAGATTTAAGTTAATCCTGACTAACTTCTGTCCCATTCATTTCGACGTAAGTAGAACTTACATTGAATTTTACCCATAGCTTTTCTTTCCGCTTATTCATTCACATTTTCTTGTATTCTCATCTAGATTACCAAGGGGTACAAACATTTGCATGCATTGGAAACCACAAAAAGAAATCTTTCTCGATGCCATCGCAATCCCTTTTTGCACTGAGATTTATCAATGCTCCTAAATTACTATGTGCTTTGGTAACCTGATGGGGGGAAAAATGCACAAATGAACAGAAGGAACTGAAAGTTGAAACAATGCGCATCTTCCTCTGTCTGTAGAAAGTTCGTAACTCAAAATGGAAGAATAGCAGATTGTTACACATTGGCGTTACTTGGCAAACATGGAACCCCAAACTCTAGGGAGAAATTTGAATGGGAAGAATTTGGAAACACCCCGATGCATTTTAAGTGAAACCAACTGTATAGTTTAATTAAATAAGTTACCTTCACACTTCATAGCAGGTATTCTGTAATATGCAAAAATAAAATTTATACTTAGATTAAACAGAGAAAAAAATGAAATTAAACTGTCATAGTATCTAAATCACATCATTTGGCTTAGTTCACTATAATAACCCATTCCCCATATGCTGTGAGGTCTTAACTGCATAGAGTGCACTCTAATACATCGGAACAGCTTTTTCCTTCACATACCGACAAGCACCTATTATTTTGTTTCCGTGTTCTTTTTGTTCAGAAATTGTGTATAGGAAAAAGTATGTAAAATGGCCACAGATGCATGGCTTTGCAAAATGCAAATCCTACAGTCATCTAATCATTTAAAAACAAAGAAACAAACAGAACAAAATTCCCGTCTCTAACTGTTCAGAGCGCAAGTGGGGATATCATTGTTGTTTTGTTACAGGGGTTGGCCCAAATGTATAATAATTTCTGCTAACTGTGAGACATGGACATGTTTCCAATGTACAAAATGTCATCGTTCACTGGCATAGCTAGGAAAATTCATAGCAGGCTCTCCAGCAGCACACGCCAGGCCCGGGGTAAGGGCAAGTGAAATGTGCTGGAAGTCAGTGGGAGTAGACTTTCCCATTTCAAACTGTTTGCTCAACCATTCAACGGCAGCAAAATGGCTGAACTCAAGCTGAACACCATTGGTAGAACTTGCAGCCCTACACGTGGCTAAGAAAACCATGCTATGAATAAGCAGTTGAACATGCTTTTAATCTTGCATACCAAGAAAAAAAAAAGTCACAATATCCATGTGACTCTGGAAAAGCCAGTCTGCTCTGTAGCCCATGAATCAGATTGATAGAACTCTGAACTCACTGATTCCATTGAGGATTTCTGTGACATCCCTAGACAAAACTAACCAAATCCCCCAGAAAACTGATAAAAATGATGAACAGGGTACAGTGTCTAAGCCTAAATAGAAGCCTATAAGCTGTTTGGCCTGGATAAAAAGCGCATCTGTGAACAAGGAGATGGCCACAAGCAATATGGTTTGGCCAAATGCCTGCCAGCCCCAGAAAGAAGAAGTAGGCACAGAGCTGTGGAAATGCAGCATGGACCAGCAGCGTTAATGTCACAATTAATGCCAGCTAAATAGGGCCGACTAGTAGCCCCGTTACCACATGGAAAATGGGACTGATGTGCTGGTTGCAAAGACATCCAAAAGGCAGTAGCTAGCCTGGCTGAGCCCAAATGCACAGTGCTGATAAGGAATACCAGGAAATCTAAGCAACCTCCCTCCCTCAACATTAGGCTGACCATCTGAAAAGGAGGACAGGGCTCATGTCACTTTAACAGTTGTAGAGCAAAGGGAATTGCAGCCAGTGTCATTTGTAGGCAATTAGTTCCTGGTGAAATTCCCTCTTCATCACAACAGTTAAAGTTGCAGGGGCCCTGCCTTCTTTTGTATATGGTCACTCTAGTATAGTGCCTGCACCTTTAACTGTTGTGATGAAGAGGGAATTTCACCAGGAACTAATTGCATACAAATGACCCTGGCTGAAATTCCCTTGTCTCTACAACTGTTAAAGTTACAGGAGCCCTGTCCTCCTTTTCATATGGTCAGCCTACTCAACATGTTTCACTGCAGGCCTGAGAAGTGCTTCAGTATGTATCTCCTAGGGTCACAGGATGGAGATAGGCCTGCATGGGGTGGGGGTGGGGGTGGCATCACAAATAATATTGAGCACTTTTTTTATGCTGCTTCTCCTTTCTTCTGGCATGCCAGCAAAGACATCCCCCTCCTGAGTTGTCAGGGATTGAGGATCTCTCATGAAGTTTCAGGCACTGCCAGATTTGCTTCAGAGTGGTTCAGAGGGAATCCATGTCACTGTGGATGAATTCCTAATCTCTCCAAAACTGCCCTGCTCAGCTTGGGTTTCATCTGAATCTGATGTACACTCCGAGAAATTATCATTAGAAATCTTTGAAACCAATGCGACATTTTGGAGATATCTGAGCGTATTGGCATGTTTGGTTTACCACGAAACAGTCATAAAAGTACTAGGTGAATTAGCCCTTGAGGCCTCTTGAGTTAACTTTGCTAAGAACTTCATGGCCACTTTAAATAAAATCAAATCCCAGTCGTAGCCCAATTCGACTTAGCTTCAAATTTGACAAGAGCATAGCCTGAGGTGATACAGTTGGAGAATAAGCAATGTTGAAAGCCACCTATTCACTCAAATTAATAAAAGCTAGAACCTCATGCTATATAGAAACAATCAGAGCAAATAACCTATAAGGAAGGAAAGAAACGTTAATGAAGGATGACAGGAGATACTAAACATTTAGAAGGTGGGTTAAGAAAGGGGAAGCATTTTATATCAACTTAAACCATGCTGACATCAAAATTTCTCCCACTGCTCTGCCATCAGTTTTAAGCACCATTCAAAGTGGACATGGAGTTTGCATGCGTTTATTAGCAACGTTAGAGTGACACCGTTGTCTTTATAGCTGCCTAATCTGTACAGAGGTAACACATTTCCCTCCCCTTTGTCTTATGAGACAGGTGACACATTCAGTTGCTGCTATTCAGGGGCAAACACAAAATGTGTGTAGTGCAGTATTACAGCATCAGGCATTCAAGTAGAAATGAATTTTGAAGGGCGATAATTCAGCTGGCCTGTTGATGCATTGTCAGAGATACCCATTTTCTGAGCTAGATCGCAAATGTTGATTTAGTATCCTGCCCAATGTAGCCACTTGAAAAATTGAAAGGAAAAGAGAAACATTTGTTCTTCAAATAGAATCAGGGAAGACATCAGGGGTGTGTAGTTTGCATGCCATGAGGACTTTCTGTAGCTAATCAACCCTGATTTATGCTTCTCAAATTAGTTGTCAAGTCAGCTAAAGCATTAATTTCTTACTTGCATATGCATGAGAAAGAACCAAGTCTCTCATGTCATCACTGATTTTCATCTCTCACAAATGAACATTTAAGGTCAATTTGGAGTGTCAAGGGGCATTGGGAGAAGCAAATAAATAAAAATGAGATGACCAGTGGCCTTTCTCAGGAGGAACCCAGTCACTCCTAAATTGCCATTAGCCCTGTTCAGGCATGGGTAGAGTATATCAAATGGGGTGTGGAACCCAAGGGTGGGGACCAAATCCAGACCCCCTGGGCTCCCAATCTGGCCTTCCAGGGTTCTCCAGATAGCCATGCCCCCTTTTCCTAACCACCAATTGATTGGTGGTCTCCTGGTTTTTCTACAGTTTCCTCATTCCAAAAAAGGTATTTGTGGACATGTTGTTGTCGTGGTTGTCATTGTTACTATTTTTATCGGATGCTACCCCGAACCCAAGCTGAGCCATTTCCAGAAATGGCTCTTTATGGTTCCCGTAGTTTGAGACCTTAGACTTAGGAAGCTCAAATCCCCATCTTTGTTGAAAATGGTGGTTCACATTGAGGATGGGCAGCTGCAGGTAAGTCATGTGGGTGGGTGAAGGCAGCGGCTCTCCCAAGGCTTAGTTACTGGCAGTAAGAGCTTTAAACTAAAATATGCTGTTGTTGCTGTAATTGTTGTATATTGGACCCACCCTTTTGCCTTCAGCTTCACCCACTACTGGAATGCAGCCCCTAAGAGTTTTTCCCATGATCCTCCAGTTTTACTTCTGTTTTTTTAAGAGCACTTTCCCTTTTTCTCCTCCTCCTCCGCTTCTTCTTCTTGAGTGAGAAAATGGGGTATTAATTCTGAAATTAATAGAAAAGGTAGTGCCCTTCTTGCATATTTGTAGTATTCCTCTATAGCACAGTACCATCTAGAGGTTATGTAGCAGAAAGACAGGGAAAGAAAAATTGAGAGCTTGGATCTCAATTCTGCAAGAAAATCAAAAACAGATACAGCAATGGTGTAGAAAACAGTCTGGTGCAGTCTGAAACTCTTTGGACAATCAAGGACCTCTGTTATATAATTATGTTGAAACAAATGTGAGTCTTTCTTTCTTTCTTTCTTTCTTTCTTTCTTTCTTTCTTTATTACAACAGTTATATCCTGCCCTATATCACAAGGATAGTGGCCCCCTCCAAACCAACCTTTTCAATGCAGGGAAGTGAAGAACTGAGGTAGTTGGGTTAACTCACATAAGAGCATTGGAGGTAGGAGTCAATGCACACAACCCTCTGTTCCCTAAACATGTTTATGTACACTGCTTGGACAGAATATCTGTGAGTTTTGCCTGTAACAAAATATAAGATGGATTTGTTGGTTCATCATTTGGCAAAATACCAAAAGTATTTCCAGACAAGAACTAAGTTTCCATAACATTAGAAAATAATTCTTAGAGTGTTTCTGCACCTCGGTGAGTTGTCACAGAGTTTACCTAAAGTGAAAAGTTGGGGAAATTTTGAGGTTTCTGCTTGAAAGAAACATGGGGGTTGGGGAGAAAAATTCAAAGATAGCAATTAAAAAACAATAGAAGCTATGATGAATTTCTTACATCCAATTAATGAAGGAATTGAAGGACCTACTAATGAAGGTTCTCAAAGTTGTTTTTACATATATGTTGTCTCTCTATGTATACTGTTTGTGTGTTTTATGTAAACTGTTTTTAAACTTTGTATACTGCATTTTAATGTTTTATTTAATCTTTATAAACCACCCAGAGAGCTTTATCTATAGGGTGGTATAGATAGGCTGACCATATGAAAAGGAGGACAGGGCTCATGTAACTTTAACAGTCATAGAGAAAAGGGAATTTCAGCCGGCATCATTTGTATACAATTCGTACGTGGTGAAATTCCCTCTTCATCACAACAGTTAAAGTTGCAGGGGCCCTGCCTTCTTTTGTATATGGTCACTCTAGTATAGTGCCTGCAACTTTAACTGCTGTGACGAAGAGGGAATATCACCAGGAACTAATTGCATACAAATGACACCAGCTGAAATTCCCTTTTCTCTACAACTGTTCAAGTTACATGAGCCCTGTCCTCCTTTTCATATGGTCAGCCTAGGTATAGAAATGCAAACAACAACAACAACACCCTATTATAATGTTGTGATTAGTCTAGCAATATCTCATTGCAGGGTGAGGGTGGATCTGCACTCACAACATTCCTAGTCATATGCATACAACTCAGCAGGCTTATGCATGAATAGAAAAATTAGGCTGACCAGATAAAATCCAGGTCAGGGCTCATGTAACTTTAACAGTTGTAGAGAAAAGGGAATTTCAGCCAGTGTCATTTGTATGCAATTAGTTCCTGGTGAAATTCCCTCTTTATCACAACAGTTAAAATTGCAGGGGCCCTGCCTTCTTTTGTATATGGTCACTCTAGTATAGTGCCTGCAACTTTAACTGTATAGCATGCCGAGGGATGTTTCAGTATGTGTGGCAATAAGAAAGATTTCTCCTCTGAGCCTTTTAGAAACACACTATGGCTTCCCAATTAATTTTGTTGTTTTGGGCAGGGCTATCTTGTATTTAAAGAACCTCCTCATGCTTTCCCATTTCATAGCAGGGATTTGTTTTCCTAAAGTTATTTTACCCCAAAGACAAAACATTGTTAATAATAAGGCAACACTTTGTTTATAATACCAGCCAGGAGTCTTTGTATGCTTTCATCAAATTAAGGGGTGTTCACACATGTTTTGTTCCTTTGCTTTTGGCCAAGTACAGCCTTGATTTCATTCTTGTTCTATACAGCACTCTTCTAAGCTATTTCTTCTGTTTGAGACCATTTAAATTTACCCCAAACCACTAATTATCTTTCCAATATATCTCTCCCTTATGAATCAAGGTGGTATTTTTTTTAAAAAAGCACTTTTGTTTTGGAATATTTGTTTAATGGCCTCATTATTAGTTAGCAGAAACACCTGCACTGCTAGAAAGCTGGTATTCATTTTTGGCAACACATCTCTCAGCCAATGATTCCAATCCAGACCCTCCGAGAATAGAAAGAGATGTGTCATTCAGTTTAGGACAGTACAGGTTGGACTTGCAAAGCAATACTGGAAATATTTCAATGAAATCAAAAGGAAGCTTATCTCTCCCACACCAGCCCAGTCATCTTTATGCCCCTGTTGTCTTCCCTCACACAATTTTCCTTCGCTTTCTCTCTTCCAGACAGAAAATGGGTACATGCATGATTCCTGTGACATTCTCAGTGGCTTAGTTTGCTCACACCTGGAAAAAAAAAAGAGTGTTGGAGATAATGGTGCCATATGTGTCAGGGAATGTGATGAATTTGCTGATGAATTTGCTCCCAACCTCTTCTTAAGGGTGGGAAGAAAATTCACCATGAGACTAGTTTTTCAAAATGGGACAAGTGAACCAACTGGAGCCATCCAGAATACTGGGTATAAAAGTCTGGTCTCCCACCCTCTGAATTCCAGTTCATTTCTCCAAGCAACAAGCTACTTACTGTATCTCTCCCTTTATTTTACACAACATAGGATGAGCTAGTCACCAGTTTATGGAAATGAGTAGCAAGTGTGTGTGTATGTGTGTGTGTGTATATCTATCTCAATCCACTGTTCGATGGCATCTGTTTTCGCCTACTCTGTGCTGTTGAGGTAGATAGGGATGTATGTTGTTGGATAATTTTCAGGCACATCAAGAAGGTACAATATAAGCCGAGAGGGTCAGAAGCTGAGGCTACCTCAGTGAGCACCTTAACACACACATTCAGAATAAAAGGGAGTTTATCCAATTAAACCCTCACAGCCATCTGACGGCTCTTATTTCAGTAGGCCAGTGAGCCCACTCTGAGGGGACATCTACACCAGCCATCTATTCCGGAATGATATCGAGGTCATCCCTACCAGGCCACACCATGTTCACCTACTCCATGGTGATCTTGGGACAACTGCTCAGCTTTTCCGGAATATCGCTGACTGGTTTTGTAGCAGCTTTTCCCGATCTCTCGCTACAATCCCTAAGTCCCTGGCTGGTGTAGCCCCTCTTTGTGAGTTCCTGGCTTGGCGAACAGCCAACCCACTGTCAGGGGAGTATGCATGGGTATTGCCGTGTTTCATCTCTGTCTCTTTTTTTTTCTTTTACATAAACATATTAATGTGAAGTAGCAGAATTTCAACAAAGTATCTATCCCCCACCCTGTGTTGATGTGTGTTTGAGATTGTGCACATATTGGAGGAGTTATTAAAAAAAATTCTGGCCCCCATAACCATCTGTTTAGTCCCACCCACTTCTGCCAATACACATTGGAAGTGCCATATCGGGGCACATGTCCTCTCGTAATGGCTCTCCTTTACTTGTGGGAAAATTTCCTCGTGTGTGCCCCATGAGCAAAGATTGCTGAAGCAGGAAACCTCACAATCATCCCTCCTCCCTCTTGAAAGGGTTGAAGGTGTCAGAGCCAGTCAGACTTCTAAAGGTGCTACCCAAGGTGCTGAACCTATTTGGGTGTGGAATTTAGCACTTTGGATAGCTCCTTTAGATCTTAGACTGGTTATCTCTCATCACAGATTAGAGATAACAGCATGGATTGTCTCCAGGGGGGAGTTCTCTGTGGGACAGATTGGAGAGCCAAATTAGCCAGATTAAGCCCACTGGCCTGGGATTCTGTACCCTGTTCTAGATAAACGATTGAACCAGACAGGTTCCCAAGCAATAAAGAAGCATGCAGCAATTATACCCGTTTCCCAATTTTTTTAAATTGCCTTTCAATTATTTGTCATTTTACTCAAGAACAAGTAGAGTTTAAAATAAGATTGCTGCCTGCAAACCTGCCATTGGGCTAAGCCCTTCAAAATACTACAGGAATGGTATGCATAGACTCTTATTTCCAATTATGAACCAATAACAGTGCAAAACATTGACAAAGGCCAGTAAGTTTTGCTCGTGGGTGACAAACATTCACTCTCTCAGCAGGAGAAATTAGAGGTTGGTTGTAATAGGAATAAAGGATCTGTTTTGCTGCTAAAAAGGTTTGTTTCCTGCTAGCACTTTGTTAAACTTCCAGCTTAGAAGTAAAAGGATTTCTGTCCCTCAGCACTGCTTAATTGCTTAATACACCCCGAAACTTTGTATTTACTATGAGCAGTGGCTTTGCATTTAGTACATAATGGAATTTTCTCCCTCTCTCCCTTTCCCTCTATGTATCCAAACTATGGTACAGTTTGATTGCATTTAACAATAACATCTCGTTCCCTCTGCGAAAGCAGTTAAGAAGTGGCAAAGCATTTTTGGAAGTGCTCATTCTTTGTAATTTCAGCCCACTGGGAATTTTATGTAACTGCACATATACGAACGGAGAACAAAGAACAAAAAAAGGTCAGCAGCAATTCTCCTGGTAAATAGCAATGAGTATTTTGTGTGAAATTTGACTACTTTACAGAGTATAATAAAGTAGATGGATATTATCTTTCACCTCCCAGGGGTGGGCAATTTCATAGGTCCCCATGGTCCTCATGAGCCCACAAGAGTATCACCTCTCCAAATACCTGCCCATTGGAAAATCATATACAGATGAAAATAGAGACATGTTTGTAAGACATGCTCCCTCCTTGATGTGTTCTCAGAGGCAGGCAAACACTTTCTTATTCCAGCAGCCCTTTGGTGAATAATGTAGACCTCCATCTATGTTTCAGACTTTTACAACGTAATATGTATTTTCAATGTTGAAATGTTTTAATATTGAAACCTATTTAATTTTTATTAAAAAAACTTTTGTATATTTCTATTTATAGATATTAAGTGTATATGTTTTAGTTTTGTAAAGCCGTCTTGAAGCCCAGCATTGGGCAAAAGGCAGAATACAAATAAAGATGATGATGATGATGATGATAATAATAATAATAGCTCTATTGCTATACCAAAAATCAGTGACTGACCACTAGATTACACATCCGTGTTTTGTTTTGTTTTAAATTGGGCCTGCTGTAAGCTATCTACCTTGACTCTGCAATAACATGTCCTGTATTGTGTTAACAATCAAAAAGTGTTTTGGTTCAAGACAGGCTTGGAAAACATTATCCTCCTACCATCAATTAACAACCATTCACAATGAATTTCACCAGCCTGTAAGTAGGGATGCAGAAATCTGGGACTTTTTTGTATTTCTTTTCTTTTCTTGTCGATAGAAAGTTGTGTGAATTGCACTTGCAATTTGCTTAAATTGCACAGATTATGCCTGTACTTTGCTTAATTTATGCAAACCACCCCTGAAATTTGCACAACAGTCTATTGACATGGGGGGGGGGGGAAACACCACAGAAAATCTGCAAGCTAGCCCAAATGGATTCAAATTGAGTTAGGCCAGTTGGTGGGGAAGTGAGCCAAAGTCTAGGTAGATGAAAGCTTGGTAAACTCCACTACCCATATCTTGTATGGATTCCTCCAACATCCCTACCTGTCATTTGGTAGGCAGCCACATGAAATCAGCCGGTACAGCTGTTTGACTGTTCGCTGAGCCCCGCTACTTGTGAGGAACAGCAACTACTTCGTGAAGGGGGGCACACCAACTGCAGACTTTGGGATTGTAATGGGGGCGGGGGTGAAGGCGACAAAACCAGTCAGATCTATTCTGGAAAAACTGAGGGTTGGACCCAAGATCACAGCGGGATCAGCTGAGTGTCATGTGGTCCATTAGAGATGACTATGATATAATCCTGTACTAAATGGTTGGTGTAGTCTTGGTCAAAATGAAAACCACAACCATATGCATATTGCCCAGATGCCAGTTTGTGCCAGTGGACCAGAAATCTTCTCAGAGGCTACTGAGCTCTAAGGGTGCATAGGATTGTCACCCAAAACTTGTTTGTATAGTTGTAATGTTTCATCCCCACACTTTGCAACAGTTGTTAAAATTAAATGCCATCTTACGTTTCTGTGATGTATGAATTGTCTGCATTGCATTTGTAATGGATGATCTGTCACAATTTGACACACAGAATCCAGGGTACTTCAAAGCACTGTTGTGTAATACTGGTTGATGGCTCCCACAGAAATAGAATATTCTGAGACAGTTCTTAAAAGTTGGGGTGGGGTGAGAAAACGTAACATCTCAGAAATGTTCTCAGTAGATGTCCTCCGAGAATCTCCTCTCTCTCTCTCTCTCTCTCTCTCTCTCTCTCTCTCTCGTATGTCTATCTATCTATCTATCTATCTATCTATGTGGGTGTGGATGTGTCCTAAATAGAAATGAATAAAAAAAATCTTTCATTTCAAGGGCAAAAGCAGTTAGTAATATTTCAAAAATATTTCATGTCCATGTCTCTCAATTTTCAACAAGGGTAAGGAATGCCTTTTTTTAATGCTATTAGTTTAGTTGCCTACATTACACTTAATGGTATTCTGTGTTAATTGCTTGTTTGGCATGTCAAATAGCTCAGCAGGGATGTATAAGTGAGTTTATAATATTTTGAATTATTAATGATAATTAATAAAGTACTTTAAATCAAATCCTTTGGAATGCACCCCATATCACTTGCTTATAGCAAAGCATTTGTGCCCTATCCTTGGCTTCCCTTTAACAGTCTCTTTGCCCCTCATAGGAAAATCAATGGTGCATAGTGATTTTATAAGCCTCGTCTTGTTAAGCAGTAGCCCATTTCATTGCTCCCTGATTTTTTACTGTAGTGGATGTGTTTTTAATCCTGTATTTCAATATTGTGGTTTTAATATTGTGAACCGCTGAGAGATTTTGTTATATTAAGTGATATATAAAGGTCACAAATAAATAAATAAATATAGTAGTACTAATAATAGTAACAACAACAACAACAACAACAACACCTAGTTGTCCATTTTAAGCATTGTCCTGTTTACTAATCAGCCATTTTACTGCACCTTGATTTGTTTTTTACTATAGTCAGAAGTGCTTTTAAGGCAGTTTTCTTATTGTTTTTTAATATTGTGAACCGCTGAGAGATTTTGTTATATTCAGTGATATATAAATGCCACAAATAATAAATAAATAAATAAACAAAGTAGAACTAGTTATAGTAACAACAACAACACCTAGTCATACATTTTAAGCATTGCCCTGTTTACCAGTTGGCCATTTTACTGCTCCTTGACTTGTTTTTACTGTAGCTGGAAGTGCTTTTAAGGCTGTGTTTTTAATCTTATATTTTAAGAATGAGAAATGCTGAGAGTTTTTATTGTACTCAACAGTGTATAAATGTAATAAATAAATAAATACATATAGTCGTACTAGTAATAGTAAGAACAACAACAGCAGCACCTAAAGCACTCATTATTAGGGATAGGCAAAGTAAAAAAAATTGGATCGGAATTGGAACCAGAAGGTATTCCTTCTGATTGGGTCGGAGGCTTCCCAGATTGGATTGGATCCAATACCGATCCAAAAATCGGACATCCGATTTTCGGATTGGATGCTATTGTAGGTGTTTTCGCCATAGGCTTGCATTGGGGGAAAGAAAGCTTTCCCCCAATGCAAGCCTATGCGGAAAACATGGGGGCGGGTGAGTGAGGACCTAATTCCCCCCTCCCTGTCCCTCCCCCCCACTCAAGCTCCTTACCTGCCCGGGCCGTCAGCTTCCATCCGTTGCCGCCCGCTGGTCCCTTCTATTGAAAAACAGGCTTTGCGGCCTGCCTCTCAGTAGCGTGCTGGGTGATGTCACCCAGCACTCTACTGAGAGGCAGGCCGCAAAGCCTTTTTCTCAGTAGAAGGGACTACCGGGCAGCAGCAGGCAGCAACGGGCGGTAGCGGGCAAAAGCGGGCAAAAGTGGGCAGAAGCTAACGACCCTGACAGGTAAGTAGGGACCTCCCACTCCCCCCCACTTGCACTTCTTACCTGTCAGGGCTGTCCACTTCTGCCCACTGTTACCCACTGGTCCCTTCTACTGAGAAACAAGCTTTGCAGCCTGCCTCCAAGTACAGCGCCAGGCGGCCTGTTCCACAGTAGAGCGAGGGCACGGCAAGTGATTATGTCACCCAGTGCACCATCGCTCTATTGTGGAACAGGCTGCAAGGTCTGTTTCAAAGTTGTATGGAAGCAGTAGGTGGCAACGGATGGCAGCAAGGAGGCAACAGGTAAGAAGCGTGAGCGGGGGGAGGAGGGAGGAAGTCTGATTCTCTGAGTTTTTCTGATCCGGATCTGGTCCTTTCGGATCAGATTGGATTGGATCAGATAATTGGGATCCATCTCGGATCAGGATCGGATAATTTTATCCAATTTCACCCAGATCGGGTCCGGATTGTGGATCAAACCCGATCCTCTGCACATCCCTACTCATTATCACATTGAATCATTTATTCATTTTGATGTTATTAAGGATTACTTCTGTATAACATGCACATTCACAATTAAAGATTGGGCAATATGTAGGGAGATGTCCAGCCTCTCTAACCTGGGAAGAAACAATTTGTCCCCAGCTCACCTGCTTAGAAGACAGAACTTGCCTCATTCACTCCACACAGGAAAAAATAATTTCTAGTACTGGAAATGCGCTTTCCCTGCGTCCTGTTTACATGGCCACAGGGAGGCAGTTTTGGGCGGGGGTGTGAAGAGATGGGCCCGATAGCCATTGGTGCATGCCTGGTGGCACCACTGGCTGGAGGTGGGGCTGCACAGCATATATTAGGCAGCCACACCCAGCCTCCAGCCTCTTCACCTTTAGCGGCTCCCTCTCTCCCTGTATGCAGTGTGGATTTTATCTGGTCGCCCTTTTGAGGGCTGAATAGGAAATTTGGGCTTATGAAATTTGGGCTTATGAAATTTGCTATGAATCTTTTTGCCTAGTTCACACAATAAGTTGGGAAATAATGTCTTAGAAAATCCTTTGTTTTGGCTAGGCTAATTTGGTCACATTTCATTAGGCAGATGGAGTGGGCACGCTTAGTGGAAAAGGATGGTGATCATTCTGAGGCACCATTCATGGTGACAGGTAATATCCGAGGCTTTCCGCTGAGGGTTCTGCAGCCCCAGTGGGGGGGGGGATAAGGGTTATCTGTGAGGCCAACTCTCATCACTTCATCTAGTGTTTTGCGGCACAGGAGGGGGAGTGGCGTGGCTTGGGGGTGGCAATCATCAGACGCCACTCACAAGACTTAGAATTCTTTGCCCAATACAACACCTAGCTAATTGGTGGCATAGATTAGGACCTGCCCAGTCTCTCTCTGCAAATTTTTTAATAAACGTGGCCTGAATTTTACACCATACATACCTGTCTCATCTCGTTATTTTGCCCTTTTCCCTGCAGTGCCTTGACTAGGAGGAATACAGGTCCTTAAGACAATGAATCTGGAAGGCTGAACTTCACCAAACAACCTTTCTCCCTCCCATTTGGAAATGGGAGATCCCTCCATATTAATGCAGTGGCCTCTAAGGCACCTTGCCAACAAGGTAATTTTCTGACATCATTCATTTAGGTTAAGGGTGTATGAGAATGTTTTTGCTCTCCCTTCACAAATCATGCAAACATGTTCCATTTGCAACCCCTAACACAAACATGAGTAGGAGAGGGTTTCCCCCCTTTTCTTTCAAGAAATGTTCATAAATTGTGATCATGTCCGAGATGCACTTTTTTTAAAAAAATGTGCATTTTGAAATGTGTATTTTTTTGTGGAGGGAATGACATGTTCACATGTATGGAAGAAAAGTACACACTTTAAAAAATGCACCCTTTTCCCATTTGGAATGTGCATTTTTCCTGTTCAAATCAGTTGAAAATGGGAGTGAGCTGAAATGAGCTTTGAAGTGATTTTGGGAGAATTTAGTGAGCTCAAAAATCACTAGTTCTCCCCTCCCTGGTTCAGGTGTCAGAGTGACTTCATTTTTCAAATGGAAGGGGCTTTGCATTGATCTCAGGGCCTACCAGCACCACAATGGAAAGGACGCAATGCTTGGTGCAACTAGAAAACCCCACTTGTGTGAGATGTTCTCCAATCATCCCTAAAAGAAGAGGGTGACCTTCAACCCCTTTGTTCTATTAAGCAGTGGCTTTATGGATAACTTAACTATGAATCTCTGGGACAACATGGTCTTCCAATTAAAGAAAACTAACATTTGACACTACACTCAATGCTAGGTTCAGTAGTAGCGCAGAACTGGAATTACAGATAGGCTGGGGGTTGAGGAGGTCTGCCCAGCAAGCCTCCTGGCTGTACTCAGGTGGGTGGGTGACTTCCATATTCCCCACCCCCACAATAACATCCTGGCACACCACTTCTAATGCAACACAAGGGGTTTGATTCTAGGCCAAATGAGAGCTGCAGCAAGTTCCCCTGCCCCCATACTGTGGACCGGCTGAAAAGTCCTTTTCTAAACTGGATTTCCTTTAAAATAATTTGATGTATTCAGTCTGGCTAAACAAATCCAGCAGCACAGGGCTTCTTCCATTATTACAAAATGCAAATAGATGCCCTTGCCTTGGAAGGCACTAATAGTATACAATCTGGGGTCCTTGAATGGATTACTGCCACATGAAGGAAATACACATTTTTTGGGTAGAGCTGGTTTTACACATTTGGGCAATGTATAGTGAGCTGTGATTGTAGCAGATGTTTCTTTTTCATGCTCTGAGTGAATCTTCACTGCATTGTTTGCTGTTCAAACACACACAAAAGAGGGGGGAAAGGAAAGCACTAAATACATTTTCAAAAGGAAGAGAAAGCCGTATAATATTAACTCACCCTGTTGGAAAATTATAGCTATGGATCAATGCAACTGGAAGCATTGAAATGGATACTTCTTATATAATATTTTAGAGTAAGGGAATGCTGTGGAATGGTTGTGGTATTATGTACAAATTAAAATAAACCATATATTATCTTAGACGTTGCTTCTTAGTTTTGATTTATAGGCGTTCTTAACAGTTGTATATTTAGTGACAAATTAAATTGTAGCCATGAATAATCTCCCTTTTCCTCATTCCCTCATGTGAATGGGAGAAGGAGTGATGTTGAAGTCCTCTGGGATTGTTCAAACATCCAGTTACATCTTGTCTTGTTCTCGATTCCTGTTCACATTTGCAATCAGCACTTGCTCTGCATGAATGCGCAAACCGAGGAGCAATCAAATGGAAGATCCCTCTCCCCTCATTTGTGCAGATTTCCGAATTTATGCAACTTTCCTCCATAGGCTAAAGTGGGGCTGGTTTGATCTATGGAAGAAATTTGCTCAAATTAAGAAATTTATGTAAATTGAACTAGGATGTGGGAATGTGAGCATGGTTTTGCCAGTTTACGGATATTTTCTTGTGGATACTTGTTTCTGCTCTGTACATGCTCATGTTCAGAACTTCAAATGGGGCATGTTCACATGTTTTTGTGAGCAAAAATGAAATTATCATACATCCTATTCCCTCATAATGTTAAAACACAGTACAGACCTTGGTTACAGCATTTCAACTAAGGTATGTTAAGAGCCAAGAAGGTCTCTATATGGATATCTCAACCCTAAGCCCAAACCAAATTTAAAGAAAATGGTGGGGGAGGGGTTGTCTTACTCGTCAGATGGAACACCTAAGCTGTTATGAAGGAAGAGCTTCAATGGATTTTGAAGAATTTCAATGAGACCAATGCAATGTCACAGGACAGTTCTGCACATCTTGTGTTACTCAGTTTTTCATGAAGTGAAATTTTAAGGTGGTTGAACATATTTTGGATTCACACATTCATTTTCCAAAATAGGGTGGAGTAGAATGCCAACTAATGAAACAATTGGATTGGCTAAATAAAGTTCAAACTAAGCATCACAGGTTTATCAAAATATATGAAATATAATTTCACATATTAGCTCAAAATGTTACATTCCAGGTTCTACAAAAAATGAGTTAGATCCAGACCCAGTTACATTTAGAGTAGAGCCATTGAAATCATTGGGATAGAAGTCAGTCCATCCCAATGACTGTCCAATTCAATGGACATAATCCAAATACTTTTAAGTCCCATTGATTTTACTAGGATGGATTTAAACCCATACTTATTGAAATAAATTAAAATTAAAATTAGGAATGAATGGATTCCCCACTCCCCTACCCATCCTATTTCTTTATTGTTCTGTGGATTCACTCTGTCTTGCTTTTCACTCCTCCTGAATTCTAGCCTAACTTGGGCAATTTGTAAAATTAATTCTAGAATTAGGACATTTTCAGCTCCCTCTCCTCAATGTTACTGATGGACATTGATAAAACACAATAAAAATTTTTTCAATAGATAATATATACAGTTGCATCAAGATAAATTTGGTGATGGTTGCTGATGTGCTTCTGAACATTGGTAAAAGAGCACACAAAGGTCTCATCTACACCAAGCAGGATATAACACTATGAAAGCTGTATGAAAGCAGTATATAAAAGGCAGGAGCCACACTAAGCAGGATATAGCACTAAGAAGACAGACTGGGAGAAGTCAAACAAAAGAGAGATTCAACAAGGCTCCAGGGCCTAACCCACAGCAAGCAGAATATAACGGTATGAAAATGGTATATGGTATGTGTCAATGTGCCCCTACAGTTGTCAATGCACTTCAATACCACTATAAATCAGTAGTGTGACTCCTGCCTTTTATATACCGCTTTCATACCACTTTCATAGTGCACTATCCTGCTTGCCATAGGTGAGGCCACAAAGGATCTTGATAAAAAAACGGGCTGGATCCAGAATTAGTTCTCAACAGTGGGAGGATCTCAACACAAAAGGAAAATAGAAACATAGAATAGTAGAGTTGGAAGGAGCCTATAAGGCCATTGAGTCCAACTCCCTGCTCAATGCAGGAATCCACCTTAAAACATACCTGACAGATAACTGTCCAGGTCCCTCTTCAATGCTTCTAATGTGGGAGAGCCCACAACCTCCCTAGGTAATTCGTTCCATTGTCGTACTGCTCTAACAGTCAGGACGTTTTTCCTGATGTCCAGCTGGAATCTGGCTTCCTGTAACTTGAGCCCATTATTCCATGTTCTGCACTCTGGGATGATCGAGAAGAGATCCTGGCCCTCCTGTGCGACAACCTTTCAATTGACCTTGTTTAAGTTAATCAAGATTCTCTGAGCATCATTTTGAAGTTTATCTCTCCTTAATTTGTGCTCACATTAGCAATCACTGTTCATTGTGCTCAAATGGGAAAATTGCACAAACGAATGCCATTGAACATGGAAGTTCCACAATCCCCTCCCAAAATTGCATATGTTCCCAAAGCCATACAATATTTCCCCATAGACTAAAGAGTGAACTGGCACATGTTAAAAGTTGCATAATTTCCCATCAAAATTTGCACAATTTTCAAATGTGAGCTCCTTTTCAAGACTTTTTGAACATTTTTATAAAGTGTATTCTCTTTGCACTCAGGTTTGGGGTTGCAAACAAGGCATGTTCACCTGGTTTGCAAGCAGAAACAAAACACCCATACATCTCTATCTTGTACCATGCCAAACTTTTCTCTAACCGTAAAGAATAAATGCTCTTGTCTTAAACCCATACTGATAGCCCCTTGTAAGAACACATCTAAAGCTCTTTTCCAAACATATGTGTCAGCTGCTTGGAATCAGTTAGAAGGGCAAATATACAAAACTGAATGTTACAAATTGGCCATTATCATCCCAAGAAGCATAATTACAGCTCCAAATGTTGGTGTTCTCCCTCTGTCCCCTGTTCTGGAACTTAATACATTCCCTTTGAAATGTTGTGAATATAAGGTCTACACCATGTACGTTGGAAGTTTCAGGTAGCTGGCTTACTTACCTCGCTTCGGTCAAAACAACAACAACAACAAAATACTAGCAGTACCAGCTCTCTCTCCTCCTACATTTACCTACCTACCCACCTTCCAGTTTATTATTCTTTGTGCATTTGGCAGCTCAGAGATGCGTGTACAAGAGACCTGGAGCCATCATTATTCCATGCATCAAGACTTCTCTTTGTCTTCCCTTTCCTCATCATTCATCAATGACATACTGAGCGTTGTTTTCCTCAGTCTTATAGCCAGTTTTATTTCTCATCATTTATGATACAGAAGCTGTGTTATGGACCTATCAATGTCATCATTATTCTGTTCTTACTCACATCTATTCTAAACGGTCTTTGCCATATCTTGATGCTGAAGTATTTTTATCTGCACCTTCAGAAGCAAAACCTGTTCTAATTATTTCAACTTTTATCCCCTCTTGCACTTGTTTATTAGCTCCCAAAGCAAGCCTATGAATTTACATAAAATAAATAATACCAAAATAAAGATAAAACTATATTGTTACCATTACACATGTGTTATGTTTCTGGGATGCTTATGCAGATACACACACACACACACACACAGAAACACACACAGAAACACACACAGAAACACACACACACACACACACAGAGAGATAGATAGATAGATAGATAGATAGATAGATAGATTGTTTTAATTGTTCTTCCAGTGTTCTCTCCAACTTGTAAGCTGCTTTGATAAAATATTTGTAAAAGCTGGAAACAAATTATATATAAATTGAAAACCCTTCCTTATGCAGTCCAGGAGACCGAAAATGTAACATCCTTTAAATATCTCCTGAAACACATATTTTCACACATGCTTTCCCTGGGCTATGAAAACTGGTGGGTTTATTATGGTTTTACATGGTATTTTAAAATCTTTAGAGTAGGGATGTGTATCGTATCATTAAAATGTACGATAACGATATGATAGGGTCATTATCATGCCTGTGTTTAACAATGACGATACGATAGAAAAACCTACGATAATCATCGGACATGATAATTTTTGGGCAATTTTATCGTTTTATTGGACTGCCATATAAATATACCTATAACTTCTGTATTTTAAAAGTTAGAGGCTTGAAACATGGTCACAGTGCTTACGGGGTATGCCTAAGTACATGTATGAAATTTGAGATCGATCCCTCCAACCATGGATTTTATATGAATTTATTAAAGATCATTTCAGTTCTGACAGATGAGAATGACAAAGCTCGCTACGTGCGTTCATCCAGACCAGTCAGAACGGAAATGATCTTTTAAAAATTCATATAAAATCGAAGGTTGAAGGGATCGTTCTCAAATTTCATACACATACTTAGGCATACCCCATAAGCATTGTGACCAAGTTTCAAGCATCTAACTTTTAAAATACAGAAGTTATAGGCATTTTATCTTTAAAAATAGGGCTGCAAAAAAAAGAATCGTTTTTTCATGATAATAATCATGAAGACGATACGGTTTACCTATGATATGAATGAAGACAATATTTTTTTTGGTCTGAAATGATGATAACGATATACGATTATTTTTTTGGCATGCACACCCCTACTTTAGAGCCCAGAACAAAATGTCTCTGTAAGACACGTTGCTTTTAAAAAATAGGGCTATTAATATGGATATTTGGGGAGGAAGATTCCATGAACCTTCCTTGCCTTATCTTGTTTTGTACTCTATTGACCATGTTTCAACAGCTACTTCTTTCCCTGATATTCATGATTGATGTCACTTTTTTTTTAAAAAAAAATTAAAATAATAAACTATAATAAACAAATGAAGGAGTTCTTTTCTGAGTTGATCCCAAAAAATCAGGGATCTTATAAGCAGAATGATGACATCCCACATATTTGTTGGTTGATTTGTTTGTTTAATATGTACTTTCAGTTTGTTTAACATATAATTTCAAGGCAGCTGACAAGAACATATAAAATAATTGAACTAAAATGAGGCACAATAACATTGCTTCATAAAAAAAAAAAACACCTGGACAGTAAAAGCAATTAATAATAGCACCAGTACTTACATGTACATCAGTTATTAAAAGTTTGAGGAATTGTGTTGGATCTAGACTTAATCCTACTGCAGAGTAGATATGGGCTTTAAGTTAGATATGACTAAATTAAGTCTAATTAATTTCAATGGATCAACTCTTAACATGACTAACAGTACAATCTTATGCAAGTCTATTCAGAAGTAAGTCCCACTGAGTACAATGGCTAACTCCCAGATAAGTGTGAATAGGATTGAAACCTAAATCTGGATCCAGACCTTAGTCTTTACCTGAGCCTTGAGAGACAACAGAGAATGCCCCAGGAGGATGTTTTTGGGGAGAGCATTCCAAATGCAGGGCACTATCACTTTAAAGGGAGTCATAATCATGGGAAGAAGAAATGCCGGGACCAGAGTCTCAGAAGATGATTGCACCAAACTGGTAATTTCATATGAAGGTTCATCATAAATCCTTGATTAGGTAGCCTTGTTTCAGGATCATTCTGAAAAGGAGACAACAGTAGAAATCTTGAACAAGGAGACCACTGTCTCTTCCACCACTGCCACAGATGCTATAGAGTGATAGCAAAAAGTAAGAAAGAAGGAAAGAAAGAAAGAAAACAATGTAATCCCACCACTCAAGTGATCCCTTCTGTTCATTTTGCTCACCTATTTTGGGTCCCTTCCCCGGCACACCCATACCTTGAATTTCAAGCTGATCACCCAGCTCAGAAATACAAACTATATCCCAGTTTCCTTAACTGATCACTCCATTTTATTGACATCAGAAGTGACAGGGTGTGAGTGTGGGTGGGAAGTAAGCAAGATTTCTTTATTTGGAGGCATAATGTATTAATGAATCAGCCTCTTTGAGTAGGATATCAATAATGTCTTGTATTTAGGGATTTACAGATTTGCTTAAAACCATTCCATCTGTGTTTCACGGACTGCTAGGGATCTTTCGTTCTGTCATTCGTTCATTGATAGAAACAGATTTTGTTGTTAGGGTTAGAAAATTAGGTTCGTTTGAAAATGCATTAAAAAACAGTTTGAAATAGGGATGTGTATCGTATCGTTAAAATGTCTGATAACTATACAATAAGGTTGTTATCAGACATCTGATTAATGATAATGATACAATAGAAAAACCTCTGATAAATATCCGATCCGAAAATTTTCAGCCCGATTATACTGGATTATCGGACTGCCATAGAAATAAACCTATAACTTCTGTATTTTAAAAGTTAGAGGCTTGAAACTTGGTCAAAGTGCTTATGGGGTATGCCCAAGTATTGTATCATCTTCACAATAATTATCGGAAATCCGATATTAAATTTGCAGCCCCATTGTGCCCTATAGAGCTGTTTTTTAAAAAAAGAAAAATGCCTATAACTTCTGTATTTTCGAAGCTACAGGCTTGAAACTTGGTCACAATGCTTACGGAGTATACCTAAGTATGTGTATGAAATTTGAGATCTATCCCTCCAACCCTCGATTTTATATGAATTTTTGAAAGATCATGCAACTTTTTGACAGGTCTGAATGAACGCACGTGGCGAGCTGTCATTCTGACCTGTCAGAACTTAAACGTTCTTTAATAAATTCATATAAAATCAAGGGTTGGAGGGATCAATCTCAAATTTCATACACATACTTAGGTATACCCCATAAGCATTGTGACCAAGTTTCAAGCCTGAACTTTGAAAATACAGAAGTTATAGGCATTTTTTCTTTTTTTTAAAAAAATCTCTATAGGGCACAATGGGGCTGCAAATTAAATATTGGATTTCTGATAATTATCATGAAGATGATATGATTAACCTACAATATTATCAGAGATGATAGTTTTTGTGGTCCAAAATTCTGATAACGATAAAATACGGTATTTTTGGGCGTGCAAATCCCTAGTTTGAAAGTCTGCAGAATCAGCATGACACAGAGCCAGTCTGCTGAAGTATTGGATTCACAGAAATCTCATCTCATCTGAATTTGTTGTGGACTTCTCCAACATCCATGCTCGTATTAGTGTAACATGTAGTTGACCGTGCTGTGCTTAGAATGCATTGGTGGTGGTGGTAGAAAGGAGGCTTTTCATAGTTCCTTAATCATTTTTTTTATGCTCATCCCTGACTAGGTCTGAGCATCATCACTTCCAGCTCATAACCCATTCATAGCTACCTTTTTCTCCTTCCTAATTCTGCTATCCAGCCTCATTGCCTTCCTGCAATTAATCACTTCACTCCATATGATCATTTTGCATCTTTGTGCTCTGCAGCATTCAAACGAGACCACAAAGGGAGGCCAAAATGTGGTGGTGCATATATATATATATATATATATATAATTAAAAAGGCCAAAGTTCCCCAAGTATGCTTACATAATTCATGCAATGGAAAAGGCATTATACTTCCAATACTTCATGCCTTTCACAAAGATTATAGCAAGGACAGAAAATGTCCACAAATTAATCCATCATTTTGACATAGTTTTTAATGAGTGGAAATGCCAAAGAAAGAGAGGGAGAGAGAGAGAGAGAGAGAAAGAGAGAGAGAGACAGACAGACAGAGAGAGAGGTCTATTGTCATTGAATTTCAAAGACTCTAATGCATTTCCACTTTGATTGCAAGCTAAATTAATTTCTTAAATAGGTGTTTCCCTGCCCATAAAATAACTACTTATTCAACATCTTTTAAGTTAGATTAATATTTATTTTGTATATATGTTAGATATATACCTTCTAAAAGGGGAAATATGTTCAAACTGAAAAAAATGCATCCCTTTTATATGGAGAAATGTTGCCTTCAAACAAAATGCAATGTGACATTGCCCTCCAGTGGTCAAAGTAGTTCACAGAAAATTCTGTTCATTATATTTATTTATTTATTTTATTTTATTACATTTGTATACCGCCCCATAGCTGAAGCTCTCTGGGTAGTTTACATAAGATTAAAACAATTAAAAACAATATACAAAAATTAAAACAGCAAAAACATACAATATACACATGATGTGCACATACAGTTAAAACCATTGTAATAACTTTAAAAAGCAATAAATCTAAAAACAAAACAAACCCAGGCTCATCACATATTGCTAAATGCCTGAGAGAAGAGGAAAGTCTTGACTTGGCACCGAAAAGATAACAATGTTGGCGCCAGGCGGGCCTCGTCAGGGAGATTGTTCCAGAATTGGGGGGCCACCACAGAGAAGGCCTCTCCCTTGTTGCCAACCTCTGAGCTTCCCTTGGAGTAGGCACTCAGAGGAGGGCCTTAGATGTTGAACGTAGTGTTTGGGTAGGTTCATGTCAGGAAAGGCGTTCCGTCAGGTATTGTGGTCCCAAGCCGTGTAAGGCTTTGTAGGTTAAAACTAGCACCTTGAATCGGGCTCAGAAACATACAGGCAGCCAATGCAAGCAGGCCAGAGTAGGTCTTATATGGTCGAACCTTCTGGTCCCAGTTATCAATCTGGCCACTGCATTTTGCACAAGCTGCAGCTTCCAAACAGTCTTCAAAGGCAAAAGGCTCTGCTTCTAGGAGCAGAATATCATTTAGTAATGTAAACAGCTCGTGCTGCAAACTTAATCCAGTTTGCTGGGATTCAGATCAATGAAATAAAAATGACCAAAGGTGCAATCCTATGCATGTTTAGACAGAAAAAAAAGTTGCTACAACTTCCAGCATGCCCCATGCTGGCTGGAACATGTTCAGGATTGTAGGCCCTCATCCCTGTCTAAACATGCATAGGATGGTGCTCTTAAGGGGAAATATTTCATCGAATCCTGCATTACTCAGAAATTAAAGTAATTAATCATTTGTCTTCTGGTGGGGAAAGTGATGCTTTAAGGGTGCAAAGTAGTCCATAATGCTCTTTCTTTCACTTTCCCAATCTTCAGCACCGGTTTGCAGCCATTCTTGACCTGGGCCTAATCCACAACAAGAAGGATATAGCACTATGAAAGTGGTATGGAAGCGGTATAAAAAGGGCAGGAGCCATATTACTGCTTCAAAGCGGTAGTGAAGTGCACTGACAACTGTTGAGGCCCATTGACACATATCATATACCACTTTCATAGTACTATATACTGCTTGGTGTAGATTAGGCCCTGGTGCCTTGTTGAAACTCTCTTTTGTTTGACTTCTCCCAGTCTGTCTTCATCCCAGTTGTTAGAGGTTGATTTGAATGGTGATATGCATTTCTATAGGATGTTGTGTGATATAGAACAATAGTGTGAACGTATCCTCAAAAACGAGTCCCAACGTTCAATGGTTCCCCCCCCCCCCAATGGGGATAGCAGATAAACTCATTCTCCAATAAAAATGGCACACAAAAAGCATATGTTAGGAGAAAGTGTACGCACAAAAAGTAGCTATTAGTGACAACAATATACAAAATTGTGTGATATTAGGTAAACATATTTTGTAGTAATGGTTTATATTAAACAAAATTGTATGCAAAAATGTTTATATTAGGATAGATACGCATGGCATTGTGTATGGCCACTTAATTTTAAAAACCAATAAACCACAGAGTAGAAGAGAAGGACAAAATGAATCTTGGAAAAATGAGAAATTGAATGAAACTTAATGTTGTTGAATTGCAAAAGACCATTGCTCTGTGAAGGAGTTTGTGGTGCGCCAGTTCTCTTGAACTGGAGTGCCATGTCTATTACACTGGGTAGCTGTGCTTGTTCCCAGAGCTAATTCTCTTGATGGTGTAATAGCTCAAAGTTGGTAGATAAACCTTTGGCAACATCTCAAGGTTAAGGCTATTTGCTGTCAGCCAAGGTAGTGGAAATGAGAACTTATCTTCTGGGCTGGTTGCCTGCCAAATGTTAGGTCTGGGTTCTTCCAGTTTGAAACACTCTTGAAGACTAGACTATGTCCGGAATGCAAGGAATCGATGGGATATTATATGACTTCCTGGGACCCTTCTAAGGGGAAGAATCACAAAAAGTACTGGACAGAGAATCAGGCCAATCCTTGGAACTGTGCTTGCTGTTTCAAAGGATTCACAGTAGTGGGAAGTAGGGATGTGCACGCCCGAAAATATCGTATTGTATTGTTATCGGAATTTCAGACCAAAAAAATTATCGTCTCCGATAATATCGTAGGTGAACCGTATTGTATTGTATTTCTGATAATTATTGGAAATCCAATATTATATCGTTTCTACATTTTGCCCTATAGAGTTGATTTTTGAGTCAGAGAAAAACCTAAAACTTCTTAATTTTCCAAGTTACAGGTTTGAAACTTGGTCACAGTGCAGACTGAGTGTTGCTAGTCATGTGTGCCAAATTACAGAACAAAGGGTGCAAGCGTTACTTGGAAGTAAGTTGTCAACAACTCAAAATCCACTGTTTCAGTTGGCATAAGTGCTCCTTTTTCAAGAGATGACGTCCAATACTCCTCTCATGGACATCTCGCAGATGGCCTTGAGGGGACTCATCTGTGCCCATTTTCAGATGCACAGCTGCAGCTGTTACTCAGAAGTAAGCTCTCAACAACACATGCAGTGTTTTTTTCTGGTGGTAATCCTGCTGCTGAGAGAAATCCTCATTTTTAACGAGCTAGTCCTTAATAGTTTTAAATTAGTTTTTATTTGATTACACTTTCATTTGCTTAGTCATATGCTCTCCTCTCTCATGTGTTTGTGCGCACACACACACACACACACACACACATGTGTGAGTAATAGATAGGAGCTAAAAACCAAAGGGCCTCATGTATGCACAAGGAGACTCTGAATGCCACATTTTTACTGCAGCTCCTCAGGCTTCATTGGATCACAATTATGAGGGTTTTCCAGCTGTGTTGAGTGGCACTTTAGTGGGAGAACCTGCACTGGAAAAGGGAAGCTCTGGCTTTGGCTCAGTAGATTCTGCTAGATTTTTTGGATCCTATTCCATGTGGTTTTCAACAACACTAATGTACATATTGAATCGCACCACACTGATTAGTATATCTAAATTGACATGTCTTGTCTGTGATCTGTTTGAAACAAGGGATCTGTTTAACATTAGCACCTCCAAATGATAATCCTTTTGTGGGCTGTAGTAACTGTTCCTTCTTACCAGTGCTACAATACACTGGAGAGCTGGTATGTTCCTCTGACAAAATGGATTTTTCCTGCATCACGTTCAGGGTAGAGGTAGGCACTTTGGCAAACAAAAAGTCAAGTTCAGTGCAGAAGTAGGCACGTTGCCTGGACCAGAGTATCAAAAAAAAAAAAAAAAGGAAATGCGTGAGGGGGATGCTTCTGCAGTCCCTCACTGGAGCAGTGTCTTTAAAAAAGAAATGAAATATGTGAGAGGGAGAGACAGCCACCCCAGAACTGCCCCCAGCAGCAACAGCATCTCTCCTAGAGCCAGAGCCACCTCGCCCAAAGCGTACCTTAGAGCCACATTTCATACTGCTACAAAGTGATTGAAAATGAAGTTATTTATATTAATAGCAATCCTTTGCAAACAGTTTGTGTGCTGCTTTGACCACAGATTGTGTAGTGTTATCCTGTGTAGCAGGCTACAGGACACACCAGCACACTTACAGTCAATCAAGCAAACACACACACCCAGAGAAAGAGGGAGAGAAATATATATATTTCTCTCCCATATATATATATATATATATATATATATATATATATGACAGTTAAACAGAGAAGAGGACAAAACACACTCACTCAGACACAGTACCCCCACGCATGCTAACCTAAACCTTCAATCAAACCAACCAGAAAATGTATAAAAATTTAAACTCAAACACACAAGCAACGGACAGCCAAACGAACCTGAGACACAAAGATGCAAGACTACAATGAATCTCCAACAATTCGCCACCAAGTAACTATAAGACCCAGGAGCCACGACGGAGCTCAAACAAAATCCACCCTCCTCCCCTCAACACCTAACTCCCAACAGAGCTGGAACACCAAGTGTGGGGGTTTTATGCGGGGATATCCTTAGCCCTCCTCCAACATTGTGATTGGATCCTGCTGGAATCCTTACTGCACTATTGGTCACTGTCTCAGCAAGCACAGCCCACCTTCTAGCTCCGTCCATGTGGTGGCAAAAGAGAAAGAGCCTTCCGATAAAACGATTACATATGATAATTATCGTAGGATTTTTTATCGTCTCCGATAATTATCGTAGGCTTTCCTATCGTATCGTTATCATTAAACGGATGCACGATAAAGAGCATATTGTATTGTTATTGTACATT